>JAVFKF010000004.1:14795000-16002500 GCA_036926295.1 Pachydiplax longipennis | reverse complement strand
GTTATGTCTATCTATGATAGTGGTGGTTACCAATGAATTTATGGCTGTTATATCACCTGATGAGCAACAACTTTGGTAGATTTCTAATTAATGATCTTTACATCCTGTATTTGCATAAAGCAAGAATAAATCTGGCTCCTTTGGAACCAAGGGGGCAGCATATTCAACTTGTGAAAGCAGTCCTGGGTTCATTACCTTGTTGGTGCTAAGTATGCTGTCAGCTTCATCAGGAGTCAGCTAAGGCTGTTTACCAAGAATCTTTCATAAGAATTCACATGCCTTCCTCTTGGTGTCTCATCAGTCCCTTTCACGACTGTTTTTGTTTCAGTAATCATATCTAAGTGCTGAAGAATGGGTATCTATCCTCACAGTTAAAGTTATTTGGTTGTTTTGTGATCTTAATGGCCTCGTAGATAGTGTTCAGAATACATTTTTGTTTTTTTGTCACTCTCCATGTAAATATATGGTCCAGGTTTATAGTATGGGTATTTGGCAACAGCAGAGACAGCCTTACTTTCTTATTCTTAACAACTTTAATTTTGATTATAGTGGCATTTTACAGATCATCCTGTTAGCATTATATTTGATTTTCTGCTTTTGCATTCATTTTCGTAAACACCTGTAAAGATGCCAGGGATCAGGGAGTCCTTTGGGTGAGGGAAACATCAAGTTTTTCTGACTGGTTTAAGCCATACTGCTGCATTTTTTCAAAACATTAGCATTATATTTTCCAAAGAGCCCAAGATGTAAGGATGCTAAGTGAAAGTTGTAGAGCATTATTTGGATAAATGAATCAAAGAAAATTGTTTCCAGAAAGTTTATTTAAAGCAATAGTTATTACAATGTTGTGCAAAATCACAAATCTTTAAGATTCACCAACTGAAGCTAGCAGCCCTTTGAATTGCATTCAATAGAGTATATTTTACATCCCATCACATTTTTTGATTTAAATCTTATAGAAGTATTTCCTATAAAGTACTTTAGTACATTTAAATACACTCATGATTATACATAAAACCATCCAGAATAAAGGAATGGCAGTAACCTGTACAACATAATATCACAGTATATAATGATGTGATGACAATGTGTTTAAAATATCATTTGCATTTTCTGTGAATAGGATTAATAAAATATAATTAACCATATATTTTCCCAAAAAAATAAAGCCTTCAAGGCAACTTCAGTAAATATATATTTATATCAAAATATTCAATATCAAATGCCAGAGGATAAAAATTTATAGTTTATCATATTTTGGACTTTAGAGGATATGTTTCTTATAGGTAAAATATCTATGTATTTTCACAGGTTGACTGAAGAGCCCTTTGCAAGCCTGCTCCTGTATTTCCACACTTCCTATAAAATTCAAAAATATTTTACATCAAAAACATGAAATTATGAATTGGTGATTTTATTTGTTACACATAGTTATGGGTTAAAATTCTTTTGTGACTTGTAACAGTTGCAAGGAAAAACATATATATTAGATGAAATAACTCTTAGGTTGACTAAGTTTTTGTATTCATTCAATAAGTCAGACATCCCTAAGATTTTCACAAGCATTTTTGTGTTCATTTATACTTCTTTCAAAAGTTATACAGATGAATCAGTAAGATACCAGTTAATAGTTTTAGTTGTCTAGTCAGTGAATAGAGGAGGTGACTTAGGTTACAATAAACATGGAAGGGGAGATGGAGGGTTTCAAAAGAGAGTATCCTGTTTCACAGCTATGAATATCACATACGTTGAGTATAAAAAGCACTTTGGCATAGTAAGCAACAGTAAGTTGTTATGAGGAAATTTCTTATATGCCAGTTCCAGTTTAGAAGTATGAAAATCAGGTTATAACAATAAATATTAAGAAATCAAATAATGAAGAGCTACCATTTTGAGGGTGCAATGATTGCAATAATCAAAAATATATTATCCTTTTCATAGATGCGGCTAATTTAAAGATTGAGAGGTGATGGACAACATTAAAAAATTTAAATGATCTTCTGATTACCTGAAAATTTAGGCTTAATCCTTTCCTTTTTGCCATATCTTCAATTTCTTTTGCAACTTCTTCTTGTAGGCTTCCTGTCACATCAATGTATTCACACTCTGATGCAGCATAATGGCAAGAAATAGCCTTTCTGAAGCCCTGATTAAAATTAAAGAGGATTGACTACATTAAATGAACATAAACACAACATGAAAGAAGACATAAAGCCCAACGATAAATGAAATCAAAAAATATGTGCAGATTTAAAAAATTATTTTCAACATTCAATTGGGAATAGTGTGATGATATCAAGTGACTGTGATATCTTTATATATCTATAAAATATTCTAAGGCAAAAGTGTATTAATATGTCACAATCATTGATTTCCTTTTTATTACTAGGACATTACAAAAGTTAGTTATTAATGAAATTGTACAAATAAGACATTTTTTAAAAGATCGGGTTAAATGACTTCATTCAGTTTAACTCACAAATTAATCTTTAATATACTACAAATGATTTCAGCTTATTGTGAAATCAACTGGAATGTAGGAATAAACAATTACTTTTAACACATAAACAAAAATGCAATCATCACAGAAGAGAGTTGGAGGAGTTAACAAAGTAAGAGGTGGAAGATGACTTCAGATAACATTGAAGGGGAGAGGTAAATAGGTGGAAAAGATAATTGGTGCTGATGGTATAGTGACAACTTTAGTGAAATATCATTACAATCTGTTTCAGCTTGCTTATTATAGGACCCTTTTTCTGAATATATTATAATCTATGATAAAAATCGAAAGAATGTATTTTAACCAACAGATGTTATGACCACCTCTTCCTACATCAACCAATGTCTAACTTTCCCCCCATCATAGGTCAAAGACTATACATTGTTTGCTTGTCTCAATAAGTTAAACATTAACTTTTTAAACTTAACAAAGTCATTTTAGTAGATTATTTAAAAATATGCAGTTTCAAAAAGATTGATCCATTGATTACATCATATGTCAATGAAAGAATTGTTCAAAAGCATTCTATGAGAAATGTATTTTAGAGATTCAAGAACTAATTCTTGGCATATCTATAGAAATATTTTAGTATGCCATAAAACAAATTGAGCTTTATTTAAAAGACCACAAGCAGTTTATACAGATTTGAGAGATTACAGCCAAAGATAATTAAGACGCAAGTCGAGTGAATTATGATTAATTTAAGTTTCTTAGTAAGGTGTAATTATGTAAGACTGAACTTCTAGATTTGGATGAGAAAACAAAAGAATGTTAGTGGTGGTGACCTAAATTCACCAGCATGAAGGTTTTTGAGATTATCAAATTTACATATTTAATTAATGACTTTTTAGCACAGAAATTACCCTTGTTTTGTTCACTCCAGAGCCATGGATAAGGAGTGGATGGAAGAACACAGTATCTCCCTTTTCCATTGGAAGTTCCACCTTATCAATTGTATCATATCCTTGGATTCCATGGTATGCCTTGTTCACTCCATTCTGTTTAAATTTATAGAAGATAAAGTTTTACATAAAGAGGCTTAATATATATCCCATTTTCACCCGGAATGTCTCACTTATTATGTATAATCCAGCTCAACATTTAAGTAGGATCAGTTTGGAGAAAAACTCAAAGAAAGCAATGGAAGATAAAAGATACATAGGAAGATAAGGAATTTTGATAAAAGTATACATAGGAAGATAAGGAATTTTGATAAAAGTATACATTCAAAAACATTTTCTCAAAAATTTGCAGCGGTACACACTTTATGGAATGTCTCCCTTTGTTGTTCTAAGAATATGGCCCTATATATACATTAATATATGGCTCAACTGGAGCTTTGGGATTTCAAGAGAAACAGTAGGTTGTGTAACCAATTAAAATGTTCAAAATCAGATGATAGACTTCATCTCAGAGAAAAATTGGACAAGATGAGAGAGAGTTAAATTGCACAAAATTCTACATTTTTTGCGAGGAAAAAATAAGTTTGACAAAAGTGTCAGTCCCTAACCAAATCTACTTAACCTTTTTAAAGTAGCAGCTATTCCTTTCTGGCATATATCTCTGGAAACATAAAAACTGTGATGATATAAATTTTGCAGACAACTTTGCAAGTGAGACTAGTCATAATCTCAGAGAAATAAAATTTCTTTAATTTGTTATGCATAGGAAAAGAAAATATGTTATTCATACATGAAATGTGAAAAATATGAAGAACTATTTTTGAGTAGTTTAGATGGAATTTCACAATGTTGAGCCAGAACACCTTGAGTTTATATGACATGAATATTATAATACAGCACACCTCTAATTTCGGGTACTCATGCTTCAGTAAAACTCCTCTATGACTTCCAGGGACTACAAATAGACAACCATTATCCTTAGTCACTTTCTCCATAGCAGTCCATGCAGCAACTATTCTGTCAGCTGGCCGAAAGGGGAAATAATGCAAGTCCTGGAAGAAGAGATACCGAATGATATTATTCATGTATATGTAATATTCGATGCATATATTCTAAACAAAATTTTAATAATTTACTTAATCCATTGTCTCAATCTAATACAAGCATAATATGATGTGATTGTGAAAAAAATCACCTGGTGGGGAGGATGCTGGGAAGTCTCTTTGCCTGAATCCGGTGGTTTGTTAATCAACATTGTATGCATAGCCATTATGTTTGGTCCAGTGAAGCATTCCACGTAATCAAGCAACTACGAATATAATCATCCATTTTTAACATTGTCGTTTACTACTGCGTTAAGATATAACATGAAGCAAGTAATCAATTATTTTAATAATTTAATTAGGTGAAATTAATTCAGGAATAAAAATTGAGATTATCTAATGCAGTCTCCAATTATTATTTATGTACAAGTATAATCCTTTTAGAGCAGGTGATTTCAGGAATCATCACTTTAGTACACACCTTAGGCATGAGAAAATACCTCGACAAAACATCATCCCATACAACATCCTGAATCTTATTAATAAGATATTCTCCTTTGGCATTGGTTTTAGCCAAAGAAATGTCCTTCATCATAGTTATATTTCCCTTGGGGATTCTGCCTTCGCAGTAGTCTATGAAGCGCAGCCTGTCAATTCACAATTTTTAATTATTGCGACACAGCGTTATCTGAATCTGAACTCGGGGTTAATGAAATATACCTTACCTGCATTCTTCGATTAGATCCTCATCAACAAGTCGAGGAATTAAAATGAATCCATTTTCTTCGTAGAATTGTCGTTGTCCTCTGCTTAGAATAGGTTTATCTAATGTGTAACGAAATTCTCCGACTGAATTGTACAGAGGGTAGGTAGCTGCAGAAACACATTTTGGATACTACTAATTAAGGAATAAACTATCAAGCATGTAAGTACACATTTCAAATGACTGCACTTAATTGTTAAATACATTATAAAGGATACGACATTCAACGCCTTACTCCCTTTTAAATGACGATAAACTGTGTTTAGTCTTTCTGACGTCATTTTCAACTGTAAGTCAGGAAAAAAGTTAAAATAAGCATATTGATGAATGATAGTGAAAAAATTGTCTCAGTAATCTTGCTTTCATACCTCTGAAGCAGCAAATGTTTCAATTTATGTGCTTAGTGTGGCAGTAAGTGGCAATGAAATTTGCGATTTGTCATCGGCTGAAAGAATGGAATATCCATATCAGTTTCCTATCGCGAATATTTTCATAATATTTGGTCATGTGACCTCATACGTCAGGGGGCAATATAAAGTAATCCAAAATGATTTTAGTACCAAATTAGAAGCATAGCTGGCGCAGAATGTAATTTTAACTGCGGCTATGGGATGTTTCGCAGAGTATCGCTTTCATTTCTACGAAAACAGATTGCGAGTTGGGAGGGGCGCGTAACATTGAGTATTGATAAGAATATACTCTATGGCGCGAAATGCCAACTCTACGTTTTTTCGAGTTACGATTTCCCTGCGAAACTTAGAGAAACCCAGCGAAACCTCAATCAGGGGGTCGACTACTCTGGCGGGACATTAGAAATTTTCCGGAAACGCAACATGCAAGTGGTAGAAATTGCTGTAGTTCACCCTCGTTTCTAATATTCAAACCTTCAAAATGCATGATATTAGATTGATTCATCAATTTTGAAAAGGATTAAATTAATAATGCCATCATACGATATTTTTCCTTCTGAAAACGAGAATAGTGTTCCTCCTAGAATGAAAAGTTTTCGAGGGATTTTAAATAAAAACCTTAAAGTAGATTAAGGATTTCTCATCCCGAAATGAAGAGAGCTGGTACCAGCTGGTAGTCCTTCGGATAACTATTACTGAGTAAATCCTTAATTGGTATAATAGGTTTGATGTCGAGTAAAGAGGATGTCATAAGGTCGGATACTGAGAGGATTGTGATAGAAGGTGATTGTGGCAGTGCGCACCCTGGAGGGTTAGAGGGGCAAAGGGTCCTTGGACGCCCCTTAACTCTATACAAAACCCGAATTAATCTTTAATTGGCTAGTCACAGTCACATGGTGACAGCAATTGGAATAATAGAAAAATGTGTTACGTCATTTTACTTGAGTGTGACTAGACCGGGGATAATGAAAGACTCCTTTATCTACACTATAAAATGAAAATATACTTATTAAAATAGCAGTTTGGTTACACTTTTATGCAAAAGATCAGGCAGATGCCCCCTCCATAGAAAAGTTAGGGTGCGCCACTGGATTGTGGGTCATAGATGTTGGGAAAAGAAGGAAGAGGAACGCAGAGAAAATTCTTAGGACGGGAAAGGGAGGATTTGAGTTTTTAAAAAAATACCATCAAATTAAGAGCTTCAATTCATATGGATCCGCCAAGATTTTGATGTAGCTTCAGCTAACATCTGCTCTCCACTTGTTCTGGTAGGGACTGCATCATTCCACTTCTCCCTTTTAACTACTCTCCGCCTTAGAACTTAAGGAGCAAATTAAGCGAGACAATTATATATCATCGCAGCTTAAGAATTACTTCCACGTCATCGGATGAGAAGATCTTATTCTGTATTTCTCCTCCAAATTCTTCCAGCAAGCATATGTCACGCTATGTTTAGGAGGATGTTCCTATATTTATTAAATTTCCAGTTAAAAATTCCTTTGAAGTGATGCTTATTAACAGATCATCATCCTAACAGCATATAAATGAATAGCAAGGAACCATTAACATATCATATCGTGTGAAATAGTGGATATGATTTCGTTGCGATACATTACCGTTGCACAATGTAATAGACTCATTTATTTTAGTTCTGTAAGTAAACACTATTAGATTAACAAATTGTGGTTCGCCAGAAGCTGAAATAGTGCGGGTTGTTTGCCTTACCAGTGGCCGCAAGTTTTCCTTCAATGTGAACGATAAGGGACTATATACGGGTTTGCATTGAGTAAATCATTTGTTAGTCTTGAAAGTTTTTTTCTTGGAGTCAACCAAACCCACGTATAGCGTAGACAGTAGTTGTAGAATAGCCGGATAAAAATTCAAGAATTCGTTTGGTAGCTACGTCACTATGACTGCCTTAATCTGCCGCTATAATTTCGAGGGAATGCTATGCATTATAATTAGGGTACCCGAGGCCCGGTTTTTCCCAAACATTTTCTCTTTTGAAGAACGTCGGCAGGGATTTTGGTACTTTACGTTATTCTTCGGACCTTGGAAAATATTATTTTAAAATACGGATTCGAGCTAAACATTCTGCCAAATCAGGAAAAATATGTTACCACTGCAAAATGAATAATTCGATCCAGTACACTAAATTGTGGTTTCTATATGTAGTGGAAAATTTTCGGTAAACCAATAATGCGTAAGTAATAATATTACTCCGAACTATATTTTACAGCAAAATAAAATCCAATAAAAATTAAAATATTTATTATAATAATAAATGGCGTGATATAATATGAACAATAAATCGAATATAGAAAAGTCTTTGACTGTGCTTATCACATTTTCGGAGTTTGGCGACCCTTTTGAGTGCAAAAATATTTGAATATTTTGATACCTTCAATCTTCCATAAGTTCATTTAGTTACTTTTCAAATCTTTCTTCTCGGATTCTTCCTTGGACTAGATTTCTCGTTCACGCACGCAACCATCACAGTTCAACGCATAGGAATGTCTGGCGATAGCCTATTTTCAGTCGCGGTAGTGGTCTCACGGAAGTGTTCACATTACCAATCTCATTGTCGGACAGTAGATAGCGCGCCTTTTATCCTCTGCTCAAAGACACCTTATATACACATGGCAGTAAACGCCGAGCGGTTCGACTTCCGGCCGGTGCAGGTTCCTCTTAGCCAATTTGGGGGTGCGATTTTCGCCTTCTTCCAAGGGGAGACAGTGCTTGCTGATCAATGGAACCAAATTCTCAAAATATTACTAAAATAACTCCAACGTTTCACAAGATGGGTTATTGGCAGCAAGCGAAGTACACCGGAAGATTACAAACATTTAAGTTCTAAAAACCTCCCAACAATTATTTAACAAATCTTAAAGAGACTCCGGAATCAACTATATGACAACATTTCTCGTGTAAAATTTCTTTCTGGGACTTGTTATGTTTACCATTCTAAAATATTAGACCGTCCTATTTGTTAACAGCTTTCGAACACTCTCCATGCTCTATGAATCGCCTAGGTTTCAGAAAATTTTGTGTCCCTCTCACAAACAACTGCATTTCATAAACCATTTACTATCTTTTTATTAATTTTTGGAATATCCTCCCCGGTATAGTGAGGGAAATACGCACCTCCCACTCTTTTCCGAAATTCAGATATCTGTTATATGAATGTTCTCTACCGGCGCTTCACAACGTTTTATCTTCCTCGGTATGTTTATGCGTTGACGCAAGCTTATGGGACCACTTAACTACATATTTATATGTTTCTTTCCAAATTAATTTTGAAAAAGAAGAAGTAACCAAATATGGAATAACATATTTCACAGCTTTTCTTACAAACTCTTAATAAACGAAAAAATACCTCGCAAAATAAAGTACGTTGTGAATAATTTGAAGAGTACGTCCACCCTCGGCTATTGTGCGGGACACCAAGAGCTTCTTAACGTAAATTTCCCATGATATTTTACTCGAAATTTGGAACTTTCTGAAATTCATCCTTAAGAAGTTTGGGAAACAGAAAAAACGGGACATATTAAAAATTAAGAAGAACAAAATTATATTACTTATAAATTACTCCTTAAATTTAATCCAGTTATAAACAAAAAGCAACATTAATTCTGTTCTTTTAAAGTAGAATTTTCCCCAAGAAGTTTTTATGCAGTCCATGATGATAAGGCTGTGGTTATGCACCGCTGTCTGGAATGCAATGATTGCTTCCTACGCTTTCAGTGGTAATTCTTTTTCCCTTTCTGTCTTGTTTAACTTCATATTTATAAAAAATGCTTCAGCTAGAAGCCTTGATTTGATCTTGTTAGATTTCACGCTCTTGTTCCTTAGTCCCCTAGATCCAAGCTATCACTTTCGTTCAAATCATATTTGGAGAAGCATTGGTGGTGAGAAAAGACAATTTAATCTGAATCTTACACTAATAAAGGCGTTATATTATTATTATCCGTAGCTCAAGAAAGGGATTTTTCTTGAGACTGAAGTTAGAAGTGGCGTTATATTAGCACAATGCGTTGAATCAAGTTTAAGTGACCTTAACATGAATATTCGAGTGTTTTTGACATTGAAGAATATTTAAGAATTTACGGATATTCATACTCAACAATGTACAGAGGGTTATAGAAATCAAAAACTTTTTACACCTAATATACTGCTTTCCTTCTAGAATATCTTGTATATAGCGAGCTTTCTGTTGTATAATTCCTATTGATTTAGGCGCGCCTCTTTAGGACAAGAAACTGAGACATCTATCGGTGGTAAGGTCAACTTAGTAGTGCGCAACGTAACGTGAAAAGTGGGAGGTAGGTCACAAACGTTACAAACGCCTGCATAGGCGTTGTGTGAAGTTCTCTTTATCGTGATTGTTTTTCGTTGGAAACGTTTGTGATCGTATACTTATCCATGCCAGCACAAAATTTGTTAGCAGACAGACATTCGCTAAAGCTTCTCAATATGGAGCCAGCAACTCTGGGCAGCATTAACCTCCCTCCCAATGATTCTCACCATCAACTAGTAGGAAATAGTGACTGCAATAGCATTGAAGAATCAGAAAATGTTTGTGAAGTGCCTACAAGGAATACAAGAGTCACTAAGGTTCAATGGATAACTGTTCTTATATTGTGTTTCGTGAACTTAATCAACTACATGGACCGGTATACCGTTGCAGGTACTTCATTCTATTCTTTCATCCAATTTCTAGTCATTTTGTCATTGCTCAGGTTTGTTACTATAAACTTTGTAGAATTTGCAACTCTATGTTGCATTGTATGCTCTCTTAGGCTTAGAAGATCAGTGTTTCCATCACCATATTCATTGCAGAGTTCTAAGTACTTCTCAATTACAGTAACCTCAGGTTATTTAGTTATCGCTCATCATGTAAGAGCACGTGTTACCTATTCAGTATCTTCAGTATATTTATGGCTTATGCAATGAATTGGTTTTAATGTCTGTATCGTTTATAAGTATGAATAGTGTTCCAGTAACTACTAGTTTAGCAGTACTTTGCGTGATCTGAGTCATTTTTCTCTATGCCGGTAGACTGACGTCATTGATTACCTTGCTGTGATGCTGTTGTTATAGATTTTAAACGAGTAGTCGAAGGTAACTCACCTGGCTGGAACAGTTTACGTATACACATCGTACGATTTCGCTCGGCCAATCAAAAACCTTCCGCCAAGATTCATGCCGTTTAAATGAAAATGTTCCGCTAAGGCGTTTTGCTTCATTTCTTAGATCTCAAAGTGATAGCCTTTTCGTTAAAAATTGATATTAAGCGTTGAATTCAGATTTAAGGATAATAAGATTTGTATGTTCGTGTTAGTACTTGTAAACACTAAAAGTAGACCACAGTCGTGTTACTTTTAAAAAACGTCGCAAGAATGACCTTAAAACTAATGTAAGTAGTTCGCCGGTCGGAACGCCTCGGATTTAAATTAATCACAGCTTCGGCCTTGGTCCATTCCTAGTTATGCAAACAATTTTAGCAGCGCTGTTAATTTGAGCTCTAAGGAAATTTAGAATGTTTGCGATTAAAAGGAAGTGAAGGAATTGTATTTTACTTAAAAGTGTGTTGCGGATCTCAAATTTCTTGGCTTGCGCTGCATTGTTTTTAAAGGTCCAAAATTTCTCCGCCCATTATCCAAAATACAACTTCGTCATAAAAAAGTTTTGGGAAAATTTCTGAATTGAAACTAATGTAGAATCACTTGAGGTAGGACCGTATTTTCAAAAATATTCCGTTAAGCTACCTATAGAATTGCTGGCCTAAGATCTCACCCCTATGGCCTAGCACCATTATAGATCTAGATATTTTAAGTACTCTTTAAGAGCTATGACGCTGCTCCGCGAAAGTTTAGCGGCAGAATTATCAATGTTCTGATTGTGGGCTAGAATAGTTATAGTAGTGACCGAATCAGTTATTTGACCATATTTTCAGTAGTAATTATACATTCTTTTGTATTCTTGCCATTAAATATTATATATTCGAGTTGGTATCATTTCCTGCTCAACTGAGCGAAAAACGGGTTTGATAAAGTACAGATATGTGTATCAAGTAACTAGTAACGTAGTAACTAAAACATGTATTATCATAGGTTCAACTTAAGAACTTTGCCGAAAGAGATGTGGTCCAGAATTCGATTTTTGATTGGCCTTAAGCGGATTCCATTGTGGGGATACGTGATGCGTATGACGGATCACCGGCGTGAAACGAGTTCGAAAAGATCATGAAAAATAATCACGCGCTCGTCCTCAATTCTTATGCAATTATTTTCTAACTTCGCAAGGTTTTAGCTCTCTAGAAAGAGTTTTTCTGCTTGAATAGACTTTGATCGAGAATCTCGCACAAGATATTGAAATGGTCACGCAGCTTCTAACAAACTATGTGTGATGTGTGTAAATTTCGTCGAAATTAACCAAGTACAAAGCTATCGCTTATCGCGACTTATGTCATTTTTGACGTCGATAGTGTATTTCGTTTTGGCTGTTCTCATGATTTCATTTGGGAAAATAGAGCCATGGAAATCAACGATGATATATGACTCAGTGTCAGTGAATTTTGGATTCTTTTTTTGGTAAAGTTTTCCCATTTTAGAACAAAAAGTGGCAGATTTCGAACTTCGAAAGTAATTAAAGCTCCTGAATCGTCTAATGATAGACATATTTTAGAAGTACCAAAGTTCTAATTTCACTTTGCCGAGCAAGAGCATTTAATTGGGATAATTGACATGACGTATTTGGAGGCGTTTTCGCCAAATAAAGAAAATCAAGGTCTTTCAATTCCTAATTTTATAGTGTTTTGGTTTGTCTAAAATAATTACCATGGTATTCTTGGACTTCTCCATCTACTGTTACTATTACATGTTATACTAAATGTTAATTAGGTTACTTTTTATACTATTATTAATATTAAGAGATTATTACGGTTAATTTATTATTTTTATTATTTTAATCCTATATTTATTACGATATAATTATTTGGAATAGAGCAAAGAAAAAGTTTCCTCTAACTACATCGATGAAATGGTTCCAAATTCGATTCTTTTGATTTTAGCGCTCTAGCACATTATCATCACGGTTCGTTGAAGGTCATCTAATATTTCTACCGTTATGTTAAACCTTTAGGAGAACCGCTTACAGCGTTTTCCTTCGCATATAGTGATAACTTCTTAAAAAATTTTATTTTGAACGAGAATTTTCACGAGAGATAAACTTCAACTCCGGTTTCGTCGGCTCTGTACGTACATTTTACTTATAATCATCGAATGGAGACTTGTCCATTGCACCAGCAGCTCAACATTAGTGACGGATGCATTCCCACTAATCTAGCGAATGTTGAAACGCGTTTGTAAGCCATTTCTGATTGGAGTTGCCTCAGTTCATATGATGCACTACTCATTTCCTTTGTCAACATGCTCTTTTATATCGACTTTTAGGTATTTACAAACCCCTTCCTTGGCACCTTTTCTTGAGAATTCCGTTCAATAATATTATTATTTTTATTTAATTTTAGTATCGTAATGAATCTAAAATTAATATCAAGTCACTTTCTTCTAAATTTATTTTCATTATTTATTCCTAACATTTTTAAATTTTTTATTAATTGTTAATCCTCGCGACCACGGCAGAAAAGGAACAAGCTATCAAGACGAATGTACTAGTCCGCGTAAATCAAGGGATTAATATATTACAGTATAATAATGTCCCTTCCAATGTTCTATAATTTTTTAATACATTAATTATAATCATCTTTCCTAGGTAAGAATTGTTTATATTTATCATACACATATGGTATCTCTAACGAAGTTGATATCTTTAGTTTATTCTCCTCGCAATCGTGATTTTACGTAAAAGATAACATTATAGTTTTTCAAGGGATCAAATTATCTTAGATGTCACCGATTAAGTCGTCCGACTGGAAACATACTCAGCTGTTGATAATAGGTTGGCATTTTTCCTACGATAGTTGCGTAATGAACTTAATAAATCCCCTGTGTATATGTGCCTGTGGTGTATTTACGACTGGTATATCTTTGTTCAATTGTTATAGCACCACTGATTTAATATTTTAAGTTTTCCTAGAAAAAAATAAATCAGATTGATTCTTCGGAACATAACCTCGCATTTTATGTTACCCTAATTCTTCTTTTTTCGCGATTTGGTCTTCACTGAATCTACCGGAACGCTACCGCTGCTTAAGATGTAGCATGTCTTAAATTCGAACTTCCGTATCCTAGTATCTATAGTCCGTTCAGAATACGGTTCACAATGCATTTACAATAGACACTATGCGCTGAGATAACGTGAAAGATATCGTGAACGATCATTACTTCCTCGGATGTTCTTTTTGTATCTGATCCCCCTATGCAGCTAGGCGGATGCTCTTTGTTTTCCCCTTCTCCCCGAGAGCATATTATCTCTTCATTCATTGAGCAAGTTAAACCTTAATCTTCCCTCATCTAACTCTTCCCAGCCAGGATTGCTTGAAAGCTGGGCGCATAGGCGGCTGAGCAAGTTTTTAAGTGCTGCCCACTATTTATATTAATAAACGTCTTTATTTGGGCGAGATTGAGACTAAGAAGTCTCCTCTTCCGTCAAACCCATTCATTGAAAATTTTGAAAGTCTTTACCTTTAGTTCCCACGAACGCATTAATGATTTTGCAGATTATGAATTGGATAGTAGGATTGCGTGGCTCATTTCGTCATGTGAGTGAAAATATCAGAGTAATTGCAGCTTAAAACACGTCCGTAGGAATAGTGGCGAAGCTCTTTAAACTAAATGCCTGCAGTAATTTTCTTGCCACGCAAAGATGGAAAAAATAGAGGGAACTATGCTCCCAACATGCGTCGAGAAGGATCTTGATAAAGATTAGCCATTTATCGCTGCGCGTCTTACGTACGCTCTTCTTTACAGCTGCTTTTTCGCACAATTTGCTATCTTTCGTTTGTTACTCAGAGCTATCCCGTTAAATAAATTATTAACAATCCTATTTTGGAAAGAACAAGACTTTAATCGGTATTCTTTTCTTTGTTCAGTGTTGTAAGTACAGCTATGCTTGTACAACCGAACGTTTTCTTTAATATGCTGGGACAATACAATTTCCCTACGTAAACTCTATTCCGTGGAAACTGCTTCCGCCTCTGCATTCTTTCTCAGAAGAGAGGGAAACGCGATTTTTGGCTGAGCTTTCCCATTTGAACGATTCGGCAGAGCATGCGAAGAGGCGTTATTTGGCCTCTTTTGTAAGGGTTCACTTGCGCTCATAATTGGGAACGAGGTGAATTTTACTCCACTGGAATTGAGGTGGTATATCGTACGTATCACACATCATTATTTCGTAACTCATTAGGTGTAATTAGCAGGCGTCCAAACATTTCGCGTGTCCTCTCCGAAATAGCGACGTCCCATAGCGCTTTTCGCGTGTTTCTTTGTAAGGCTTTCTTTGAACTCATTGTCACTACTGTGAGGTATGTACGTACTCTCTTAAGTACGTCGATGTGCGACTAAAACTACTCAATAGATTGATTTTTTGTCTCGATTGTTTTCGAACGCGTTTCGATTATTATCACTTTGATGTCGCATTTACTTAGTAAAGGTATCGGTGGTAACATGACTTTATTTCAACTATTTCTCACCTCCTTGAGGCTAAAACACATTCAAAAATCAGCTCAAAGTGACGGTAAATATTTTTAATTCTCGACATGAATGTGGGACACCGAAATTTTCTTGCGACTCACTGATTGAGTAGCTCTTGCATTTAGGATTGTTAAAGTCTTCGTCACATGAAATGAGTGAACCATTTGAAAAGGTCTTTGCTTTATGTCACCGGACCTTAACTAAATCTGCCTCATTTTGAGAGTCGCTGGTTTGAATTCAAAATTTTTTACCTCTCAGAGTCACTACAATGATGTCGTTGTTCACTGTAGGTAACCAAAGAGAAAAAATGGACGCGAAAGAAATTTTATTTTCAATTTAAATTATTTTATGTCTTTTAATGGCTTTAAAAGGGAAGAGATCATCTTATCGGTTTTTTCATTGCCGCGTCAGTGACCTTTCTCAATTTTTCGTAATAAAATGAGTGACGATGTGGTTTATTTGAAATATTTGAATGGAGTGGTTACAAGCATCAGAGGTGGTATAGAATTGATACAAGGGAGATTTTTTCAAATAGGTTTCAGTAGCATTTAAAAATTTATTTGGAATAAAAGAAATTAAATTACCTTTTCGTAGTTATTCATAACTTTTACGTTGACCTATTCGCTTCTACTTGTCACTCCCATCCTCTTTGTCAAGCTGATTATTATCTAGATTTTTCTTTTCTGCTGTCCCTTAGTCCCTCTTTATAGACGGTTGCTTGGAACTTCAACCCCCTCCATTTTCAGCTACCAAAAGCGTAGGAGTGAGAATGGAGCGACTAGGGAAGATGATGAGAGAGGCATTTTCTCTTTGCTCTCCTAAGCCAGAATGCTATCAGTGGAACATTTTCTCGCAAGTGCTGCAAAATGATTCTATGGATAATGCTTGTATAGAATTTAACCGGGATGAATGACAGAAATTAAGCATCACTCATAGCCCATTAGCTTTCATATTACCACAACAATGAAAAAACACAAAAGTGTGTGAAAAATATATTTTCCTTTATCCTGTACCAACATACAAATGTGAATCATTCAATTCATCAAGATATGGTATACTAAACAAAGTTGGATGGGAAGTGTGAAGTGAGTTTTGAAAAAAAAAGTACGAACTACTCGTTAATAAACAGTAATGTGACGTGAAATATTAAAAAAAACAAAGACGATTCAATGGGTGAAGGAAGCAATATTCAGTCTTCCATACATCATTAGATATAGATCGATCATTTATCTATAGATAAAATTCTATATATAAATTCTATCTATAGATCATTTCGGAACTACTTTCGAAAATTTCGTTAGCCGAAACTTAATCTCTCTTGGAGTCTCAAATCTTGAATTGCATACAAGTACTGCTATCAACTTCGACACTTTTACACGTGGGCAGAAATGGGTATTTTGAATAATTATTAAATCTTCATTCGTCGGCACACATTCGTCTGGCGATTCCTTATTCGTTAGCTTAGTCAGAAAAAAGGCAAACAAATTTTTATTAGCCGAAATTTAGCCATCCAGGTAAAAAGCGCGGTAGTATGATTGAATTTTCTTAAAGACATGTAACGTATATTGGAGCGAAAAACGATCATTGTTGTCTCAGACTGGTAATGACTCATCGTAACTTTTGATCGCAACCGATGATGACGTTGCAATCCCAGTGAACAAAGAGCGCGA
Organism: Pachydiplax longipennis; assembly: GCA_036926295.1. Lineage (NCBI taxonomy): Eukaryota > Metazoa > Arthropoda > Insecta > Odonata > Libellulidae > Pachydiplax > Pachydiplax longipennis. Next base: position 15,985,556 of record JAVFKF010000004.1, on the reverse strand, counting down.
ACTCCAATAGAAGTCCACTTTGCGTCATAAGGAAATGATCGCTAAATCACATCATTACTCCTTCTTTTTTCTGCTGAGCATTAGAGAAGCTAACAGACTGGATTAGATTGGAATGTTGGTGTTAATACATCCTCTAACATACGCCACTGGCGGCTTGATGGGTGGATATGTAAATTTAACCTCGCATAGCTGGAGTACTCAACCACTGGGCATGATTGAGAGAAGAATATCATGCATTAGCATATGATTGGTTTCCATTTTGATTTCCCGTGAAAGATTGCTTTCGTAATCGCACGATTTCATCCCATGAATATTAAAACATTATCATGAGAAAGGGTCTCATGTCTTGAACTAGACATCGAAGAAGGTCCATCGAATTAACAAAAGGTCAAGAGATCCTAATGTATACCGTTAAGGGAATTGATCCCCGGTCAATCCAGTTGGAACTTCCACTTAATTTGAAATTAAAGCTAAAGCTAATAAAATACTCCTCATTTAGAGAAGTTGTATTTTTTCGGCCTCCTCTCACAGCCTTGAAATAATGAGTACTAATTCGTTCGAAGAAAAAGATCTCACAAATGCTTAATGAGGAGGTAGTTTCATCACTCGATAGTCCCAATTATTTCGCAATTTTCAGAGAGTTCGGAGTAAAAATGGAATTTCTGTAATTTACCCTTGTGAAACTCAGAAGTCTAAGCGAGACTATGACTGTGTACTTCCCCTTTGTAAAACCATCAAATGCTGTTAATACTTGAAAAAGAGTTGACTATCTTTCTTCTAAATTTTATCCTGAGATTTTAACTGAGAGGAAATCCGAAATAGGATAGGATGGGATCGTAAAGGTTTAAAAGAGGCAATTTAGGGTCGAATAGGGGAAAAGTGATTTAAGATTTATCAAAAACGCAGATGTCAAACATATATGCATGAGAGAGAGCCTGGAAGAAGAAGATTGGATACTTTGAATAAGCCTTGAGCTTAGTTATGTTCTTATGGTTGTTTTGGAGGATATGTTATACAAAAAGCATATGTAGTTCTGTTTGTATAAAGGAGAATTTTTGGAGCCAATTCTAGCATTCTTATTTTTTTCGGCCAAGGCACACCAGATTCTGTTTCTGTGGACCCTTTTCTTGGTATTGCGTGACTGTGGACGTAGACAAAATCAGGTCTAACGCATCGTTCGTTTGATAATTGAATTGGTACTTTTATCGTACTGTTTACTTTAGGTGCATGAAATTCTCAACCTAGAGCAAAATATTGAGTAAATCCGTCGAAAAAGTTTCCTTGAGATCATCGAAACTGCGGATCAAGAAGTGTTACGGACGCTCAGTCTAGAACTTAAAAAATTCACTCCAGAGTTGCATTTTGGGCAGTTTTTCTGGTTATTTCTTTCGCAAGATTCGTCATTTTTTGGAAAATGAAGAATTGCGAAAAAATGTCTCAGCATAATTTCTTTGAAGCAAGTAACAAATATATTTTCTTTCGAAGGATCCTCACTTCCTCTCACGTTGTCGTTGACCTTCATTTTCCTTCTTTTCCAGCATGCCCCTATCCTCGAAGCTTATAAGGAAAGATTTCGTAAAAGGAATACATCTTTTATGCTATCCCGTATGACGCCTCTCCCGGAAAATCCAAAAATAGAATGAAATCTGTCGAACAGCATTTATAATCTGGTTCAGAGATGTATCCAGAAGGCAAAGTTTTTTCCCTATGGTATTCGATATTCATTTTCCTAATCGTAGCCGATTTTTCTCTTTGTTTAATTTTTCCACTATAAACACAAGGGTCGCCTGTTCATAGTGACCATCTCACCATTTGGTCGATTAAAACCTTTCTGGTTCCTACTTTTAAGTACTTCCTAAAATTTAAGTTAAAAATTCTGTTTTTTTTTTTTACTTTAAAATGTGGATCATTATACGAGGGTGGTCTGAAAAGTTTCCGACCCCAGATTTTTTCAGTAATCTTCAGAAAATTTTCAGAAAACATGTCGAGAAATGGTGAAATGTCGGAAAATTTCCATACCACCCATGTAGTATACTTTGTTGGAAGAAAGAATCGATACTTACGTATATATTACAACGTTACTTGTAAGAAGAGCTGCATTTTGAAAATACCACTCCGTACCTATATATCTGTATAAAATATTTCTATTACGCATCGATGAATATTTCTATTTTTTGTTTCTACAAAATGATTAACCCATTCCGTTGCTTGATTACTGGATCCTATAGGGTTTCCAGCCCAAGTATCTGGGTAGAGGACGTACGGTGAACAATAGGTGAATCAGGATCTAATGCTATTACAATCTTCTCAAAGTAGTTGTTTCACTAACATTTTACTGCTATTTCCTCTTGGTGATGTGTATCATAATTTCGTTGTTATTTCATGCTGTTGCCTAGGTTATCTTTAAAATTTATCTCTTATTCTGACGAATAGGAGACAATATGGTTTATTTTAATCCAGTGAGGATACGGGAACAAAAAGGTCATTAACCCATTCTATAGCGGATAGTTGCGTTGGACGGAATTTTACCCAATGATATATGCATCGTATTACGTGTTCCGTAGGGAAGTATTCTTGGACCTGTTTCGTTTCTTATTTATATTAACTACTTAGTAGAAGGTTTAGAGGGTTAATGTCAGATTCGGAGATGGTCCTAAGCAGAACAGTTCGTTTATTCAGCATAGATTTCAGGTTCGACAGTAGCATTACGGCTATGATAAAATCCATCGTGTAAAATTCGCCACTTTAGATGCTATCACGAATTACCGGCGGAAGCTTTTAAAAAATCTATTGGTTCAAACTTTTTGATGAAGTAGATGACACAGTATTTCCAACGGATAGTTACGTCTGGTCGCTCTTTTTGCAGAGCATTAGAGAAGCTGATAGGCGGATATTGGCGTTAATACACCCCCTGCTATACGCTCCTGGCTGTTTGTGGGATATAAATGTAAATCTACTTCCCTCCGTCTCTAATTGGCCCTGAATACTGCTCTGCGAATCCCAAAGCGGGTTACCAATTTATTTTTAGAACTGTCTTTACGTTAATAGTTATCTTGGGTTTTATTCGAATTAATTTTAACCATTTAAAATTTAAATTAGGCGGTGATTTCCTTTGGAATTTCAGCTTTGGAATTTTGATTGCGTAGAATTCCTTGGACGAAACATCGCCAGTATTGGAATATTTATAAATATACGACGTAGGATCACTTTCATCGTCAAAGTTTCGTACTTTAGCGTCAAGTTTAGACCCAAATAATTCTAATCATCCCAACGAGATGCCATAGTATGAGTAGACCTTCCCCCTCCTTACCGAGCATTGCTAACGGACTGCAGAGAGACGTTTACTGCAGCAAATACCTAAGTTCTTATTCTTTTTTTGCGTCTGGCTCGCTCGAAATCCTGCTGCGCATCCGCTTATGCAAGTGAAACGGACTTTGTACTCCGTGACAAAATACTCAATTAATGGTCACGTATCTGCAGAATATATCTAGAACCGCAAGGGTTATAATAAAGTGTGATATCTCGTTACATTCACATCTGAAGTGATTAGATGAGATGACATCGAGATCACGAAGTATTGTTACTAATAGTTTCTCATTTTCGTTGTCGCCATTCGTCATTGTGCTTCTCTTCGAAATTGTAACTCGTTTTCCCATGCTGAGTATTGAAAAACTGAATTCTCAGCAAATTTTTGTTTCTTTCTATCTCTAATTTTTCTTTCCTTGAAGTTTTAGAAATCTGAAGGTACTCCGTGCCAAGTAAAGAATTAATGACGAGGTCGAACATCTTATCCTGTTAAATAAAGTTACAGTTTTTTTTCAGTATTCTAGGCGCGTCATACATTCAAGCTATTGAAAAAACGCTGAAATTGCTAGCGTGCAATATGAAATGGATATTGTATGAGAAATAATCAATTGAAGTGCCGCTGGGACGTCTTGGAAACCGTGCGGAGGAAGGTTCATTTTCCTCTCTCGTTTATCCGTGGAAAGGTATTCTTATTTATCGCGAAATTATTGAAATATTCATCATCAGCAGTTATCACAATAATAAAACCATTGCAATTTCCACCATAATGTAGGTGTGTGATATTCAGCAGTAAATAAGCTATTTTATAGTTTTAAATTTGAGTGATATTTCATTCTTTCCTTCGACGCTCTCGCTTAGAAGACGTTAGGTTTTCAAAATTACAATTTTTTGACGTGCATTGAGTTGTCAGCTTTTGTTAGGACGATTAAGCAACTCTCACGTTTATAGCTCTTAAAGGTTATCACGTGCTCAACACATCGTTACAATTGACTTAGCGTTTCCGGAAGTTGTTCATTCTGCAAGGCTGATGGGAAATGGAATTGATTTTCCATGAGAATTGGTGATAAACCTTTGTCGGCCACGTTAAATCGCGCGGAAATTGCAAACTGAATTAGTTATTAGGCAAATTTCTAGCGACTATTTAATGGTATTTTTGATGCTTCTTACCAAGGGTTAATAAAAGTCTCTAATTCATGTCAATCTGAAATTGTTTATTTGCGCTGTTGGGATTCACCATTTGACTTTCAAAAAATATTCCTAGCATGATTTTGAATTTTGCTTCTATTGAAGGAGATCCCTGTTGTAAGAAAGGTTTATTACTCTGTTTCCTCAAAGCTTTGTCAGAATTGGATTTTACCCCGCTGTTCGACCAGTCATAGAAGTCTTAAAATGTTACTGTGTGTAGAAGCTTGTCTGGCTTCTGCTCGGGAAACCTGGAAAGTTTAGCCCGCTGAGTTATCATTTCCTCTAAAGAAAGTGGCCGGTCAGTCTTTATTTTTAATGAAGGGACGCGTAAACCGCAGTTCCATCATAGACGTATCGTTTATCAATTTTACGGGTGGCGTGATGTTTACTGAACAGATAAGCCCTTGTCCGAGATTATGAAATTCGGGTCGATAATCATTGTCGCGTGACAATCTAAATGGTACAGTGTTTCGTCGTGCACAAACATCCCTAAGTACATGCCATAGTGAAAGAAGGCCTGGTTATCTCAAGAGTGCATCTGTTGTGTATGGGTTGAGATAAATGTCCGAAAGACTCTTCTGTGAGTCACTTCAGTGAATGACATGTCATACTCCAATTTTTCCCAACTGGGGCTTTAATGGGGCCTAAGAAAGATAGCGAAACGCATCATTAAAAAATGTTTACATAGGAATACAGCCGTGTTTAAATCGAATTCACGAAAAAAATAATAATAATAATAATAATAATAATAATAATAATAATAATATTTATTGGTCACGGGGGTCTGTACATAGCAGACATATGACAAGTCAAATTTTACAAATAAAAGATACATACATAAATTATATTACATTTACATGATATAAATTACAAAATTAATTCAGAGTTTCTTCAGAACACAAAATCATTGTTAAAAATTTACCTTACAATTAGAAAAAAATATTGCCTTGGGCCAGTTTTTAATTATTTAAATATTCATTAAGGGAGTAATATGTTTTTTCTACCAGATATTCTTTTAATTTTGCTTTGAAAGGTTTGAGATTTTGTATTTGTTTTAGTTGAAGGGGAAGTTTATTATACAACATACAAAGGGAGTTGTAGGGGCTTTTGCTGGAGATGGATAATTCATATCTTTTGTGATGAATATTGATATTCTGTCGTGTGTGATGTTGATGTTCCTGGTTATTGAAAGTGAAGGTTTTAGAAGGAGATTTTACAAAAGTTGCAGCTTCATAAATTAAAATGGACGGAAGGGTTAGCAATTTATTTTTTGCAAAATATTTTTTGCAAGAGGTCAATTTAGTCAAGCCTTCTATTGCTCTAATTGCCCTTTTTTGTAGCTTGAATATTCTATTTATATGTGGTGACATGCCCCAGAAAATGATCCCATACCTCATTCTAGATAAAAAGTATGCATTGTATATTAACAGTATTATATCAGTGGATACGATAGGTTGTAAATTCTTTAGTATATATATGACTGGATAAAGTTTATTTGCTAAGTTGTTGGAATGAGCAGACCAGTCCAGGGTTCAATTAGAGAATTGCTATTTTTAAATTAGGAATAAATCACGAAATTCGAATTAAAAATTCGTTTTTCGGTCCTAAGCAGGAAGAATCGCTTATCATTGTACCAAATAAGCTAAGTTGTCGTAAATCGAATACTGTGGCGCGTTAAATACGAAAATTGACACTCAAGACTTTCTTACACCGGAAATGATTTCATTTTCTTGTGAACTCACTTCTATAAACTTCTAAATAGTCAGCTCAAATTTCCGATATAGACGAACTAGTTGCTGAGGAAGTTTACAAAGTTTGTAATTCTCTCAAATATGAAGGGAAAACAGGCTGATTTGAAAATACCTCCCATGATTTTGGCATAAAGCATAAAAAATAAAACCCATGGGTTCGAGTCCGTCTCATGTCGATATTACCCTCTTTCTTTCGTATCTTCTGGGTATTATTTTCATTAAAGTAACTTAACTTCGTTCTGATTGAAACATGTAAATACGTTTGCGAAACATGTTAATATAAGATTTAATTTTAGAAAATGTATTATTGATAGTCGGCCACTGAGATGGTTACAGCTCGTGATAGGTCTGTTTCAATTAATTTTTGTAATTCTATAAGAATCTTTTTAGCTAATGCGAAGTCTCTATCAATTTTTAATTATAGAAAGGATTCAACCAATTTAACTCCTCAGTTTCATAATTTTATGCAATCTGATGACGTTTTAAGTGAGACACTTTTGCCCTTACTGTCCTGGATATAGCATCTGATTGAACTCTCTTACTTTTAGCAAAGTCAAATGATTTGTTGCATGAATCAGCCAAATGGAAAGACTTGCAAATCTTTTGAGATTTGTATTTTCATGATTGTGTATGCACATAATTATATTTAGAAACTGTAATATTTTTGTGGCAGTTTTTGTGCACAGTGAGGTAAAAAGTCTTTTAACACGCAATGGAGTTTTTCAGGATGACTTTCATTTATTTGTAGTCATTGCTTCACTCTTCTGATGTCCTCTAGTAATTGTTCTTGAGCAATGGTGATGTTTTATTGTGATGAATTCTCAAGTCATCATGTAGTGGTAAAGGGAAAATGTAAATATTTTGTCTTAAATAAGAATTATAAATGTAATGACTCTAAATGGAACAGTGGATAGCACGGAATTTGATGAAATTGTTTTCTGATGATAGTATATAGATACATCAAACTTTCCAGAACACTACCTTTGTTAGCAAAATGATAAAAATGCCCTGCATTTATTCAGAGAAGATGGGGAAATTAACCAGTAGAAGCAGATTAAGGACAAACACCCTAATGATATGCTGTAACCATTCCAACTTATAAAACCATGACCCAAGAAAGTGTTGTATTTTATAATTCATTGTAGCAATTAATTATAAAATCTCAACAGGACTATTCTATAACCATGTATTAGGGATGAAATTTAATTAACATGATTATTAAGAGTAATAACTTATTTTCTGGGTGAAGCAGAATAGCTTACCCTTAAATTTTCATCACTGAAAAGAACTCAGCTTTGATACTTACTCTAGGCATTCAGATTTTGGGACCTCCTATCCTCTGTAGGGTTAGATGTTGAATGCAGTTAGATGCACAAGGACAACCTATCTGTGCCTCTAAGTCATGAGATGGTAGAATAACAATCTCTGTACTCTAAGCAACATTTAAGTTCCAGGTGAGAGCTGTCACTTCTACATTTACACATACCCTGCTAGCTGGCAGGGGGTGCAAGGACCACTTTCTCTCTACTCTACTTTCATAGCTGATAATTTTCATGTATCGTTCTTGGAAAAAATTCATTCTTGAATCAAATGTTTCTAGCATCTATTTCTCTGATCTTTCTCACAGTATCAAAATGGCCTATATAACAAGGAGGGTGCATAATATTGGTTAAATTTTCTATGAATGTACATACTTTGTATGAATTTTAGTATATCAAATCTTTGATTGAGCCTTCTTTCTTCTAAAGATCCCCAGTCTTCCTCCTGAAGCATCTGAGTAAAACTTACCGATTTATCATAGTAATTTTTTACAAAACATATTGCCTTTCATTGTACCTTTTCTAATTCATGAATGCAACACTTTTCTGCAGGGTCCGATGCACTGCATGCATACTTGAAGTAGTATGCATACGCAAAGTAACATTGATTGCCAACTTTTTCTTCACTCCTACCAACTATTCTCTTGATGAAGCCAAGTTTCTTAATGGCTTACCCACATAGTAAGGATGTGGCCTTAATTTACAAATTTGTACCCCAGGTTAAGCTATTCATGAGGGCTATTCCAAGATATTTTACCAAATTGTACAACTTATGAAAATGTTTTCCGTTGAAGGCTATACAAATTATTATTGGCAAAGGATTTTCTTTTGAACTCTTAATACTCATGCCAGTTGGAAATACATGGGTGGTCTGAAAAGTTTCCGACATTTTGCCATTTCTCGACATTTTTTCTGAAAATTTTCTGGAGATTTCTGAAAAATCTGGGGTCGGAAACTTTTCAGACCACCCTCGTACATTCATCTTTGGTGGAAGTGGTACCAGGTTCAATTCCCTGTAATGACCAACATTTATTGCTTAAGGCTATAGTTTTGCTTGCCCAACCCAAAGGGCATTGACTTATTTGTTCTTACATAATTCGAAAGAGCTGTATCATGTAATAGTTAAAGGATTAAGTAGTAAAAGAATCTAAATTTTATAACTCTTTTAAGAGTCGATATTTCAATGAATGCTATTAAAAGAATCATGTCAGCTATGTTTGAGTTTAATGTTTTCTTGTTCTTGATAGTTTAGATAGATGGATTTTCTTTTATTAATATATATTCTTGCCTTCTTTTGCAGGTATCCTCACTGACATTCAAAAGCATTTTGGTATAGGAGATGCTATGGGAGGTCTTTTACAGACTGCATTTGTTTTGAGTTACATGATCTTTGCACCACTTTTTGGTTACTTAGGCGACCGGTACAATAGGCGAATAATAATGGCAGCTGGTGTGTTCCTATGGAGCTTGACAACTTTACTAGGGTCATTTGTAAATGTAAGTAGTATTTTCTTTGGCTCATTTTCTTTAGTATGTAGCGATTGTAATTTTGAGGCTGTGAAACAGATTAAATATGCTTGGTAGAAAATTGGAGGGTCTTTTAATAAATGCAACTTTTATTTTCTCATTCAGAAATATGTATTAAAATGCATCTGTCATAATGTAGATTATTATCGAATTAATTGATGACAAACGTTATTTTTCTCACTAATCTTCATTTAAATCTTTGGCCTAAGGCCACCTAAATAAAGGTATATGAACAGTCATAGTGCAATTCTCTCTACATTTATAGTAGCCTACCTATCAATATCATCTTTATTACTGAATCCCTTCTTGTGAATTTTATCCTTCAGATCGCATATATGATAGTCATGAGGCACAAAAATCCATAGAATGAATGTTCAGGAACCCATTGCTTTGCATGTCCTGCTTGAGTGCATGAGATAAGGATTATTAGCTTTCCTTGCCTAATGAAAGGCCCTTTTCCTTATGCATCACAGTTCATTTCTCAACTAAATGATGACAACCTATAACTCATTTATTTTTAGTAAATGAGTTTAAAAATTTTACACTATCTTGAAAACTCTATATTCTTGATGTAAGATTTAGAAAGATGCAGCAATTTTAGACTCAGTTGCAGGCATTAAATGCTGCACTTCAAATAAATTTAATTATCAAATAAAACTTCATTTTATTAAATGATTGCTTTCTCCTTCATTGTAAAAAATGGAAATAAACATTTATACTATTTCTTATTTTAAGAATGTTCCCATTTTAAAATCGTTAACAAGTCTTTTTCTTGCAGAATTATCATTGGTTTCTGACCTGTCGGGCATTAGTTGGCATTGGTGAAGCATCTTACTCCACTATTGCACCAACCATTATCTCAGATATTTTCATTCAAGACATGCGCTCTAAGATGCTTGCATTGTTTTACTTTGCCATTCCTGTGGGAAGGTAAGTTAATAATTAAGACTTTTAATTTTTTCTTTGTAGCAATTAGGACATTTTCCTATTACTAGAACTGGACTGTAATAGTTGGACAAGTAAATTTCTTCATATTTTATAATTAAATAATTTCATATTTAAATTTATCAAGACATATGTCCTTAGAATTTTGTTTCATTTTCTTTTATAGCAATTTTTTTCCTTTTTCATTCTTTAGTTTGATACCCAATACTTTTACATTAGTATTTTGAAACTTCTTTTTAAGGATTACTAAATTATTTTTATGTGCTTTTTATTAAAAGAATTTGTAAATTATATCCATTGTATTGCTGCATTGCTCCTTTTTCTTTGTTTCTTTCTCAATTAGTTGCATGTATTTCATTCCTCATTCTCTAAATGATTATCTGATGATTTTTCACTGATCAGTATTTTTAGTCATAAAGTAATATAATTCATATCTCTAGACCTAAAAATAAGTAAGTCTAAATCATTGAAATTTGAAAGGAAAGTTATGGTGAAAGCTATGCAGTCATATTTACTTTACTCCCTAAAACTTGTACTGTATTTCGTGATTTTGTCCCACCTTAAATATGAGTTTCATTTCTAACATGATTAAAATTTCAGTGGTTTGGGATACATCATTGGATCAGAGACCGGAAAGGCAGCCGGAAACTGGCAGTGGGGGTTACGAGTTACTCCTATCATGGGTATCATTGCTGTTCTTCTCATCTTGATAGTTATGCAAGAGCCAAAAAGGGGAGAATGTGAAGGCCACTCTCAGTTGGCTCCTACTTCTTGGTGGAGTGACATTAAAGCTTTGGCAAGAAAGTGAGTGTTTACTTACTTAATTCCCATTAATGGCTTTTGGGTGATTCCCAGAATGGGGTTCAGATGGTGAAAGGAGTGAAGATTGGTTTGATGTCATTCTCTGCTGTCCATTAATTCCCCTAAGTAAATCCAATCTAGTCAAACTCAACTTCATGGAAGGGTACCATATCTAGAAAGAAAAAAATCTTGTCATGTACCCATAGAAAAGTTGTGAGCATAAATTAATTAAAAAGGATTTGTATTGTCATTATTGGGGTAAATACTAAGATTATGATTAGATTGTTGGAAATTTGAGTATTTAGTATTCATTTTAATTAAAGTATAGTAGTAGTTATGTTTCCTTGGGAAACTTTGTTAAATGAACTGTTGTATACAATAAGATTTTGAAATTGCTGATTAAGTAACAACAGGTATGCAATTAAATTGCATTTTCTCTCAGTGCACCCCCTTAAATAGTTCTGAAAAATAAATTACTACAATTTATTTGGTTAAAATATTTCTTTAGACCAGTTGAAATACAATGAGAGAAATGAGATTGTAGAAGATTTTTGTTTGTACTGTTCTTTGAAGATCTCATTACTCATTCAAGCATTATGGTGTTTATGTGAATGAATGCCTAGGTTATTTTTATCAACTAGGTCACTGATGGCATTAAAACTATGAGTTATTTTGTTGAATTAAATTTTAATTATTCTTCATTTATCAGCACAACTAGGTCAGGAAGATTTCTTACCTGTGTTATTAACAGTTTACCTTCTGTTTTTCTTTCAGTCGAAGTTTTATGTTTTCCTCCTGTGGGTTCACATGTGTAGCTTTTGTTGCTGGTGCCCTTGCATGGTGGGGACCAGTCTTCATTCATTATGGCCTTGTACTCCAACCTGGCCATGAAAATGATAAGCTGGAAGAGTGAGTACTTTTATCATAATTTTGTTGCATTTGTTTCATGGTAATATTAATTAATCATTTTGGGTAAATACAGTTTAACCTCAGTGTTTGTTTCTTTTGGTAGAGTTTATATTAATAAATGTTTATATGCTCAAATTACATTCCATCGTTGTTTATATGCTCAAGTTCTATAAACACGTAACTTACCACTATCCACACTTCCTCTATATTTGCAAAATTATTTAATCTTGGATACATCTTTGGCTTCTAACACATCTATCCACATTTATTTTATTCTAAAAGCAGCAAACATCTCTTCAGCAATTTGTTCACCTCATTCAAACAGCTATTTTTGGTTGTCCCTTCACTAACAATTATTTTTTTATGATCAGTTTCACTCATTCTATTTCCCTTCATCCTTTCCAAAAGTTCAAACAAATGTCAAATGCCTCTTTCATAAAGTTCTAACAGCCTTTCTCCTAGCATAAATTTACACATTGCACAGTTGATACTGTCTTACTCTCCTGATTTTCTTACTGTAGTATGATGAGCTGTTCCACTTATATTCATCCTTCTCATGCGCTTCCCTTGATGCACTCAACTTTCAATACCTTACAACTGGGTGGATGCAAGCACACTTCTATTTACAACTTATGTTAACTCTTTCAAAAATCCCTTTCATTTTATTGTGCATAAAATGTTGCTTTATTATTTTCATAATATTATTGTAATCATATCAACTATGGAAATAATTTGAATAGTGTAGTTTATCTTTATGTTTTATTCTTATTGTATTTTTTGAAATTATTATTTACTAATTATTGAAATAATATTTCTTGATATCTTTGAAATGATTATTGATATTCTAAGATAATTATAATATTGAGAATTCTTTGTTCTTAATTTTATTGTCTTCAAAGGATGGCATTGAGTATCTGAACCATAAATTTGCTATCCAAGAAAAATACAAAGAGAATTTCCTCATTCTCCTATTGGAGAATAATGTTGATCCCAAGATTTTTGTGATAAATTTTGCATATCTTCAATTGAAGATTTTTGTCAGTTTTACCTACTATTATTCTGTAAGAGTTTATCTGTTAAGAGATAGTGAACATCAATGTAATTGAAATGTCCAAATATTTTGTTTTGCAGTGTTGCTTACTTATTTGGAGTGATAGCAATGATTTCTGGTCTTGTTGGAGTTCCTGCTGGTTCAATGTTGGCTCAGTGGTTGAGGCCTAGGATTCCAAAGGCAGATCCTTTAATATGTGCTTTTGGCCTGCTTGCTTCAGCTCCCATGCTCTTTATTGGTTCCATTTTGGCATCTACTTCCACAGCGTGGTGCTACTTGTGTGTGTTTTTTGGTGAAGTTTTCCTAAATCTTAATTGGTCTATTGTTGCAGACATATTGCTGGTAAGATCTGAAACAGATTTTTCTGCTTATGAATATAGTTAAGATTTTTTAAAATTATGACGGTAGATTAGAATACACATCATCTATCTATGATGATTAATTTCAAAACTTCTGATCAAGCAGTATTGTTTTATGATAATTAATGGAACATCTCAGTTTTTGACTATTAGGAAATTTTACTGCTATGTTAACACAATTCTGTTGGTATTTTTTTAAGAAATGGAAGTCACCTTTTCCTCAGATTAGCCAATATTTTTGCCTTTTTAAACGATTTTACTTCTGTGTAATGAAGAAATCCTCTTTATAACTGACTTATTTACAGCTCTAACTTTAAAAATCTTCTTACAGTATGTTGTCATACCTACAAGGAGGTCTACTGCTGAGGCATTTCAGATCCTTGGGTCTCATGCATTGGGAGATGCTGGCAGTCCATATATTGTTGGTGTGGTAAGTAAGAATAGTAATTCTTGGTAGTATCAAATGAAAGGCTTATTATTTTAAAGTTAAAGAGTTTAAAAATTGATATTATGCCTTGATATTCATTACCATAGATTTCCATGTTGATAATTATTGCTGTAGATGGGATGTATGGAAGTTATTATATCCATACATTTCATGAACTTTAGAACTCTGAGTTGAGAAAATAATGTTTTCATAGTTTGGCAACATACAGAATGAGATAATTGTAAGAACTGTGACTGAATTTTATGGTCCATTTTTAATTTTTTATTGAAAATTATGGGATTCTGCTTCTTAACTCTTGTGGTAGCATTTGATATTTTCTTATTAGGCACTATATCTTAATTTAATATGATAATCTGTAATGCATTACAGTTTTTTTAATCATTTTGATAACTGAAAACTGTAGTTGAAATCATCATTTGTTGAAAATGAATAGTAATTTTAATCTCCAGATCAAGGAACACCGCATATAAACGACCTGGAATGAGGTTATTCTTTTTATCTATTCTCTAGTCCAATTTCTCTTTGTATTTTGATAAATTTTTCATTTTGGCTTAGAAATAGAATGAAAAATGTGTGTTCTACTGGGAAAAAATCATCCTATTTTTTACAATTAAGGCTTGTGAGTGATGATAATGATTTTATCTCTTGATATGTGGTTAAATTGTTTGAAAACAATCTATTAATCTGTTATAGATCTCAGACTTCCTGAAGAATGCACTTACAGTAGCCAGATCTTCAGCTGAAAGTCATTCAGCTGCAAGTTTAGTGTCAGACTCAGTTAATACAACGGTTAGTGCCTTGGTAGAGCTTCCTATTCCTTCCTCATGTGAGGGAGCATCACCAGAAGTTTGCTTCCACAGTCTGCAGTATTCTTTATTTGTGCCCCTTTTTGTGGAAGTGCTGGGTGGTCTGTTTTTCTTACTCACAGCCATTCACATAGTACAAGATAAGAGGAGGGCTGAAGCCATTACTGCTGGTATGTAGCATATTTTTTATTTCATGCATTGATGTATTACAGTGCTTGTATTTCATATTCATGTCATATAGTATAAGTACTGATCTTTCAGATAACTTTGGTTTCCGTGCCACAGTTACACATGTTACTTATATATATTTAATTATTTTCAATACTTCTCTGAAAATATCTGGCATTCTTTATTGATGTCCAGTGAGAAAGGTAAACATTTTCCTTCATTCCATTTCTATACACATTCTAATTTTTCATTAACAAAGGAGATAAACCCCATTTGGTGGAGGCAGGTTTCTCAAATTTCATGAAACGGTGATGATTACAGATAGCATGTATCATTTAAAAGCATGATAAGGATTATAGAAGTACAATTTCTTCTACAGCACTTGTTCTGTATATATTTTTGCTTGCCATTTTGAATGCTGCATTAAGCTATCAAGCAAGTAATTGATTAAAGATATCACAGAGCATGTCAACAGCTATAATCGTATTTCTGCATTTTGATGGTTGAGTGGAATTCTGCTGCTAAGAATTAGCAAATCAGGCCTTCTTTTTTGTAATGGCCATTCTGTGTAAATAATTACTATAACCTTAACTTTACTGTCCATTAAGGTTTGAATGATTTTTGCTTCTTTTAGAAATGTTTTTATGTAAGTTGTACAATTTCATCTTCTATTTTTCTGCATATTTGAGAGTAAGGAATTTTGTGATGTATGATGCTAAAAATCATAATTCAACCCCCTCTGTATGTGAATATTGAACAATCAATTTCTCTATAATCTTAGACTTTATAAAATTATTTTGATTGTTATATATTGGAACCTAAATTAGATTTTTTTTCTGAAATTTTTACATAAAATTTTACGCTTCAGAGATACTTATCACTCACATTTGGAGATTGTGTCATTAGAATACTTTGGTTTACTTTCTCATGAAAATTTTGACATCTTTCTTCAGTGACATCCCAAGATTTTGGATTGAAGTTACAGACCGTACCTCTTAACCAATAGGTTAGATTCATTTTTCTTTGCTGTTCTTGGTTTGATTTCCTTAGTGGTCTGTTATTTTGTCTTCTAACTCTTCTCCTCTGTTGTGTATTATTTGTCACAATGTTAGGATTAACATTCCTCCCTGTGAGAATGTAATCCCAAATTTAATTTTTGTTCTAAAATTTAATTATACATTTAGACTGATGTGTGTCAGAAAAAATTTTGTCATTGTCTTATTTTATTTCTTGTCTTTTCCACAGAATAAGCTTTGTAGATCCATATTCCTGTAGCATTTGTCTGTAACTTTGGTGCATGATTTTGCATTGTTAGTGTATTTGGCCATGTGAAGATTTGGAAGATGTTTATTGTAAAATTAATGCAAAAATGAAAACAATTTGTTCATTAACTATTCTGGAACCCTGGTTAAAGGGCTTTTCTATTGATTATCTACTCTTGTTTACTGATATTTTGTATCAAATACCTTAGCTCAGTAAAATAATCCTTGATAAGGTTGATACCCTTGATAAGCATGCTACCATAATAATAATAATAATGGACTTTATTTAGGGCGAGAAATGCAAATGCATACACTGCAATCTTGAGAGTGTACATTTTCCCTTACAGTAAAAATTTGTTAATAAATATTGAAGGCGAAAGAAATTTAAAATATTTCATGATCTAACATTGAAATTATATTCTTGTGGTCACTAAGGGATTGCAGTACCTCTATCTACTATTGTATCAATTAGATTTAGGTTCAGCAACTTAAGACATTGTAAGAATTGGTTAATGCGAATCTTTTCAATCCTGCTGAGTACCACCATTGCCTTGGCTTCAAGTTATTGTAACATACCCTGAAATTTTTGATGTGATGTGCAAGTAAAGTACATTCCAATATACTATTGTTTTTACTGCAAATCATTTGCAAAATAAATTAGTAGATTTTAAACTGCATTTTAATATGCTAATCCAATAAATCTCTTGCATAATTTTTTTGGTATCTAATAAGCTTGTGTAGCTAGCTGGAACTAGGGTGTTTACTTCTTCATCTACAAACTTATCACCTCTAAAATTTTTGTGGGAGTTAAAATTTAGTTTCAATCTTTCTTCTTTGAATTCCTATGTTTTGTCATGAATCATCAAACTCATTAACATTTACTAATTCATCACACTAAGTATAATCACAGTTTGCAAACTTCTTTACATTTTTTTCCAGATTTTACCATCTGTTAAAATTTCCCATCAATTCAATAATTTTTGAATGATGTTAGGAATTTTAGCTAATTTGGATTACTTTCTTTTCTGTTATTTCTTTAAAGCTGAAATGAAGAAAATATATTATTTGAAGGTCCTATTTTTATTATTTCTGTTTAGAAGATGTTTATAACCTGACGTTCAGGTAGCCTTTTAATATTCAGTTAAGGTGGTCATGAGTTTATTCCGTGATCAAGGCCATAACACTTCTTTGAGACTGCAGAGGCAATATTTCAGTATATTTCAATACCTATTACTAAACGGATCATATCAAGCCATTCTTTCACCAAAGAGGTTGAGAATATTTTCAGTCTTTATTCCTTAAGATTCATAACTCAGAAAAAGATTAATGTGATGTTTCATGAATGATGAACTTGTAGTAATAAATGAAATTACATGTGATATTAGGATAAATAAGAAAATGGTTACACTATGGGGTGACATAAATTATTTACGATCTGTTGTGTTAAAACAGATGATTAACAACAGAAAAGCCTTCAAAAGTACAAAATGTACCAAGCTATAAGTGCTTTGGTGTGGATGTAGCAAAGTACTGTTTATGATGAAATATAAGGTCCCTTAAAATTCGTTCTTAATGAGTTTTACTTCTATGTAATGTCATGCATAGATTTCTTTAGAGCTGATTCATTGTACGATGTGGAGATGGAAGGAATTAATGTTAAATTTCATATGAAAGATTTATCTGTAGTAGAGGTTATACTTAGAGATAACTGAATAAAATCTATTAAACCTAATTTAACAAGTATTCTCATCTACTGTGTGGCTTACTTTTTTATAGTTACTAACTTTCTTAGAAACCCTTTTCATCTTGTCAGTGGTGATGGAAAACCTATCTCTAATACTGTGGCATTATATCTAAATCTAGTAAGGATGTGAATGTCTTTGTGTGTTTACTTAATATTCTTTGGTGTAGCTAGTCTCAAATTTTGAAGAATTGCTATGTGAAATAATTATTACATCTGTCTCATTCCAGTTTTATTAAAAGTGATTTGGTTTCAAACTAATAAAAGTTTTTGTTGAAAATTTAATTTCACTGTAATTGATTGAATTTTACTTTTAATCATTTGTGATATTTCTCTTCTCTCTTAGTTTACCATTTGAACTAATAATATATGTAAACCATTGCACAAGTTTCCATATCTATTTCCTATGATTATATCTGGTATTATATTACCTTTTGTGAAAGTAGAAAGTTAGCTTATATATTTTGTTTTGCAGGGAAAACCTGCTCTGTATTTCTCTCCAAATTGATAAAATTGTAATTATTTCCATTACAAATTTTCATTACAGGGAATGAAGATGAGCAGCCTAGGCACCACTATGCAGACGATCCTGGCTCATATAGTCAAGTGCAGAATGTGAACTTAGTGACATGAGAGTGATATCATCTTCAAAGTGGCAAAGTGGTTCTTAATTACGATGTCTGGAGTGAATCTAAGTTACCAAAGAATACTTCCTCCTCTATAAATGTGGAGAGGTACCATTGGAAACTTAAAAGGCTTACTGATATAATGGCAAGTTTTAAGTGCTGGGTGACTTCATGTAGATTTGTTCATCAGGGACCAAGTTATCACAAACTCTGGTTGTGATAGATCTGAACCTATGAAATTGGAATCATATTATTTCATGACTCAGTGTTCACATACATCTTCGAGGACTGCTAAACTAGCAGCAATAGATACTAGGATATCCATCCAAAGATTAAGTGCAGCTAATGCATAAAATACATTTTGCTTTTGAAATGCAGAAGACATCAACATTTCATGTTTACATTGATAATGAGTACTTGCAGATTTATATTATATGCAAAAAAGTTTCCTGAAAATGTATGTTGTTTACAGATGGGAGATCTTGGAAATATTACAGCTGTTTCAGAAAAAGTTATTTTTCATCATTTTCAAATTTGTAGTAATTCAATCAGGTATGTGTAACAAAGCAGTGAATCAGACATTCAACTTCCCATACTCTTTGAAGTGGAATATATCACATCCAAGATTTGCATGTGCAAATATTTTATTGGAGAGATATTTTGTCCATAAGTTGGTAAAGCTAACCTGTACAATGATCCATTAATTTTACGATGTACTTCAAGTAGATAGACCAAAATGGATTGAATTGTTCCTCTTAATTTTATAGTTGTTTTCAGGAAGTCAGTTTTTAGAAGTTTTGGAATCGTTATTGTAATTAAGTCCATCCAGTTTCATTTTGATTTTGTTTCTGCTTGGGTGAGGGACTCAAGCAAATTATTAGCATATTCCTGCATTAACTGCTTTAAAGCTTTTCTATTAGTAATATTCAGAGACTTATAAGACTGATTAATTCCTAATTTATAAAGATTTAACTGAGAATGAGATAAGAGATATTTAAAGTGGACCTAAGATTAGATGATCTCTCCCAGAGTCATATCTCAGGAAAATTAAATGTAAATCCAAGGATCCTATTCAAATTTTCTTGTTGGTCATCATGTTAAAACTGAAAAAGACTGACATTCATTTTAAATGAGTGATAAATCAAGTTTAATTACACTAAAATTATGTTAATATAATAATAATTACCATTACAGTTATTAGGTTTGAAGTAGTAATATATTTAAATGGAAATCAATTTCTCTCAGACCTTTATTTTGTATATTTTGAATAACATGTTAAAATGTTTGCTCCACCAAACAGATTTTTGTAGTAGTGTCCTATAAAGTACATGTCTATAATGATTAAGCTGGTAACTATTTTTATAGGCAAACCTAAAATAAAACATGCTTCAGATGTATGCTTTATTTCTCTTTTCACTTGCTACTGTCTTTACTTGCTGTTTCAGTCCTGAATCTACCAAGTTAATGCTCTCTTTGTAATTTATGGGATATTGCTCATTATGCCTTTATGATTTGATGTATAGTTTTATTTTTAATACTGTTTTGTTTGGATTTTATTAAACCTCTTGTATAGAAGCTTTTGAATTACACAACTTTCACTAATACCTGCACTGTTTCTTAATTTTCTTACAGTTCTCACGAAAGCCTTCAAAAGTGATACCTAATGCAAAATCACAAACTTAATTTAGTTGTATATTTACATTATGTGTATATATATGTGTGTTTATCACTGTTGTAAAACATGTTACAAGTAATATTATGATTTA
Organism: Pachydiplax longipennis; assembly: GCA_036926295.1. Classification (NCBI taxonomy): domain Eukaryota; kingdom Metazoa; phylum Arthropoda; class Insecta; order Odonata; family Libellulidae; genus Pachydiplax; species Pachydiplax longipennis. The sequence goes on along the minus strand of JAVFKF010000004.1, from coordinate 15,965,586 downwards.
ATCTTTGGATTTCTTAAGATAATTATTGTTCATCCCTGTTAACCTTTAATGTAAAGTTTTAATGTAAAACTGATGACCATTTTATTATGATGATTATTTTTGTACATTTTGTTCAGTAATCAGCTGATAAATGCGGAGAAAATACTTTAATAGAAAAAAGGGAGGTCTATCCAAGTTAGATTTTGTTGTTTGATATTTTGAAATATTTTTCCTGAGATTATATTTAAACATTTGTAGAATTTATCTATTTAAATATTCAGCTACAATTGGCAGTTAATTGCAAACGATGAATATGTTTATACCTTCCATTTTGATACAAATCATTTGAAATCACACCAATCATAATAAAAAATTCTATAGCATGAAATTAATTAAAATTTTATCATTGGTTGAAATTCTTCTATGAATTAATATTTTTTACCTGGAAAGTTTCCTTTGGAATCTAGTTTTCTCTTCTTTCTCATGTTTCTTAACTATGCACCATATGTAAATATTAATCAATGCATGATAAGGAGATTTTGTGATGGACTTTGTTACTTGTACCTTTTCCGAGTTTAGTTTTTCTTAAATGTATCTACAGTAACTGCTTTTATGTGTTGTTTGCTCTTAATAGCATCTTCTAGTTTTAGTATAGAATATTCTTATTTTACTGGGGCATCCTTAATTTTTCCCACATCTGTACCTACATTTACCTTTAATTCCATTCTAAAGCTTTTAATATTTTTTTTCAATCCTTGATACTCAAGATGATACCTTAATTTTATCTTGACTCAGTGTTGAATTGAATGTTAATTTTCTTGCTTGTTTATTTCCAAATCCCTTATTTACTAACTTTTCCTTTTCTATTTCTACTATTTTCATTGACTGTGTGCATGAATTATCCTCCATATCAGTCTTTCTAAAATCTTGGAACAGGTAAATAAGTTTTTCTTGAAAACAGTTGTACATTATTTAGGCAGAAGAAAGGGAAATTCATGAAGATGTTTGGAAACCCAAGAAAATCACTTGTGTTATCAATCTTTCTCTGTAAAAGGTTTAAAAACTTTGGTAATTTGGAAGAATATAGAGAGTCTATCAACAACTAAGCTTTTGGGTGAAAGTTATTCCTATAAATAGTTACGAAAATCCCTTTTGTGAGTAAATAAGTGAGAAAATTTGAAGAATGCCACTCTGCATCATTCAAAAAGATTATTCTTTGCCATTTTCTTTTATTATGCTTTAATTTTGATTTCTTTCTTATGCATTAAAATATAAAAATATTATGTGGTCTGAAAATATTTTACTATTTTGACACATTGGAAGTAGAAGTTTAAGCACCTGCACTTTATTTTTTTCTTCTTAAATCTATCCATCCTTTGTTTTATTTAAATCTCTAATCTGGAATTTGTATGACGAACATTTACAATTTGTTTCATTACCATTTACTTATCTTTTGTAACTGATGTGTTTAATTTTGTTCTAACAATGCCAATCTTGTGCACATTCTTTTTTTCACTGTTGGAAAATATGAGGATAATTTCATAGGTAAATATATTACTCCATTCCTGTTGATGGCACCAACTAAGACAGCCATTAAGGAATTGTTCATCTACTGAAATCCTCAGTAAATACAGATGACTAATGATTTCTTGTTAAAATATGGTTCACGAAGATAGTTTCAAGCTCAAGCAAAATAGTCAAGTAGAGATCAATTAATTTACAATTCTAGAGTTTTAAAAAGTAATACAGTTACAGAGATTAATGAGGCCTGATCTAAATAAAAATGAATATATTTGACTCTATTGAGACTGCAATTTTATTCCAGATAAGACAGTTTTCTGCTTGATTGTTAGTGATGGAGTCCTCTGTGGATCTTGGCCTCCTTCACGACTCTTCTCCAGGCGTTTCTATCAGTAGCAACGGTCCTCCAGTTTCTGACTCCCATTTTCCTCAGATCTTCTATCACTCCATCTTTCCATCTTTTACGAGGCCTACCTCTTGGTCTTCCCTCTGTGGGTCTCCAGTCATTGATTTTCTTAACGGATCTTAAGGGTTCCATGCGGTGTAAATGACCAAGCCACCTGATCCTCTGGGCTTTAATGAATCAAACAATATTCTCTCCTTTAATAAGATCTTTATTTCTTCATTTGTCCGAATCCTCCACAGTCCGTTTTCATTTTGTACTGGGCCATAGATTCTTCTCATCACTTTCCTTTCAAACACATTGAGCATATCTTCCTGCTTCTTCGTAATGGACCATGCTTCACACCCGTAGGTCACAATGGGTCTTATGACTGATCGATATATTTTCATTTTGTTATGTCTATACAGCAGTTTTGACGCCATAAGCTGTTTACAGGCAAAATAAGCCTGATTTCCTGCGGCATCTCTACTCCTAATTTCTTCAGTTAAATCATTATTCTGATTGACAACTGAACTAAGGTATTTAAATGCCCCTACTCTCTCAAAAGTTAAACCATCAATATTTATCTTGTCAGTTATATTATCTGGACCTCTCTTCATTTTTAGATATTTACTCTTTTTTTCATTTATAAGAAGTCCTAGTTCCTTTGCTTTTGGCTCAATATTTTGAAATATCTCTCTCAAAGCTCATGATTTAGAGTATAGAAGACTAAAAATCCAGAGGAATTGGAGAAAGTAGAAAACTGACCAAGAAGAATGAAATAAGAACAGCCAACTGGATTGGTAATCATCTGTCAAGAAAGTTAGTTACTAAAGAGAAGAGTATAAGGAGCTATGAGAGCAAAGGAAGAAAAGGATCTAGCTAGTTGATGAAATTAAAATGATTAATCTGGTTCATAAGAGATAAGCAGAAAATGGGTGCCCACAGGTAGCTGGGTAGTGAAATTTAGGATATTATTCAATACCTTTTATTGTAAGACCCATTGCAGTATGCACATCACTAAGGTTCATATTATGCTCTAGAAAGAGAAAGCATTTTATCATTCTGTGAAAGTGCTTCTTAAGAAAGTCATAAGAAACCTCTTCCAGGATGTGAGGTGTTATGATTACACATTATCACTTATAGCTGTAGAAAACAATTAATTTCTTTGATACGTTTTAAAAGATTAATATCAGCAGATGAATTCGATTAATGTTTTAGAACTGCAAATAGAGCAATGTTCAATCTCCAAATTGGATGAATTTTGAACATTTGATAGGTATAATAAATGCTTGAGTTCTCCTCTTTCATTAAATATTTATTATTTAAGGTACTTAAATTAATACACATTGACCATTTTCTTGAAATATTGATTCAAGTTTGTGCTTGATATCAAGTTGCCTACAGATTGACGGCCTCAAAGAAGCGTTTATTAGCAAAGTTTTTCAAAAATACTCAAAATTTCCAATATTTTGGGAAAAGGAGACATAAAGAAATCAATGAGAGGCAATTCCTTCAGTAAGTTGTTTCACCTTTCAAAACCTTTCAGCACTAGAAAACTTAAATACATAAGCAATGTAACTCAAGATCAATTTCTTCAGGATCTCACTTCAATTTTCTTGAGGGCCTTCTCTATGTAAGATGAAACTCTCTCAAAGATAATATTATGCTTTTCAAATTCGTTTTTGATATCCTTGACGTCTTCTAATGTTGTGTTACAAGATGGCAGTGTTGATAAAGAGCATGAAGAGTAGTCATCATATGTTACTTTCTTTGGTGGGGTTCTCCTTGTTAGCTTCACATCTGATCCTCCCACTGCCTTGCTTTCGTTGAAAACTCCTTTCATATGAAACAAACAATGTGTAGGTCAATTATGAGAAATGTATAAATATATTAAATATAGGTTGGATGTAGGTTTAGATTCATAGAGGAATATCATTGATTGATACTTGCTGAAATTTCACTATGGAAGAATCTTTAATAGTAACACTTGAGTATATTCCACAAGAACAATAAATACATTAACAGGTTTTGGCACAAATCATGCTATCATCAGAATTGATGAAAAACTCATGGAGCAAAGAGTTATTTACACAGTATCAGGGGGAAAGGTGGAAGGAGGGAAAACAAGAGAGGTGTGTGGATAAACTGACATTGCTCAGATTCTAGTGAATGTTTTATTTTATGAAATGCGTAATTTCTTTTCCATTTTATTCAAAATTTGCACATATTTCATCTACATCTAAACTGGTACCCTCTTAGCCGCCAATATTTGTAAGCAGAAGATGTAAGAACTGAGTGATCGAACTCAAGGGGATTCTTTTGTTTATTACAATCGGGTTGTTCGTGGAAAGGGTAAACTTTTACTTTACTTATCATGTATATATCAATAAAATAGTCCTCTCTTTAGGAAAAACACTAAAGCATTGAAGATTTCATGAATAATCTTAAGAAAGTAAAATTTAATGTATATATTTTTTATTTACCTGCCACCTTTTGGAAATTAAGAATAGCATCTTCGCAAGAACCCTCATCTATACAGTCTCCAAATGGACAGTTGACCACTCCATCGTACAGAAGTTTTTCCATAATACACACTCCATATCCACAGTTGAACCAACCCCTTGGAATATTGTCAGCATCGCACTCTGTAGAAAGAAAGCTTTCACAGTCAATCCTAAGGAAGATATACTCAGTACCCATTTTTCATCAAGAACAATTTTCTCCAGTAATTTTTCAGAATAGAGATTTATAGAAATTATTTAAGTAATAACCATTCAAATCCTATAGCAACATCTGTATTTTCCCAACATGTATTGGAGGGGTTACTGGTAACCGTAGATTGGCCTGATGGTCCAGATATTTCAGGAATTTGAACTTAATGGAAAATCATTTACCCAAAGGTGAAAAAGTGGCAATGTAGTGCATCAATGAAATCTATTGATTAATGAAAAAAAACTAGGACAAATTAATGTTGATAATTTTATCTGGGGATGATTTTTCACCTTTGAAGCCTGTGTAGGCAATCATCAGCTTGAGCTCTTCGCCCGGCTGCAGGGCCCTTGCCTCTATGTTGAAGTATGTTATAAGGTTCTTATCGGGCTGCACCACGTCCATCTTGGACACCATGTCCTGGGATTCAGCCCAGGATGTGCCAAGGAGAAAAGGGCCGCTGTACATGGAGACGAATTTGGGAGGAGCAGGAAAGCTGCCATCTGAAAGTGGTCTCATACCATATTTCACCTCTCCACACCTCAGAGTTGAATCTCTGTCAAACTGGAAATCGAAGAGAAATCCCGGTTTCGTCATACTATACTTATTCTATGGGACATAAAGGGCTCTCGCCACATCGAGCCAAGTTTACATCCTTCTTTACTCTCTTTACTTTACTTAATTTCGTCTCTTGTTTGAAGGATTTAGTTTGGACGACAAACAGAATATCTGTGTTAATTCTAAGAGACTGACCTTATCACGTGCTGAACGATTCCCAGCGTCTTATTTACAACTCCAAACCTGGGTTAAGAAAGAGAAGGGGCATAGTGTAGGGCAGCAGACTTGTGCCGCCCTTAGGAAAAATAATTTATTGTAATATTTTCGTGCGTCTTTAATTATTTCTCTTCTATTTGATTTTTCGTCCGTTTTACTCTGCGAAAATGGACGTACGATATATCGTATGTCCATTTTGCGCAGATATTATAAATATCGTATATATTAGAAATTCGCTCCCTTCGGATATGAATTTGCCTACCCCTGGTTTGTAGACAAATATCCGTTTTCTCCGTGTCTTTGCTCCCCTCCATTAACAGACCTAGTTTCACTATTGAGGAATGAGTGTTTAAAATCGCTTTTTTAGTTATCTTGAGTCATATATTAGATGGTGTGAAAGAATTTACTTCGTGTTTTGAGTGAGGAGAAATTGTTTTCCTACTCCCACTTTATTCGGAAATTCAGAGTGTGCCCGAATTTATTGTTAGTAAAAAAATCTATTTGTAAAAGTCTGTGATTAGAGAGATAAAACTCAAAATCCTGATGTATACATGGGGAGGCTTTTTTGTTAGCTATATATTACCGCATGCATGTAACCTTATTGCTTCATATTAGGTTGATTTTTTTGTTTCGAAAATGTATTAATTTTTATGTTGATTACATTACTTCACGGAATATACATGGATTTCCTTGATTTTCTGAGAAATGATAGCTTCTTTCTATCCATAAAAATTGTTATAAGGTTTACCTTTGAATTGTTCTTAAATCGCTCTTTCACAAGGCGACGGAAATACTGAAATATAACAGTTTAGAAAAAAATACGACAATATCGAATATTTAATGCATTTTAAATGGTTGTTGTTGAGATTTTGTTCATTTAAAACTCAGTAAGCTAATAATGTTATTTCTTCGATTTTGAGGCGCACGCTTCTTCGTGCTTAATCACCTTTTCCTTGTCCCAGATAATAATGCTTTAAGATGAAGCGTGAACAAAGAGAAGGAAAAGAAGCCTTCAACGAAAAAGATTTTAAAAGATTTAAAGATTAGGAATGCAGTATCCATGGTATTAAATGAAAAATTATGCGACAGTGCATAATGAAAGATAAAATAAATTGTTTTAGGGAATGAGCGAAGAAAAAATTCAGTATACCAATTCAATTACCATAGGAAAACTTTGGAAAAAGTAATAAATAAAATGAAATGGGTGACATGAGATGAAATGAAGAATGGAAGAGAGATGACTTCAGGGAAGAATTACAGAAAAATAAATTAATGCTCTAAACAGCAGGGTAATGGAAATCATAATAATAACCCACGATTATGAGGAGTAATTTCGAGAAAAAATACTTACAATACGCATAACAAATATTTATAGAAATATTTTTAGTCGTATTCAAAATCTTAACTTTGACTTAAATCGAATCCAAGTCCATCGTATAACTGCTGAAGCAATGTGATAATTTCGTGCCAACTTGTTTTATAAAAATATCCTTTAAAATAAAAATTGTGAGCTGAAAATACACTTAAAAGCCTTATTTTTCGCAATGTAAATCAAAGGTTAATTTTTAATAGCATTTTAATTTTTCCAAAAAATGGGGTGACGATTTGAATACATGCGCTCGTAGGTGAAAATTTATCTTCATATTTTTATGCATCGTTTTCTCCATATTACAATGGAGGAATTCAGTATTTTCTAGTATGCTTAAACTTAAAATCCGACTACCCTATGATTCTTAAAGGAAATTCATGGTTCATCTCCATTTAACTAGAATCTCAACCAAAAACTGAAATCGAAATTCTCACCTTAATCCAGTCGTAGCATGTTGTTGGATTTGTCATTCGGAAATTCAGGCTTTGTACGGTAGCAATTATACCGGTTTGTTTCGATCTTGAAGTCACCGTCATGTCGCAGGTGTACTTCGAGGTTCCCGGAAAACTGTATAAGAATGTATTTCCATAGCTGAACAAAATCGGCCGATCGAAGAAGAGATTCATTTTTCTTACGCAGATGTACTTGTTGGCGATTTCATCTGAAGAGAAAATGTGCAGAATAAACGTCAAACCAAAGAAACAGAATTAGCTTCGGGAATTTTGCGACCCATTGCGACAAAAAATTCGTCCTTTGCTGATCATATAATATATATATATATATATATATATATATATATATATATATATATATATACAATTATATATATATATATATATAATTGAATGGGGGTAAAATTACTGCAAAAATGTTACATTAATTTCGAAAAAAGATGTAACATTTACTTAAGCGTGAATAGAAATTATTTCATTAAGGCTCCATTAAATGGTCTCATTAATATTCTCCATCGTTCGATGTATCTCAGTTCGTTAGAACAATTATAGCGAACATGGAAAAGGAAGAAAATGTTCGATAAATCTTTATAACTCATTGAATGGATGTTACTAGTGCTATTACCTACTTGTCTTTTTCATCACTTACAGTTACTCAAAACCTCCTCGGCATAAGGGTTGGCAAATATAATCGGTAGCAGACCTAGCAGCAATAGAAGTTTGGACATCTTCATGGTGGAGGTAAGATGTGAAGTATGCAAAGATTTTCGTGTTCCGAGATTTTCTTATCATGGGGCTGAGGACTCGCTCCAAAAAACGAATGAATATCCGACGCACTGTCGAATAAGGTTTTTTATCAAGTTCAAATGTCACCTTATCATATCATTGCGTTATGTGTTAAAAAGAGCCAATGAGATGAAGTGAAAACCGTTCAAGGCCAGATTGACCAGAAGAAAGGAGGAAATTACTGTAGAAATTGAGTCTTAGCTGTATTTTTTGTTGGGGACAAAGAGACATACAGATTAGAATACGCTTGCATAAACCTTTGGTGCGATACGTGATGATTTCCTTTAGTGTTATTGCATATTCTTGGTTGATATTTCGTCTTCTTCCAAGGCAGAGGTGATGAACCGGCGGCCTTTCCCCAACTTCCTTAAGCAGACTCAGAAGTTATTTTTTCCGATCATTTACTGCCTCTAATAAAAATATGAATGAATATGTTCTCCTGTTTGTATAGGGATTTAATTTATTTTCCTCCGAGCAATTTCGATGAACTAAAATATCGTTTAAATTGGAATTTATTTTTCCAGATAAGTAATGGTTGGGAAGCTCACGGGTCTTCATCGGATGAATTTTGGCCTTTTTAAGGACTTTAAGACTGAGAGAGTTAGTCCGACTTTTTTTGATAGATATTCTAATATGATGCACGCTATACAAAAAGGGGGTTGAAATCTAATGAGGCTTAATTTCATCGGATTCCTTTGTACTCGTAACCCTCGGCAGACGGTTTAGAACTTTGTAAACTAAAAATATTTTTTACCTCTAGATACTCGTAATGTGCACGTTAGTTTGAAGGTAAATAAATACCAGATGTATAAGTATTATCCTTCAAAGTAATTTGTGCGGAATTCAAAAGCAATTTATGTGGAAAATATTCAAAAGTAATTTGCGTGGAATCGTAGTAGAATTCATCGTTAATGTTCATATCAGGGATACGTTATAAAAATAAGAAGGGGCCAAATACAGCTCCGGAGTCATAATTTAGCCTTATAGGCTACATAAATTGAAACAAAAAATACGATGGCTTTGTTGGAATACAATGCTTGGTTATGATGGAAATGTCTTCATTAATTTAATAATTTTTATAATTTCCGGCATGAATTGTTTTACGAGACCTTGAAATAAGTGGGCAATTTTATACAGTACTTGAAAAAAAATCAGTTTTATCGTCACGCACATGGGATTTAGGAAAAAGGAGAAAACCTCTTTGATAGCCTTTGCGTAGATTTCCACACTGTATTACTTACTTTCCGCTAATAAAATACATTCCTTCTCAGATACTTTTCCTTCCTTCATTCCTTCTCAGATTCGTGTTTTTTAAGCCATGCAAAAACTTGACGACGTTGGAGCTGCAGCGTAACAGTTTCGCTTTGATTAATCACATTACTTCCTTGATATTAAAATTTTCCCAAATCTAAAATCAAGAATTCAATATACAGTAAATTTCCTTTTTCGATGTTATCAATATTATCATCAATGATATCCAGACTTTCTGAATGGTCAACGATTACATATTATGGTAAGATCTCTGTAAGTAGTTACCTATTCTCTGCTAATGCTCTGAGATTCATTATCTTCCTTAAGTATTTCAATTAGAAGGAATCTTTTTCTACCCGTTGCTAATTTCGAAATATCAATAAATAATTTTGAAACGACCAAACATGCTAACAACTTGATACCACCCGATAAACGATAACCATGTTCATATCCGGTTGGTTATATTTCCTCTATTTTTGCTCAATCAGGTATCAACTTAATAGCTAATTGCAGTAAAACCTGATTTTCAGGGAACCGAGTGAAAATAGCATTATAAGTGGGATAACCGGCATATTAAAAGTTATCATTTCTTTTACGATAAGAAGCAAAAGGTAATTCGATCCAACATTCTGGCTAGAGTTTTAAATACCTGCTTATCACCTTTAAAACGAAATTAAATCTTCTTAAGTTTGTTTTACTTCCCGCAGTTGTAGATATCTAGGGAGACCGCGAACTATTGTGGTGTAATACTGGTTGCCTACTCGTCTCGTCATATATTTTTTTTTAGAATGGTCCACTTTTGGGAAAAAGAGATCAATTTCCTTTTTTATTCGATTTTGGTCATATTTCGATCTACAATGAAGCAAATTTCAACAGATTGACAATAAGGAAATAAAAGCGATGTTTTAAATAGCAATGGTAAGAGGGCACCTCAGAGCACCATCTCTCCAAGGCTACGTTTAACAGCATACCAAACACTGCATTACCACTGTGGTTTATTCGATTTTTTTTACAGCTTGAGATTGAGACGAAAGGAAACATCGCCAAGAGATTTTTAATCTAACGTTCAACAATGAGACAAAACTGTTGAGGAAGATTTCATCATATCTGAGGTCTAGTACCAGCTCCGACAGTGGGGTAAAGATGTTCTTTTTATGCTGTGTTTGCGAAATATTCACTTTCTACTCACAAAATTTTTCATCTCCAAAAAAAAAAAAAAACAGACCGGGGCCGAGAATAACCCGCGTATTGAGTGGGATTGAGTTTTTAAAACGGGTCTGACTGTACTAAAATTATTCAACTGCGTATTCTTCTCCTAATTTGTGAGTCATTACCTGAAAATCATATCGAATTACAGCGAAACCTTCTATTTGCATAACTAACATATCATATTCTACAATTTGAAATTGAGAAACTTCTGACTTCACTTTAAGAAGTAGAAAAATGACAAACGTTTACGGTGAAGTTCACTGATGGACAGATACCTTTTTCTCAAAAGGTCTCTGTTAGATTCGAAGCTCGTATCACCTGATGATATCTCTCTAAAACTTCTGCATCATTACCATTTGCCTATTTTTCAATTATATACATTTATCTCGGTCCGAGCTATGTTAACATAGAACGTACTAAAAGGACATGGATAAAAGGATGAGTATTTGCAGGATTAAAATCTTCAGTCATTCATTCTTTTGTCATTAGTATAGCTTTATTTTTTAACAAAAGAGTTCAAAGTATAAATACTGGTAAAGAGAATGAGAAAAATCATTGTAAGAAGAGCGTGAACTGGATATCTGAACAGCGTGGAAGTTATGTATTTCCTTTGAATACTCTGAATCTTCCTTCACAGCAATTCAAAATTTACAACACGGTTCTACTATTGTTCCACATATCGACATGAGTCCTCATGAGATACTCCGAAACGCGCTTCACGAATTTCTTTTGATTCTTCACTATATCTTTGTCTTTCATCTTCTCCAACAGGTTGAGGTAAACTTTAAGGAAGAATTCATCCAAGTCTGTGTCGTCCAGTTTGGGATGATGTGGGCGACTTCTGGTTCTGCCTCCTGGGCGATTTCTGTCCTGTGGACCAATTATAGGTTCCGGACAAATCGTCTCCGCCTTGACTTTGGTTGCAGACCACTCTCTTTTGGGACTCCGTGGTAATGGATACGGAGGCCCTGCATTCTGGACAGCATTAACTACAGCTTTTTTCCTCAAAAAAGTACCTTAAATGAGAAATAGAGCAAAGACTCAGCAGCTGATCGTTTTTTCCCAATTGAAAATTTCATTGTATATACTCGGTATCATTCATCCGGAAATTCGACGTCTGAGAAACCAATTCCAATGTTTAACGTTAGAAGGTAGTTAGCATTATAGGAATGTACGAGCCAAAGTGATTGACTTTTCTTAAGTCGTAGCAGTTTTAATTTTTCTTAGATGCATGAACAATTAAATAAATATAGGTAATTTGCACAGTTTTCGGTACTAAATTAATTAGAATTAAATTCTACTCTTACTATGACACCTTATAATACGGGAAAGCTAAACCTTAAAGATAAAATTATACAAGGCATAGATGATTATTTATGAAAAAATAGCTGCAGGAAAACATTTTGTTGAAATACACTCCTTAGACCCAAAAATTAACCATGTATACTATCCATATTTATCGTCAAACGATAGTAATAAGATTATTACTAAGACAGATATTGAACACCCCAAATCTTTACTATGAATACGCCAAAATCAACGTATGGTATCCAAAATCCAAATTTTTACCTAGTAACCCTATCTCCAACCTATATAGGCGTGCGTTCCTGTTTCAGTCTTTTCAAAATAGCCCGGTGCCACCAGATATCCGAATGCCTTGAGTGTTTATGATCAATGTAATGTGATTATCATTATTATTATCGTAATGCATACCTTAAAATGGCAAGGAATATTGCTAATAAACAATTCATAACGTAAAAATCAAAGGAGAAACGATTTAACCATTCGAAATCAACCACTCAGGTCCTAATAGGTGATTCCCAATCGTGGATCGGTTTCCACCGAGTTGGAAACGTTGGCTCAGGCTGCTAGGATTGATTTATTTTCAAATACCTGTTAGTTGAGGATATCCTCGAGTGTTTTCATCGCATCCTCCCTCGTCTATGCAGTCTCCAAATGGGCAGTTAACAACTCCGTCATACACTAGCCTTTGCGATATGCAGACTCCATAACCACAGTTAAACCATCCCTTCGTAACGTTATTCTCATCACAGTCTGCAGTCAGGATTATGAAACGAGATTTTTCAATTTTTAATTCAGTAAAGGAAACTGTGGGAACAGAGTACGGAAGGCACAATACCGAAACAAAATGCCAGCATTCCGAAAATCTCATTTTTAACATTAAATTGTTCACTTTTAGGTACGTACCATTTGATCGACCAACCTACCTATGTAAGCAGTGTAAGCAATGTGAATCTTCAATTCCTGTTTGAACTGCAAGGCATTTTTATGGATGTAGAAGTAGGTAACAAGGTGATTTCCCGGAAGCACGACATTTCCCGCCGGGACAAATTCAGATGAAACAGAGGAACCATAGCTGAAAGGACCGCTGTACAGCGAGATAAAATCGTTTGGCGGGTGAAACTTTTTTTCGTCACTCACAACTATCCCATTATACATTTCTCCACAACGTTGAGTTTGGTCGACGTTGTACTGCAGCAAAAAATAATTTTGGGAAAAATTATTATTCACTGTGAATGCTTAACTGGTCGATGAGATCATAGATCCGCAAGTATATACTCGATAAAAATCAAAACGAAGATATTTTATGCATATACTACATTGATTACATTTTGCTTAGATAAGACATTCATTTTTATATTATGAGTATCATATTTGGTGAAATTATTCTGGAAGGCAATATTGTTTTGGATTTGAAAAATAATTGCTTCCTGGCTCCTGCTAAAATTAAATAAACGCCTTGATACATATTTAAGATAAATAGACCAACCTTCATGTAATCCAGGCATTTGTTTGGATCAGCTCTCCTAATTTTCAGCCGTTGCACTGTTGCTATGATTCCACTGTTTTTATTCTTTGCCTTGACGTGCATCTCACATGAAAAGGTGGGTTCAAAGTAGTATCCATGATAGTATGTTTCTCCAAAATTAAAGAGCAAGGCTCGCTCATACAATATGTGATATGTCTTGGAGCACGTGTATCTATGAGCAACTTGATCTGGAAGGCAAATGTTGAGATATTTCTTAAGTCGTTTTCAGAAAATTTACCATAAATTTAGCGGTGTAAGAATTATATTCAATCGCTCGGGATGAGCGTTGGTTTAAGAATTCTGTACTGATTCAAATTCGTTTTCATCAGAGACAATAGATCAACTAATGAGTTTCTGTCATATTAAGACAACAAAAAGATTTTGCAGTTCAATTTCAAAAATGAAATTTCGAATGACTATTTTTGAAATCAAACAAACAAAGAAATATAAATTAAGTTATAAGCCGCTGAAAAATGCATTAAGTCATAAGTCGTCGAAAGAATGGAGTTTGCATTGAATAATAATGAAAGCAGTGGATTATCAGCAATATCGAGAAGTTTCATGAAAACGTTGTAAACAATATGAGAGGCATCCGCAAATCACTTAGCATAGAATCTGTTCGAAGAACGAGAGAAATATACATATCTTAAACGATGAACTAATTTCATCTTACAGTATGTCATAGCAGTCTTGATAAAGCCATGGGTCTCAGCAATTGTATAAAAAAGAAGGCTGATGTGAAGAGCTCTGACAGATACCATCTTTAGCAGATGACGGAGGAGACTTGTGTATAGTGTGAAATATATTTCGGAATATGGTTCTGAGATCATGTGACCTTCTAAAGGTCAATCTTGGGGCAAAAGGCGGAATTCAAAAGAATTCAAAATGCTACTTGCCTTCGGCCAATGAGCGAATAGTTTTAGGAAAAGAGTACTTTATGCCTTCAAAATGAAAATTCAGGGACCCAATTTTTTTTCAGTGCCCGGGGCCTCAACCTACCTTAATCTGATTTTGACTCAGTCGAATTTATTAATATATTAAATCTTAAATTTTATTCGTAAAATGAAATTACGAATTAAGCCGCTCAAGAAAATTACAAAACACTCTATGTGTTTTATAAATATAGTACAAAAAAAAGCTCAGGCTGTCACTTTCTCGTTTTTCTCTGATAATTTCTTTACTGAAGGCACCAAAATTATATTATATAGTGTTATTATTGGAAATGTGCAGGCATGCAACTTTTGAAAATCGGGAGAAGGAAGATAGATTAAAAATTTTTTCTTCTTTTTACCCGTAACAACTATTTATCCCTTTATGCACTTTGACCCTCGACGAAGTAGACACATTCTTTATTGGAATAGACTGCAAATTATTCGAGCATTAAAACAGTTTGCTTTTCATACTTATCTGTATCTCCATACCGTAATAGAAATAATCAATTGGTAAGTAATTATAGATAATAAAGTTTATATTCTCAACTTCTAGATTGTAGCGTTTGATAATCTTTCTCATGAACTATAACTTATAAGAAGGGCAGAACTAAGTTAAGGTATATCATAATCCATAACTGAGTTATGCCATAATATGTCATACATATATATTATGGCGTAACTCAGCTAAACTATTAACTAAACTAAATTAACCTCAAGATTATTCGTTCTTTTTAAATAATAAAAATAAAAATTGCACTATTCAATAAATATATATACACGCGTAAAATTACGGCGAATATCAGCGTCAAGCCGCTCCAGAAATACATTAGAGATATTTGGTTCCTTTAATTACTTTACTCGTTCAGAATCTAAGGAAACAGGCATTTTTGTTGGTGAGTATTCGAAATAGTGATGAGATTAAATTTAGGTATTTATGTTTAGCTTATTTCAAGCTATTTGCCAGCCTCGGAAAAGAAAGTTATAGAGCATTATTGACTTTGTGTTTCCCGCTGCCGTTCATTTATCGAGGCTCGTCTGTCGCGCGGAAAATGCGCATTGAGTATGTCGGAGTGAAGCGATGTTCGAGTTTTAAGTGGCCTTTATCGTTGGTAAATAATTCTTTTTCATGATATCTTTAATAGAGCACTTATCCCAACAATTATGATTGATACATGTTCTAAATTTCTAATATTAGCTTCTTAAAATTCACCAGAAACTTTCATGTATCATAGATTTGATAAGATTTAAAAAACGAGAAATTTGGAAAATACAGAGCCCGAATTGAATCATCCAAAATGTTAGCTCATTGAAAAGGTTTTGAAGTCAAAGGTTAGTGTTTAGCTCTTAATCAACAAATCTTATTCTTATCTTATAAAGATTTCTATTCTGCTATACCCAAATTTGGTTTATCTCACTTTTGGTAGTTATGACAACTTTATTACGTTTATATTTAAGCAGTTAATTAGATATTTCGTATTCCTGCGAGGAATATATATATTGCATTGCTGCAAATTTTGAAAACTTTTTTTAATGCGGGTCTCTAATGGTCCTTGGTTCGATGCAAGAACGTCATTTCTATTCTACCATGCATTTCAAACGGAGATATCGGAACCTTATTTTAGGACCTCGCCACATTGCTATGAATAATACATAATATATAATTATGTGAAAGATGAGCAGCATTTGATGGAATTAGTATATAACACATAGTGAAGGGAAAAGATGCACCCAATTGCAGCAAATAATGCAAAAGATATAGTGATATGAAAACTTACAGAGCATTTGCTATGAATGATGCATAAAATATAGTGATTGGAAAAGCTGCTAAGAATATGCTGCAAATAATAAATAATATATAGTGATGAAAGCTGCTCAAAAATTACTGCGAATAATGCATAACACATGGGAACAGCTGCTCAGGATCGCTATATATTATGTATTATTTGTAACAATGTTGCTCTGCTTTTCCTGTCACTATATATTATCTATTATTTTCATCATATGCTCCACAGCTTTTCTTATCACTATATATTATATACTAGTTGTAGCAATTCACCACAGATTTCATGAAAATAATACATTATATATAGTGATGGCAAAAGCTGCAAGCAATTTATGTAAATATTACATAAAATATAGTAATGGAACGAGCAGCTTTTGCTGTGAATAATACATTAAAAATATTGACGGCAAAAGATGTCCAGTATTACAACAAAAAATTAAAATATATAGTGATATGCAAAGCTGGGCAGCATTTGCTGCGATTGGTGCGTAAAATATAGTGGTTGGAGAAGCTGCACGACACGTACTGAGACTAATACATATCATTGCTTTTCTGCTGCTGGGCAGCTTTTTGCTGGGTAGTCGAACAGCTTTTTCCTGCTGAGTAGCTTTTTGCTTCGCTGCCGGGCAGCTATTTTGCTACCCAGCTAATGCATTTGTTGCATGAATAATTGTCATTTGCTGCGCAGCTTTTCCCATTACTATATGCAAATGCTGAATAGCTTTAGGGAATGGGAAGAGCTGCACAGGATTTGTGGAAAATAATACATAATATATATTTATCGGAAAAATCTGTGCAAAATTTGATAATAATAGTAAAGAAGATATAGTGATGGGAAAAGCTGCACAGTATTTGCTGATAATAATACATAATATATAGGGATAGGAAAAGCTGTGTAGCATTTGCTACAAATTATGCATAATATACAGTGATTGAAAAGCTGCGCTGCAAGTACTGCGAATGATACATAATATATAGTGATGGAAAAAGCTGCACAGTATTTGCTGGAAATAATACATACTATAGAGTGATGGGAAAAGCTGCGGAGCATTTGATGAAAATAATCCTTAAGAATATAGTGATTGGAAAAGCATTTGCTGTTATGAAAGCATA
The DNA here is from genome assembly GCA_036926295.1 of Pachydiplax longipennis. Lineage (NCBI taxonomy): Eukaryota > Metazoa > Arthropoda > Insecta > Odonata > Libellulidae > Pachydiplax > Pachydiplax longipennis. The sequence goes on along the minus strand of JAVFKF010000004.1, from coordinate 15,948,493 downwards.
GCGCTGCTGGGAAGATATTTTTACTATGCTGCTAATGCATTTGCTGCACGAATAATTCTCATTTGCTGCAACATTTTCCCAACACTATATGCAAATGCTGCTTATCTCTTAGGAATGGGAAGAGCTGAACAGGATTTGTGGCAAATAGTACATAATTTATATTTATCAGAAAAATCTGTGCAATATTTGATGATTATAGTAAATATGTTTTAATCATGGGAAAAGCTATTCAGTATTTGCAGAAAATAATAATAATATATAATGATAAGAAAAGCTGTGCAGCATTTCCTGTAATTAATTTATAGTATATAATGATATAAAGAGCTGAGTAGCCTTTGCTGAAAATGACTTTATAGAGATATGAAAAGCTACTCAGCATTTACTACAAATTATACATAATATAGAGTAATGGGAAAAGCTGTGCAGCAATTACTGTGAATGATACTTAAGATATAGTGATGGAAAAATATGAGCAGTATTTAATGGAAATAATGAATTATATAAGGTGATGTGAAAAGCTGAGCAGCACATGCTGAAAATAGTAATTAATATATAGTGATAGGAAAAGCTGCTCAGAAAATGCTTTTGCTGCATTACATTTCTATACGAGTATATAGTAATTAGGAAAGCAGCACAGCATTTGCTGCGAATAATACATAATATATACTAAATTCGAAGATGAGCAGCATTTGTTGGAAATAATAATAATAATAATTTATTTACCAAAGACCATTATACAGGTATAGGTATAGTCAATAGAAAAGTCATAAAAAATCAAATTATATAAGTTTTACATCAATGTTTAAATATTCTTCCACAGAGTACAAAGGGTTGGCTAAGAGCCATTCCTTGAGGATTTTCTCAAATGTTGGAGTGGTTGTATTACGTACGTTTGCTGGTAATTTATTGAAGAATTTGACACCAGAGTAGTTTAGGCTACTTGATGTTTTTGCTAGCCGGTGACGGGGCATATCCATGCATTCGGCATGGATATGGAAATGCATGGCATGGAAATGGTACATAACACTTTGTGATGGGGAAAGATGTACCCAATTGTGACAAAAAATGGCATAGACATAGTGATACGAAAACTTACTGCGAATGATACATATTATATTGTGATAGGAAAAGCTGCTCAACAGTTGCTACAATAATGTATAACACATGGTGATGAGAAAAGCAGCTCAGCATCCATATATATTATTTATGATTTGTAGCAATGTTGCCCAACTTTTCCTGTTACTATATATTATCTATTATTTTCAACAAAAGCTTCACAGCTTTTCGTATCACAATATATTATGTACTTATTGTAGCAATGCTCCACAGTTTTCATGAAAATAATACATTTTATATATTGATGGGATAAGCTGCTCAGCAATTGCTGTGAATAATTTATAAATGTGTATGGGAAAAGCTGCACAGCATTTTATGTATATAATACATAATATATAGTGATAGGATAAGCAGCAGAGCCTATGATATCAGTAATGCTTACCTAATAGTAATGCGATGAGCTTCAGAGCATTTGCTTAGATTAATACAAAAATATATTGACGGGAAAAGATGTGCAGCATTACTACAAAATATTATAATATATTGTGATATGAAAAGCAGCGCAGCAAATACAGCAAATGATATGAACTATAAGGTGATGGGAAAAGCAGCACAGCATTCAATGATAGTAATACTCAAGAATATTGTGATGGAAAAAGGTGTGCAGTATATATGGAAAAAAACATAATATATAGTGACAGGTAAACTGCAGAATTGCGTCAAATTATACATAATATATAGTGATAGAAAAAGCTGTGTAGCATTGTTATAAATAATACATTATACAAAGTGATGCTAAAGGCCAAAATTGGGAAGGCTTTTTCCAGCTAGCCAGTTTTTTGCTGCACAGTGGGGCAGCTTATTCTTGCGCATTTAGGCAGCCAATTTGCTGCCGGGCAGTTGCGCATTCATTTTTGCTGCCGTGCAAGTTTTTTTGCTCATTCCGGCAGCTTTTTGTTGCGTATTTGGGCAACTTCTTGCTGCGCATTCTGGCGCATTTTGCTGCCTGATCAGGCAGCTTTTTGCTGCGCATTCGGGCAGTTTTTTGCTGCCTAATCAGGCAGCTTTTTGCGGCGCAGCCGGTCAGCTTTTTTGCTGCTGGGCAGCTTTTTGCTGCCTAGTCGGGCAGCTTTTTGCTGCGCATTCGGGCAGCTTCTTGCTGCCTGGTCTGGCAGCTTTTTGCTGCCTGGTCTGGCAGCTTTTTGCTGCCTGGTCTGGCAGCTTTTTTGCTGCTTAGTCGGGCAGCTTTTTTGCTGCCTGGTCTGGCAGCTTTTTTGCTGCCTGGTTGGGCAACTTTTTGCTGCGCATTCGGGAAGCTTTTTGCTGCGCCGTCGGGCAGCTTTTTGCTGCGCAGTTGGGCAGCTTTTTGCTGCTGGGCAGCTTTTTGCTGCTGGGCAGCTTTTTGCTACTGGGCAGCTTTTTTGCTGCCTGGTCGGGCAACTTTTTGCTGCCTAATCAGGCACTTTTTTGCGGCGCAGCCGGTCAGCTTTTTTGCTGCCTGGTCGGGCAGCTTTTTGCTGCTTAGTCGGGCAGCTTTTTTGCTCCTGGGCAGCTTTTTGCTACCTAGTCGGGCAGCTTTTTGCTGCGCATTTAGGCAGCTTTTTTTCTGCATAATCGGGCAGCTTATTGCTGCGCATTCGGGCAGCTCTTTTGCTGCTTTGTCGGGCAGCTTTTTGCTGCCTAGCCGGGCAGCTTTTTTGCTGCTGGTCAGCTTTTTGCTGCGCAGTCAGGCAGCTTCTTGCTGCCTAATCAGGCACCTTTTTGCTGTGCAGTCGGGCTGCTTTTTGCTGTGCAGTTGGGTATAATCAATATATAGTGATAGGAAAAGCTTCTATTCATATGCAGAAAATAATATAGAATATGTTTTGCTGGGAAAAGCTGCTGAGAAACGGCTGCTAATAATACATAACACATAGTTATGGTAAAAGCTGCTCGTCATCACTACATATTATATCAATCAATCAATCTTTATTGTCTCATTGACTTTACAAGATAAAGTAAAAGACATCGTCAACAGTCATAGGTATAAGAAATATTCACAAGTATCACATTAAACATTTATTGAACCAATATACATAATCATGTAACAAAATCATAATTATAAAAGTCATTCAGAGAATATAAAGTGTTGCATCTTAGGAAATTATGCATAAAAGCCCTGAACCTTTTTACATCCAAATCACGTACGTTACTAGGCAATTTATTGAAGAGTTGAAGGCCTTTGATTTGGAAATGGCTACCAGATTTAGATAACCTGTGGTAAGGTATATCTAGAGTATTCTTGCTCCTGGTATTAAAAGTATGCACATTTGATCTTGAATGGAAGTTATGGATATTCTTCTTGACATATAGTAAACAATAAAATGCATATTGACTGTATATGGTCATGATTTTTAGACTTTTAAATTTTGGTTTACATGTTTCCCAGGACTTTAATCCGGACATTATTCTTATCGCTTTCTTCTGTAAAAGAAATAAATGCCTGGCCTTGGTTGCATTGCCCCAAAGTAGAAGGCCATAGCAAAGATGGCTATGGAATAACGAGAAATAGGCACTTCTGAGGTGTTCAGGAGGTATAAGGAATTTGAGTTTCCTTAAGACATATAGACATTTGGAGAGCTTGCCACTGAGCAGTTCAATATGTCTATCCCATTGAAGCTTGAGATCTATATTTATGCCCAAGAGTTTAACTGATTCAGTATCACAGTTGGGATCTCGCAGACTACACACCAAATGTTTTGTTTTATCGGGGTTCAGAAGAAGTCCATTTGCACTAAACCACATTTGTGCTTGGCTAAGAAAATTTGAGTTGATGGTTGTAGAGGGATTGCAATGGCTTTGGAGAAATGTCACATCATCAGCATACATAGTGAGGTCAGTTGAAACATTTCTGCTTATATGATTGATCATGATAAGAAATAATAATATATATTATATATTATTTGTAGCCATATTGTAGCTTTTCATGTCACTATATAGATTATATTATTTTCAACAAATGCTCCACAAATTTTCCTATTGCTATAAGTATTTATTGTTTGTATAGTAGTCTTTATGTAAATAAAACATAATATATTGTGATATGAAAAGCTGGGTGGCATTGTTGCAAAAAATTAGTAATGTATAGTGATTGGAAAGGCTGTAAGTGCAAATTGTACATTGGTATGAATAATACATAATATATAGAGTGATGTAAATAGCAGCTCAGCATTTTATGAAAATAATACATAATATATAGTAATACGAAAAGCTGCGCAGTGTTTATTGAACATAATATACAATACATAGTGATAGGAAAAGCTGAGCATCATTTGAAGAAGATAATATAGCTGCACAGCATTTTCTTCAAAGAATCCCATTAGGTACACATTATTTAATTAAATTTATTGAATTACTTTGTTCTTACCCTCATCTACTTATTTCATTTTATTTATTGCTGAGGGTGAATAAATGTTTTTGTTACAAGAAAATATCAATTCTCCTAAACTTTATAAATGACCCTAAACTAAATAAATAACCTCATCAATTACATCCATTGCCTTTGTTGATTCCCAAAGAGAATGCCATCTTTATGGTCACCATGTCTTAAAGTTCTAATGTCCTGTTTAACACCTTTATTTACTAATTGTGTAAGTCAAGAGGATGCCACGATAGATGTAATCAATCTAGCTGCTCGACAGGAAACATCTTGATCTGTTTTCTTTGATGTGAAACAAGCAGTGATTTCATAGTATGCAATTATTACCATCAATCAACAAGGTGTTATCAGTCCTTAGTCAAAAGTAAAGGTGTTGTTTTATGCTGAAAATCGGTTACAGCTTTTTAGGAGGCCCTAAAAATTCTCTTGTCATGGGAATCTTCTCAAATCTTGACTATAAGGTTTTAAAAATGTATGCCATACATTATTTTTTGAGAGAAATGGGAAGATCTGCCATAACATTTTCTTCCATATTTGGGGATAAATAAAAGTCAAGAAAAGGATTTAGTAATTTAATACATGTTCAGTAAAGCATGAGTTTACAGAGATATTTTAGAATATTTCCATGATTACAAAGTCTGATAATATTTTAATTTATTTCAGATACCTTGGATAAGCTACACTATTATGAGGGTGGTGTGAAAAGTTTCCGGCCCCAGATTTTTCAGAAATCTTCAGAAAAATTTCAGAAAACTTGTCAAGAAATTGAGAAATGTCGGAAACTTTTCAGACTACACATGTATATCATTAAAGCTCTTTCTCTTCTCAAGGTGCATGAAATCAAAAACTCCAGTTTCAATGATCTTGATAACTTTACAGACTGACATCATCATGTATTGTCTAGATTCAGTAAAAATCAACAGCTTAAATACACTGAAATATGTAACATTTCTAAGGAATGATCATAATTCTTGTATATACACTTGGCATCAATAACTAATACAAGAAATATCAAGACTGCAATTTATAAATGTTTAAGGACCTGCTCATGAAGAGAGAAACATCTAATTAAAGATATATGTAAAATTTGTGGAAATTCCAAGGAGTAATTCATTCAAGAAAACTAAAGGTAAATAGTTCTCTATAGTAAATATAATTGAGGATAGTCAAATTCTTCATCGTTCATTGAAGATGCAAAATATGGAAGATTATTAGCAACACTCTTTGATTGCTATCTGAAGAGCAGGGGAGTGTTTCTGAGTCTCCACAGATTGGCAGCAATGGATTCTGATTCAATCCGAGTCGATTGTAAAGTAATCCGTCTTGGGTATGACATCACTCCTCATCCAAGTCGAGAAACGATGAAATGTCATAAGGAATCACACGTTCCTAAGGCCGTGGCTTCACGGGCAGCATTTTACTGTTGCTAGAGGCAGCGAATTACTGACCAAAAGTAAGAACCATATAGTAGGATTGAATGAGGGTGGCTCCACACGCCGCATTTTGCTGTCGATAGGCGCGTTTGTATGGCAGCTTCAAGGTCATGCCGCGCAGAATGGATTAGGGTCTATATTTAACAGCTGCTATACAGCGACCGCCGGCAATCTGCTGCTCCTAGGGACAGTAATTTACTGTCCCATGGAGCCACCCCCGAGCAGCAGATTTTCAGCAGCAAAACACACACGCCTAGTCGCAGCAATTCGCTGCCCGTGGAGCCACGGCCTAAGGGACAAGTGGGCAGAGAAAAACAGCTTTCCAGGAAGCAGTAATTTTTGTAAAGTAATCTCCTGCATTTGAGTGTTTGAGACGGATGTGTGGTAATATTTTACATGAATTTGTTCGTTTATACTTCAAATGATCCCAACCTACATACCCATTTTAAATCATATTGTATCATTCAAAATTATCACTAATGTTGCTAGAATTAACATAGATAAATAAGTAAAAGTAAGCTTAAATTAGTAAAAGTAAGCTTAAAATTAACATAGAATAAATAAGTCAAAATATATTTCAAACATTAAAAAATTACCATTCACCACGGTATTAACATAACTTTTCTTGAAATTTAGATCTAGGTTTACTTATTTGATAGAAATGACAATATATCTAATTTTGAATCACAAGTAATTAATATGAAAAAGAAGTATGTAAGCTTATAGGAATTATTTTTTTCTGAAATAGATTGCATTCCTTCTTTTAATGTCAACTGTATATTTTTATGCAATAGGGTCAACCTAGGTCACTGATTATCAATTATCCGGTCTGGTATTCTAACCTCAGTTAACAGGATACTTTGAAAGTGCTCTATTATATGAGTCATGTTGATATGATAGTTTAGTGGTTAGAACACCTACCTGGAAAATGAGTGATCTGCATATTATCTACGCTAAAATTTTGTCCATTTCAAAATAAAAAAATAACTTCTAATGATAGAAAGGCAAGATTCCTTGAGGACTAGACTATCCCAATAGCCTACTTTCTCCAAAGGCACATTTACTTCATCAAAAATTTCAAAGTAAAGAACGTTTATAAAATGTCTTTATTCTAAAAACTAACTCATTCAATGAAATGAGAAGAATAATGAACTAAAAATACTTCATAATTTCCTAGAAAAATATGACTCACAGGATGATAACTGCCAGTGTGGACACTAACAATTAAGGCAAAGTTCTCCAGGGTAATGGATGTTCATAAAAATGAGTTGTTAGAGTTAAAATAGATGACAATGAAAATATTTTGCAGAAACTACAAAGTAGTTCTAATTTAATTCTGAATGGAAGTCCGCAAAATGCAGCAAGCAAGCAATTCCTTGGAAGTACTCAGTAACTTAAATGAATTTTCATTATTTGCAAGCCAAAGGTCCAAAGGCTTCCAGTCTTGCAACATAGTCTGTAAAATTTAAAACTAACCTTCAAAGGAGCTGTTTAAAATGCTCCATTAAATATATATTGGCTAACAATAATAGATGTCACTTAAATAATCTGCTTCTGAGTGCAATAGCACCTTCGATGGAAGTAACAGGTCTAGGAAGTTTCCTGTGAAAATCCTTTCTGGGGACAAATATTTTGCTAGATGTCTCAAAAATACCCAATGTCATTCCAGAGCTCTGCTTGACATCTTTTGCACTTTGGGATTTGTCACTACCTGTGAGCAAAAATAATGTTTTAGCAACTTTTAATTAAAATATTCCTTGCCTTGAAGCTATTAACATGTCAATGTACACCAGAATAGAACTATTTTCTCCTTTACTGCCATTTCCCTCTTACACAAATGAAGTTACCACTGATAAATTATTACAGAGTTTAGGTTCATGAAAACTATAGTTGCACCAGCATTATAACATTTTTCCAATAAATAATAATAATGCTTTATTATAGATAAAGCCCACTATCCAAATTATGTATTGTGATCAATGAGGGGGAAAGATATCAACATCATAAATGAGTTGATAGAAAAGGTAAAGGAGAGATGATGACTTATTTGACAGTATGAAAAGAGTAAGGATAGAAATACAAATTATGCTTCCCAAAAAAGATGATATCGTTTAAAACATAGGACACTCCAAAGACAAACAGCAATAATTCTTACATTGCTAAAATTCAGTAAAATATAAGGAATATCCAGATAAAAATTATATAAATCAAAGCAAATGATCTATTTGCCTTACCATTGCTTAAGAAACAGGATGAAGGAGATATGGAATTAAAATAATGTTTCAGAGCAGCTTTTAGCTGCTCATTTTCTATTGTAAGAGCAGATGAGTGTAACTTTAAAGTAGCACACTCCATTAGAACTTTATTGAATCTAGCCCAAAATCCAACCAACTCATTAAAATCAGACAGATTCAGCTGACTTGTTAATTTAACAAGACCTTCCGGCTCACTGATTGTCACAGCTTGTCTGATGACCTTTTCCTCAAGGGTTTCAAAACGACAACAAGACTGGGCTAGTTTTAAGATGCTTTCAGCCTTCACTATAAGATTTTCTAATTCCTAGATAATGAATGAAAAAAAGATCAATGGAAAATTATATATAAATTTTTAAATTAAGAGAATATGATAATGTGATTTTTCAATTAAAATTACAATTATCAGTGCCATTTAAATACCAAAAATATTCCTTTCAGAGCCCTCGATCAGTAAATAGTGAATGACTCACATTTATCACCTCATTGCTGACAGAAGTCAGACAGGTTAATTGCTCTTTATCAAACTTTTCCCACTGAGCAGATTTACTTTTTAGTTGATAGAAATGTGAAGCATATTCTTGTCTTTCTTCTTTGAGGCCATTTAAAGTCTTATTATAGTCATTCTGCAACCGCATTAGATTTCCCTTGAGTTTTTCACTTGATTTCTGTACAAAAAAGAAATCTATTTTAATTTTACCATTTCTAAAGACTAAATTTAGGTTGATTAAAAAATTGATACACAACCATCAGAATATATTGAACTCATAAATTTATAACGTAACAGTTACTTCAAGAAGCATGCTAAAAAAAAGTGATTATAGAGAGACCACAATGAAATAAATATGGACTAAATATTTGAAAATAAAAGCTAAATGATAACAAAATGTGAAATTTTGCACAATGTCACCATCTGAGGTGACTGTAGGGAGCCACAACTGCGCGAAGAATTAAGATCAACAGCCATATAGAGAATAAGAAAATAATTTCAAGTAAGAGACATGAAATTAGCAGCAGAAAACTAGAATACAACCAGAAAGAGATATAGTTGTAACAAAAGAACAAATTTTTATCAGCGTTATAAGATGAACTGAAAGTCTAAGCCATGGAAATGTTGATATATGTATCAGAAGAAGTTGAAGTATACCAATAAAACTGGCAGACAGAAAGTCCAGTGAGAGGATTTGGCAAATGAAGAAAGGCTTACTGGAACTGTAGAGCACAGACACAAAAAAGATTATACTGAATTCATTGAACTTCATATATTTATTAAAGGGGCTATTAAAGTAGATATGATAAAAATCTATGAAGGAGTAGAGAGAGGGGTTATAGAAGATAGCAATAGCATGAAGTTCTTACAATACCTTACAATTGAAGAAATAAACACAGAAAGAAGATGGCACAAAATAGTAATTTACTCTGGACAAGTTAGACTCCATCTCACATATCACACAGTTTATGGGAGTCTACTAACAAGTGTTGCATTTGATAATTTGAAAAGGTTTAGAAAAATTTTAATAAATTGTATTCCCCTTGAAAATAGCTGAAAACAACCATGGTAAACACAGAAAGACAGCTAGATAGATTAGCATACGTAGATAACCAAGATTAAATTGAAAAAACTAGCAGAGGAATTTACACAGTTTTTAAATTACATTAGCCAAGAGTGTATCAAACATCAAGGTTTTAGGATTTAAATTTCAAATTGGTTTTGACTAGTTTTCATCAATACTACATTTGCAACTACGTAGCGCACCAAGCTGCATCTGTTTTCCATGTTTGATTCACAATTATTTTGTTTTCTGGTTGGTTAGTCAATTTTGTTTCCTGTCTCAGTTCAGCATAATCTTTGTCAGTTATTATTATCAATTAGATTCATTTTCAGTGAATAGTTATCATGTAATCAACTTAAGTCAAAACTTGCTTCTTTTATACAAATATTGTCAATGGTGTGTTACAATATATATATAAGCTAATAATTTTAAGAGAGTCCAACCAAACTTTCTAATCTGTATTTTAATTGTTTTTATTTAATTATTATATTATCATTTATTAAAGGTTGACCTACCTCCAAATCCTCAATTTTCTTTGCTTGTTTTTTAATTATAAGGCTATTGTGATCATCTTTTGCCTTTAGAACTGTATATTGCTTCCTTCTCTCCTCTGTTGACATTAAATAGTCTTGTATTGTACTTTGGTATATTTTCCACAATCCCTCAGTATTTTCTTCTATTCTAGTTTTGACTAAGTTATGTTCATGCTCCATCTGAAATGTCATAACAAAATGATAATATAAATGAATCATCAACATACAATCAGTAAAATGCTTTCACAAGAGAAGCCAGCCAACAAACACTACAAGAATGTTATATCTATAAATTCTTTATAATCAGTTTTAGGTATTAAAAGCAATCTTCAAGCCATCAGGGAGGCTGAGATAGGATAGAGCTTGATATCAACAGAATAACAGAGAAGATAGGAAAATTTACATTATTATCTACCATTAATTATTATTGAATATGTACAAAATATGAATAATTAATTCGGATTAATGAGTTTTCAAAACTTAGATAACAAGGAAGACATAATTTTCAACAAACCATATGAGAGGTAATTCACTGCTAGATAGGAATTAACTCATCTGGACATCAAGTTACTGAGGCTTCTATCACAATGCAAAGAAAAACAAATTGCTGTTGAGTGTTAACTGGGAAACTCAATATGAAAATGCACTTTATGTCTGTGAAGTATTCATCCTGGAAACTAGCTGGATTCCAAATAAGTAAATCATCTCTGACTCTTTCAACAGGTTTTTGTCATTAATAATATAATTTGCCAAGAACGAATATGAATGTTATTGGGTTTATGGTTTTCAATCTATCAAGTTTAAATGTGACAATCGTAAACTAGAATTTGTGTAAAGTGCTTAGCATTGAGAAAATAAAGATGTAGTGAAGAATTCAAATATTTATAACCTGTAAATTAATATTAGCATATAATCTGAGAACCTGTGTTTTTTTATAACTTGTAATTGTTCATTTTATTTCAAAATATAAAAAATATCTTAAGAGCTTTTTTCACTTAGTTTTAAATAATGATGAATTCTATTTTCTTTGTCATTTAAATGCTCCCTTAAAGTATTTCCTTTAGCTAGAAACAATTCTATATTTAGCTGAATTGATTCTCATTCAACAAATCCTTATGTTTCCTACAAATATTTACTGATTTGTGCTCTGATTTTTAAATATTTTACCTCTTGTATACATAATTCTTGAAATTCTAATCTGGAAATCTATAGGTACTTCTTAATTATAGTTTTGTTTTGTTTCTTTCATAGCTTCAAGCAGAGTCAGGTTTAAGAATGTTGAGGAAAGAAAGTCAAAAATTTGTATCCTAGTTAATATTTCATAGGTCCTATTGGTCTTTCCCAGATAAGGACCTTAGCCCAGGAACCCTTCATAGTCATGGTTACTAATATTTTTTCATGTAAACTGTCAAAAGTTGACTGGATTTCTCAAAGAATATTTTTAGACAAACCAAATTTATCAATTTTATAAATCCTTCTCTCATGAGCCAATCACTGAAATAATTGGAATTTTGTACTACAATTTGAAAATCATTCCTTGCATCATAAGATGACATTAGTTTATTTTGATCATAATTACTCTAACAGGCTCTATCCCAAATAATTGTAATATATATTCTACAGTTGATTAAAGAGAATAGCACTCCAGCAATGTTTGTTACACTATTAAAAATTTGTTCAGACTCACCAAATTCTTCAGTTCATTACTTCTAGTGATATATTCAGCCCTTTCTTCACTTTCTGCTTTAAAAAACTTGGTTTCACTGGCATAAATAATTAAATGCATTTTTTCTTGAGCAATATTTATGTTGTAAGAACATTTCTTTATCATCAAATCTCTTTCCTTTAACATGGCAGTTTTATTGGTAAGATAGGATTCATGCAATACTTTCAGACGCTCATCTTGCAGTTCTGGAAAAATTGTTAGGAGAGCAATCATTTTTGAGAGAAGGAAATCTATTAGTCAATTGTCCCCAAATAGTATGGAGCATTAAAGTAGTAAAAAAAGAAAATTGGAACACGACTGTCAATAAATTAGTGGCTGAAAAAAATATTCATTTGAGCCAATGATTTATTGGTACCAAAGGAAGTAAGGATTAGAAGTTAGTAATCCTGACTGTCCCCAGTACTCTCAGCACATTGAAGAAAAACAATCAACAGTGTGTTTTTAACTTCTAAAGCTGTAAAATTGTTAATAATTGATATCTCTTCAGTCTTTTTGCATTTTTGCACCAATTTTCATAAATATTTTCTGAATATCTTCTAGCTCTGTCTTACTAACATTTCACACACATATTCCACATTTTTAAGAAAGATATTGTAAATTATCAACTAATGAGGCATTCAACATTGATGTAACTCATTAAAAACAGCTTTACCCAAACTTCCTCTCTGAATATCTATCTAATATTGATTTGAATATCAATTACAATTCAAAACATTGGAATTGATTGATTTAATGGGGGAGTAATAGAGCCTTGGTAAACTATATCAATCTCCTACTATAAATTGCAACAGTTCTGTTTTATCTCCATTGTCTTTACAATCATCATTTCCCTTTCTCACTTCTATTAATTCCTAACTTTCCTTCTCAAACATTTTGTCTGTTATCAGCCATTGTAAACTAAATAAGATTCTGCTTATTTCATTTACCTTTTAAATGTGATATTGTATAACATTGAGCAAAGGTAAATATAGCAAATTTACCTTGAAATATGTACCATATAAATAGAGAATCAGCTCACCCAAAAACAACATGCTTCAAACCATCACATAGAAGTCTACATTTCTTTAATACTTTTAGTGAAATTGTATTTTCGTATTTTTTGTGAAATAATGTAATTCTGTTAAATTATTTTCTTAAATGCCACAGTCTTCCTTTCAAGTTCAGGATTTGTCATTAGTTATGTTAGTCACGCTAAATAAAAATGATGTAAACCACTGTAAAGAATTATGGTACATAGTTGTATGTATTAGATATACTATCAAATTTCAGGTATGCATACTGAAAGAATAGTATTGCCTGAGAGTTACCTAACACAATACTGTTATAGAAAGAAAGTAATGGAGGAGAGAAATGAGTAATTCAATTTCTTACCAATTAGTCTATCTGTAGCACATATGTGACTATGTAAATTTCGTCTATACTGAATATCTGCTTCCTGAAGGCTGAAAAGGAGATTCTGTATAGTTTGATCTTTCTTTGATATCAAACGCTGAAACGATTCTTTCTGAGCCTTAGAAATGCAACAAAATCGATTAGTTTATTTTAGAAAAGGTAATGAAATTTTAAGATTGAGTACAAAGTGAATTATGTACCTCAAGATCTTTCTTCATTTCTTCAATTTTCACATTTCTGAGGATCTGTCTCCATTGCTGATTAATCTTTGCAAGATTTATTCTTGCAAATGCTTCTTCCCTTTTAAACTTACTCTGTAAAGTCGCATGAAAGTACGAAAAAATAAATCATTACATTAACCGAAGATAAATCAGATGATTTAAATCAAGAGTTAAATCAACCTTCAAAAATGTGAAAACTAGCTCTTGTTTCCTTCTTCTGGCCTCTTCTTCAATTGCCGCTCTATGTTGCAAGTACCGAGCTTTCTCTTCTTCCGTCATTCTAGCAAATTTGCTAGCCTTGCTTTTCTTCTTCGGCCCCATCTTTATCCGTCTAAATTTATTAAAAGTCAAATAAAATATCTATCTTTCTACTCAAGTGCAAGAAGTTCTTCGGGTACAAGGACGAATAATCACAAGCTACAGGTTTTTTACGCAAAAATACAATACATTAGCAATAAATTTCTGCTAGACAAAAGAATATTCTAAGCACAGTAGGATTCACTGAGTGATCGCTGACTGATTCTTTACAAACAAGCAAGCTATTCGGTGCCAGGTACCAAAATGAATGTACCAGGAATAATCGCTATGGCAACAATTTGAAATGGCGCTCTAATCGACGAATAGGATTAGGCACGATTTGATGCTTGTAAGGAGCGTTGATTTAAGCTGCAACCGCGATGGCATCCCTCAAAAAAGAACATTTCAATACGGATGTTACCATCAGATCGGAGAGAGTCATGAATATCTTGAATGAGAACATTAAAAAGATGGAGATCGCTCTAAAATTATCAGAATTTTCTCTGAATCTTGACCGATACAAACACCTTTTCAGCGAGGACGAATTTCAATTACTTTCATATTGCATTCAAAAAGATTCAAGGGATACAGAGAGAAGTGAAAATGGTATTTCTTCTTCTGGACTTAATAATTGCGCCAACAAATTGCTACAACCGCCACAAAGAATCAGCTTCAAAGATTTTGAGCTAAAGTACTCACAGTCATCGTCGTACGAAATTGCAGAACCCACTCTCCAGAAAGCAATCGAATTATTGTGTCCGAAGAAAGAATCAGGTGAATACATTGATATAGAGGCTAAAAGTTCCTTGTCAAGGCATTTGCACAGTACATTTTTAGAGAAAATATGTGCTCTCCGAGACAACTTCGAGAAAATCTTTCTGGAAGATTTATCATACGATGAGGAAGAAGAGAGAACTCAGCATTATAAAGATATATGGAAGAAAAACGAAGAAATACTCTTAGAAATTGAAGTTTTGCGTCCTACCCTAGCAGACATAACTGGCCGTGTTGACAGCGAGGCTAGAATCAAGGATGGTGAATTGAGAGAATTGTTCAACAAAATTGAAAAAGTGAAATCTGAATGCCAAGAAGAAATAAAAACAATAAGGTAATCAAGCATTACGAGATATTGTTTTAATCCAATGAGTCAATTTGTATTCACAAAGCTGTTGCTTTTACAGCGCGGAATGGGAGATGAAAATTGCATCTGAAAGAGTTGTAGTCGAATCCAAAATACAAACTCTTCAGTCTGCTATAAAAGCGCAAGAGGAAAAGCTACAAGATTCACTGAATGACAATTTGAAGAAAGAGAAAGATTTACGAGCCAAGAGGTGGGTTGAAATATGAAACATCATCAGTTTTCTAATCGATAAACTCATTTTCAGGCTATTAATCTATAATTAGGTACAAGGTCGAGACTCAGCTGGAATCTCTAATAGGTACGTACGATGCCGATATGAGCGCAAGGCAGGAGGAATTTGAACGTATAAAAGCAGAATTTGACGAAGAGGAACGTCAACTTAGTGCCTTAGAGGTTTGCATTTTAGTTTATTCTGAATATCATAGATATCTTGTTTATGATCTGTACAATAAATACAGAAACTTAATTGCTAGATAGATTAAAACAAACTAATAGAAGTCTCATGATTTTTAAAAATAAATGCTTGTGTTAAACTTGAGACTAATTGAAAATAATTTTTCATTATATGAACTATTTGTATTTATATTCCTATATATTGATTTTTCAATCGTATTGATTAGTTTTGAATCAACTACTAAGGGATTAAGTTATTTGATTCCAAGATTCCAAAAGTATATTCATGAATGCACTTATTATGGAAAATTAATTAAAATTTCACTAATGGGATGAAACCAACATGGGCCTTTGTATGCTTAAGAAAGCATATGGTAAGGTGCATATGCCCTAGGGCCAGGGTAACCTTCTTTGGTGCCGGGGCACCCAATGGCGTTTCAGAAAACAAGGTGGGCACCACATAACATTTCCATCCAGGGTGATAATTAGGACATCCCTTGGCAATATTATCGCTTTACTAGTTAACTGTTTAGGTTAACTAGTAAAATTAACCTCCACTCTATCCCCTATAGCGCAACCCCAAGAAATACTGTTGTAGCAAATAAAAAAATCTTTTTACTGAGGCTTGGCAGCCCTGTGCAAGGTTGCATCCTCGGTGCCCTCAGCTGCCCTCACCATGTTGAGTATCCTGGCCTTAGGGAGTAAATATTGCTGAAGGAGCTCATGATGTCCAATTCCAAAAATGGACTTCTAGCTGAGAGTTAAATTTAGGCATCAATGAGTTAGATTGTAATATTAACCCTTTAATGGATGTAAACCTTTATATATTAAGATTTAAATTAATGACTTTAATTTTCCTAGTCAAGGTATATTTTCTCACATAAGAAATAAATTTTCCTTTGCAATGTATAATCTATGAAAAGGCAATTTTAAATAATTTTATCCTACAAAAAGAAGCAAAGGTATTCTCTACTTCATTTACTGATTTTTTTACAAATAAGTCAGTTTAAAAATCAGTATCAGAGAATACCAAATTTAGAGCTTAATTAGATACATTTTTGGTTTATTTCATAATAAAATTTTGTTTGGTGAAGTTGAGAAATATTCATAAATCTACTAATCACCTATTTTTAATCTTTTCGTGGTTTTTCCTTTCATAAGGTCTGTTTCATAAACCATAGCTTGCGTTTAAAAAAGTTTCATTTTGATAACTAATTAAGCGTGTGTCTATATATATATATATATATATATATATATATATATATATATATATATATATATATATATATATGTTTATAAGTATATAATTGCAAATTGAATATCAGGTATACTTTCAAAGTTTGTCCTTGTGATTAGATTATCTATTTTTAATAGTTAAAGGATCTCTCCTTAATAATTTAAATGATGTAGTGATTAAGATATATGAATGATCTTCCTATTAACTACTAGGCTTAGGAAAGAATTGCAATTACAATCACCCTTAACCCAAATTTTTATATCCTAATCAACTAGGTATGCTAGTAAATTTTTATAAACTAGCCTCTATTTGCATATATGAACTGTGCAATATATTTACATAAAATCTTGCTGACTTCGTTATCACATGCAAAGAAATACACAAATTGGATTTAATAGTAGCACATTTCTTAAATTAACAGGATAACTTCAGCAAGCAGAGTATAGAATATAATTTTCTTATGGAAGAAAAAGCAGAAGAAGAAAGAATGGAGCTAGAGAGAAAAATTGAAGATCTTAGATGGCGTGTTGCAGCTCGTATTATTCAGACCAGATGGAGAGATTTAAAACGAAGGAGATTAGAAAGGGCCAAGATGAGGAAGGGAAAGAAAGGAAAGGGGAAGAAGAAGGGCGGAAAAAATTCACCTAGCCCTAAGAGACCAGAAAGTGCAACTTCTGGCAAGAAGACTGTGGTTGCAAAATAAAAAGTCATGAAATAAAGCATATGGGTATATTAAGTAAATAATCTTATGAGTTGCTCGAAATAAGACGTTTCAACGCCTAATTTATAGCGTAGTAACATTTTGTACATATCTGTTTTTGCTACAAAACTAATTTCTTTCAATCATTCCTTGGATAACTTGAAGTAAAAAGTTGGGCCTGTCCGGGATTTGAACCCGGGACCTCTCGCACCCGAAGCGAGAATCATACCCCTAGACCAACAGGCCATAGCACAGATGGGTGATATGAGGATAACTTGTTCTTAAGGTGTTCTATAATAAACATTTTTACCTGTTACTGTCATTATATTTCGTTTGAGAATGTTAAGACATATCCAAGTAGGTCAGTTTCGTGAATATTAATCTTTTATATGGCCGTAGTGAGTAGCAACTCCCGCAACTAGTTCTTCCTTCATCCTATCGATTTTTCGAGGGCCGAGTCGTAGTTACGGTCTATATTGTGCATTCAGAGGATAATTATTGGTTTCCGAAGGAATATTTTTGGTTTTTATTCAATTAGTTTAGTGAAAATTATTATGTGGCAAAAATGGTGCGGAAATGTTTTCAATAACGGTGATTTTGGGAAAGGCTAACCTGTTTGAAGCTAATCAATTGTCCACAATCGTCACAATATTATATCTATCTCCCATTTTTATTATTGCCGATTGTATTTTCTTAGAATGTAAGATATATTTCATCGCCGGTTTTGATTCAGTATGTTTTCCACCTGTTTTAGATCGGATTGTTATAAGTTAATCTGATGGATCTTTCCTACTAACTTCTAAAAGATCATTGTTTCGTGAATGGTTCTGATTCAGCCTGTATATGAATTATTTGATCTGGATCTTCTTATTTTTAATTGTAAACTTTTCGATATATAAGGCAATATGATTTGGCTGTTCGAATTCAACAATGTTTGTATATAATCGCAAGAAATACCTGGTAGATTTTGGCCCTTCGTTTTTAGAGATCGTAAGTTCAGCGATTAAGCTTCAAAATGATATAGAAAAAAGATTGAATTTCTATCGAGTTTCTTTTGTGATAGGACTTCCAACTTTATTACTTTTATTAAAGCTTTACAGGGCTTAGTGGATCTTAGCACATTATAATTTATGTTGTTTCTATATTTCTTTCATATAGGTATAAGATTGCAGATTTTTACGACTACGATAATAATTACCATAATGTCATATATTCAACCTGTAAATACAATTTGAATGTTTTAAAACATAAGTATAATTTAAGTAGTTGTCAACTTATAACACTTCAGACATCCACCAATGATTTCTATAATTACCTCTTCTATTACTCAAAATTATCGTTAAAAAAATGCCTAACATGTATGTGTCCCTATACACACTAGTAATAACGTGTACTGAGACTTATGAATCTTGTTTTAATAGCTGTTAATCTCTGCTTTTAGATACTGTTTTCTGCCATATATCACATCTTCGTGCTAATGCTGAGTCCATCATATCCCTTCTACATTTTCACATTCTAAGAACCCTCTTTTATTCAGAATTTTGCTAACCAGCTTTTCTTTTTCTAGTTTATTTTGTACCACATACGATCCTGTCTCACACTATTTTTGTAATGCTACATTGATAATCCATAAATAATTTTTAAAGATAGGGACTACGGCAATAGTCTCAGTGAATGAACTAAGTCTGCAAGTGCTCGAGAGACCAACAAATTGGCTGAATGAGGTATATAAGAATTCGAGTGAGTGAATGTGCTATCTCAGGAATAAATGCAATTCATAAAAATGAATTGATGAGTCTGAAGCTATATATTGATGCAGTTATGGGGAAGAAGAAAAAATGATAGGGACATGTTAGAAAACGAAATTGCTAGCTTTCTAATTTTGACAGAATATAGCATATGTGCACTGTGTTGTTAATTTATTGAAATTTGTAGATGTAATAATTAAAGGTAGCCTATAAATATATATTTTATTGTCTACAAGGTTAAAAGTTGACTGGACTTGTGATTTGTATTCCTAAACTAAAAAGTCAAACTCAAGCATATTGGAATCTTTGGCTATACAAGTTCAAAGATCCTACTTGACTTACTCACAAAGATCAGTGAAAGATTCTTCCCAGTTGCTTCATGTTTTGAATATAAATTTTTTATTTCAAATGATTTGTAATTCTTTTGGGTTGAATATTTTAAACTAGAATATTTCCTATGACTGTAAACTGGAATATTTTGATCAAGATGAATTGCTCTTATAATAAGCTGAATATGCTTTGGATCACCTTCGTTGAACTTTTTGATCAAAGATTCAAATTTGAGAAATCTAAAATATAATAAAATAGAAGTTTTTCACTGTACTCATTATTATTGAGTACTTAAACAAAGCTCCAAATTTTAATAATGACTTTGCGATTCAGTCAAACAAAATTTTGTTTTGTGACTGAAGCTTGATTACAAACCTTATTGTGATTGCATTGGGCTGCTATTCAAATTGAGACTTGAAAAATTCATTCCACAAAAGTTTGAGAAAATTTTCTGTCAATAGCTTTTCCCTGCAGACATGTTCAATTTTAAGTTTAAATCTTAATAACTGATTTGAAAGGTTAATGCCTTTTTCATATAGTTCTTCATAAAATAATGTCTCTTTGGAATTAAAAAAAATTATGAATGTCTTGCTCTTTAATGTATGACTCAATAGAGTGAAAAAGCAGAAAATGTAATGCTTTCATTCAATACATCCCATTGATAAGTTGAAATTTTATAATGAATCAGATTTTATTAATGCTGACCTTGGAAATTTTATTATGCAATTCTATTCCACAAGAAACAATAGCAATTGAATTAAAGAGCTTCATTTAAATAACCACATGCCTGAGAAGAGTTGATAGAAGAGAGAACTCTGATTGAAATTTCTTAAGATGCAATAAATTTTTTTAGAAAGAAATAAAGACATCACAAGAGACTTGAACATAACTGTAGAATCACTTTGACAACTAAATCTTCCATCAGAGCACATACTGCATTAGTTGTTTGGAGTGCAAGATTAATTTGAAAAATTGGAGTGAAAATTTTAAAATGTTTATAAAAAAGCATATACATGTTTATTGGAATAAAAACATTGGTAACTTTTCTGTAAGAGAAAAATTGTTCACGGTTCTAATTAAAACAGGGATATAAAATTATCCTTAAACTGTTAGGATTAAGGAGCATTATATACCTCTATTGGTAACTTTTATAATTTTAAAATTCAACCATAATAGCCATCTAAAACCAATATTTACATACTGATTCAAAACATTATAAATTTTTAGTACATGAATATATGCAGCCTTTGTGAAATTTATGAATACAATCCATTAAGATACTTTCAGAAACAGTAAAAATGAAGAATGGTTTGAATTTTCACAGGTATAGGAAATAATTTACCAAGCACTATATTAAGGAGCACACACGGCAAGCATTTCTTGTTAGACAGCAACTGTTAGAGATAACTCAATTATACATAAGTAAACAGTCAATAACAGTAAAATTGCATTATTAAACAAGCATAACAATCATTTCTACAAAAAAACATGAATTATAAACAACAGAAAGATATAAGGTGGCCATATATGGCACAAGGGATGAATGTAACAGTTTCCATATATGATTTTATTAATCATGAAATATCTATATTATTTGACAGACTTTGTGTACAAAGAAGCCATGTGGCAATGCTTCTTACACACAAAATTGCACAATCACCAAAACCATGTGACTCACTTTACATGTTATGGGTGGCTACTAGCACTATCATGGGAATGAGAGTAACCATCCCCATCTAAATGCTCATGTTTATCACTATGGTCTCTCCTAACCCTAGGACGATCTCTCACACATGACATGAAGGACAAGGCTCGTCTGACCCCTTCTGCCCCTCCCTCCTTAGTTGCTTCTGGAAACATTACCTAGAAAAATAAGGGATGGAAAACTATTCAAGAATAGATAATAATCCAGAGGAACGTCATACCCAGCGAAACAGAACCAAAGAGTACAAATGTTAAACTCAATAAGTAATAGAAAAAATTTTTCCACCAAATATTTTTGTTTCATAGTTTCCATGGTTGGGAGGTTAAGAGCACAAGAAAATGTGTAGATTTCAATTCAATTATTGCCATACTGTCCTCTAAGAAAACAATAACGCAAATTTAAAAAAAATAAAATTCCTTGTCCCAGAGTTAAGTAATATTATTCAAAAAATTGGAAAAAAATGATAGGGATTGTCACTGCCAATACTTACCCGCAACTTGGCTTCTAAGACATCCTTTGCCTTTTCTGAATGATGAATCTTCTCTTGAGCAGTCTTTAATTCATTATCCAATTTAATACGATCTTCTTCCAATTTTTTCAACTTTAGCTTGGCATCTGTGACAAAAACAAAATTTCAGGGAATAGTCATAAAAATATCACTGCCTTAACAATCTTAAATAACCACTTTGCAACATTATATAACCTGAATAATAACATGGTAATAATTTAAAATTGGGGGTGGCAAATAACTGAACCAAAGATACTGATAAACTATGCTCATGTAAGTAATTTCAACTCAGAGTTATTAAAGGAATTTTTTGGCTTTTGAATACAATGGTGATCTACCCACATTATTATCCATAGCTTTTCAAATTTTTACATCTCAGAAAAATTTGAGAGAGAGACTCAAACTGGTATGTTTAACACCCTTTAAAAGAAGAAACAGAAAATATTTCCAATTCAAAAATATTTCAAGTATCAAAATTATCACAACACCGATTGTTCAATGAACTAATGGGAAAATTTCTGAAAACGGAACCTTTTCAGTAGAAAACTGCCTAAAATGTAGTGATAATTATGTTGAAAAATGAGCAAAGATATTCTGAACAGAAAAATCTGTGTTCAGTTATGTATTTCCACCACATCTAGGCCGAAAAAATCTGTGTTCAGTTATATATTTCCACCACACCACATCTTCACCACAAAGATGTTTACCCAGTATTGGTATTGTTAGAGATAGTGGGTCCAGGTCTAGAAAAAAGCAAGTAAAAGTAGTGTGGGAGTTAATGCATTGACCATGTGTCACTCACGGTGAATACTGGCTTAGGCCAATTCCCTCATAGGGATGCTATGCCATGGACTTGACTTTACATATTCTTATAACAGACACACTAGTTATACTTATTTTACTATAACGGGTAATGGTCAATAATATACTCTTCCTCATGATCCTCCAAATCATAAATGTTCTGGGGTAAAAAGAGAAATATCTAAGATATCTACAACCATAAACTAAGACCACTAAATATGAACACAATTCTATTAGACTGACTTTAAATGTTTCTTATACCACAATATACCTTGCAATTGATTCTCTTTATCTTTCTGAAGTTCTTCAAAGACTCTTCGCTTTTCTCTTTCCTCTTCTAAAAGTAGTCGCTGTTCATCCTGAAGCTTTTCAAGTTCTTCCCTCTTCTCCCATTCTTCTCTTAGGACTCTGAAAATTAGAATATTTTCAAGAAATTGGATGACTAAAGGTATATTTTGTTTTGATATTACTTTCATGCAGATTATACATGATTAAGAAATATTCTTTGATTTAGGTATTTGGATTAAGCAAAATTAATAATACATGTGAAATATAAATATGAGGTTGGTGAGAAAATAATTGCCTTGTAATTAATGAAGGTAATACATACCTTGCCTGTAAAGCTCGTACAATTTCTTCATCTCTTTTAGCTTGAGTTTCCTCCTCTAACAATTTTTCCAGTCTTGTTTTGACATCTTCCAATTCACGAGCCTGACTTTCAGCAGCTAAACGAGCCTGGGAAAATAAAGAAGGATTTCAGGAAAGTTCTAACTCCAATCAAAAAATTAATTTAGCTGTACCTGAAAATTATTCCATCAAATCATGAAGGAATCAATATAATACAAATATCTTCAACAAGATTGAAAATAGCTAATAATGATAAAATATAAAATCAATTTAAAATATCTTAAGTGAAAATGTATTTTAAAGAATTAAGAAAAGAAAACAGTAAGGCTTGCCAATACACTATCAAATTAAGAAACTACAACAGAAAGTATGCTTTATATCTCTCACAATTTGTATTATTTCTCATAACTTGGACTACACTCTTTACAGTGATATACCCATATTACCCTTAACGAGGGATTCAGTTTTTCTTAACCAATCATGTGGTTAGGAGAAAATTATTTCAAAGTTAAAGTATTCTTAAATTAATATAGGTACTTTAATGAATGCTTTGAACATTTCTAAACATCATTAAACTTTCCATGTGTTCCTTTACATCTTGAAAAACCAACAATTTCCCCACTGCTTGAATGTCCCAGTATCATACCTTGGGCATTCACCAAAATTAATGGATAAAGTATTTTTCATGGTTTCTTGTCATTATACAAAAAAGATTTTTATTAAACTCTCTTCAATGTCTCAATTTTGCCCAAAATAGAGACGCAATTTATTTATTTCAGGAACTATCAGTAGTCACTCACAGCATATTTTAAATCTTTGACAAATGAAGGAAATCTTTTTATACTAGATGAAGCAAGAGAGTAGTTGCACTCTATGGATGTGCATGACTGTTTCCTTGTTTTGCCCTTGATGATTCCATCCTGCAGAAATGGAGAATTAGAACAGAAGGAACAAACTATTTTGCTAACGAAATCCCTATGCTAGCTTCTCATCCTTTACCCCTTACACTTCCCTCTTCCCGTAACTTCTGAGCATTTGGGCTCATCCTTGGTGAGAGACTACTCTACTCAAACGGTATGTTGTGGCTGGTTATAAAAATTGGTTACCGTTTTCTCTGCCTGTAATTGAGCTTGAGCTTCTTCAACTCTTAGTAACAATGGTAGCAATTGCTGTTCTGGAGGTGATGTGGCTTTCTCAGAAGCCTGGGCTTTTTGACGTTGATGCTCTTCTTCCTTCTGCTGCTGTGCCTGCCTCTGAAGTCTACGCCGAAGAGCTAGCTGACGTTGATAACCCTCCAGGCCATCACCACAGTGAGCAAGAGCTACTTGCAAGGCGCTTATCCATTGTAAGCGAGTCCTATGTAAACATTTGAGAGAAAGATTAGGGTTGTCATCTTGAAAGATAGAAAACTATGATATCGTAACTACATAAATAGGATTCGCAAGCATTGAGGTGAAGGAGATGTTTAGCTTTTCAACTAAAGGAGATAAATATTGTGTTAAAATAGGCAGAGAAGCTAAGAAAAGTTACAACCATGTACTGATGGTTTGATGCAATATAAATCTTTTATTATTTTACAAGTTTCACATCCAAAGTGTAATCTTCCATAGAAATTTCTAAAATAAAATCAATGCATATGGTTTTGGGAGGCCAAATTGAATTAGCTGAAAGAAGGCTTCATTCTACTCTTCAAAATCAATGCAGGACAAGAGATTTTTGCCATCAATCACAGTATCAAAAAATATTAGTTAATGATGATAGATGGTCTTAAATATTTCTTGGAATGAATTCAAACCATCTAATTAAATGGTAATCAATGTAAAGCAAAGTGAATCGAAAATTAATTTTTCAGTTGCTGGCAATTAACTAAACATACTAAAGGATACACTAAACAGGCATAAGCAGTGCATGATTGAAAAAGAGCTCAATATAAAATTATATAAAACTCATAAAAGCATGCTGTATAATTACCTCCTAACTTACAAAATTGATATTTTAAAGAAATAAAAAAATACATTTTATTTGAAAGACTATCAAGAGCAGAATATACTTTTTATCTTAAAATTATTTATAACTATATCTTTAAAGAAAATTTTTCCAAGTGAAATTGACTCTTTCTGGAAGTTTGGCTACAACTTTCATGTTATCCAATTTTGAGGTTTCTGAAGAATCTTTGGATTTATCTGTAATCATAATTTAAAAACGTAATAATAATGGCATCCTAATGAAAATTATTACAAATAAAATGGCTGCATTAAGTTTGAGAATTAATGAGAGATGATTTGAAAAGGTTAAATTTGGGAAGCATAATTTCATAAATCTTTACAATTAAACAAAAAAATGGCATTTCGCCAATTAAATCCTAAAATTTCCTTTTCTGAGTTAGAAAATTTATTTTTCAACAATAATCATGGAAAAAATAGAATGCCTTACTTCAATGATATAAATGATTAAATCCACCAATTTGTTAATAATGAAGATTTGCAATGTGTAACTCAACCTTACAGAACTGTATATGCAGAATTAAATGCTGAGCATGCTACGCAACTAAAAGCAAGATATACAGCAATAAAAGCAACAAATGCATTCCATTAATATAAGCAAGCAAGCTATATACAGACATAAGTATGTGATATATTAATATAATTTTACGTTTTAAATTATACCCTCCACACCGTTGAAGGAAGTTGACACGAGGTGACATGACTACAGAGTACTGTACTGTAGCATTATAGATTTCCTGAAAGAGTAGAAACAATTTTGGAAAATACACAAAAACACAATTTCATTTTAACAATTTCCACTAAACACTCTATGGCTAATAACAGTATAATTAGAAAATATCAATTTAACTGCTTCATGAAACTATTATATTACTAAATCAATTAACTTGAATAGTTGAATAATAACCTAATCATGTTCTTATCTGGGGATGATTGATTTTTAATGCATTACTTATGATAATTGGATCATCAAACTATAATCATCATAACTATTTTAAGTTAATTTTGCTTAATATTCTCAATATATACTTGTAAGCATTAATGGTTGCTGATCTCATTACTTTGTAATTATTTCTTAGTTAGAGAGTTTCAGGAAAGATGAAAGCACTCATATTTAAAAAGTTTAGGAAGAAGATTGGTAGATATCAGTAAACTTAACCATTGAAATTATAATTTTCACAAATGCTGAAAATATTAAAGAATGAAATATTATTGATGTTTAAACAAATTAAATCTTCAATAATTTTTGATTATTTTATCATACCTAAATCTAAAAGGTAGAGGGATTTTTAATGTATTAATAGTTTGTTTTTCAGAGTACAGGAGGAAAATTTAAGTTGGAATTCCTCTTCAACTTCAATGGGTAGTAGTTATAGATGAAAATTATGATACTTAAGGAAGAAAATAAAGAAAAATATACTGTGGCAAATAAGTCACTGAAGGATGAAGGTAAAATCTGGAAAGTCATTGAAGGATTAAATTATGCACAATGCACATCAGGAATAAAATCCAACACTTGAAAATGACATGTAAGTGGGTGAGAGGAAAGATAATATGCAATTAATTATGTTCATAATATTTGACAGGATAATGCCCTCACATTTAATGTGCTTTTGTAGGAAAAAATAAAGTATTTTGCTAAATAATGATCATAAATCACTTATACATCTCTATACATTTTTTCACAGGAATTTATCTTCGGGATACATAAAATTTATA
Source organism: Pachydiplax longipennis (assembly GCA_036926295.1). NCBI lineage: Eukaryota > Metazoa > Arthropoda > Insecta > Odonata > Libellulidae > Pachydiplax > Pachydiplax longipennis. Next base: position 15,921,700 of record JAVFKF010000004.1, on the reverse strand, counting down.
ATATCATACATAAAATTCAAAGGAACTTCAAAAGTAAATGCAAATTGTAATATACTAATTTCTCATCAGTTTATTTATAATTTCCTTCGAGAGGAGCCTAAGGCAATTGATGAAAGATATGAAGAAGAAAGAATGATACGATATTATGGACAAGAATAAGTTCCACAGTCAGAGAATGAAAAGTACTGATATGGTAACAGACTTCTTCATTTTAAATATATGGATGTGAAATGAAAGGAAAAAGGTCTAGAAAAAATAAAATAAAAAGGAGAGGAAAAGATAAATAGAAAAAATGGGTTTGTGATTTAAGTTGTGAAAGAAATAGCTCTTACAGTAGATTAAGGTTTCAGTTAGTTATACCAAAGTAAGAATTCCCTTTAAAATATAAAGATCCAATAACGGAGATGATAGAAAATCAGAAATAACACATACATGTATAAAGAAGACTATAAGTTAAATAAAATAAGATGGGGAATTAAACTGATACAAATATTTAACAATTGGTATTGTAACATACAACATGAAAATATCTCCTATCTGGAATAGGTTTTTTTTAAATCCCATTGTTTAACCTGTTGATTATATACCACTGGTTGTATGGGATGAGATAGTGGCGTCAATGAGTCATGTTAATAGTGACACTGTTTTTCATCACTAAGTTCCAATATTAAATAAAAACCAAAACATAGGATATTCTTGTTCTTTTCTAAGGACTGATCTCAACTGTATTCCATACTGAGTGGCTGGAATAATACTAGCATACACTAGGGGCAGAAAGGTAAAGTTGCTCATGAAAATGCATGGTTGTCTGAATGAGAATATATTTGGATGAAAGCTTAAACTGATTCATAGAGAAATATTTACTAATTAATACATATCATACTTCCTATAGATGGAAGATTTTATTAAGATCCATTGATATCAAATTAAAATATTGCTTGGATCAACTATGATACAATAAGTTAGTGTGTCACATCATTATCTATATATAATAGAGAGTCAAAATGCAATATGGTGGTTAGGTTATTACTCCTCATAAACACCATGAGCTCTAGAGAATTGATAGAGACCAATGTCTACCATCAATTAAAACACATTCTGAAATTCTGAAGAATTTAACAACACACCTTTCAAAGTTTTTATTATTGATCCTTCATTTATGGCTGCCGAATTTCACCATCACTTACTGAGTCATTCAAGTTTGTATTCATTTAATGATATTATAATTTAAACCTTACTTTAACATATAGAAGAATTCTAAACGTTAATTTGCAAATGAGCACAATGAAAAGTTAAAATTAGTGTGGTAGGATGAGTGAGTGTCGCCAGCTGCTCAATAAGAAACAGCACCTCAATGCCTGCTGTGAGGAATTTAGCATCATCATTCTTTCTTCTGAGTGAAATTTAATAAAGTTTTCAGGTTTATGGCTCAATATGCCAGAATGAAAATTACCAAACAATTTCACTAATTAATCTCGAGACCTCCAGTTGTATTAACTTAGGATCCTCAGATGTATGAATTCAAGGCTACCATATTATCTTTTGCAAAAAGGTCATAGATTCTTCAGTTTTCCATTGGCACTGCCTTACCATTTCACTATGTATTTGGTTTGAACACTATGAACAATGGATCAACTTTGGTTGGTTATTGCAATGAAAGAGTTAATGGCAGTAATCTCATTTTAAAAGTTGTACTCAACTTTAGAAAATCTTCTTTAAGGTCCAACAAATACAATCTATAATTCTCAAAAGGAAGACAAAAAGATGAGATCAGGTTCCTGGCTGTACCTGAAACCAATATCTTTCTTCTGACATTTTCTGGTAATTGATGGAACAGTTAAAGATTCAACTTACAAATACCATACATTTCCACCATAACAAGCAATTAATATATGCAGAGAGTATCTCTTTCAATATGGTAATCTATTGGCCATTTAAATTTATTACAACTCTTACCGAAATCTCTGTTCCTCCTGAAACCATCTGATTTATTTGACTTGTTCAATTAGTGAGTAATATCCGATTCTAATGGCTATATAATATTATACTTAAAATATAAACTTAATTTTTTTCTGAGATGCACTTTGGAATTGATTAATGGATCTAAAACTATCATAATATTTTCCTTCCATCTATATAGGTATTTTAAAAGGTAACACTCAACACATCAATAATCTCTTGCGTTAACCACTTCCCCGATGCCACTGAGTATATATGTCCTTTTTTGTCGCAGCTATGTGGAAAAAAAATTACCACAACAAAGTGGAAATGACAATAAAAAACACTTTAAAAAATGACCGAATATTAATTTCTAAATTCATTAAGGCATAAAGAAAATTAAATACAGAAATATAAAATTTTTGAATGGAATTTTCTAAATAATGAATCTGAGAGGAGGTTAAGGGTTGCTTTTGCCAAAGCAGAGCGAGGAATCTATATTCAGTTAAGACCAGAGAAACTTTCTTCAAATTCTAAAATGATTCTGAAACGAAAGGTTGAAAAATAAAACCCTAACAACATTTATCATTTAAGCTTGCATAATATTTCTTTCCTTGTGCATATACACTGGCATGGTAGTAATAATAATTATTGTTTCAAAAGTTTGAAACAGGATTGGCTCATTGGCAATTTTTCTCCAGGCAAAATATAGTTTCACATATTTTTGAAAGGAGAAATTTTTCATAATTAATATTCAAACAACCATGCATTTTCATCCCTAAGTGCTAGCTTTTTCTTCATTGAGTATGCGTTTTTCAAAACTAGCATTACTTCCATCATGCAGCATGGAATTCAATCTATAGCTAAAAATAAGTGCATACAGGTTCAAACTTTGACTTATCTATGAACAAATACCAAGTTCCAAACATCACTGGTAGATTGGAGCTTTCATAGCTTTGCAGAGCATTGAAAAAATCTTTCATGCATTATCTTAGCTTAGGTGAAATATAGGATTTTCAGCTGAAAGCAGTGACTGCTAATATGCACATCAAAACTCCTAGCTTAGAAAATTAGCAGAGAATCAGTAAAGCAAAATTTTTCTAATTACAATGTACAAATCCTTTGAAATTCAGCTTTTTCTGTGATATTCTTTCTTGAAAGATCAAAAATTATCATCAGTAACAACAAACTTTCAAAATATCTTTTAATTGAGTACCCAATTATATTACTTGATACACAGCATAATACATTTACCAGTTTGTTTTTAAAACATACTTACATGATAATTGAAAATATACTTCCATATCAGTTTATAATTCAATAATATTATTAATTACAAAAAATTTAAGTTACAGAAAATACACCCTGCTTATTTAAAAATAGAACCTTGAGATAAAAAATTTTTGAGTTAGAAATTTTATAAGACAACCACTTCACAGAATTAAATCCAGTGATATAAAAAAAAAACGTGATTACTCTCAGACAGTAAGAAAGTGAATCATATCTGCCTTATGGCTGTTTTATGCAAAGCTTGGGGTACACAATCACCTGTCACTTTTGACAAATTAGTAAGAAGAAAGACATTCACTTATTCACAGAAGTTTAAAATGGTATTTAAATATACATTTTATTCAAGGACAAGAAATGGCTGAGGAATTTTGAGAAAGCTTGAAAGAGTTAGTCCACATGTAAGTAATTTAGCGTTTCACATGAGGGATAAGTGGAAATTTTTCATGAGATAATGTAGGTAAAACTTTAAAAAGAGAGCAAACTGATAAGTATTCACCACATTTAAAAGGTAGAAATCACATTTTGGTAGAAAATAACAAACCCAATTCTCACTGCATTTATACCACCACTCCATAAATTTGATTAAAATATTAGAGCAAGGTTGGAATGTGTGACATTACAGCCCATCTGACTGAATGAGGAAGAAAGAAGACATATACTACCTCTGATCATGTGCTGCCAGTTCGTAACTTCTCTCACCAGTTGAGACGATGAAACGAAAATCATGGGCTCCTGTACGTGGTGCTGGAGACACTCCTATGGTGCAGTCTGACCCTAGTGAAATGGCACCACGAGGTTCACCTCCAGACTCTTCTTCGGTGCGACCTTTGTAATATGCTAATCTGTTTGGCTGAAGAACAAACCAATACTCCCGAAGAGTGGGCAAAAGCTCCCCTTTCTTGTGTAAATAGCCCTGAATTTGAAGAGATAAAATCACAAGTATATAAAAGTATTATTAAAGAATGCAGAAAGTGATTTTCACTTCTTTATATAAAATAGCCTTAGTTGCTTAAAACTTCTTCAAAGACATTCATTAATACCTGAATGTCAGTTAGAGTACTTTTTTGATAAATAACTACAATTGCCTTCAACTACTCCAAATTTTTGTAGTATCTGTGAGTAAACAAAAGGACATGCTTTTAAATATAAGCTTGAGCCAGCATTGATTTCTGGTTGGAGCATGGCTATTCTAATGGCAACAAAGGCCCATTGGCAAAGTAATTCAATTATGAGTCCCCCATAAGCCCTAAGATTATTTACATTGAAAGTGATGACCTTCTCTTAGGAATTATCAGTAAATAATGATCTGTAACAAGAATTTTTTATTGAGGGGATCTTTCTGCTAATCAAAAAAGGACACATCATATCTCAGAATACTGTTTTTAAAGAAATGAAATCGACACAAAGGGATGAGTTCTATAAAAATTTTATCAAAATGAGGAAGCTACTTTATAGGAAAGCTTTCATGTTTGATCACCAACTACAGCTTGTATCCAATTAATACAATTCCTTTATCCTACTTCAAGCACTCTATGGAGTAAGCTATTGGAAGGGGAATATTATTAATATGAAGCAACCTTAGCAATTTAAAGATGCTGTCAGAATAAGGCAATGAAATCTCCCAAGATTCAACACTATTGAATGTGTACCTTTTTCAGTACATCCTTGACATAAGTGTCATGAAGCTCACCAACAGCCTCCTTGATTGCACCCTCTTCCAGACCGTGACTACCTTCTATGCCAGAAAGTGGACGACCACGATTTGAGAGAGTTCCTTTTGGCGGGATGTATGCAGAAGCATGTCTTTTCTCCAGCAAAGATAAGAATTCAGAAAAGATCAATGGTGAAGTATTTGCATTTTCCTGGAAAATTGTGTCTACTTCACCAGGTCCTAAGGAAATACCTAACAAGGAATCTAGTTGAGAAACTAATAAATCCACTTCTGAATGATTCAATACAACCTGAAAAAATACAGAAAGCCTTGATAGTAAATTAAAATGGGTGAATCTACTAAAGATAACAATAAAAGATGCCATCTCAGACAGGGAAATTATTCACAGTTGATACAAGGCAAACAATATAAATCATTTCAATTAGATAACTCTGTGAGTTTTAAAAATCTTTCTTTTGTGCATTAATTACTCAAGTGTCAATATATACCTATACATTTAAAATATTGAGTTAGTAGGCTAAAGATAATGAAAAACACTCCATATTATGATACTTGCTTGAAAAGATTCCTTCCCACTTGGCACCATTTCTGAGAGTAGACAGAATATTCTGAAGATCTGGTAGACACAAATATCTGGGAAAAACGGGTTCTCCCTGGCCAAATAAATTTTTTTACATACTAGCCAGCATACTTCATCAATACTTGATTCGTAAAGTCTTAGTTCATCTAAATGGAGTGAGTCTTTTACAGAGGAGAATACCTTAAATAAAGTTATACAGATTTATCAATTGGATTTCAGCGTATCAAGAAAAAAGGCAAGACTGCATTTTCCTACTTACTTCCTTCTGAAGATAATATTTGAAATGTTCAAAATTTAAGGTCGATGTGCTGCGGTAATGATCTAACCCTTTTTCTACTCCATACAAATGAAGCAGAGTACCGATGTTTGCTGTCAGTACCTAAAAATGGGAAAATGTTTACAGTTGAATTAAAAACTATTTAAACGCAGCGGCATTGTAATCTATAAAATTATGTTACAGAGCGCTGAAGGAATGCACGATCAAAATAAACTTATCTACATTATTATTACCTACCTTGAGTTTTGACTTCATCACATTAATTTTATCGGTAGACAAGGCATCGAATGCATGCCATATGCTGTTTGTAACATTTTGCAAAAGGACAGCCATGTTCTCTTGAAAAATAGAGTCTGTTCCAATTTTTCACAGCTTTCGCGACCTCCTCGGCAAACTACATATATAGACGGCTCCCTGAATATTATGGAAACGATGCCGGTCGTAAAACTCATACCCATAGGCAGCGTAGAGGCTTGTAATTTTATGCGTAACGCGATTTTACTCGTCATAAAACCACATCAACAAAATTCATGATTTAGCAATTGTCGGCGGGCGTGCCCGATGACTGATACTCAACTTCGAGATTTCTTCCTTGTATGGTGCATTTTACGGAGATACAGATTGGCTGAGAGATCTTAGGAAATTCTTTATCTGTAGGAATTATCGTACTTCACGTGTTCAATATTTATTTCATCTTGGCGCCAATATCACACCATCGCTTGTGAGACCTGTGGTGAATGAGAAAAATCTTCACATTAGCAAAGTTGAATGTTGTCTTAGTAAACTTGTTTCTTGTTAATCTCTTAGAAGCTTTGAGGCTCTAATTTCATAGTTATTGAAAAATATGGAGGTTGATGAACAGCCTAGCTGCTCAGGAATATCTGCAGAGAGAACTAAAGATTTGGGAGATGATCAGCCTACCTCGACAGCCTCTAAACACACTGTGCCTTGGTATTAGAAATCTTAATTAATTTTAGCATTAACTTATGATGGTAGAAGATTACATGACACACCATGACCTTATCACAGCTGCCGTTACCTTAGACTCTCTCGAACCATTGCTTTTCTTTCTGCTTCCTATGTGTTACTAGCTGCACTTGATTACTTTAACTTAAATGTTATATTTTAAGGAAAATTTTGTTAAACAATCACTTTTGCACTGCGTGAATTTAATTTATAACATTCCATGATAGGATTGAAAAGTACAGACCGAGAATTTTCTCTGAAATCGTCGGAAATGAAGATGAAGTCTCAAGATTAGAAGCTTTTGCTTTATCAGGAAACGTTCCCAACATTATTCTAAGTGTGAGTATATAATTAAATCGAATTTACTTTTTAATTTTTAACTTATAAGTTGGATTTAAGTGGTTATCGAAGGATTTCAAACGTAGTATTTCGAGTATTATAGTAAAGTACACAATTAAATTATAACATAGCATACAATTTGGTTGATATGGAGTATTAAAGTAATTGAACCATTTGCAGGGCCCTCCTGGAATAGGAAAAACCACGACTATATTATGTTTAGCTCGAGCTTTACTTGGCTCCCATTTTAAAGATGCTGTGCTGGAGCTGAATGCCTCTAATGATCGAGGAATCGACACCGTCCGTAATAAAATAAAGGATTTTGCTCAAAGAAAGGTGACTCTCCCACCAGGAAGGCACAAGATAATTATCTTGGATGAAGCGGATAGGTATTTTCAAAGGCTTTTATTTAGTTTTGATATCACCATTCATAGTATTCTTTTTTGTTATGTCGATTTTTGTATCCTTTTAATTCTTTTATGATGCTTTTATTTTCTGTATGGAATATCAGAATGTGATTGATTTACAGCATGACTGAAGGTGCCCAGCAAGCTTTGAGGCGTACATTGGAAAAATACAGTAACACTACAAGATATGCTTTAGCTTGCAACAATTCTGAGAAAATAATCGAGGCAATTCAGTCACGATGTGCGATGATTCGCTTTGGTTCTCTCTCTGATGCACAAATACTGGCGAAAGTGATGAAAGTTTGTGAAGCAGAGGATGTAAGTGAATAATAATCTTTGAATAGATCCTGGATATATTGTACTATATCTGAAAAGTTAAATGTGCTGTTCCAATGCTTGTCTTTTAGATATCATTCACAAAAGATGGGCTGGAAGCTATTGTTTTTACTGCCCAAGGAGATATGAGACAGGCATTGAACAATCTGCAATCAACTTACAATGGCTTTGGTCACATAAGCAGTGAAAATGTATTCAAGGTGGGTTTATTAATTCAATCTATCTAACTCTGTTAATATTTTCGTAAATATGTGAAAGAATTCTGCTTTCAATTCTTACACATGTACAATGATATCCTATCATAAATGCTTCCCATACTCATTTCTATTGTAACTATTTGTAACTGTACTCTTTTAGTTGTTGCAAGAATGTTAAATAAATATATCACTTCTAAGTCAAACTTGTGTAAATTAGGTGAATGATAATTAGTAGTTTGCAGTTGGTGACATTTTATGATATCATCATCATAGGTCATTCAATCCGTAGATTGGTTGACTGCAGCCCTCCATTCCTCTCTATCTAAAGTTAACTTTACTAAATCCTGATATCTCTTCTTTCCTATATCTCTCTTTATTTGGCTAATATATTCATCTCTTGGTCTTCCTCTTGCTGCTTTTCCTTCTATTTTTCCCTCAAGTACGTTCCTAACAAATTCATTGTGTCTGATGATATGTCCAATCCATCTGGTTCTTCTTTTTCGGATGAAGCTCCATATTGTTTTAACCTCTTCTATTCTTCTGTATACTTCTTCATTTCTTACCTTATCTGTCCATTTGATCTTCAGCATTCTCCTCCAGCACGAGGTTTCGAAGGCTTCTATTCTTCTCTGGTCCGCATTCCTAATGGTCCATGTCTCTGATCCATAGAGTGCCACACTCCAGACGAATGTTTTCAAGAATTGTTTCCTTGACTGTAATCTTATATTCTTTGAGCATAGTAGTGGCCTCTTCCTCATGAATGCCTCCTTTGCTTGGGCTATTCTTCGCTTGATGTCTGTGGTACTTCTCCCATCCCATGTTATGCTACTTCCAAGGTAGGTGAATGATTCTACTTGCTCCAATTTCTCTCCTCGTAGGGTAATGTTTGCTTTCAATTTTTCTCTTCCACATATTAGGATTTTTGTTTTCTTTTTGTTCACTTTCATATTATATCCTTGAATAGCTTGATCTATTGCATTTAGGGATGCCTGCAAATCGCCTTTATTTTTTTCTATTACTGCAATGTCATCTGCAAACCGAAGCATGTTAATTTCTTTTCCATTCACCTTAATTCCCTTCATGTTCATTCCTTCTATTTCTTTCATTGCTTCTTCTAGGTATACATTGAACAATGCTGGTGAGAGGCTACATCCTTGTCTTACTCCTTTATTTATCTTAGTTTCTATTTTCTTGCCATCTCTCATCCTCAGAGTGGCGACTTGGTTTTTGTACAGTTGGTAGATTATTCTTCTGTCGTTGTAGTCCATTCCTTTGTTTTCCAGTATTTGGAACAATTTGTTCCACTCCACATTGTCGAAAGCCTTCTCCAAGTCTAAGAAAGCCACATACACTGGCTTGTTGACATGTATCATCTTTTCTATTATTCTCCTTAGGCATAATATGGCCTCTCTGGTTCCTGTGCTTTTCCTGAATCCAAATTAGTATTCTGACAAGTTGGCTTCAATTATTCCTTCTATCCTCTTGCTTAATATTCTTGTGAGTACTTTGGATGCATGTGAGAGCAGACTCAACGTTCGGTATTCCTCACATCTCTCGGCTCTTGTTTTCTTTGGTATCGCAACCATTATACTCTTCTCAAAGTCCACTGGTAGTCTTCCACTTTTATAACTGTCCTTGATAATTTCAAACAGGGTGTCTTTTGCTTTCCCTTCAAGCGCTTTGACAATCTCTCCGTTTATTTTATCTGCTCCAGGTGCCTTGTTTTTCTTCAAGTCCTTCACTCCTCTCTCGAATTCACTTCTCGTTATCTCTGGGCCTCGCTCATCTTCATCCACTTCACTTTCGTTCTTTAATATATCTTCAAGAGGTTTTGGTCCTTGATATAATGTTTCAATATAGTCCTTCCATCTCTTTCCTATATCTTCATTTTCTATCAGCATATTCCCGTTCGCATCTCTGATGTTGTTGCATGTAGTTTTTCTTTCTCTACAGTGGCCTTTTACTAACCTGTATGCTGTTTCAGTGTTCCCCTTCCTCATGTTTTCATTTATTTCTTCGCAGCAGCTTTCAATCCATTCTTCCTTAGCTTTCTTTGATTCTCTTATAACTTGGTTCCATAGTTTCTTGTAGAGGACTCTCCCATCTTCACTCCTTGAGTTCTTGTATTTCCTTCTTTCTTCCACATCACTGTGTCTGTGGGCTCTGCTTCTTGTATTTCCTTCTTTCTTCCATAAGTTCTCTTATCTGCATTGTTATCCATGGACGTCTGGTATCAGTTCTGTTACTTACGAGTAGCTCTTCTGCTACTTCAGTGATTGCCTTTTTCAGGTCATTCCATCTTCCTTCATTGCTTTCATCACTCCTATACTCTTGCTTTTCAAGCTTTTCATTAATGGTTGCAATGAATCTTTCTCTGGTGACCTTTCCTTCCAGAGCTTTTGTATCCCATCTTGGTTCACGTTTCACCCTCTTGATCTTTTTGTGGCGCAAACAACTCTCCATAACTACTAAATTATGATTAGTATCTATGTCTGCGCCTGGATAACTCTTGCATTGTTTCACTTGGTTCTTATATCTTTGCCTAACAAGGATGTTATCAATCTGGTATCTAGCTAAGTCCCCTGGCATCTTCCATGTATATCTTCTACATCGATGTTGTTCAAATAGTGTGTTCGCTATTACCATTCTCTTTTCGTTACAGAACTCCACTAGCCTTTCTCCTCTGGCGTTTCGTTTTCCTAACCCAAACTGTCCTATGCTGCTTCCATCTCTTCCTTCTCCGACCACAGCATTCCATAATAATTACCCATACTCACCCATAATAATTAGATTTTCTTTTGCTCTGGCTGCACTGATGATTTCTTCGATCTGTTCATACATTTCTTCTATTTCTTCTTCAGAATGGCTGGATGTCGGCATATATACCTGCAATATCACTGTGTCTGTGGGCTCTGCTTCTAGTTTGATCATCAGCAATCTATTGCTGAACTGCCAATAAGACTTAACTCTTTTTCCCCATTCCTTCTTCATTATGATACCAACACCTGCTATCTTTCCGTCATCTCCTGAATATATTATTCTGTGTTTGTCACTCCAGAAGTCGCCTGCCCCAGCCCACTTTATTTCACTAACTCCCAAGATGTCTAGTCCTAGCCTGTCCATCTCTATCTTTGCATTTTCTAGCTTCCCACAAATTCCTAAGGATCTTACATTCCACGTTCCTATCCTGCACTTATCAGACTTGACCGATGTACCCCTCCCAATGGTCCCCACCCGGAAATCCGATTGGGGGACTATTTTACTTCCGGAATATTTCACTGGGAGGAATGCCATCATGTCATAGCTGAAGATGCAGGGCTGCATTACTTCATGGGAAATATAATTGGGGTGGTTTCCCGTTGCCTTCCCCAATAGGGTTTTTTACGTGACCCCATCACTTAATGGCCGCCCCTCTGGGGTACAGACGCCTTTGTAGCCGCCTCATTGAGGTACAGACGCTACGTGGACTACCTTTTGTCTGGCTCCTACCCTTCGACCTATCTGGCATGGGTGACCCTGCTAGGAGCAATCGTAATTGCTCCAGCCAGTACAGCTCTAAGGATCCTCAGAGCACACAAGCCCTCCCACCATGCCAAGGTTGCAGTCCAGGGGAGGGATTTAATGATATGCCAACTCAAAAAGTTGTGCAAGTTTCCCAAGGTTATACAAATTTTAGTTGCTATAATGCTCATTCCCCTAAAGTTCGATCTTAAAAATGTTTTATTTTTGCTGCATTGACTATGCACATGAAAAATATTACTTTTTGTTGTGTTAACGTTTTAGAAAATTCATAAAAATTTCAAACTTTTTTCTAATAGGTATGTGATGAGCCTCACCCTCTGCTTGTGAGGAGCATGATTCAGCATTGTATCAATATGGATATTGATTCTGCTTACAAGGTAATTTTTTTTTTATCTATTTCCCTATACCTACAAAGATTGACTCCCTTTATTGTGTCACCCTTGTCCATCCAAGCTGTATCTTATATAATTCAAATGTGGTTGAGTGCTATTATAACTTCTGGGAAAATAATTCATATATGGCGGGGGTTGTGACTGTTTTGATTTTTACTCTCACTGAATTTGTGAGTTTACCTTCAGTTTTATCCTTACTCACTTTGCTGAAAGTTCTAACTTGCAGTTGATAAAATTTTATTCTTATAGTTATTTTATAATTCCTTTCATGACAGATTTAAAAATTTTCCTGTTAATATTGTATCATGCATTTGCAAATTTTCTTCTAGTATAGATTTTAATAATTGTAAAGAAGTTAGAGATATGATTTTTTTATATTTTCAAATGATTTTGAATATATTTAGAGCTTCCTTGTTCAATTCTACTTTCTTAATTGAAATGTTATTTAGAGTTCCCAATCATGCCATAAAATCTTGTATATTTTTGAAACAGTATCGGTGAGAAATCATATGTTATGTTCCTATTAATAAACTTAAGGGATTTGAAAGTCAAATTCTAGATAATATAGATATCTGTAGTTCTTTCATTGCAAAAGTATTATTTAATTTCAATATTAATCTTTTATTTTTATGTACATATCAGTTTTCTTTTGTTATGTGTTAAAACTTTGTTTGGTTATGTAACTGAATAAACTTTTTTGTTACTATTTATTGGTTCTTTTTTATCTTTCAAGATTTTGCATCATTTATGGACCTTAGGCTATGCAGCAGAAGATATAATTGGGAACATTTTCAGGGTTTGCAAAACTTATGACATGGCTATCAATCTCAAGATGAGTTTTGTGCAAGTAAGTTGCTTAAGTTTGTTTTTACTTGATTCTCTGCATAAAGTCGTTAGTATCTTTTGGTGCAAACGCTAAGAAAGTAAATTGCTTACTGGTTACTGGCCAACCCATGCCAACTTGTAGCTGCAGAAAGAAAGCATGCAAGTTGGTATTGGTCAGCTACTAACTTAAATATCATAATGTTACTGCTTTTTGAGACTTTGCAAGGAGTATTCGTTGTATAATGTGGCTTCAAAAATGTTGAGTAGTCTTGATTGTCTTAACTCTTTGAAATCTTGTGGAAGTATATTGTAATGCAATTTCATTTCGTTCATCTCTTGGGTAGTCTTGAAGATTGTTGCTGTCTTTCATTACAAATCTCTATAAACATCAATTTAAGATACATAATTCCACTCGTGATATTATGAACCATGTGGGAAACATTTAATTTTGGACTTGTAGTGCTAAGATTGTTGCTAGTTATTTTGTCTCAAATATGCAAATTAAAGCTATATTTGGGTAAGATGGAGATAAATTAGCTTTTTTTTACATCTAACCTTTCATCATATAAGATTTGAAACAGAACCAGCTTGAAAAAAGTGTGCGTTTGTGATTCTATGTTTAAAAACCAAGGATTATTCTAAGTTAAGCTTATGCTTAAGTTAAGTAATTTATGTTTGGGATTTTTCTTTCATCTCTCTAAAAAAATGCACTTATTTTTGGGTAATGCTGCTCATTTGTACTCTATGAGCCACTCTGCTTGTAAGCATATTGTCATAATACAAGTAATTGGATATTGTCATAATAATGGATAATTTTTCTTTAGGAAATAGCCATTACACATCTTAGAATCTCAGAGGGCCTCACGTCATTGATTCAGCTGTCGGGATTGCTGGCCAGAATGTGTGAAAGAAGGAAGATGATCCAAGACCCATGAGAAAATTGTCTCAAATTTTGTAAATTGTGCCTTTATATCATTTATTTAAAATAAAATAAACATTCCTATTTTATCAGCCATTGTTTTTTTCTTCAAATACTCTTAGCACATATTTTTTCATCAGCAATGAATGCTTTCTACAAAATCTTAATACCTTCAAAATGATGGGTAAATATTTCTGTCTGTTATTTTCATTTATTTTGTTCATTGCCATTGAAGACTTTCATTAATTTCTTGTGGCTGTAATATTACAATTGAATTTTGTACTTAAACATTCTACGAATTGTAAAGTAAAACTTAATAGAAAGATTTTATTTATTCGTTAATACAAGATAACTAAATCAAAATTTCTTTGGAAGGAAAGGTGGACTATCTCATTGTTTTTATTAAGAAGAACTTCAATTTTAATATGAGGAAAATACATGTATTTCATAGCAACTTTTAATCTCATGCTAAAAGGAGATAGAATATGATAAAATTGAGTATCTTTACATTGAATAAATTCAGCTACACTTGGTAAGACTTTGTGGACATAATCAAGTTTTGTAGAAAATCATATCACTTCAGGGAACTTAAAGCAGTCGGAGAGTGGCTCCGACTCCTGTACGCTATTTATACGGCAAGGTGCACGAATACAAAAATTCTGCGTGCACTTTTTGAATTCGCGGAAACACCCGCTGTTGGATAGAATTGGCCCGACCGCCAGCCGGCAACTACGAGCTTGGCTCGCAGCGCCCTGACGCTAAAGTGGAGGGAGAGTCTTGGTGTGTCACGTGATTTTGAGTGGAGCGCCGCGGAAGTCAAGGAGTTAGTGGTACATGTGCCTGCTTATTGTGATTACGAGCATTTCGATACGGATGAATAGACGTTATCTGGTGTCATCTTTCGTTGAACAAATCAATTGTCCTTTGGTGATGTATGTTGTTGTATTTCATTTTGTGTTTGATGAATAATATTAGTTTTGATGCTTATTCTGAGAGTTTATTGTAATTGCGCCTCATTGTCGGTATCCTCAGCTAGTTGCTTTACACAGGGATTTCTTCAAAGTCGACTAATGATTTCCGACACTTATTTAAATTTAGGAGTCTAGTTCGGCTCAATTGGTAGCAGAGCGTGGTTAATTCACTACTTTGTTTTCGCAAACTAGTGTTTATCGACAAATTTATGGCCACTGTTCGTGAATGACTTTTCTGAATGCTTTAGCATTGGTAATCTTGAATTTTTGTAATTTTGCTGTTCGTGAGTTTTCTAAGTGATGATTCCACCGTAATTATCCTCTAGTGTTAATGCTTCCACCGAATCCCTACGCAAAGAGTTATTTAACTTCGGCAAAAGATCGTTGTAATCGAGGTGTTTGTCGTAAGATTGGCAAAATGAATACGATTGGAACGCAGGTGCAGTTAGAAGGGGGATCTGGAAATTCTATTATGCTAGATTCTGTCAAATTGCACGTTTCGCAAATACCGCCATTTGCCGATGTTGACTCAGAGCAGCTGTTTAATTTTTTGAGTTCCGTCGTTCAGGTCTCTGATTTAGCATTGATACCATTCCAATCTCTAATGATATATCTTATCTCCAAATTACCGGCTAACTTCCGGACTTCTTGGTTTTCGGCGACTCAGAGGCTACTTTCGTTTGATTTACTGGTTGGTGAAATTTGGCACGAATTCGTAACTTCCAGGGAATACGAACATTTAATCTTTGCCAAAGTTAAACGTTATCAAAAGCCTACAGAGCCTCCCTTGGAATTTTTAAATGCTGTCACTGTTTCGGCAAAGGTTTTGGGGCTATCTTTGACCGAGAGTCAACTTGTATCCATTGTTCTTGATGGGGTTAGTCCGCTCACACGAAGTACATTCGTTTTTCAAAGTAATAAAGTAAAGAAGTGTTTCGGAGTTAAAAAATTTGTTGTCTCATGCGTATAAGCAGTTTATGGATTTCGCCAACTATTCTGCCACGTTCAACTCCAAGTCGCCACGCGCGATCAGCTGTAATTATTGTAATAATCGAGGGCATACAATTGACGATTGTCGTCAAAGGAGACGAAATACCCGTTCCAACTCTATTCGGCCGGCTATTTCAATGTTCAACACAACCTATTCCCTGTCTCCTGATTTGCCAATCATTAATCTGTTAATTGGTAATCATTCCCTCGAAGCATTGATTGATTCTGGTTCTACTTATTTGCTAATCGATGTTAAGACTTGTAACAATTTACATTTGCCTCCTGTTAAAACACTTCCGACTCCATTTTCGTGGCATTGGTGGAAACACGTTTATTTTGACTCAGCAAATTAAGGTAAAGGTTAAAACTTTTTCCTGGTGCCATCATTTCTATCTTGCAAACCTGCCGTTTCCGTTGCTGATTGGTAGGAATTTTATGTTAAAAACTAAAATGTTGTTAGGCCCTAATTATTTCGCTTTTGAATCTAACCCCACTCAAATTTTCCCGTTCATTCATCAGCAGCTCGAAAAGAGTTCGGCTGATAGTGATCTACAGGTGGTCAGCCCTTCAGTCAAAAGGGGAGCTCCATCCCACCTGTAGGTTTGGTCTCAAATAAGCAGGTAGTTTCAGGCAAAGAATACTGCTTATTCTGATATTCCACAGGAAGTGCTGCAACTTATTAAGGAATTTCCAGACATTGTTACTTCGAAGCTGGGATCCACTAATCTTTTGGCCTACGAAATCCAGCTGACAGACTCCACTCCTGTGAGATCACATCCATTTTCTTTGCCTCCAGCCAAAGCCAAGATCCTGCAAGACTGTGTATCCTCTTTGATCCAGCAAGGTGTGGTTGAGCCATCCACATCACAATGGGCATCACCAGCTTTTCTCATCCCAAAAAGGGACAAGGGTTTGAGATTAGTGGTAGACTATAGAAAGATAAATGTGAAGGTACAAGTTGACCCTTACCCCACGCCTTCTGTGGAACATGCCTTTCAATATCTGTCTGATGCTAAAATATTTTCTATTCTTGATCTTAATTCTGCCTTTAATCAGATCCCTTTGAGTGAATCTTCTAAGAAATATACTGCCTTTGTTACTCCATTTGGTTTGTTTCAGTATACAAGATTACCTTTTGGTTTTGTTAATTCCCCGCAAGTGTTTACTCGATTAATGGACCTGGTTCTTGGTGATTTGAAATATACTTGTGTCTATCCATATATTGATGATCTCTGTATTTTTTCGAAGGATGTCAGCTCTCATTTAAGGCACCTGAGAGCTGTGCTTCAAAGGCTTTGGGAAGCTGGATTAACCCTTCATCCAGATAAAATGAAGCTCTGTCAAAGGTCCATTTCTTTTCTCGGGCATACTCTTCAAGATGGACATCTGGCTATTGATCCTGAAAGAATTAGACCCGTTCAGAACTTTCCTGTTCCGGCAAATCTCCAACAGGTATCCAGGTTTCTAGGTATGGCAGGCTTTTATTCTAAATTTATTCCTGGTTATGCTGAGATTGCTTATCCTTTGAACCAACTCAAGAGAAAAGATGCCAGGTTTGTGTGGACTAATGTTCACAATGAGGCTTTCCATAAATTGAAGAATTCTTTAGCTAATCCTCCTGTATTAACTATGCCTTGTTTCACTCGTGATTTTCATTTATTTGTTGACGCCAGTAATTTAGCTCTTGGAGCTGTGCTCAATCATCATATAGATGGCAAATTCTGTCCGGTAGCCTATGCTAGCCGCACATTAAACCCACACGAACAGAAGCTTACTGTGTATGAATTAGAGTGTATGGCATGTACCTGGGGAATTGAGAAATTTAAAGACTATTTGCAGTTTCAACCATTTCATTTGTATACGGATAATGGTGCCTTAACATGGTAGTTTCGTCACCCAAAACAATTGGGAAAAATTGCCAGAATGGTGCTAAAGTTGTCTTCATATAAGTTTACGATTCATCACATCACACATCAAATTTAAACAAACTGCCAGACTGCCTCTCTAGAATTCAGTTCTGTCGTTAAGACATTGGAAGTAACAATCTAATCTGATTGACTGAGCGGATTTATTTACTTAAGGTTACAAACACGAAATACAACTTAATACACGAAATGGAACTTACTAAGCAGAGGAACTAGGCGGAAGACTATCATGGCCGCCGGTTGAGGACCGGACGGTCACAGAGGCAAGTCCGTTCTTCAAGGCATTGGTGGGCAGAAGGCCTCGACCCTTAGTTGTGCCATCCATGTAACTATTTCGGAAGGTTAGAGTGCACCACCATGCATTGGAGGGTGAGGGATGCCAGAGTCAGTGCAAGACAACGCATCATAGATAAACTTAAGAATCATCTGCAACTTACTCTGAATCATCCCTTGCCCTCTGCCCTTCCGACATCACCCCGTTGGCAATTAAGCCCCTGGGGGTGGAAAATTTTCCTAGTACCTTGGCAATATATGGTTTACAAAAAAAATTAATGGTACTAGACAAAATTCAGGCATTCAATGACAAAAAATAATCCTCCACATCACCCCGTTGGCAGTTTAAATAGCAGGGGTGAAAAGAATAAGCACCATTATAAAAAGAATACACAGCTATAAAAATTACTCCTGCAAAAGTTAACCGTCGAATTCTGAAGGAACAACCCGACAGAAGAGAGAAAGAGAGGAAAAAAAAACAATTAAACTCACTTATCATTAAAAACATCAGTCACGTAAAGAATTTGACAAATACTATTCGTTTAAATCGCAAACTTTCCATCCAAGTCTGCATACTGCTTAAATGAAATTTATTAGTAAACACTTATCACTTTCACCTATCACTGCTCTTCCGGGTCCTTTATCCTATCGAATTTAACTTTTTGCGTACATTCTTTTCACTATATTTACACTTTGTGCACAACAATTGATTAAACGTCCCACTTCTATGCCAGTTTTTCCACACATTGTCTCCTGTGAATGCTCGATAATCGGTCTTTTCGCACATCTCACCGAAATGCTGTCCTTTTTGCCCTCTGATATCCAATCCGCTGCTAATGATCCTTCTGCTGGTGGGTTGCCCTGGTCCAGCTGTTACACAATTCCTGACCGTCACGTTGGATTATGCATCCTCTCCTACCAACCCTCCTCCGGTCATCTCCCACCGAACCCGCTGAGGATCGTCCGCTTTCCTCTCCTTGGGCTTCATCTTCTTTTCTTCTATTCCCTAATTTCTTCTCCCTGGGCAGCAGAGGCTGAGATATCTGCGTTCTTGGTGAGCTGGAGGTCTCCTGCGTCGCAGGCCTTGCCCCCGACCACTGTGGCTTGCTTACGGCAATCTTCTTCTTCCCGAGTCCATTCTCTGCCGTAGTAGACCTTTCGAGGGTAACATCCTCTGCGGTGTAATGTTTTGTCCCCTCTTTGGAATTTTTATTCTCCTCTTCTGGTCCCTCGTTGCCCTGACTTGTAGAAGGCTGCACCCATGGTTTGGTGGGTTTTGTTGCCGTATTTCTCAGAATCCGCCGGGATAAAGGTGGAGTGCTCGAGAAGGCACGGACGTTCTGGCTTCTGCCCTTTGGGAAAGGACGCTCACTTTTGGCAGAACAACTGACTTGCTCATGCTTTCTTTTTCCGCATATTTCACAGAGAGATAAAGGACAATTTCTCTGAAAATGTCTTACACCCCCACAATTAAAACAACCATAATCTGCATGATTAAACTCAATGGTACTAGGCCGCACTTCGTGGAAGGACATTCTGAACATAGAAAGAAAAACTCCGTAAACTTCCACAGATGATTTTATTTTAACGACCGGTTTCGGCCACTGGCCATCTTCAGGTAAGGTATAAAGGAGGATGCAGCAGTATATATTCACAGAAATTTTGAGGGGAGGGTAAGGAGAGGGGAAGGGTTTTGGAAGACGTATTCGTTTACTAAATTTTCTGAGGCGGAGATTTCTATTATTTCGAGAGCGTCCAACTTTTTTCCTTTCGATTCTCGGTGCAGGATCTTCGGGCAAAAGGAGCTTTGATGTCCGGTCTCCAGCAGGTGGGCAGCAAAGGCTGAGGTTTCTGCATTTCCTAATCTATAGCTCCGTAGGTGCTCCTGGGCCCTTGTCTTAATGAAACGGCCACTCTGCCCTTGGTATCGCGCCGAACACTGGTCACACTGCAGCTCGTAGACTCCCGACAGTGCCAAAGGGTCCCTTTTGTCCTTCACCTGCGATAGGGACCTCTGAAGATTGGAGGGATTATAAAACGCGGGCCTCAAATTCTTAGGAAGCAGGTTGGCTAATTTGTAGGAGAGATTACCCATAAAAGGGAGTTTAACCCATTTATGCTTGGGATCTTCAGCGGGAGAAAGGGAAGGAAAAATGGAAGCAGAGGCCATTCTCGCTGTTTTCTTCTTTAAAAGTTTTTCCACGAATTCTTCGGAATAACCATTGTTCCGAGCTATGGTCTTAATGATGCACAGTTCACTGGAAAAGGCTTGGGGGGAAAGGGGGACATTCAGGAGCCGGTGGATTAGGGAGTGGAAACTAGCGTGTTTATGTGAATGATGATGGAACGAAAAGGAAGGGATCACATGGTCGGTATAAGATTGTTTCCTGAATTTTTTAAAAGATGCCTTACAATCCACAATACTAATAGAGAGGTCCAAGAAGTTTAAAACACCATTTGATTCTAGTTCATGAGAAAATTGTATCTTGGGATTTATATGGTTAAGGAAATTAACCAGCAAGGATATTTGGCGAGTTGTCCCCTCCCACACACAAAAGATGTCGTCAACGTAACGCTTCCAGAGGAAGATGTTTTTAACCAACTTATTCCCAGTAGAAAACAGTTTCTCTTCAAAATGGTCCATGAAGATTTCAGCGAGCAGGGGTGAAAGGGGAGAGCCTATAGCTAGTCCTTCATTTTGCACAAAAAACTGGTTGTTGAATTGAAAATAGTTTTGTTGAACACACAATTTTACCAAGCACATAAATTCGGCCACAGTTTCGTCATTAAGACCACTTCTTCTTAGCTTAGAGCAGAGTATTTTTAAAGTATCATCAACAGGAATTGAAGGAAATAAATTGGCAACATCAAACGACACTAGAGTGGCACCTTTAGGGAAGTGGAAGGAAGATAAAAATTTTGAAAATTCTATAGAGCTCGTTATGCCATGCTCGGATTTGAAATTAGTCACATTACGGATTGCCACATTCAATTTCTCAGCCAGTTTATGAGTAGGAGACGACATTGCAGACACAACAGGGCGTATTGGTACATTTGATTTATGAAGCTTAGGGAGGCCATAAAGCCTAGGAGGTTGAGGGTTCATTTGTACAAGATGAAATTTTTCCCTAGGACTAAACACAAATTTGATGGAATTTAGAGTTTCTTTTAAAGCTTTTTGATTCTTGGGGGTGGGATCCTTAGAAACTTCCACTACATTATTCTTATTAATAAATTCGACACATTTTGAGGTATACACATCCCTATCCAACACCACAGAACATTTTCCTTTATCAGCCTTCACAACAACTAAGTTGTTAACATTCAAACCTTACCTGGAGATCCCATTCTGTATACCTTACCTGAAGATGGCCAGTGGCCGAAACCGGTCGTTAAAATAAAATCATCTGTGGAAGTTTACGGAGTTTTTCTTTCTATGTTCATCTGCATGATTGTTGGAGATGCAAGCAGGGAACCTTGAGTGACCGAAGTGATGGTGATTTCGCCAGGACTGTTTCTTGATCGAACAGGAGAATTTTTGCGTATGAGAATTGATATGCTCTGCTCGATCCCTATAATTTCTAATGTTTGCCTCTTCTAGAAAAGCGAGTTCTTCCGCCTCAGTAATGGTTTGTGGGTTGCGTAACAGAACGAATCCACCAATCTCTTCTCTAAGCCCTAAAAGAAATTGAGATCGGTGATGATTTTCCAAAAAAAAATGTAATTGAATTTGGCAATGAATTACTATATTCTTCCTTCAGTTGACTAACAATTTTCCGAAGCCTGGTTGAATATTCTATTATGGTTTCCTGAGGATTCTGATAGCAACTGAAACACATTCGTTCCAGCGAGATGACGGAGTATTCAGGTTTGAACCTCAACTTTAGAAATTTCGAAAATGTTGCGAATGATTGTAAAATATGAGGATTGTAGCGCACATAGTCGGAAGCGGAGCCTCTTAAATGGAGTCTAGCTACGCACAGTTACTGCTGTTCGGTCAACGAAATTAGAGAACTTGTTATATATTTATTAAGAGATTTATTTATTTATTTATTAACAAGTACGTTACAATTTGGACAGTAGTCCAGGTGGCAACGGTGAAGGGGAATAAGTCTGATAGGATTGACATCTGTCCGACATTCATCCAAAGACGGGAGGAAAACCCCTCCAAAAACCTCCCGTGAACAGTACAGAGAAATGTATGAAGTACAATTTTCACAATAATGACTTAATGCTAGGACAGTAGTATTCATACAACAATATCATACATATCAGAATAAAATGCACTATAAGAGAACGCTACCTTGAGGAATACCCGAGGTTACTGCAATCTCTTCAGAGTATACGTCCCTGATTCTGACCCTTTGTTTTCTATCCACCAAGAAATTTTTGATCCAGCGCACAACCCTTTGGTCGATGTTTAACTTGCGTACTTTCTCTATGAGTTTATTATGTGGTACTTTATCGAAGGCCTTTGCAAAATCAATCACTATAGTGTCAACTTCATCCCATTCGTCCATTGTTTTGGCAATGTCTTGAACTAGTCCGAGGAGCTGCGTCTCGCATGAATAACCCTTCCTAAATCCGTGCTGCCTCTCAGACAACCAGTCATTTTCCTTCCAATATGCACGAAGATAGTCTGCTATTAATTTTTCCATTAACTTACTTACCTGTGAGGTTAAACTAATAGGTCTATAATTATCTAGCGATTTCTTAGACCCTCCCTTATGAATCGGAATCACAATCGCCCTTCTCCAGTCCTTAGCAACATTAAACAACGACCAAATTCCTAAGAACAATGTACGGAAATGAGGCACTATTGCATTTTTTCCCATTTTAATGGTGTCCCCGGGTATATCATCAGGTCCTTTCGATTTCCTATTTTTCAAATTAAGAATATTCCTTAAAATAACCGAGTTGGAAATTTGGATATAATTTGAGTTGTGCTCAGTCCTTTGTGATATGCTGTCCCTGTTTCAAGTTTTACCTGCTCCTCGGGTGCCCTTATTATAGACTTGCGAGAACCAATCATAAATGCCTCCGCAACGTCCTTTTCTTGAGTCAGATGATCACCCGCATCTGTATTAATTATGTATGAATTATTCCTGTCTCCTTTTCTACGGCGTAATTATTTGTAAAATTCATTCGGATTACCCGAGTCAAGGGTGTTACTTACGTACACCTCCTTCGCTCATACTTTTTCCGCTGTTAATTCTTTAGTTAATTGTTTGTATTTTTCTAGTGAATATGAGTCAAGGTCTTTCTTTTTGTGCAATTCTGACTTTCTTTTTGAGCAATCTAATTTTCTTATTGTAAAATTCCGGATCGGGATTGTTCTTTAGGTGCTTCTTCAGTATGTACTTATCGATGCCGTAGAAGACAATCTTTTTAAATCCCTGCCACATCTCTTCAACTGAACTTCCGGTACTTGCCCATTCCGAATATTTTTGTCGTAAATGTTCTTGGAAGCCGATATTATCTGCCTTACTAAACTGGTAGATTTCTATGCTTTTTGAGACTGGTGACCTTTTAGGAACATTCCACTTAAGAATAAGTTCCACGGTATTGTGATCGCTTATACCCGGAATTATGCTAGCTCTAATGAGTGACTCTAATGGTTTTAAAAGAAAAATATCAAGAGTGTTAGACTCCCTGGTGAACTCCTTGACTACCTGAGTAAGACCCCCCTGACGAATTATATTGTTTACGAGTTCTTGTAGTTTACCCCCTCCCTCCGTGTTTCCTTCCCAACGGACGTTTGGTAGATTGAAATCTCCAGCGATGACCGTGAGGTTATTACTCATACTTTTAGCGCACAGGTCGTTTAAGATATTTAAAACATGAAAATCATCGCTCGGTTTCCTATATGCAATGATAATTTTTAGAACTCTCTTGTTCAACGGATTTGTGATTTTAACCTCTAGCATTTTGCAGTCATCGCGTACCCATTCAAGGTTACTATGGAGCTTATCTGAAACGCACGTAAAGATTCCCCCACCCCGTGAACCGCGATCTCTTCTATAAACCGTAAAACCTGATGGAAAAACTTCGCTAGAGTGATTATCTTTATGCAACCAAGATTCGGTACCCAATATAATATCTGGATTTGATGCTTCAACTAAGGATGTAAATAATTCCTTCTTATTATAAAGACTCCTACAATTTACCTGGAGAATTCTCAAACCGCTACCTTCGTCAAATGTTTGTACACATGAATCCACACCATCCTCCTTGCCATGCTTTACTCCTGTTGGCCTCTCAGTTGTGTCACGAGTGAATTTATTGTACTCTCCGTCAATTTCGATGTCACCATATCCACCGCTTAAGCATGCTTTGTCATCTCTGGTACCTATCCCTAGTTTTCCTGATGTAGGTACCTGTAAATAGAATCGGAAAGGCAGTTACCGGACTTATACGACCCCCTCCGATTAAAATGTAGTCCATCCCTTCCCAAATCCCTTTCATCAACCCAATTATTAGGATCCACAAAATTTAACCCCTGACTTTTACAAACCCATTCAATACCCCTGTTTATATATTTAATTTTACCTGGGGACACATCCTTTCTTTTAACAATCCCACTCACTATAATTTTAGCCCCCTTAAACTTTTTTCTGGCAACATTACACAAATCATAGATATCCCCAACTACATGATCCCCACATTTGGCCCTTTTTACGTTATTAGTCCCCACATGAATCAAAACCAATTTTTCCTTTCTTTCATCCCCCATCCTTGAAATCCTTGTATTCAACTGTTCAGCCCTTATGCCCGGCAAACAATCAACTATTGCACCCTTACTTTTACACTTAACCTCACTAAACCTTAGCATTGAATCACCCATTATTAAAACATCTTTAAACTCTGAAGGATCAGATATCACCTGTGAACGTTGCCCTCCGCTGGAGTTGACTGAATTTATCTTGGCCTTCAGCTCCTCATTCTCGGCTGTTAATCTCTTCACTCTTTCCTTCTCCTCTTCCAACTCCTTCCGTAACTTCTGAATCTCCGATTCCTTCGCTTCCAGGGTGTTCTTCTTCCTCTTCTTGCTGCAACTGCTGCAGCGCCAGTCATCTCCTACGCAGTTTTCTAATTTAAATAAACTGCAACTGAAATGATATGAATTCTTACAGTCACTGCAGTGTACTCCGTTCTTCACGCTCTTTTTACACACAACACATTTGGGTAAGGTAACGCTCGACTTCCCTGCCATTCTCCCTTTCACTTCCTTTGTTACGGAGCTACCTGAAGACACGTCCTTCCACCTCGGCTGCCGGACACAGAGGTTTGAATGTACTCAAGAAATGCTTCAACAGAAATCCTATCTTCTCCACTGAAACATGGTATTAAAGGAAGTAAATTTCCTAACGCGTTAGCAAAATCAAGCGCTTTGCTATTCGGCTGCAGGTTTGAGTCAGCGGATGTCTTATCTCTATTGACGGTATGAGCTGAAGGATGGTCCGTTAGGTTCATTAACAGATCTTGGGCGACTGGAGAATTAACTGAATCTTCAAGTAGTAATCTTCAGTAGAAAGAGGCGATAAATTATCAATAGTATTAAGAGTACTGAGGGAGGCCATAACTACATGAAATGCGATACAAAGTGAACTTAAGCAAAACTAAATATCGGAGGTTACAAACAAATTAAATTCTGTTGCGGGAGCTACTGAATTTTCACCTGACACCAAAATGTCGTAAAGACATTGGAAGTAACAATCTAATCTGATTGGCAGAGCGGATTTATTTACTTAAGGTTACAAACACGAAATACAACTTAATACATGAAATGGAACTTACTAAGCAGAGGAACTAGGCGGAAGACTATCATGGCCGCCGGTTGAGGACCGGACGGTCACAGAGGCAAGTCCATTCTTCAAGGCGTTGGTGGGCAGAAGGTCTCGACCCTTAGTTGTGCCATCCATATAACTATTTCGGAAGGTTAGAGTGCACCACCATGCATTGGAGGGTGAGGGATGCCAGAGTCAGTGCAAGACAACACATCATAGATAATCTTAAGAATCATCTGCAACTTACTCTGAATCATCCCTTGCCCTCTGCCCTTCCGACAGTTCCAAGAGTCTGCGACTTCTTGTTTTCTGCACAAAATGCCGTTATCATTTATTGATTTGAGAACTCATCAAAATGATGACCCCTTTTGTGCTCAGTTAATTGATAAATTAAATCGTGCTTGGTCTAATGTTGTAAAAATTAATGGGATCAGTTATTCTCTAAAGAGAAATTTATTGTGTGCAAAGCTTACTAAAGCTAACAACTTAAAAGCTGTTGTTCTTGTTGTAGTTAGACTCATGTTATTTCAATATTTTCATTGCTTACCTAGCTCGGGACATTTAGGTGTATTTAAAACTGTCCAAAAGATATCTCAGAGTTATTGGTGGCCAAATTATAAGACTGAGATATCTGACATGGTCAAGCGGTGTTCAGTTTGTCAGATCACCAAGCCAAGTAGAAATGTTTGTCCTTCAGGTTTATTGTCTTCCCAGACTATCAATACCCCTTGGGAAAGAATCTTCATTGATTTTGTGGGTCTGTTTCCTCGTTCCAAGGCTGGATATTGTTACATTTTCTCTGTAATCGATGGCTTTTCAAAATTTGTTTTTCTCGAACCAGTAAGAGATGCTTCTTTAAGAGTGCCATCCATGTCTTATTTCGTAATTTGTTTTCAAAATTTGGGTATCCCAAGTATATTGTGTTGGACAATGCACCTCCTTTTACATCTGCTGCCTTCAAGGATACTTGTTTCAAAGTTGGGATAAAAATTGTACACACTGCCCCTTATTATCCCAATCTTGTGGAAAGGGTACATAGAAATCTCCGCTTTGCACTGTCTGCCTATTGTACTCACAAAATATGGGATGAATTTTTGGGTGATTTAACCTTTGCTTTCAATACTGCCATACATGAAAGTACTTTGTATTCTCCTGCTAAGCTGTTCCTGGGAAGACAACTACCACATCCCCTGAATAATGTTTGGGACCTGCCTGATTGTGTCCTTGATCTTTCTTGCTTGGAACATGATCTTAAGCAGCACTGGAACAAGGCAGTTCAAAATCTAAACAAGGCTCACAAACAATATGCTGCCTCTTATAACAAGCTGCATTCTGTTCCACAATTCAAATTGGGGGATTTAGTACTGGCTCAAAACCATTCTCTGAGCTCAAAACTTAAGAATCGCACGTCCAAGCTAGAACCTCTATGGTCTGGACCTTATAAAATAATCAAATTTCTTACTCCTATTACTGTGGTGTTGGAACTTGGACCAAATAAGGAGAAAATATCTCATGTTTCACAATTAAAAGGCTCATCATTAAGGGAGTTTTCTGAATCCCATCTTGTAATAATAATGGTGTTGGGCATGGGACCCCATCGCCCAGAGAGAATTTCTCTCTCTGCAACTACCACCCGACTTTTGTTGGTCAGAATTTGCTAGTTTCACTGGGTGAATGGCTCCTAGGACAGACCTGTCTATTTTTGTGTTGCTACATTCATTGTTTTCAACTTAATCCATACTTACTATGCCATGATTACTTTCCCTAAAATTATCTAATTGAACTATACTTTGAGCCATGTTCTACCTAACTTCATGTTAGTAATCAATAATTTAAAGATGGTACACCACGGGTGTTTACCACTGTTTGTCCCGTACCATACATAGCTGAATTGGGTACGCGGGCCATGTGAGTCTTTTCTCTGCCTAATTTAATGAACCTGTGTTCGTTTTCTTCTGGCATTGGCCATGTTTTTTTTAATATTGAGAGGGAAAAGAAGAGACTCTATTTCCAAAGAAACAGGCCCAGTTTCTTTGGCGTAATATGAGTTTTCACACTCCTTAGGGAAATTGGCTCTAAGTTGTCCAACACTTTGTTAATTATGATTTCAACACTATGTAAGAGATAAAAAGGCACCAATTTAAGTCACAATCTGCAAACGGCAATTTACATAATAAATTACTTAATTATATTACAATACTATATTAACCATTACCTATCATTAATTAAAATTATTATTACTTATATTATTAATTATTATATATATATATATATTATAACTATTATACTTATTAATTAATAATTATATATTACATATTATATGGAGGATTTGGCATTTATATGAATTTAAGTTTTGATTATCATTTATTTGTTCAAAGGCACTGCTAATTACTAGCTGTTATTTCTTGTTCTGTGTACTGTAAGTCACTGCCACAAATCTTAGTCCACTAACCCTTTCATTTAGTGTATTCGCTGTCACTCCTAGCGGCAAAACAAGGCTTAAATGGCTAGTGAACATTTTCATATTTCATAGTTACAAAGGCTCATTTGTTTAATTTTGAAGTATTGTCTTCTTTGACTTCTGCCAAGTGATATGTATGATTTTGATTGATATGATATTATTATTTATGTTACACTTTGCATGTCTAAGTCAAGTATTATGAATATAAAATTGACTACTTTTGTACTATTGCCCAAACTTTGTCTGAACAAGTGGTCACTAAATAGACAATGTTATTGTGTTCCTTGTTGATGTCTTGTCAACTTATCCGAAGTGGCCAGACACAAACTGCCCCATTTACTCCCATGGGGAAGACTGGTGGACTTCCATTTCCCAAAAGGGAGGGGGGATGTGCCGATTTTGCGATAATCTCATGCCGATGGAAAAAGTAAAACTCAGTTAGTAAAATTTCACAATATATATTTCTACCCATATCCCTGAAATGGGTAGAAAACCCATATATTTCACAATATATATTTCTATACATATCCCTGATGATAACTGTGAATTGAAACATGTCGCAGTAGAAAAATGTATATTGTGAAATTTTACAAACTGAGTTTTACTTTTTCCATTGATATGGAATTTCACAAAGTGACGGCTTCTTCCATTGATATATATAATCTCATGCCGATTGTGACGTGAGTGCCGTGACTTTGGTGGCTTCGGTGGCGGAGAGTGGCTCCAACTCCTGTATGCTATTTATACAGCAAGGTGCATGAATACAAAAATTCTGCGTGCACTTTTTGAATTCGCGGAAACACCCGCTGTTGGATAGAATTGGCCCGACCGCCAGCCGGCAACTACGAGCTTGGCTCGCAGCGCCCTGACGCTAAAGTGGAGGGAGAGTCTTGGTGTGTCACGTGATTTTGAGTGGAGCGCCGCGGAAGTCAAGGAGTTTGTGATACATGTGCTTGCTTATTGTGACTACGAGCATTTCGCTACGGCTCATTAGACGTTATCTGGTGTCATCTTTCGTTGAACAAATTAATTGTCCTTTGGTGATGTATTTTGTTGTATTTCATTTTGTGTTTGATGAATAATATTTGTTTTGATGCTTATTCTGAGAGTTTATTGTAATTGCGCCTCATTGTCGGTATCCTCAGCTAGTTGCTTTACAAAGGGATTTCTTCAAAGTCGACTAATGCTTTTCGACACTTATTTAAGTTTAGGAGTCTAGTTCGGCTCAAAAGTAAAAAAAAAAACCTTAGGTTTATCATGACTTGCATAGTTTGATTTTAGTGAAGAGTTAGAGTGATTAAACAGGGAAATGATCTCATCAGATGGAATTAGTAGTGCTTGTTAGAGAGTACATTTGACACATTTGATATGCCTTCACTTAAGTTATCATATTAGCTTTCAAATATACCTATCCAAAACTCATGGCCACCATCATAGTTATGGAAGCCCTAGGTCAGGGATGGCAAGCCTATGGCACATATGGCAAAAGCACGAGAATATTTTTGTATGCAGAACTGTGACAGTACTATTCTTGTTTTGTATTCTTTATTTAAAAATGAATCTCGAAAGTAAAAAAGGATGATTCTATTGATTGGTAATGATGATTATTTAAATCAATAAACCTTAATTTAGTCATCTCAATCAATGGTTTGGCACCCGATTAGTAAGCAAGTTCCTTATATTTATCAAATATCACACTCACACAGGTTTTTAATGACCCCTCAAAAAACATTTGAAGATGAAATCATAGAGCTATTTTATGATCCAAAATTGAAATTATATGCTCATTGTAAGGAGAATATTGTATGCATATAGTTCTACACTATCACATCCAATAGATTTAGGAACTGGTGTGACAAACTTGGGAAATTCTAAAACTAATTTATACAAAATGGCTGAATCTAAACACTTGTTCAATAGTATCCAAGGCTTTTTTGTTGACAATAAATTCCATTGTTAGTGGTCACTTGTACTTTTTGCAATTCTCAATTTATTTTTCCTAAAGGAATTACATTATTTGAGTAGTAGTCCTTGTATTTTCTGACTGGCTATGTAGTATAACTGTCATTAGAAAAGAAACTATTTTGGAAAGTATTTAAGATTTTAAATAGACTTATTTGACTTGTACAGTATATTACTTGATGTTCACTTGTTAGAATTTGAAGGAAGCTGATTCATAATGAGGACATTTTTTGAGGGAGAAATAAGTGTAAAAGAAAGCACCATATGTAAGCATAGCTTCTTATCTATAAAAGCATTTATTCAATTAAATTAACAAATGATAACTTTTCATAAAACTTTAAACAATTAAAAACTTCAGATGTTTTTCAACTTTTCCATTGTCATCAGCACCATTTCTCTCCAATTTCTTTCCTTGTTCTCTGAGTAATGGCATCGTAAATTGACTGTGAGTCCATACTCAGCCGATGAGAACTGTGATGATGTCTGGATGGAGCTGAGGAAATGGAATGGCAGGAGTCGGCTCTTGAGGATGCTCTTGGTGGAGGTTGAGGCATTTCCACGAGTACAGTTGGAGGCTCACCTCTGTGATTTCTTTTTGTTGGTTTGCGATTTATGATCATGGATGTATCGGCTGGTAGGGATTCTACAGACTGAAGACTTGTTGCACGAGGAAGTGAAAGTCTTAGAGGTTTTTTAGGGGGCACTGGAGGTCTGGGACCCTGTCCTGGCACTATATGATTTGAAGGGGAGTTGACTTCCTGCAAGTTATTCTTTCCACTGCGTTCACTACCTGAAGATTGAGAGGATTTTGCATCACTTGCCTTGTCTTCTTGTTTGCTTTGCTGCTTATCTGCTGTGCGCAAGATTGAACTAAGGCTGCAAGATTGTGCAAGTCCCTTTTGACTGCTTGGCATTGAGTCCTTGGACGTATCACTGCATGAGGCACCATTTTGCAACTCTGTGACCTGTTCCTCTAAGTAAGATATACGATGAGTCAAACGCAAGTTCTCTCCTTTTAGAGTTTCTCTTTCTTTCTTCAGTAGGGCCACTAGTTCTTCATCCCTAGTTGTCTCCTCTTTTCGGAGGCCCATCTCTGTCCTTCTTGTGGGATGGATTCTCCGAAGCACCACCACACAAATAGTTCCAGACACTGCACCTAAGATGCGGCGTATTTCCTCTGAACTGCTGCCAACTACTGACTCTCCATTCACTTCTATGATTCTGTAAGGAAGAATGAACAGACCTTCTGTTAATTGCAGTCAATGCCTTGAGGCCCTCACTCCTCTTACGGCGTTGAGAGTGATTTTCTTTATAAACCTAATGGAATAGCTCTGTATCAGGAATCTTCCTGCCTCTCAGGTGCAAAAGGACAACTTTTAAATTTACTTGAAAACTTTTAATCCTAAGAAAATCCAGAGGTTGATGAGATTTTCCTTTTTAACTTCTGACTGAATTATCCTTAACCTCAATTTGGAAAGGTATGAGCAAGCACACCTCGTGAAATTCTGATTCGCAATATTTACACCAGATCATTTTATTTGCATATTTATAGCTTGAAGATTGTTGGAAGATCTAATTCCTATTGATCTTTATTAATCAGATTTATCTTGCATGGTCAAATTTGTTCAATATTAAATTAAAATATATTCAAAATATAATTAAATTAATTTAACTATGTAAAGGTATCTCAAAAATTACATGCATAAATGAAATTAATTATTTCAATCAAAAGGATCATTTTGGAGGACTCGATTTCCATGTTAGGAAAAGGAGAACTTATGATAATAATTTTTATAAGACAAATGCCATGCCTTTAATCACCACCTATATGCTTTATATATTATGCACTTAGCTCTATAGGAAAATAGGACCCTATTAAAGATTTGGAACTATCTAATTATAATTATAATGTTTATTGAATTGTTATTATTATGAATAACAAGCACTCATTATAATAATACCTGTCTCCGTGAGATAGTGGGCATGAAGATGATGCCCATTCAACAAATAATCCTGGTTTGGATCCTTCGCTACTACGCCTCTTTGTCACCACGCTAAAACTTGGTCTTCTCAAATCTACGTTAACCTCTGTGGCTTTTATTTCCCATCTGCTACTTCCACCTTCTTTTAGACACCTGGCAAAATAAAATATTTGGTAAATTATTTAGTTTATGATATTTCCACTGAAAAATCACAAAAGCCTGAAAGGTCATGAGAGGTGGGGTGGGGGCCTATGTGTGCAAAACAACTTAATCTGTCAAAGCACTTTTAAAAATACTAATCATACTTTCTTTTGAGAATTAATGGATGAGGAAAAGGTAGTAAACCTTGCACATAGAGATATGAACATTAAAATCTAAGAATAAACTGAAGTGAAAAACATTGTCATGACTAAAACCCAGAGCTCACATTTTCAGAAAATAATTCTAATCACTAAACCACCATGTGGAGTCCATTCCACTCTGTTGACTAATTAAAATCAGTGATTTTATCCATTAAGATCTTTTTGAGCAATAATCTTTACATCTTATAGCCATTGCTATTCATAAATCTACACAGGTTATTCACAACTGTTTTTGGTGACTGTATATATTGTTGGATTTCTTTTTCTATATATCCATATTCATATCCAAAACTGTAAAACTTTCTTTGCTTTCTTCTTACTTCTTGAAATTATTTACTGCAATGAGTGTTATAATTAATGATCGGCTAAAAGAAGAGACTCCTCAGTCTCAATGTTGCCTGGCTGAATAACTCTTACTAAAAATATTATCATTAAAATTATAAATAAAATTTCACAAGATGAAACTTATTACTGAGTAAAATTTGGGTTTTATTCTACATGGATGGCTACATAAACTTCTCCAAGAATGACAGCTTTAAAAGATTAACCAGATGAAAACTAACCAGTATAGAGAAGTGCTCCCTGGCAAACCTCGTATTTGCTGTCTAACAGAATGAGAGGTCAAAGCTTCATCGGACTCCTCTATTGCTGCCTGAAGATTTCTGGTTTGCTCCAGAAGAGTTAGAAGCTCAAGCTCTTCTCGTCCAAGACTGAATTCTAATTCTGCCTGCTGTATCCGCACGTCGATGTTACTGTAAATTGAGAATATTCCTGTAAATTCTTTCCACACTAGGACAACAGTCACTCAATGATGAAGGCCCATTGAGTACGATTGATTCTGTTTTCGAAGCATTTAACCTTACTCGGTGACATGAAGAGCTGATAGCGATGCCTGAAGACCGCGGATGGCGCGACGACGAGTCTCTATGTCCTGACGCAAGTGACGTAGTTTCCGCTCCGCTGCAGAACGCTCCTCTTTGGACAACGGTGGTCGTAGAGTCTCTCCGTTCCTGTCTGCGATGCCCTTTCCGATTATGGAACCCTTGGTGCCGTTTGATATGTGTTCCCAAGGCTGCTGTTCGCTTCCGACTGGCCACCTTCCGAGTTGATGCTTCAAACTGCAATAGTTGTTAAGCAAATAAGATTTAAATTGGGTAAGGGATGAAAACCAGTTATCTCTCTACAATTTAATCATAAATTCGAGCTTCAAATTTCGTTGGTTCGTTAACTATGCTAAGTATGAATTCTTGGAAGAACGACTCTCGTCTTGTAACACGCATTTTCAAGTAAGTTTTCTTAACTGGTGAATGCAACGTCTAATGATACAGTCACGAATTATATATAGGCTACTTCAACATTTTTGTGAGAGGTTAAGTTTAGCATATTCTCATTAAATTCGTTGAAAACGATTTTACTGCTTAAACGGCCCTCTTCAATGAGAAAAGTAATCTATGAGCTAGTAATCTCTGCTCTTCCTCGAAAGTGGCATATTTTTTACGTTTAGTGAAAGGAAACTAGGAAGAATTTCGCATGCCGTCGGATAACAGTAGCATCTCTCGATATTCAGCAATAAAGAAATTTTTGAAATGGGTTTGTCCGCTTCTAGAAGATAGGGCACCAGGAATACGTTTTCATGGCGCTTTCACACTTGTATTAGCGGCCTATGGTCTAGTGACCTGTCGAGAACTTACATTTTCGGGTTGATATACGAGATATATTTGGGGATAAATATACAAAAAAAAAGAAATTCGTACTCATGATGAGTTTAGTTTTAACTCAAAGATCGCTAATGAACTGCCTCGCAGAGATATGTCCTCCAAAAGGTATTTGAAAGTGATTATCTATATTTGACAGTTATTCGACCAAAATGGAGATAGGATTCCCTCAGACGAAATATACACCTTGATTTCTTAAAATTCAAGTAAAGAGGCAGAAATTCCAGTTTACCCTCCTAATGTCTTAGGTTGAAAAAGCGTTCCCTTAAAGTTATTCTGAGAATTATACAACCATCACAATAAATAATCGATTTTGCGATCAAATTCATTATTGCCGACGGTAAATCCAGCGCTCTGTTCTTTACATTTCAATTCAATTGCAGTTACTTTTCAAAGTGAGAAGGCGTTGACGCAAAGCTTCCGATATTTATTCATCCATAACGAGATAAAACCACGAAAATTTATGCGCGACAGCATAAATTTGTCGCGCAGCAAGGCACCAAGAGCACGTGTCGCACGCGTTCTTCGATTCCAACGCTCTAACGACGTTCGTTTCGCGTGGGTCTTGGCATCGATAGCGAATACTCACCTCTGAATCACATTCTCTTTCTCTCTCAGAGTTTTCTTCAGGGAGTCGATTTCTATCGATCCGTGATCGCTGGCGTTAGATGGTGGTATGATAATGGTGCTCGTGTTCGATGTCAAGGAACTTGGGACGGGTGTCGGTGAGGGTGCAGACAGAGCTCGTGACATTGGTCTGGGACTGGCAGAGGTGAGGGAGGTCTTGGAAGGGAAGGAACGAATTCCTCGATCTCCGAGAGGTGTTGGTGGTGCCGAAGGTGGTGCTGCAGTAGGGGTTGACACCCCGGACTGGCTCGGGGTCCTCCTCCTCCTTGGTGTGACCGATAGGGAGACTTCAATGCTCGCCATCTGATAGGAGATACAAAACACGACCAGTGCGGTAACAAGCGAGTGTGAGAGAGAATAAATGCAGACATACCTATTTCTAGGGACGGATAAGAAGAAACCACCTCTTGGCACGCTTATCAATGCCGTCAATACCTGAGCAGTGGAAAGAAGTACTAACTGAACAAATTGAAAACTGAAACTGCAGAACTGTCCATCACGCAAAAATAACGAGATGATAAATAAATTTTTAACATGAATTTCTTTGTGATACTTATCAATACCATTGCCCTTGAAATTAAATAACGATGAAGACGATTATAGGAGCGACTAGTTTAGGTATATTGTAATTATAATCGACCCTGTTATCATTGAAATATAAGTCAAAAACGTTAACAATCGTTAGAGAGAGGTTAATTCATTGCAGCCACACATCTAAAGTCAATATTGCACTTTAGATTAGTTTAATACAGGCATCATCGCTACTTGTATCACCATATCTTGGATTTAGTTAATCTGACATGGCTGTACTTCGTGAAACGCCATTCTGAACAAGTAAGAAGAGCAAACTTTGTATGTATGTACATACAAAGTTTGCTCTTCTTACTTGTTCTTGGATTTGGGTTTCTTCAGAATTTTAATTCATCTGGAAATGACTGCGCAGTTTGCCATTAAAACTTGTCGAAAGTGAAACTTTCGTCGTATGGTTCACAGACCTTCTTTATATCAGATAAAGAGATAATAATAACAGGAAGGTTGAACAACTTTGCGTACAGATTTTTCAGTACCGTACATACAGATTTTTCAACACACTTAGCTTTTGACCACAATTTCCGTCAGGTTAAGCCAGCAGACGACCAAAAGCGGTATTCCATAAATACATAGATAGAATTTCTTTTTTCGTTAGTATAAGTTTTCCTAACCATTTCCGCCGTTCTTTCAAGATTTGCCCAAAATTGAAAGATCTGTTAGCGGCTTGTAAGGAACTTATCGGTTGAATTAACAAAAGTGGTGTTTTCACACTGGATTGTGCTTTTTATATTTCCTTATTTATCGCATGGACCGGTGCATTTTTTGCTGATGGACAAATAGAACCAGCGGTCCTTCCTGAATAAGACTCCTTCTCTTTGCCATTTCAGTAAACATTTATCATAAATTGGGAACAATATTGACTTTAGAATAACTATTCTCCACCTGCGTGATAACAATGTCAAACTCAATACCCTTGAAGCTTTTGAAAGTGCGAAGAATCCACGTTCCCCTTGAGTCCGTTAACCATTTTTTATTGGTTCCCTGTTTTGTTTACATTGTTGCTTGTTTAGCGTTATTGTCATCTTATGACGTAGCATTGCTGCGAAGCCAATATGGTTCCTTACCTTCTTCTTTTGTGGTTAATTAAACTCTTTCTCTCAGGGAGCTATTTTGCATTAATAATTACTACAAAGTAAGACCTGACTCTGTGTCGGAATCAGGATTCAGGGATAAATCCCAGTATTTAATGAGTGCAAATTAAAGGATATACAGTAATCTGCCAGTTTTGGACCCGATATCGCTGTAACAACAAATCCAAACGAGCTCACGTTTTTCTATGCAAATAGATAAACATCAGAGGACCTGGAATCACGGCGGCATTTCTCGCGGGTGTAAGAATTACGAATACAGAAATTATCATTTAGCTAAAAACGCTTTTCCAAGCTCTCGACATAAAGACTGCAATTATTTCATCCGATAAGGAGTTTCTAATCCCGACGAATAATCAGGAAATCATCAAAAGCCAACCCTTAGGCTATTCTGGGAAACTTAGATTTGCTAATTGCATAATTATCTTAAATAGTTCAGCGATTGGAATCGCGATAACAATTTGAATGTTCTTAAACGCCCTTGATTGCGAGCGACTTTACCTAAAATAGGCGAGATGGAAAAGGCAGAGAATAGATTTTATCACCGCTACTCTGGTTACAAAATAAAACTGGCAACTATTTACATTTTTGTGTGGGAAGGGCAAAGACGGTCTCCGATAAAATTTTAAACGCTTCAATTATAGTAATGTGGATAAATTCTAAGATATCAAGGAGAACTTGAGGTAAAAAAT
Organism: Pachydiplax longipennis; assembly: GCA_036926295.1. Taxonomy (NCBI): domain Eukaryota; kingdom Metazoa; phylum Arthropoda; class Insecta; order Odonata; family Libellulidae; genus Pachydiplax; species Pachydiplax longipennis. Next base: position 15,884,614 of record JAVFKF010000004.1, on the reverse strand, counting down.
CAATCTCCCGCAGTGAATAAAAAATGATCGGATATTAAATGCCCCCGGATAGCCATGTTGGTTCTATCTCAGTGAAAACGAAGGTTCCCATTCACGGTGGGGTCATGATGTTGGCCTGGCATCAAAAATTTAAAAATTTTCCTGATTGACAGCAGCGGGTCCAATGTAGACTAAAGAGGCAAGTATAAGGCGGAGCGGGAGTAGATACGCTGACCAATCATCACCCATTGTAATTGTTGCTCGGCCCGCATAAGGGTGTTGCACCATGGACTTAATATGTGAATGCATAAGCTGATGTTCGAATCCTTGATTTTGTCAGGGTACTAGCCACTGTAGCGTAGGAGCTAGTTTCAATAGTTTAGATTAGTAGGATTTTTGAGGAAATTTATTCTGACAAATTTTGAGAGTGCGATAAATCACCCCTAACTTAAACGTTTAGGGAATTTCTGGACGTGTGTAGAACTGGCTGATAAAGTGGACCCTTAAACATTATTTCAATCATAATTAAATATTATAGCGTCATCAGTGCTAGTACACTAGCGAAACATGTTGCCAGAATAAAAGACTCAATGCTAGCAAATACTAAAGAGTACAACCAAAAAAAAGAATTTGTTTCAGTCGCTGAATTTTCTCATTCTAAGAAAGTTTATCAATTCATTTGAATTCGCTATCATTCGAAAGCTAAAACCACGCATTGTGCTTCGGAAATATTATGTATGTTATTTAAGAAATAAATGTTTTACGCTTTATGTCGAAATCATCATAAATACGATGAATAGCTTATCGGTTAATTTCCGGGTACTGACTGTACCACAGTGGGTTATTGACTTGGTGCGTGTGTTTATTTTAAAATGAGTACAATTATAAATTGGTAATTCATCCTAATGCCGCTCTTCGAGCACATCTGTTATTTATCTTCTTTGGCACGTCATCCGTAACGTTTGAAACTTCATGGCTTCGTCAAACTTTAAGCACACGTAAATACTTTAGCCGATAATGAATCCATATATTCCAACCAGACGCCATTTAGCGTAGTTGAACAGCACTGCAAATATTTACCTGAGAATGGCGCATTTAAGGTAAAGGAAAAAGTGAAACTCCTCCTGCTTCAATGGGATCATTTGCATCTCTAGCAGCGGTAAGAGTGAGATTATCTCTTACTATTTCAATTATTATGATTGCGTTGTTGAGGTAATACGCACATCCTGAAAAGGATCCGCCCATCGCTAAGGTCCAATAAAAAGGAGAGGTTATATAGAAATGATATATAATATTCACATTTAGCGGTTACTCTTTCACACTCACTATTGTACAGTCCTACATAACGACAGACTAAACCAACCCAAACCAACATGGTCTGAGAATGCACTACTCGGATCTTCAAATAACTACGTAACGAAGTGATTTTCTAAAAACTAAAGGTTGGATTAGTTGGTTAGGCTAGATTCGTAATTGGCGAAATTTCCAATACGGTCGCCGTTAGATCTCATATCACAAGTATCGTCACTAAATCCTTGTTTCCACATAGGATAAATATGTATCACACGGCTATGTATAGACATTGTAGTGACATGTTATATCCCTAAATTAATAACTAATTAATTTGATAATTAATTTAAAAGGAAAAATAATAAATTAATTTTAATAATAATACTAAATAATTAATTTAAGAGCAGAAAAAACCCATTAATTAACCGCGAAATATCCTAAATTATGGTTAACAATGTTTCCTTTACTGTAAAACAAAGGAATACTTCGTAAGAATCGAATTTTCGTAAGTGGACACGACTTTAAATTTTCGAAACAATCAACAACCGCATCTTAGTTTTGCTTTGTTTCCCAAATAATCGACCTAATTGCATTGTCAATTTAAAATCACCACGCGGCTGCAGCAATAGAATGTAGAAGCTAAGGCGGTTATTGCAGAGAGCGCGGTGTCTAAATCAGAAAATAACAAAGGAAATGATGCATCTCTCAAGAAATTTTTTCCTCGATAGAATCAGCGGCTTGGGCAACAGTGAGCACTAGCGAAGAATCCCTTTTATATTAGAGTGCGCTCTATGTTTAACTGCCAGGAAGCGTTTATAGGAATAGACCTATAGCTTTTCATCTCCCGTCAAGAGGTGAAGATACTATCCATAGTATACGAGTTCAACATATATTTCGTTCCGAAACCGGTTGTTCCAACGAACGTCCGTTAGAAATTTTCTAGACGGGAGAAAAAACACTCGAGGATTTTCGGGGATGAAAATAATAATAGGATATTAGTCTCGAATCATCTTACGGTAGAAACCTCACCTTAGCTTCAAGCGTTTCCAGCTGAGCCATCCTCGGCTCCAGGAGTATCTGAGAAGAAGATCCATAGCAGGTTTGACCCGGATGCAGGGCGGTCTGAAAAAGAAATGCGGAGATTTAAGTTACCTTGATTTTTGCATTCCATTATTATCAGGAAATTCTCTTTGAACGACCCTTGTGGGATAAACAAATGGAGGCTTATGATGGGGCGTAATAATTTTTGGAGATTTTGGAGTTGTCACATTTTCCACAGTGCTAGCGACACCGAAGTGAAAAAATTCGCATAGTGTTTTCAAATATAACATTAAAGCCTCAATTTAATATTATTAATTGTCTTTATCAAGTGAAAATATAAAAATCCATCCCCAAAGTTTCGTTTTAGCATTTCACTTACATTTTTATATTCATTAACATACACTTCACACACTTTTCTTTTCACATTTCTTCTAAAAGAATTAGCAACATCTCAGCACTTACTTCAAGTTTTCCATGACAGTGCTACCAAATCTTTTTGTCTTTTTCGATGCACTTAGGGATCAAGTCAAACTTCATGGCATATTAAACCTTCCATTTATTAATTTCAATATCTTCGAATTGAAAAAAAAGAAAACACCAAGAAAGCAACAATGCTAACAGAAAGCAACAATGCAATTGACTCAATTTTAATGAATAATTTCTTAATATTTAATTTCTGTATCATTGAGTTGTACAGTAATATTTTTGTCATCTTTTATCGAATTTTTATCATTGAAAAAGATCATAATGTGTTCTTACGCACTACCATATTTCTAAAAGTATCATCAATCGTAAGATAAGACCGATTGAGAATCCTCGCTGCAAAGCCGACAAAGGAGAAAAATACAGAAAAAAAGCCAGGGGAAAGAACTAAAACCATACATTTGACCTTGGTAAGAAAGAACGTTACATTTTCATTGACATCGTGATGGAGCGTGTCTATCCAGCATGTTATTTTGTTGTGTAGCTGTAGTATTACGCTATCTAACAGGGAAACAATTTAAACAATTTCTTTTCTCATGCTTTTAAGAGTAACTGTCGATGTTTTTAGAACTAAAATTTTGGTATAGGCTATTAGAGTTCTGTGTGATAGACACGTGGATTGCATTGCATTGAGAAAAGTGCAAGATTTAAAATGGTCATATTAAAGATTACAACAACGAAACAGCTACAAGAAATCGGAATAAAACATCGACTGATCGAAAAACTTGAAAAGCCCTGGATTCCAGTTTATTTATACACTGGAAAATAATGCCTCACACGTTTCGTATTTCTGTGGAATCTTCCAAGAGTATTATTGTCAATTGTGCCTTTTTGGGTAGAAAAGATGGCCGGTTATAATGAAAGTCAACTCCCTCTTTCCTTAGATTGCCTCCCGGAAATATTGTATCATGTCATCAGCGGAGATAGCTCGCGACGTTCTTCGACTCATTAAGTACACAAGATTTCCATCTCACCAACGATACTACATGAGGATCTCGTATTAATCAAGGTAATGGAGACTAAAAAAGTGGCATAAAAAGAGGAAGATCGAGACCGAAAATGAAGAAATCTCCGCATGATGGATCGCCTCGTCATCTTCCATATCTTTCCACATCTTCCGTCAACCGTGACATCATTTTCGCCGAGAATTTCCCCGACCTCGGCCAACCTTCTTTGTCATTCCCCACGATCTTATCGAGACAGTTCTCACTTCATTTAGTACCGTACGGGAGAGAGAGATTTCATCCCTTAGTAAAGATCATCTCCTTCTGACAGTTCTTCACGAAATGCCAATTTTTAGACCTCGGATGGAAAACTTACCCTGAGACAAATAACTGTAACTGAAAGGATTGCGTGAGTTGCTCGCGGAAGTTGTAATGTCCTGCTCGGATCTTGTTGATAAAGTGAATTGCTTTGAACTTGACCGTCGAGTACAACGGAGAGATCGTCTTTATTCAAATCAATTTTTTTTATTTCATTATTTTAGTGCATACCTGTAATGAGCATGGCACGGGTGAGAAAATTTTTTCTATCGGAAAGTCAAATATGAAACAACCAATGTATTTCATATAGTATTACCTACATTCAAAGAGTTTGATTGACATTAGGTTTCATTGACACTGCACGAAGGAAAAGCGAATTCATACTGAATAAACCTAGGATTGGTATAGTCAGCTTCATTTTTACTTGACGTAATAAACGAGTATGGGAAAGAAAATTATTTAAAGGCTTACATTTCTTTCAGGGGAGAGTTTCAAGAAAAGGCCCCAGATGCTTCAATCCTGAGCTAGGGTAGACAGTATTTGCGATTGAGTAGAAGTGTGTCATGCGCCTTTTGTACATAACTCCAACGAATGGTTATGGTATATACTTCCTGACTTCTGTTGAGGAATAATTCAATTTAGAGAGAGGCTCCCAGCGGGGGATTGTGTGGCACTCTCCTTTTTCACCAGTCAAATTCTCTTCGGTCTACTCCCAGAACCGCTTTCCTCCCTGCGCATCAGAATCCTTCGTGGGGCTTGCACGTCTTGTTTGGGAGTTCATAACGTTTAATATATGAAATTTACACTCCCGCTAAGGGATAACTTATGATGAAGATGGAGACTATTTGTTGTATTGCCTTCCGCAGGTTGCAGTTGTCGCTTTTCTCGATTATTTCTAGCAAAAATTTTAGGTTGTTCACTTATTTATTACCTCTGAGACATTGTGTTTTAGTGTTTTTTAATAACAATTATTTGTTTTTTGCACACTCTCCTTTAAGATTTTGATGCTACTCTCAATAGGTTTTCCAAGTTTTAGTTTTTCGCACGTCCCTCTCTATATGCGTTATCCTACATTGGTATATACCGATTATTATATATATTATCATATTATTCTTATTAATTTATTATTGTTTAACTTCGTCATTATCATTATTTATCATTATCCTACGATTCGAAATGTTTTATTATTGTTTTGTTATTCGATGTATCATTATTTTTAATATATTTATGCTTTCTCAGGCGCCAAATTTCTCAAACCTTAGGTTTGGTCGCACAACTTAATGTGCTAAGTTAAAAGTCAATTCCATCCTTTTGAGGCTGTTCCTAATTTATGTTTCCATACCGATGAAGTGATTCCCTCATTTTCTTCAAGTTAAAAACTTTTTCTTTTACTTCCTACAGCGGTGAGTTAGGTGTTAAAAGGAATTCAATATCTTTTGAATTGTCCTTCACCAGCGGAATTTAATCTTTGCTCCTGGGAAAACTTATGATGATTATTAAAGCTTTTAATTTTGAGCTACTAACATTCTTCTGTACTGTAAATTTACCTTCGCAGGTACCCTTTGAGTGAAAACTGCAGACAGGGAATTTAAACCAACTACCAATGAGGTGGGGAGATTTACACATTCCTTTTCGTGCATCTCAAGCCGCTGTGTACTATCCTCCGCTCGAGTTAATAAATATCCGACATTTTCTTGCAATCCCAGATATTCCGATTCAGCCATATTTGGCTCTCGGAATGACTCCCAGACTCTTCATCATTTCCCTCGCAGGGGAACGATTTAAAATCGATGAAATTGGTGGCAGGTAGACAGACGATCTGCACTCGGAAGAGACGCACGTGCTTCAGCGAGCATTTTCTCGTTATCTTATTTTTAGGAACAAGATCTTCTCGCGAGCTGAGGACGCCTCTGAGACAGCAGAGTTTTAGAAGATCGAGACGGTTCGTTCGAGTGGAAGGTATTTCCATTTTAAGGTCCAGACAGCAACCCTATGAGAGAGTTACGACCAGAGGACTGGAAGTACCTCCGCGCTCTTTTATTATCATTATTATTATTATTGCCCGGCCGTCCCTCCGCCACCAAGCGTAAAATGCGCCGAGTCTAAATTAGCCACTTCATTTCCATTTCATTTCGCAAGACCTTTTTTCTCCTTCTCATTAAAGTATTTATACTTCCCTCCTTGGAGTGGTTTAACGTCCTTCCTGCTCCACGGACAAGCGAGTTAGCCTTTAAGTCTCGTCTCCTACAGTTTTAAATCCGCAATAACTTACGCAGTCTATCTCTGACCATGTGCTCCGGTAAGGAGAGATGTTGAGTGCCTCGTATGTTCGTCGGATTCTTTATCAGATTGTGCTTTTTCCGAGGGAAGTTGGTTTCCTCGAGCGGGAAGTCATGCGATTCCTTCGCGATTCGATGCATAATCCGCGATATTTGATTCGAATTGCGTGGAGCGGATGCAAGATGGGTATTCGTTCGGACAGGCTGATGTACAGGGTTATAAGGATGGAGTATTTGAGTTCCGATGACGGCGGAAAAGGATTTGGATCTGAAAAATGAAAGAAGCTCTGGGTAAAAATAGTAGGAAAGCATGCATACTCTTGCGAACACGTACAGGACGAGCAATGCAGAAACATCAAGGAATTTAAAGCTGAAATTTCACTCTGTATTTCCTTTATGGTGCTTTTGTTGCAATATCATGAAGAGTGGCTATTTCTCGTTATCGTTTTGGTACAAGATGGAGGAAAATGTATCTTTCATTTAAATTTGTCTCAGAATCGTTTTTGGCTGTGATAATATGAAAGCTACTGAAGAATGGGTGATCCTGAATAACAACCTTCATTTTGGTCTCTACTTATTGAGCGCTATGTAAATTGCTATTCTGCTATTCATAGGATAATTCTTTAGCATTTACGTGGACTTCTTACCACTTCTGGTATTCTGGTTCATTGAGGAAAGAAAGAGCAAAGTACCTCGCAACTCATCTTGCTTATTAAGCTTCATTCTTTCCTTAGAGCTTTCGGTAGCTAATAGTGGAATGTTTTAGGTTCAAAACGGCCGTCGAGATGAATACTGTATCCCTGCAAACTGTTGGATGAACAATAGTATCCCCATGTACACAGTGTATTAGAAAATAAAGGGACTGCTTTCAATGGTAAGCGAGGCAACCACTTGTGGGTGCAGAAATCGAAGTGAATTCAATACGGGAGTATGGTTAAGTTACATGTACATCTTAAATAAACACTGAAGACTACAGAAGGGCTGTATTGCATAATTCCAACTAGATGGTAACTTATCTGTAATTAAGAAAACGTTCGAGATATCCATAAACATTTCTCAACGTGAATATAACGACAAAATAATTACTGATAAATTACTGCTGTGACAAATACTTCATAAGATTCTCAGCGCCAAGATTGACTTTATATGAGCTGAGAGATATAATAAAAATTGATACGGCGAATCCGGAACAAATATAGCGAATCGAGATTATAATTGACACCAAAATTTGAAATTTAAGTCGAAAGAGAAAGAATTAATGATGGGGAGCGTGACATTTGTTGCCTCACGCATCGAAAGCAGCACTGAAAACATGATTCAGTAGTTTCGTTTACTCAACAAGAAACCTAGGAAATGACTGAGTGTAAAAGATCACGATGCTTCTCCATTTATATGAACCTAATATTCACATCTGCAGCACGCAAATCCTTCAGTATAAGTTATATGCTCATATGCAATGCCTTTGGTATCTCATCCCAAATCGATAGAAAGGTGATAAAAATTCAATAAAATAACTGAAAAGGTAGTAACTTTGTGGAAATATGTCAGCAGTAAATAAAAAATTGAAGTCAATATCAGAAAGTAAATTCTCTTGAATTAATTCACTTAACAGGAAACTCCACAGAATAATAGTTTTTGCTAATAATTTCGACGCATGGGAGTTATAATACAGTGGTTATCATTTCGAAAGGAGCCGCGATAAGTACACTTTTTTGTACATTTGGTAAATTAATAATAATTTAATGAATATGCTTCCTTCCTTCTCAGATATCTCATTCCTGGTTTTATATTTACTATATTTATTTAAGAAAACTACCAATTATATCTAACAGTTATTTGAGCCTTTATGGAATTCAACGCCCATCAATTAGGGGCCTGTATAGGGAGGTGTGAATAATATGGTATCGAGTTAAAAATTTTTTTAACGAGGAAAGGTTAATCTAGATAGAGCCATAGGAATTGGTACATACATGCTTACGGAAATTATCGCACCTGAATGGAATCTCCAAGGAGGAAGTCACACCCATGCCACAGAAACACGTGGAAAATGACGAGTATTGTGAAACAAACGAGATCTTTGATCGCGATGTTCACGAAAACATCTGACAACGAATGTCGAAATAATCCTAACGTATAAGTTCCTTATTAAGTGAGAGAGTTAAATAAACACTGCAATACGAAACACGCTTGATTTCCGCAACCTTTAAAATATTTCAAAGGATTAGTTAGATAAAATGACTTAGTGATAGCTGATAGAAGCTGGTAGAAGCAAGACTTATCCTATTTTACAGAAGGTGCTCAATGAAAACGGGGCGGAAAATATTTTCTATACATAAGTATAAGTACGCATTTTAATGCCATATTTTCTTCGACAGAAATAATTAGTCTTTTCAAGAGGGTTATATAGTATTCCGTTCGAAAATAGTGAGATAAACATCCGCACATCCAGGAAGATAAAATTTCCAGTGACCTCGATAATTCTGAAACAAATCTGGCCGGATGCATACAGTATGCAAATAAAAAGATGCATGCAATATGTAAATAAATAAAAGTCAATAGCTGAAGCTGCGGGTGCACAGATAACACAATTTACCATCCCATCCTGCAAAAGTTGTCCTGAAATATTTGTAACCGCCGCGAAGCTTGAGTTATACTGGCTGAGAACATAAATCTCATAGTTCGAATCTTACAAACATTGAAATGAGAATTTATTTATTCCCTCCGATGCTATTCAGAACTTGGTCGTATCTCTCAAAGGCTAATAAAAACTCGCTCACGTCCGCACTAGATAGATTATTGCCATTTCTTGGAGAATTTAAAGCCAAGAATATTCTTAAAATCTCTAAAAGTATACCGGATGTTTAGGACGTACATGGATCGCAGTGAAATGAGTTCTGGACAACTGGATATGTTGTATTTCACAAAGAAAAAAAGGGAAATAAAAAAATGAAAATAAGTAAACTGTAAATTTAAGGCCCATAAAGACTGAAGTGAAACAAGTTCTGGATCACCGGAGTTATTACATTTTATAAGGAAAGGAAATACATTTTGGCATATTAAACATGCCCTTTATAGGCTTTCTATATTCATCACTCGTTATTTGTCATTACTTTAGGAATACAATGCATTACTTGATCTGCACCGAATTTTGTTAAGTATGATTCCACTCTTTTATAAGAGTTTTATGAATTGGCTGGTTCTATTCGCTTGAAAAAAACCGATTGTAAGCAATGTCAAGACACCAAATCGGATGAGATCACTCTTGGATTGAGTTCAACACTTCGTTTTAAATTTCAAGATTCACTGATGAATATCGGAAACGTGGCCAATCACCTATCGTCTTTTATTCAGGAATTCACGCAATCGAGGCCTAAATGCTTAAATTCTTATCCAATTAACACGTTCTATTGGCGATGGATTCCAGCAATCGTTCGTAAAGATAATCTTTCTTTACCGTTTGCTGAAAACCGATCAGGCAGCAACATTACAGATTCCACGCAGTTAATTAGTTCCACTACTTTCCTCCATTCATTCATTAGTCGATTCTTCTCCACATTCAGAATTTGGGTCGCAAAGCAACGTAATGATGTTTCGGTTAGCCGACGAGGAAAAATATATCGTGCGTCAAAGAGCGTCATTAGCTTGGAAGCCAGTCCTCTGGCATTTGCTCCGCGGATTAATGCGGTGAATAAACTGGTAGCCGCTGAGCTTAATGGTTTCGAAGCCCATTAAATCGGCCAGTCGAGCGTGATGGTGATAAATACTCCGTGGGATCCTGCGATACGAATCGTCAACATTCATTAGTGTGTGATCTACCTGGATCACAGGTGGATAATAACTTCTGCATTTCTGACTGTGCGGTCTTCAGATACCATATTCATCGGGGGTCAGTTTTATTTTTCGTTTTACAACGCTATGTGAATTGAGATTCCACCTTCTTGGAGATGCGGGGAGCAACTATAGTACTCATTGCATTAAAACTTGTTTTTTTATTATATAACATCCATGATTCGATGCTGGATTAAAAAATTTTAATGCGGAAGAGGGAAGAGTCTCATTTCACACAAATGTTTCCTGTTCGCATATCTCTGCAGCTGAGAAATTAGCGAGTTAACCATAACCTCAGAAGTCTCGGCTTATGACTTTAGAAAGTGTATATATTCACTACTCATAATGAAAAATGTAAATTAAAATAAAACTTAGGTAAGTGAACCTGAATAAAGCTCAATGAAAAAGAGGCAGTATAAGGAAATTATGTGAATAAATCAAATAAAATAAATATAAGAAAATATTAATTGATATGAATAGATAAAATATATACCAATAAAACTAAATAAAACAGATAAAGTAATTGGAAAATTTCTACCAAACATAATCTACGTATTAAAGTCTTACTAAAGATAAGATAAGTATTATTATTATCAAAGCTACAGTATCGCTCGCCTTGTAGAGAAGATCAAAACAATAAGAGGAAACGATGATTTGGCTTCGAAGTGAACGACTGTATTATTTATTTTACAACTAATTTATGATTTTAAAAATGTAAATATCATTATTATTTTTTTTATTCAGCGGCTATACAAATGAGAAAGAATGTTATCAGGACTGTTTGATAATGTACGAATTTATGTATGTAAAATTTGCCAACTGCCATCAGGTGTTATCTACTTGCAGTTGTTATGTTAATAATAATAACAAATTTTGAAGAACAACATTTCTACGCCTGTGCAACATTCCGCCAGGTCACCGTTTTGAACTACAAGCCCTCCACCATCAGTTACCAAAAGCTCTAATGAGACACACTAGCCAAGATGAGTTCGAACATAAGTTTGCCTTTAATTTCCTCGCTATTTGTAATAAATGTGAAATGTGTTTTATTTTGGCCTCCCAAGGCGAAAAACGCCGCGACGATAAATTCAGAAAAGAGCATCTCAAAAAATAATTTCCTTGGTCAATTTCGCATCATGGAGGTTTTTAAGCGCTCGAAACAATTTTTTCGTCACTTGATCACAGAGTGTACCAGGTTTTGATGATGGCCGCAAAAAAATACATCCGAGAAACAAATGAGCGTGGAAGAATGGTATGAAGAGGAGGAGTAATTGTTTTTTTTTACCCGCGCTTACGCCTCGCTCTCAAATATTAATGAGTTTCTGAAATCTTCAAAGGTGGAGATAATTACTCCATTTACTTCCCTTGTCTTCGTTCCTCTCGAGAGCGAACTATCTCAGCTTCTTATCCATTTCCTTAAAATAGCTCCTCCGCCGAGGGATTAATTTAATGGTGCACTCACGCACGTAACTGAGGAAGGGGTTGAATGAGGTTGGAGGATTTATTTTCTCCTTTCTAACAGCCATCTTCGAGGATTCCCGCTCGTTAATTTGCTCTGCCATGAGATTGAATTATTCATGTTTATCAGCGGCGTAATTATGTGCTGCGGATCGACGCTGGTCCATTTCTAAACCCTAAACTTTCGTTGCAGATGGAAGAATTTTTATGGGAAAACGAAATCGTGCCGAAATCCCGATGTCTCAAAATTTTATATTTTGAAATTTTATTTTATTCATTAAGACTCATATTAAAAGACAAACAACATACTGTTGGCAATGCGAACACACATAACGGAACCATTATATCAAAAGAACGATTCTCAGGAAGATAAGGAACAAATTTGAAAAACATTCACAAGTTCATATATAGTAACCAGATACTTCAATCCTTCTCGTGAGCATCTCATGCAATATTGAAAAGGGACTGAGGATGTCGTCAGGTAATTCCATCCTTTTACGGATACGATAATGAAAGAATGCTTTCCAATGTCCAACATACAATTGTGAGCAATCATACCTATAAATTTGGAATTTCAACCTCTCTTGAATCCCTTCCCACATCGGTTTACCTGCATATCTATCGTGGAAAACCTATCAGTCTCTTTATTTTTCTTCTGATTTCTCTCTGATTCTACTGATGTCCAATTCATTCATTCTTTGAGTTCATAAAATTATCGGAAAGCGTCAAAATCTCTATAGTACGAAGTAAAGTAAGTAGTTGTTCAAAACTTTTATTCATTCCTCAAATGCATTTAGATGAGATATTTCATTTCTGAAAAATATAGTAAGGAAAGAGGGATAGACCAAAATATAGTTTATTTACTTCAACTGGAAATAATTCTAAATAATATCTGAAATCACGACCATGTCATATTTAAATTACTCGAAAGAAGAATTTGTGGAATACAATCTTTAATAAGCAGTTGGTAAAATAAGCTTCTTATAGAACCGAGGAATGAAATAACAATGAAATAAGACATGAAATAATGGGTAGTAAATAAATGCATGCATAAATAAATATTTACGTATCCGTCATACTCGATAAAGAATCAGAAAATAGACATTCATTAAGGATTGAAGGTAATAACGAGGATAGCGACACAGGTATAACATTAACATCGTTCAGCGTAAAGGTGTTTGCTTACAGTTAGTGGTGATTAACCGTAAGCCAATAACCCAAGGAACAGAAACAAAAATGCTGACGTGACTGGGACTCGAACTCAGCTCTCTCTTATTCAGGCTAACTTGAAGTGGCAATGTTCTAACATGAAGTGGAAGGAGGAAGATCTAAGTTCAAGTCCCATTCACGTGAGCTTTTTAAATTTCCGTTTATCCTTCGCATTTGAGGTGTACACTTAATCACACCAAGTAAACACCCTTACTCTGAAGTTAATGATGTCAATATGACTTGAACCCAGCTCTCTCTTTATAGATGTTCTATATGAAATGGAAATTGGAAGACCTGGGTTTAAATCTCAGTCGCGCGGGTTTTTAAACTTCCTTTTATTCCCGAATCGACATAATTGTTTGGATTTACTTTTTCTGTAGAACCAATCGTTCAATTAAGCGGATGAAAATTCTAGGGAATCATAGTACCCCGTTGTTCCTCAATCTCAATCCTGGAAACTATCTTTAGAATCTTGGAAACTACCGTTTATTTTGAATGTTTTGCAAAAAAACTGGGGATATGTAAATTGTAAGGGTACTTTTATCTATTAATTCCTTGAATTTAAAATAAAACAAATTAAAAACCTGTACTAGATTGTCTTACAGAGCCTATTGGTATCAGTATCATTCACAACAAATATTTTCTTTCCTTAAATTGGAACAAATCGCTTTCTTCGATTGCTGGGAAATATTGAAACAGGAGAAGGAATAATAGTAATGGAAAAGTTCAACAGGAAAGACAACCGATCAAAGTGTTTGTTTATTATGGCTCTCCTTTTGGAAAATTGCCTACGAGAAAGTCTTGTACGAATGTTTCACAAAGAAACGTGTAGGAAATTCCTCGAAAGGAAAATGAGACTGGCGAATACATGATACGCCTGCGAAAATACTACCGAGTATGTATATAGTCAAGGCTCTCTGGTGACATAAGACTCATGCACGCTTACTTTCTCACATTATCGATGTTTATGTTTAGCGCTGCGATTGCTTACGGATTGAAGAAGTTGGCAACAAACCTCGTAGGACGAGATGCGGTCTGGAAAGGTTTTGCTTTGCAGCGTATCCTTTGAAAAGGACGAAAGAAACCTCGGTTCCCACAGAGAATCGAGATGAGATCTTTTTTGCTCCCATCCAAAGCCCTTTCCATATAAAGACTTAAACTAGACCTGACTCTCATCCGAATTCCACGATCGCGGATTCTCCTGCTTCAAAACCTCTTTTTCGAAGGTGGCTTTCGGTTAGATTCTTTATGGTCCCTTTAGCGATATTACTTCTGTTTACATGTCGCATCTGCGAGCCATTGTGACGGGATACGATCGGTCCGCAGGAATGCAGGAAAAAGTTTCCGGGGCGCCGGTTTGCGTACGAAAATCTCGATTGTTCCGACGCAGACAGAATCACAATTGCCGTATTCGTGATCATAACGTTAAATGAAACTTCGTAAGGCTTCGATGGCGGTGATTCACAAACGGGTCACGTACTTAAATACTTGTCCGCCCATTAAATGCATTTCAACGAAATCGAATATGAGGCACATTCATCATAAATGCATCTTAATTATTAATAATTACGACCGGGGTTTTCAATCCTCTTGGACGAAATATTTCTAATCGATAATGATTGATGTTAGTTACCAACGATTTGTTTCTTCTCCTCATGCGGGACACCAAAATAGTTCTTTATCATCTTTTACACAACTTACAAGAAGGGGATGACCTCATGAATTGGATGAAAACTGATCGCGGGCCGTAGGCGAAGAATATTGAGAAAACAATTACTCCCATTATTTGAAAATAATGGTAGTTGTAAAATAAAAACACGGATGAATAATTACTGTGTCAACTAGCATCGGCAGCGAAGATTTTGTAATCTGGAATAAAATTAGAGGTATTGATTTTGTAATCTGGAATAAAATTAGAGGTATACGTCTCCTCAAGAACCTATTCTTAATAATTGCCTGATGACCTCAACTTAAGATACGCTACGGATTTCAAAAAAGTGCAAATTCCAAAACCAATTGCGGGTCGTAGAGCACAACCCATCGGGCCTCTTGTGGTCTTATATTACGCAGGCCTCTTCCGCATGTATCTAGGTATTTAATCAGTGGCGGGTAAACTCAGTGCCAATTGCAAGTGGCAAATCGGGCATAAGAGTGCGGCGAAATGATATTTTCCACAATTTAGTACCTGAAATATAAAATTAAGAAAATTTCCTTGAATTTAATTTTCTAAATTTTAATATTTTTCTCAGGTGACATTTATAGCCGAGTAATTGATGCGTCATTATTCGAGAAGTTAAATGTAGAGATGCCACTGATATCACTCGTCAGTTAATATTAAAACTTAAAATGCAGGAGTATTATTTCACTAATGAAATTCGCCAAAAATGATACGAATCCTCGTAGGTCTTTCGTAATTTCCGTTAATGATGCTGATATATAACAATAATTTTGGTTACTCCTCATTGAATTATACGAGAAATGCTATTCATAGGGTGATTGTGCTGCATTCAAGTGGATTTTTAACACAAAGAATTTGGTTAAGGATTTGGATTTTTCACATTTACTTGTTCTGACTTTCAGGAAAAAGTTAGGTACCTCACTCCTCATCTTGCCTAACCGATACTCACTCCATACCTTACCTAACTTACTTCAGGGCTTTCCGTGGCTAATGGTGGAAGTGTTGATTTTAAACCAGGTATAGAGCTGAATATAGTACCGACAGAATATGCATTAGTCAGCATATACTCTCCTACTTCAATGTAACCATAGCAGACATTTACATACTCGTATGGCATACTAACATGCACTCTCCAGCTTAATGTAACCATATTTCGTAGTTATTTTTAAATGTCAACGGCAAAATTCCGTAACGCTTGGTTTAATTGTAGATATAATTGCAATTTTCACATGAAAAACACCGAAACATGGCATGAAAGACCGACATCCGTTTACCATCGCGTTTCGCTTCTTTTCATTTCAATTCTCCTGTCAAAGAATGAACCGCTTGTCACTTCTGATACAGCTGGAATTCAACCTTTCCCACAGTTGGACCTCTACGCTTAACTTGAAAGGAACTATTTTTCCTTTAGCGAGGAAATAGCCATAAATCCATGTGTACTCTGGAGTTAGAACTACTCTTCTGCGAGGCCGTAAATAATACTACGCCTTGCACCAGCGGCGTCTTTCTTATTTCCGGGGTATCGGACTACACCTGTATACCTAAAATAGCTCTCTTCTCTGAATGATGCGTTACGCCCCGTCCTTTTCTACCATAAATGTTCACTGCGCCGCAATGCAACCGCTGAAATTTAATACCGTGAGCAAATAAATGAAACGTAAGTAGAAAAAGAGGTTTATCTCTACGACTGCGAGAGAGAAGATGCCTCGGAGAAAACCATTAAAACTGAAGATAACTCGGGTAAGGCCTAACACCGTAATCGTTCTCTTATAAAGCGATCCCGAGAGCATGATGTAAATCGTTCTCCATTTTATGCAGAAATAGCTCGATTGGTGAGCAACGAATATGTTTAAATGGATTTCTTTCAAAAGAATTATTCTAACGAAATATCTTAATTGTTGATGTCTGTGGCATTCTTGTCTGTTATTTTCGCCATTGAAAAATGAATAGTGGTAATTTAAGATGTATAATGAGTCCAGGGGTAGGGCATCGAACCGAGATATTAATCGTTCCGGATTTTGCTACTGTTCAACGTAAAATACAAATTTCGGTTCCGGTTTTGCTTCTTCTACCAACGTCGAACTGATTATAACAGTTTTTCTTTTTCGCTCAGAATAATTTCATGTAATACTCTATAATTCTTTTTATTTTACATCGAGCTTTAATAATTACATTTTATTATAATAAATTTTAGAATGAAACATAGTAATAGTTAGTTGTAAGTCATGGGCATTCATATTTATTACACCTTCCTGTAATTACACTTAAGTAAAATATGAATTGCTAGGAACGTAAAATCGGAACGAAATAAGAAAACGATTATCGGTATCGGTTCAGGTTCAAGAATTTAATATTTTTTTCGGTTTAGGATCGGTTTTTACACCGGGAAAAATTTTTCTCATCGGTTTAGGTTTTCGGTTCCGGTTCGATGATCTGGTTAGTGGGGCAGTCATGATTCGTATATTCGGGGGTATGAGAGAGGAAACACAAGATGACTATTATCCAAGGTCATAGGAATTCTAGATTGGACGAGATTGATCCTTTATTGCAGTGTATAAGTATTGCAGAATAAGCAAATTCCTATGATTATAATTCCAAAATTTAACACCATTTTTGGCCTCTCATTGCGAATAATTTTCAAGGAATTCTATGCACTCCAAATATTCTGGTGCAGTGAGCAAAGTAAGGAGCAAATAACTCGCTCCTTATCTTGCTTACAATTAATCGCAGCATTCCTTCTCCGAAGCCTGAGGTCCACCCAACTTTTGGGTTGATGGTTGGTTGGTTGGGGACTTTACACTCGTCAACATCTTCATCATTTGTCTTGTCGATTCTCGACAGTCATTAAAGCTTGATTCGTATCAATTAAACATCAAACTGAGAATTACCAGTTAAAATAGCAGGGTAAATGATCGAGCGTCTTCAAAACATGAACGGAATGTAGTTTTACTACGTTGAATCTTCCCGGAAACATTTGATGACGATTTTTCCTTCTCTAAATAGAAACGCAAGGCACGTATCGACGCGGTAAATCAAACCCTTCCCTTTTTTACCTCAAAGTCATAACTCACGTGCCTCTCACAGTGGAGAAGGCCGTAGACGTTTAAATTCGCGTATTTCACAGCGCGGTACCCCTCGGGCACTGCTCAACGAGTACCGCGGACCAGATGCCTTCCGACCGGAAGATGCCCTTCCATTGTCATAATTATCGCACCGGACGGTTCCCTCCACTTTTTGCTCCCGAGCGATACCATAAGGAGGAGCAATCTCAACCACCTTCCCAAAGCCACCCTCGGCGCGCAAGAGAAATTTTCACTCAGGACACTCCGAAGAAAGAGGTTGCTCTTGACCTTCCGGCGATCTTTAAAGTATTTCTCGATCGGGCAAAGGGGAAGAGAGATGGCTTTACGCCTCCAAGTTCTTTCATCCTCCTCCCGCCACAGCGTCAATACGAATGGAAATAAAGCGAAGAAAAAAGAGGCATCCTCCCTTTTCCTCGGGTACGCTGACCCCCAATCGTTCAGACAGCCTGCCATCCTCCTTCAACCTCAGTGTCTGGAGGGGCTGGAAGCGGAGGAATGCTACGTTAACTCACTTCTCTCTCTCACTCGTGGGTCCATAACACTCTCTCACATACGCGCTCTTTTTCTACAGTCCTCCCAGAAGGGCTGGGAAGATAGAGAGGCGTGGCCCGCGATGAGACTCGGAGAAAATTGTGGAAGATGAAAGATTGACTTAGGTTTCGGGTTGCCCCGGTTCAGCCTCAATGTCCACGTTTCGTAACACCACCGTGGTTTCCTGCGTCAATCTGTAAATCATCAGCCCGAAGGCTTGTTGGATCCTCATACCCATTAGCTAAGGAAAGCTATCTAGAGGGTATGATGCGATTGGGCAAGGTGAGACATTTTCCCCTTGCTTTGCGATATCATTTGCTATTAGGATGCAGGTGGGTGTACACTGACTAAAATTTGTTGGGTGCTTCAACTCGGCAGCCGCTCATAGCTAATTAATCTCACGAATTTAGAGGAGTATTTCGTAATAAATGTATTCTACCAAAATATACGCATCTACATTTTATTTTTCTTAACTAATTTCACAGAATGGCCGTTTTTATGAGTGAGGACACTATAAGTTGAATATATCTGCCATGTAAATAGTAATAAAACGATTTAAAATGAGACCTCGACAAAAAAGCAACACCTAGCTTGACATCGGGAAAAAATTTAATGCAACCCGGATTGTGCAGTTCAGTGCAGTATACATTCAAAAAAATATAATAAAGCCATTCAATGATCGCTATCTACTGATGATATCAGTCACTTCATTCGTTCTTGGCAAAATTCAATGTTATGGCTACTCGATTTACTGAAAGTTTTACTAATTTTTTTGCTCTGAAATTTCCAAAGTAGAACAACTTTCTCTGAAGAATCCCTAAGCATGCATATGTATGAATTATGTAATCTTGAAAATAGCGGGGTAAAAGTCGAGGTAGTTTTACCTTGGAAGAGAATTTCCAAATTACCACGAAGCGGAGAATGACAATATATGACGATTAAAACATAAGAACAATTAATAAGACCATAACACACACTCAAAATGATTTTGTAGAAATTTTTATAATTGTTATCATTTCTTAAACTATATTTAATTTACTGTTGCTCGCCATCCGTCATTCATTAGAAATTTAAATCCCGTCCGAATTAGAATAAGAAAAATTAAAATATTTCTACTCTTTTTCTAAACACTGTTAAATAGATATATAAATACGAAATGTATCCTCATTATTTATCGGTAAAATGAGTCGATTCATAACATAGCCTTTCTCTTACGAATTCCTCTTTAATAGTTCCTAGAACAGAAAATAGTTCGGCCTCAATTTTGTAGGTCTCATAACGAAAAATGAACAAGATATTCCTATCTAAGCCACTGCTTAAAATTTAATACCTCATCATCGACCTGTACATAAATAGTCAAAGTCTTATGATACATTTAAGCTACGCTATAGCCAGATGTGTGTACTGTTCATTCTTCGTTACTTCCGTAATATTCGGGATCGATTAAAAACAAGCCTAGAAAAGAAGTACACGAAACGGAATTTTGGATTGAGATAGACATACAGGAAGCTAAGGCGCGTATTGCGACACTAAACTCCTCACGAATGAAATTCATGGAAGGAACCGCCACATGTACCACGGAGGGATATACGACGACGCCGACTACTTTATCGCCAATCATTCTTCCGGGAGTCTCTAAGTCGGCTCAGCTGTGGGACAAAAACATCCCCTTCATGATGACCGATGCGGGGGATGAAAATCCATGCATCTCCGGTCGAAAAAAGTTCCACTTGTTTATTTGCACCTTGCCATTTTTTATCGGGATCCTTACTACCTGGAGCCGGGGACCGTGACGATGTGTAAGTGATAACTACCGAAGAGGGTAAATTAATGGAAACTTTACCGGGTTCCGATGTCTTCGACGGTGTAGATAGAAGCTCTGCACCATGTCGTTACGGTGGTACTCGATTCGAGCTGTACCGAGCTCAGTTCTGGCTCGGATTTTTTCCCCGCCTTTAATTAACATCGCGGGGTCTTCGATCGGCGCGTTATAATGATTGATTACTGAGATGCGATGTCCTTCCGTTGAGCACATTAGGCCTTAATAGGAAGTCGGTGCCTACGGCAGTAAAAATGACCGATGTTTACGCCCTCGGCGTGACTTGAATCCGCTCGCTCTGATCAATGGCAAGTCGTGATATTCAGCCTCCCTTTTCATCGAAACTGGTTGACGATTGTGTGCTCATAAAGATGAGGTCCGCGTATCGCATATATCGTTGCGATTGTTTCTGACAAGTTCAATTTTCAAAGAGGTGAAGGACGGCGACGGCGTGACTGCGTCGGACGTCCAGTAGAGCTAAAGGCCGAAGGAACACCGAGATAATTAATGTTTATCAGAGGTAAATTTAACATCGGGATCGACGGTAGGTTTCCGGAGGATTTTTGTTGTAACTTTTTCTCTCCTGTTTCAATAATTTATTGTACATACATAACAGAAATAAATGGCTAGTGATTTTAACGGCCGTTCACAAGCAACTATGAGAGTAAGACATTTCTGATCTCAGTGACCGAATAGTTGGTATGTCACCCTACCAAGTGGTCCTTGGTTCAACTCCCGGCTAATCGAATTTATACTTGTTAGGGCATACTTGTATGTGTTTGTCCCTTAATGTATTTTTGTATTGTCTTCCTTCCCAGGATTTTTCTCAAGATGGATGTTTAAGCGGCCAATATGAAATAGAAAAAATTGAGTATTACAAATTAGAATTTTTAAGGAACGTGAGTTGAAGTATATTCCGTCCTATTTCTCACATCGACTCAAAAATAACCATTTCCTCGCTCTAAAACCGCGGGAGTTGTAAATCTGTGTCCATCATTATGAAGTGGTTTTTTTTAGCAAAGTACGACATGATTTTTCAGGTTGAATCATACCGCACTCAGAACTTAACCAAACCTGAACTACCTGATTAGCCTTAAGGCTACTTGGACATTCAACCCCACCAAGAATGGCTATAAAAATATTTTACATAGAATGAAGCTTAATAGGGAATATGAGGAACGAGGAATTTAGTTCTTGCATTCTTCACTGAGCCAGAATACCGTACATGGGGAAGAACGCCGTAAGTGAGAACGTAAGAAGCCGTCGTTAATAGGTGTCTTTCGTCTAAGCAACAGCTTTCATGGCATTGAGTAAGGAGAAACCAAGACGAATAAAATTATCATCCGTATCTTTCGTCATCTATGAAAAAGATTCAGACAAATGAAAATGAAACATTCATTTTCCTCCATCCTGCACCCAAATAAAAATTGATAACACTCCATTCATCGATACGCTGTGATAGATGCTTCATCTGTAACCCACGTGCCACTCGATCCGTTTTCTTGCTCCATCGGCGATACGTGCACCACATCCCTGCTTTGCCGTCACGAGACGAGAACGCATCTCGACTGTTTCATTAAAAGAGCCTTATCTTTCCCGGAATATTTCTAGCACCTTTCCTCTGGCGCGAAACTGCGGGGGAAACGAACCTGGCAGCAACGCGAAATCGAATCCCATTCCTTTTGCTCGATGAGGCGGCAAAGCGCCCCCCGCAGATTTATTTGCACTCGATCGGTTCGCGGGAGGGCGGCTCATTTGTAAAACAGCATGCGACTTTGGAAATCAAGCCGCAGTCGTTAATCTCTCAATTTTCTCTCCGACGGAAAGTGAAAAAGAAACCAATTCTTTTGTCCCGCTCTCCTTATACAACTCATAGAAAACGAGACATAAACAATGAGAGTCTTTCGAACGGCAGATGTTCTCCAAGGAGAGATCGTGAGCGGGGAGAGAATCACGATGAGGTTCGAAGGGGAAAACAGTACCGTATGAATCGTGAGGGAGAAGACAACGGGCAGATAAAGGGCGGGAGGAACAGGGGTAGAGTGGAAATAGAAACGGGTAGAGGAAATGAAGGGAATTAAAAGATCGAGAGAAGAGGTTAGCACAAGTGAAATGGAGAAAATTGCGGAGGAAACACTGACACCTCGGCTAGCGAAGATATTTCGTTCGTAATTGGTCGGAAGACGATTTCCCATATGCTCGAAAATGCAGAATGAGAGTGTAATGACCGTTTATTAAGTTAGGCCCAAGTGGCACTGTTTCTTCTTGGCTCAGATGTCGTATTAATGTATTTTATGAAATAAATGTATGTACAGCTAGTTCCAAAAAAAACTTACCACCTAAGCCGCAACCCGCATAACAGGCAGTGAGTTTCCTGCAAGCGAGCCTTAAGAAGTGAGAGAGAGAGAGAGAGAGGGAAAACATGGAGGAGATAGTCTGCTTCTGTCCTGGCTCCGCTTGCAGAGTTGAAATGGATTTATTTGCATTATTGATATTGCAAATATTTATTAGTATCCTTAGTTTGGTGACATTGGCGTAGCAGAATAGTATTATAACAATATGGATGTTGTAATGCAAGAATTCAGTTATTATAAAATGGTTATTACAAATCAGTATATATTCTAGCTTTGCTTCTCGCACAGAGGGAAGCGTCGCACACGAGGTCCCGTTATTCCTAGGAAACCGAGGCAAACCCCCTTCCCCTCATAAAATTCGAGTCTGAGACGAAAGGCACAAGCAGGACGAAGGAAATTCTTGCAAAATCTGCCTCTGAGCCGCTCTGAGCTTATGTTTAGGACTGAGATGGGAGGAAGAAAATTTCCGCGCAGTTTGAATCAGTGTCGGACCCAAAATGTATAGACCTCGAATTCGACGCCTTCGCTTGTAAAACTCTGCGGTTATAATGGGTCGTATTATATATTATAATAGTAGATAATATTATACATCGTTCAAGAGAAGAGTTATTAGCCTTTAAGATTATATACCTAAGGAGTCCATATCGATCACCTGTTTTATCACAGCCTGTGTGAATGAAATCTACAAAAGTAAAGTAAGGTGAACTCATGGCCATATCTAGGCTATTACTTTAAATACATAAAAAAATCTATAAGTAAATATGTAGTATGAAGTCTTGAGGCATTCTCTGCGTATTTTAGATAAATTTTGTTTAATTTGATAAGCATCAAAATTAAAACTCGATCGGTAAAAAATCAGTAAATTTTATCATCTACGCAGTTGGTATTTTTAATATACCGTCCAAATCAATTGATAGAAAATGTGCTAGGATCGATTTTCCTGAATTAATAAAGATGACGGATACGAGACAACCATCTTTCACGTTGATTTTGAATCCAAAATGAATTTTTTTGGTGTCATTGAAGTGTGAATCGAATAAACGTGATTTCTTCTGTGGATTCCTCTTGAAATGGTTGCAGTCACAAACCATTACGTTCTTAAACGTTCTTCTCTCGTATTTATCAAGTTCTAAAATACACAAAAAGATAGAGCGAATGAGGTTTTGTCATAATGCTCATTGAATGCTACTGTAAGCTATGAATGTAAAATTTTCAATTAACTTTGAATGCATACAAAACTACTTGCATTGTTTATATTTCAACTGTTTGTTATCACGTTTACAATTATTATAATGTAGAAAACGTTAAAAATACGCGAAATAATAGGGACTTAGTGAAATAGTTTTAGGGCCTTTTTACCTGTAATTCCAACCCTGTAAGTATCACACGGGGATAAGAAGCGCATATGAGGTTCATGTTGAAATTTTTCTCCCCTCGGTTGATGGCTGGCCCTACGTAACTCTCATATTTTTTCGACAGAATTTTAATGATTGAGATGAATGGGCGGTGGTTTGGTATGAATAGTCTATCTACATATTTATCGCTCGGTGATATTGAAAATATTCCTTCGTATTTAAAATGTATGGCTATGAGAAACTTTTCATCTCTCCACATTCCATGACAAATTTGAAAAGCAAGATAGAGGAGTGATTGGAAGAAGTGGTTAAAGCAATGAATTCACCAGGACTTCAAGAGGGGGACTGTTTTGATAGAGATAGGGAAGTGAGAAACGACGGCAACAGTAATACATACACTCACATGAATTTAACAACCGAAAGTGTAAGAGGTATGTTAATTCCAGATTTTTGGATAAATCACAATAGGTAATGGCATTTCTTGCGTTCCTCGTTGACCAATTGGTTACTTTGAGTAGGAGCAACGACCTCTTTTAAAAGTATAACCCACTCACTCACCTTCTCAATTTTCTCATCAATATTAGTCAAGAATGGTTAACATTCAAATATACAGGATATAACGCCCATGGCTTATCATACTTTCAGAAATTTCCTTCTGATGCATCAGTAATTCCCAGGATCTCCGAAATTGTATGCAATAGCGATGTTCAATGTATCGTACCAATCTTTTAATTCTATAAGAAAGTTCGAGTAGTTTACTAAGCCAGAACCTAAACCATCTTCTTATCAGCAATTTATTTTGGAAAGAGAGTTCGGTTTTTTCAAACCGATAAAAATTGCTAACATTGGTATTACTATCTATGCAAGCCAATGGTTTATTCTAAATCTTACCTAACTTTAGAGATGTGATTTATCTGTAATCGGCGTATAAACTCTAAGTTTCTGCGACACTAAATATGCGGAGTATCTAAAATTCCATATTTACGTTTCAATTCATATTTTAGTGACATGATAATAGAAACTTTAGTCGATGTAGTAAGATCATCTTCAACGCTCTATCTATTTTGTATCATAGATGTTATAAGAGAAGTGAAACGATTTGGTTCTCGTAAGCGTAAGGAATAAATATTAGATGGCATTTCTCTAGTTCATTGCTCATTTCTCAAGTTATTCCAAACTACGAAATTTTTAGCTCAATGTAGGGACGAAATAAGGCATAAAAAACAATTTATATAAATAAAGTAAACAATCATTGACGAAGAGCTTGATTGATATAAATTGACGATAGGCAGCATTACTTATTTTTTCATTTTTGTTGTTGAATTAGTTATTTAGTATAAGCTAATACAGTTTATACCATTCACTTTAAAAGCAGAATATAGAGATACTAATTCTGATATGATGCACCCAAACATTGTCAACTTATGTTATCATTAAGATTTTCCGAAGGTCCTATTTTAACTGGAATGATCTTCCTTGCATTACTATTTGAAAATACTATGAAAAATTTAAAAAACATCTTCTCAAAGTTCGTAGAGACTTATGATGTGCCTAGGATGAGGGTGTTACGAAGGTCCTTGGAGTGAATGTTGGAGTAATGGATTACATATAGAACCAAGAAAATTTTAACAGCTAACGTATGAATCATGAGAATTACAGGAATATTCTCATGTAAGTCCGGTTACCATCCGTTGGTTTCTATTTTTAATGTTCTTCCATGACTCCTTTTACCCATCATTCATAATTATTGATAGTGATTTTTCTTTTAATTATTATACATATTATGCACCATTCAAATAATTCGGGTTATATATCTTACTTGAGGCATTCAGAAACCGAAGCAGCAATCATTAGTCTTATTAAACATTAGTCTAGCGTATAGTTCTGAAAATCATTTCAGTAACATTGGAAATCCTGTTGTGGTTGTTTTCACACCCCCTGACATAAGTCATACGGCGGCTCGCGGGGTATTAATGTAAATGTAAATAAACCAGGTGTTAACGTGTAAACCTGCAATATGCAAGTATAGGAAACCTGGAGTTTATATGCAATATGCAAATTAGTCTTAAGGTTTTGATTTGCCATACTAACTGTTGTTTCTTAACCATCTTAAAGTGTATTCCTTGCAAGAAGTCCTGAAAGGTCGTCTACCTCAAAAATAGAGTTGAATATCTTCATTCCCTAAGGGAATACCTGCGGCGAAGATTACAAATCGCGGATCCACCATTTCCCACCTTACTTGTGATCGGTCGCCGCCACCATACCCTAACCTTTGATACCTGCTCAGCAGGGGTGCGGTCAGGAATCCTCATTAGCGCTTTCAAATTCGCTACCCCGGATACATACGACCATCCACAATCTGCCGAAAAGGGGGTTTTTCTTCTCAGAGCGGAGTTCACCTTCACCCATCGGCCGTTTTATGGTTCGTTTGAGAAAATAGACAATACCTTTCGATGGACGCAACAAAAGAAAAAGAAACAACAAAGGAATGAATAGGGGATACTCCAAGGGCCAGGGTGGAGGAAAGGAAAGTTCTCCTTTCTCCATGGAAGAATTAGTAAAACCTCAGACGCGAATTTGTCAGAAACAGCCAAATCTCATCTCAAAATCATAATCTGATGCCGTCACCACGAATGCCTGGTGGAAGTAAGAACAGAATGACATGTTGATGCATATATACTGACATTCCTAATGCTCTGTTAATTGTCGTATCAAGCAAATTTTATACTTCTCTGTATTGCAGAATAATTCAACTGTGAAGAAATCGGGTCAAAATTTGCACCACGGGGCAAGAAAGAGATTTAGCATCAGATAAAAGTTGGGACAGGATAATTTTGCAAGTAACATGAACTTGATTTAATTAAAGGGATAGTTTTTCTGGGACTGGCAATGAACAATATTTTCGGAAAAATGTTACGAGATGCTGGCGTTAATTTCGTGGTATATTAATTTTTAATTTGATACGTGAAAAAATTTTGTAGCCCTCAGTATTTAAATTGTGCTACTATTTTAATACCTATGTTATTTTCTAAAATATTAAGTTAGCGATTTGAATTTTAAACAATTACCTTAGAAAATGATGATAGCACACCAATAAATATTTTACTTTCTATCATATGATTTGGTGGTATTTAAAATTTTTATAATATTTGATGTAATTATCTGATGTAGTTGATCGTAATTTATTTGGTTTACTTTATTGTAATATGTTTTGGGTCTAATTTTCAGAGCTCTCTACCAGGTTGACTTAAAATGATTCTTTCTCGGTGTATTCGTCCAGATAAAGTTTCTTTTCATCTTTGCTTTCCTCAGTAGGTTTCGAAGTTTTTTCATACTCCCCTTCTCGATAGAATTTTTCTGCAACATAAATTAGTTGACATACAGTTGATTGTGTTCTTATTCCTAATTATTCTTTATCTCCTTGCTGAGTTTTCGTTCATCTTTCTATTTGAGTCATAGTCGTGAATTTCCTCTAAATAAATTTAAAAGTTCTTCCTGTAGGCGTCAAGAGCATAAAAAACGTAATAATATAATCCTTTTTAATCTTGCAATGACATAATTTTTCATTGGATAATTGAAGCAGCTAAAGTAAGCTTACCCGATGCCTCCAGAAAAAGGTGAATTACGCAGAAATTTCTGGCCGAAATAAGGAGATCCGATTCCCATTCATTTTTTAATACTATGCTGCTGACATAGTAAAAATAAACACTAAATTTAAACTAGATTTCGTGCTAATAAAGACGGTACAAATACGTTCAACGCGTTTCACAACGGTTTAAAAAGGCGCCTTCCTTCCAAGAGCCAATAGAATTCGTGGAAAACTCTAGACTCGCTCTCATCGAGCTTCACGTCTGTTATGCGGGTTGCGGCTTAGGTGGTAAGTTTTTTTTGGAACTAGCTGTACATATGAAAATCGATGAACGTTTGGGAAAAATCTTTATAACCTAAGGTTAACAAATAATAACCCACATTGGGAAAAACGCATATAAGATGGTGAATAAACCCGCAAAAGCACACAAAATAAAGTTTAAAACCCTCAACAGAAAGATACATATATACAATATTAACTAAAACATAAAAATACAAATTCGAAAGATATAAATTTATGGAAAGAATTGAAAAATGCAAACTCACGGCGTATGACCAAGGATTAAACTATAGAGCTACAAATTGCATTAGAATACAGCATAAAACACAGTAAAATTACAGTAGATCATGAAAAATAATTTAATTATGTATGTATCTGCAAAGTATGTATAAATAAATAAAAGACATTATGATGTGGACGAATAAGGAAATGCTGCACAGGAAGAACAGGAATTGATAATTGAAAAGAATGTCTGAGAAATGACAGATGGAATGGAGAATCAATCACGGAAGATGAGAATCAGATGTGGACATTCAAGAACGGTACCAGGCAAAAAGGATAGATGTAAGAAGAGACTACAGTGTCATCAAGGAAGGAAAAATAAGGAGTTAGGAAGGAAAGCAAAAAGTAAATACATATAAAAGTAGTTATAAAAATTCGATTTAAGGCGAGAGAAATTGGCACAAAATAATTAGTATTGGGAGGACAGAACCGGAGAAATAGGGGATTAATAAATGTAATAGACCAAGTAGATATCAGACGATAAATTTAGAGAGACCGAACCAATGAAAGAAAGAAAAAATTTGGGAATAGATAAATTTGAAGTTCTAAGGAATTGAAGAGATAGACACAGGGAAGCCTTCATAGTAATTATAAAATAATTTAAGATATTATAAATTGTGAAAAGAATATAGATAATTTGATAGTGTCAAAGTAATGATAGGAAAGGAGAAACACATCATCATCACTCAAGTACACAAACTGAAACTCTTCTAATCCTTGTTTTACTAAATTAATACAGTTTATTCCGTTTAATTTCTCTTGAAGGTGCGCACTCTGGAATGTAAGGATGTAATAGAATATAAGGATATAGAATCAGAGAATGAAACAGATGTATAGTTTCAATACAATAAAAAGAGAACGATATAGTAAATCTAAAGAGAAACAGAGGAAGTGATAGAGACATTGCTGGATTGGGATTGAGCTGACAAATAATACTATAGACGGTTGAATGATAAAGATGAGAGATACAGGAAAAAAGGGATGAATGTTAGAAAATAATACCGAAGTCGCGAACCAAGTAGACGGAGATGGAATTCGGAAAGTAAAAGGGAATAGAGAAGTGGAGACAATTGGAAGATAGAAGAAGGAAATAGAAAAACCAGCGGTATGCGGAGGAATGGTAGGGACGAAGGAAAGGTATAAAAACACGGAAGTCGAGGAGTACAAAAAACATATAAGAGAAATCGATAGAGGATGTCTCGACTACGTGCAAACCCATCACAAAGTGACACATTTGAAAAATAACTGCTGCAAAATGTTTATCCGCATCGTATTTGAACAGAAGTAGCCAACCTCTCATGCTTCTTGCGGTAGTTTTTAATTTTTAAGGTAAGATGCGCCATAAAATTTTATCATATGCCAAATAGTCTTGCCATTATACACCATGCTAAATCTTTTTAGTTGTTTTAAAGCTTAATTATTTGTTTACATTTAACAATCATGCAATTAAAATTTCAGTGCGCGTCTATATATTCAAGTATGTGTTTACACAAAGATGAGATAAATAATAATATAATTACTTTAATAAAAATATTGAAATTGCGATACTTTAGCTAAAATTATAATATTTGTAGTTATGTATATCTTTGTAAATCTGTACGATATCACGATGTTTGAGAACTCATAGGTTTTTAGTTTAGTTATAGACTCTCATCTATAAATCGTGTTATATTTTTAAACAAATTTCTCTGGGGTTCAGTTTATCACTTCTAATCGTAAAATATACCACTTTCAGAACCTCTGCCATGCATTTGCGATCCCCATATTCCATAAATTGAAATGCGCAGTTTTCAAGAAGAAGTGATTTGTATGCTCAGAAAAGTCGCAAAAAGGGAGTGAGAATGATGGAGGAAGGCACAGAAAATTGAATAAACAGAGGGAGATTGAAAGAAAGGTCAAGAGCGAGAGAGAGACGGGAAGGTGTTGGAAATAGTAATCAAATATAGATTCGCGAAGAAGAGGAGATATGTTATTATTACGAGGTACAGAGCAGAGGTAGAGAGAGAAGGAAAGACGGGATGGCGTAGGCGGAGAGTCGATGGTGGTCGTGGTGGTTGGGTTGGGTGGTCGGTTGGTTATAAAAGTACGTGGAAGATCCGGGCGACGAGGGAGAGAGGTGGGTGAAATGGGGGAGTGTCGGCCTTCCCTGTCTACCTCGTTGCGTGAGAGAGGCTATTAAGGTGGACGCGAGTTGCATGGCTATGTGGCTGCCCTCGGAAGATGGGTGGAGGAAAGAAGAGAAATCGAAGGAGAGGAGCAAAGGAGAGGGAGAGAGAAAGCAACACTCAATCTTCGACTTAGGGCCAACTCGACTAACGTCTGCTCGACCGGACTACAGATATTTTGGGAGGAATAACAATAGTGCGACCTCAATCATATCTTCGTCACGATTCAACGGTTAAGAATCGGAACCAAATATATTGAGATGACTTAAAAACTTAGTTATGTGAAAGAAGTTTTTTATTAGGTTCGTCGTAGCGGAGAGATAAGTTACAACCTCATGGTAAAAATCGGCGAGACTTACATTATGTAGTAGAAGTACTTTTGAAAGGGCTTCTACAGCTTAGGTCATACAACACTCATGGGCTTCCACCGAGAGCGAACCCCTTTCACTAATGGCGAACACGCTGATCAGTAGGATATCCGGAATCCCCAATACTATATTATTAAAACGGCTTTTACGTTAAACTATACAAGCTGTAGAAAGCTGTAGTCTGTGTGAGCTTAAAAAACGTAAATGGTTCGTTTCTATAGTGCTAACCGTTGTCTTACCATAAGATGTCTGTATAATCCAGACAGACATAGTTACCCGAAGCGACAAAAGGCTGGACTGATCTGATAACTGGGCCATGGAGGATTTAACTATATTCTGTAACATCGTTCTAATAAGTGGACAAAACATACTTTTGCAATCAAATGAGAAACTGATATGAGAAAGAATAAAATATTAAGAAGGTAATGATTACAGAAAAATAATTAATCCCAAAATTTCATCTTAATTTCAATCTTTCCATAATTTAATTTTTTCCGAAAAAATATAGGTCTAAAAATGTGGATATATTAAAACAAATTACATATCATATACTTTTTTTCCAGTTACGGTCGTTTACGGGTAGTTAATCCTAACTATATATACCTAGTTATAGGTGGTGTCAGATTCTATTTTTCGAAAGATGCGAACGGGCCATAAGGTTGCGGAGGAGGGAGTAATGAAGTAGAAAGATTGAAAAATGACGAATTATCGAGGCAAGAGCAAGGTCAGGTACGCTGAAAGAGAAAGGATTTGAAAAATGAGCGTGGCATGTGAGGCTAGGATAAGGATTGGTCAGCGAAAATTCGGAACTTGTGCGCCAAAAATAAATAAGAGAGGGATGAAGAAAACAGAAAAGATAAACCCATGGGTACGTCCTACGATAGAAGACAGACATCCGTTCCGAAGTTCTGTCCTTAGATGGTTTTACTTTTTAATTTCATGCTTTTAATAGTTGGAGAGATTTTGGCATTTGAGAGATTTTTAGTTCACCCGAATGTTACAAAGGATTCATAATTATTGAGACTTTTCAATCTTTAGATTTTTGGACCACCGAAATATTTGAAGTTCACCCGCAAGAAGTTTTTTCGAATTCCTCCCCAGCCTACATTGCGTTATTGTATGTAATGCCAAACGTAACTTCATTTAAAAGAGTTGTAAAAACAATCTCTTTCAAAGAATATATTCATTCCAAAGATATACTCCATTAACGATGACCGAAAGACGTCTTAATTTTTCTCAGGAACTAATTTAAGTTATTCCATGTAACATTCTTAGTTTTTACAACCTCATTTCGCATGTATCCCTTGTTTTTCTCGAGAAATATAAACAATGTTTTACCGTAAACTAGGCAAAAGATAAAAGTATTAGACTGTAGACAGAGGGGAAACTTCCGCAGGAATATTTAAACCGTAATGAGCTGATTTTAGCTAATGCTTTTATGATCGACAAGTTTACTCTAAAATGTAAAGCAGATACTTCTTTAGTTGATCTTTCATCACAGCTGAAAAACATTCTGAAATATAAGTTTTTAGATGACGGTATTACACGAATTTACTGATTTCGGAAAGATATTGCTAAGGACATGATGATTGCCGAATTTCGGGAAATCCCCTGGAGGTGCGTGATATCTGTTTAAACCCGAAATTAACAAACTGAACCATGAAGAACACTTGATTCTATCTTTTCTCGAATGAAAAAAGGAATAAATAAAGTCTTTGTCCTTTGCGAGATAAAATATTCAGTTTATTAGCTGCAAATTATAAAAGATCGACTTAGGTTAGCTCACGCATATCAAAATGAATTGAAAATCGACTTATCATTTCGGAAGGTTATTAATTTTCAATCCTCCAGGTGGCTTTGATAAATGCATGAAACTAACTAGTAAGCGAAGAAAGGTGTAGGAAGATGGATAGGAAACAGGATCTTAGGATGGAAATTTTCCGGTAGAAATGACGGGAACCAAAATGAGAAAGAGACGAGTTCGTCTGGGCGGATAAGAGGAAAGCCACAGAGGTAAGAAGAAGACGAAGCGGAAAAAATCACGGAGGTTGAAGAGGGTCCAGGAGTCGATGCGAACTGAAAGTGAAAAAAGAGGGGAGGCAGAAGAGAAAGAGAAGAAAAAGACCGGATGAAAGAGAGGGAGTGGAATAGAAAAGAGTAAGATTGGGATGCTGAAGCAACATTCAAGGGACGGGTATTCCGGATCCGAAAATCGCATTCTTCTCATTTCACTTCCTGGCAATGAAAGCGATTCCTTCGAAAGATCGACAATGAATCGATTGGAAAATTCTCTCTCGGGTTTTGAGGCTGCAAAAGTATCTTTACGTCCATCTTGATCTTTCATTAATCCGACAATTTCGGACTTTGAATTCAGATAATTAGTGCGACGTAGTTTGCGGCTGAATCATCGGAAGGTATCTGATTTTGCAGATAGAAGGATCAATCAATGCGGTCTAGAAGAGCCAATGTAAGGCAGCGTGGGAATGGATGAGCACACTCGCTGTAAATGCCGCTAGGCTAGGTCCTAGTCCCCGTAGGGCTACTTTATCATGCCCCCATAGAGTTACTTTATCATCATATACGCGATATGTTTACCATATATCTATTATAATTAGATGCAATAGGCACTGGCAGAGGGCCTCATACAGACAGAGGTCTCAATGAGATTGTGATCTATTATGATGCTTATGAACGTTCAACAACGTACTAAAATTATTTCGATACTTTATAGGTATGACGCGTTCATGGGTCCAGTATTTTGCTTCAGGATAGAATTTTATATGTTGAGTACGTCCACATACAGTAAAACGTTCATAACGCTTCCACTTAATTCCGTTTTCTCTCGATTTCAGTCCTTTTCGCACGAAACACATGGCAGAAATGCCGCATAAGACTCCCAGTTACCCGTTTATAAGGCGGATTTTTCCCGTTTCCAGACGAACTTTAACCCACTACAGCCAATCGTCCACCGCATTTGGTAGACCAGACTTTGTTTACATTCTCTGTATCGCCGTCCTCTCTCATCTTATACAAAACTTTGTATCCAAGGAGATTCCTTTCCACTCTCTTGCTTGCTATGAGTAATTCTGTCTGAAGAAATTGAAGATATCGCGAAGCATAGCAATTTCAATCTCAATTTCGGAGCCGATACTAGAGATTACTACTCTGAGCTGGAGTGAGATCTTCCCTAACAATCTCGTCTCGGGCAGAACGTTTCTTTAAAAGTTCGCTACGAGATGTTTCCTTTCGTCGCAAAATCTTGTTGTAAACAAATCATCCGGAGTGGCAGTGCAGTGTTTTTCAGGCTGCTAAACTCTCTTGGAGAGATAGTGCTGTGTTTACATAGCCGTAGTTAAGCCTTAGTCTTTGTATTTACGAAACATTTATTTAAAAAACTTTCAACAATGGCCCACGCTCACTTCACATTCATGCGGCCTTTACCTTTCTATTAATTGTGCAGGCCTACTCTAGCCAATGATTCAACTCTAATCACTGAGATGATCTGTAGCAGAAAAAGTCTCAGGAATGATTATAAGGGTCAGAGACTTCAACGCCCGTCGCTTTACTAAAAGAGTCAACGCATATTTTAAGGGAATTAATCCGTATATAAGAGGATAATATTCTGTCATTCATGATTTTTACACTAAGAGTTATCAATATTATGGATTTTCACGGGGTTAATCGATAGTTCTATAAAAAACAGCTTTGACGCATAGGAATTTGAAGTCTATTGTCTATTGCAATTGGCATGGTAGGGGTCTATCTATTACATCATTTCCAAAACTACGATATGTTCTATGGAACGCTGCCTTAGCCCGAAAATTTAGCAATAGGAAAGATTGTGAAAACAAATGCTGGGATGTGAAGAGGTTAGATGCACCGCCACGCAGAAATTTTCTGCAATCCATTGCTCTTAGAACAATTACCCGCCGTAACTGTAACCAATAAGAGGCGAGTAACGAGAAAAATTAAATCTCACGCTGTAAAAGCGGGAAAAGCCTAGTCGGAAGAGTCCATTTATCATGATTTGGAAGCAAGGGGATCTTGAGTTTAAAAAATACGATACTTACCAGCGAAACAGATCGCTGTCCTAAGAAGTGAGCGGATGGGTCTCCTGCTCCCGAGGCGACCACGGTTCGTCTCCCGCCACGACCTCCCTCGCTGACCTCCCCATCTTCGGCAGATGCATCTATCCTCTCGGCGTGGAAGTCCGAGTACGAGAGAGCGCTCTTCTTCGATGACCTGCAACAAAAGGTTCGCTCAGTCACAGCAGGAGATGGCATTTTATAAGCCCGTTATATAAAGTGCTCGTGTGCTTCTTGACTCGGATTTATTGCCCTCGAGACTTTTTACAGCCGCTATTTTTGCCTCCGTCTCAATGGATGATGGCGAATTAAATACCTTGGAGTGTAAGCCGGCCGAAACAGCTCGTCCCTCGTTAGACTCTAAGAACCTCCCTGGATTAAGGTGGATGTACGGATGAATAAATGTATTCTTTGCGCGCCTTAAACGTCCAGATGTTAGCCATTGTGATGGAGAAGTTCAAAGGATTGAGGAAGTCCGCTGAGCAAATCCGCCGGAGCACTATTCGTGAATTATGGGTTTCAATGCTTTATCTTCTTGAGACGCTCCATTATTTCACCTATCTCCTCATCTTGTAACGATTCCTTTCTTAGGAGAGAGGGGTTATTTATGCGCGCTAGCTATGGTCGGATAATTACGTCCTGTCGTAACGGTGCATTACTCACTTTACTCCCTCAAGGATGCATTATAGATAATTTATGACCTAATAACGTGGATGCCGAGACAGATTGCAAGAACTGATTTTTAATTGCAACGCCTGCGATGAATTTCGAATCCAAAGCCAGCAAATTAACTGTGTGGGTAAACATTTTGTTGTTTGGTTTCGTAATGTGTCGAAAGAAGTGAGAAAATATTGTTGTGAGACTACAAATTCTGTGATAGATCGAGAGATCGACTATTTACTTATATAGCTTACTTTCACATTGTTAATCATAATCATTTTTAGAGAGACCATCACAGTTTCAATGTCCCTCAGTAGTTCCGTTTAATATGCCATTGAAAATGTTACTTTAGCTAGGTGAATAGGGTAATACGCATGGAAATACATGCATATACGTATGTACATTTATTCACGTATATCGTACATGTATTTTAATCATCTTCATTCAAATGCATTTCGATGCTTATATTATAATCTGCAGTATATATAATACTTTATAAATAATTTACAAATAGCAAATTCTGTTTTCCCCCGTAACTGGTAGAATTATGGTTAAATTGCTTCTCCTTGGCAATAATTATTATTGTTATATAAGTTGCGATTAGACGTTGCATCGTGGCATTAGCATAATACAATTTACAAATATCTTCAAATTTCTACTAACATTACCACAATAATACATATAACATATTATAGATTAAAAACAACGTTACCATATAACATCAAACTAATCATTAAACACCTCTATGGACATGAAACATTATTAAAACTAAAATTAATGAAGTAGGGAGTTATCTCTTTTACGCATTCCGACAGTCAAATTAACCTAAAGGAATTTCGGTTGGCTACTCTTCTGCTAATAAATCATAATAGCACGATATCCCATCACGAGTTCCAAGAAGAACCGATTCTAAAGGTTTTCAATCGCGCTGTTCAGTATTCCATACCTTCCCAGAAACCTGTGATTCACAATAAAATCGAAATACCAGCGTTCTCCGAAAACCTGGTTCATTTCATAATACAAACGAGATAGGAAAGGTAAAAAATTCGAATTTTAATGTATTTTACATTGGTATTTGTAAGGGATACAGCCACGCTTCCTGTTATGCATTTATCAATTGTTCCAGTGCTTGGAAAGAAAAGTAGCTAATGGAATCACGAAAGACGTTACGACTAAGAAGTAAGAAAATGACGTTCGCGTGTGAGACAAAGAGCTCCAGGAAGCCTTCATTCAAAAGCATAATCGCATTGGAAGTGAAAAGGCATGAAAAATGGAAATAGCCACCGGCGTCGCGGATAACTTGGCAGTCCCTAATACAAATGCAAAAGGGAGTCTCAGGAAAGCGAAACTAATGAGGAAGCAACGGACACTTTTTGCTTACCTCAGGACTCAGGTGGAGCATTCTGAGCAGTGCGAAAGCAAACGCTCATGAAAGCGCAGATGAATAAGGGAATCTAAGCTACCGGATGAGTTGTATGTATCGCTAACGTAAATTGTAAATAGTTTTTTCGTGCTAATTTTGCTATGCCATATAAAAATTTTTAGGAAATAGGACGGCAGGGTAGAAAAGGAAGTAACTTCAAAGGCAAATGGTGAAAATTTTAAGGTAAGCTTTACTGCATAGAAACGTTAGACCACATGAAAAACAACGATTAACAACTACTACAATATGAAAGGGACAAGGGCCCCAAAAGTACGGCCCGCAAAAAGCTTTCATGAGATCTCCGAACGCACTGGATTGTATATGGAGTTGTCTTCAGTACAGTACGATATGAAAACTATACTATTATTAGAAAGGAACTTAAAAAGATTTGTACTTGTACCACAGTTTTATTTTAACAAAAACACAAACACGACCGGTTTCGAATGAATGATCATTCATCTTTACACTATTACTAGTTGATTACCGTCTCGAATATTTTCTAACAAATTATTATTACGATTTAAAATAAATAAAAATGCACTGAATTATTATATATTACACCAATTTCTTTTATAAAGGAAATAAAACATTTTCTCTTATTAATCCGGGCTTCCAGTGTACTCCTTTTATTTAGCGGAGCGGCAGAATCCTACCGATTCCTCAGAAGGGGTTTAAGATTTGTCTGCAATTTCTCATCATCCCGCTATGGGAGTCTGGATGAGCAAGGTTGACTTCGAGGCTTTTGATTCATGCGCCCGTCCATATCGTTTGCCACTGACAGTAGTAAACAAATCGCCATTCCATCTGCAATGACTCGAGCCTTCATCAGAGGCGCCAAACTGTCCGATTCGGAGAGTCTGGCGAAGAGATGAATTTATCTCCTCATTATAATGAAATTGAAAGAAGTTGAAGCGGGCCGAAAAATACGTCACATTCAGGTATGGAGTCTTTTACGTAAAACTGTTCCCTTTTTGATTCATCGATTCTTCCTTTGATGGATTAATTTTTGGTAATTGTCTGATCCCTTGTACAAATTACATGTACATGTCACTTGACTGAGGACGAATCGGACGGAGATTATTTTTTCTTACTTGCGGCATCAAATACGTCTAATAGAATTTCCATTGCTCATCAAAAACCCGATTTTCGCCGTATATTGACACTATCATTTTTATAATTATTCTGAGCATTTTTTACTGATAGCGCGAGCTCCATCTACCAGAAAACACGGTATATAAACTGTTTATGGAATCATTACTGTGTTCAGAAGCCGCCTCGAATTGGCTGAGGACTAAACACGAGGACTTTTAGGTATTTTGCATTTTTCTTTCCACTTAATGTCGCATATAAATGAATGAAAGAGATAGCGTGATAGGAGTCAGTTCTGCAACTAATCCATGTTACTCAGGTTTATTGCTTAGAGAAGAATTATTTCGTGTTTATCAGAACAGAACACACATATTTATATGTTACGTTGAAAGTTAATTGGACACGTAATATTAATCTATTTCAGATTTTTAAAGGGGGCGTGCGCTGCTCATAGTCACCCATTGAATTCGCTACCGTACAGAGCGAAACTGATTATAAAACAAAAATACATATTCTTAAGTGTGAAAATTCGCTAGGTTTCCATCAGGTTAAATATAACATACGGAATATACTACCCTTATTTATGGCAGAAATCTCGCGCCGACTTAAATACGACGAGAAAATACGAGATCTCACATACGTATTCTCGTGTTTATCCCATATACATTTTCTCGTATTTAGAAGTTCTCCGACGTTGCGCCGACGTTGTGGTTGTCATGCGAGTAAACATTTTGGAGCACATACTTCTTCGCTCTAAGGGAATATCATCCAACCAAGAAACGACTCAATCGTGTGTTCCAAGTGTTCGGCCGGTCGGAGCGGAACTAAGTTTTCCCTCTTCCGCGGGGGAGAGCGCGCGACTCTGATGGGTACAAATGCTCAAGGAATCTCTGCACGCCGCGTTGACGTATATATCTCCTTAATCACGCACATACATCTCACCCAACGGCTACTTTAAGAGGAAAGAACGTCTTTCGAGGTTTTTTTGGAATCTCCTCGGTTTTTTACATTTTTCTTCTCCGCTTAATGTCGTTGATAGATGAATGACGGAGCTAGCGTCGTGATAGGAGTCAGTTCCGCAACTCTTTTCTAGCTTTTGGCAACTTTCCACGGCTCGAGTAAGTGAAGAAAGGGCGTGAGCTTCGAAGTTATCTCTCCTGCTTAGAGAACGCCGGTTCGAGTTATACGGTCTTGATTCACCGGAGTGACGTAATTCTTTGTTCCTCTATTGTAGGACTATCAGGCACAGCAATGTATTCTTGTCCCTTTGTCCCGAGAGTGTATGTTTGGGCGTTTCCATTCCATAATTACGTGTTTACTCTTTATTTTCTTCGAACATTTCATACCCTATTTATCCTTTCTAAATAAGCATTTAGAATTTTTACCTTTTTAAATTTTGTGACTTTTTTGAAAAAGTACACAATGCAAAATAGTACATACTATATTGATCGATGAGTTGTTTGTGTTTGTTTATGTTTGTCTGCTTCTATTTACTTACGGCTGTTGTAAACCAGTTGATGCTTCCGGCTTGTTTTTTAAAAGCTATGAGCATATGGAAATCTATTACTAAGGAATGTGACAATTGTGAAGTGAAGAAGTATGGGAAGTTAATTGTGAACGAAGCTATATCGTGATATACCAATTCGTGCTTCAGTTACATAAATGACGCCAGCATGTATATTACCAATGATCTGATCAGTGATTAATAATTTATTAATGCAATATCGTCTCAAGACAGTGATTATCTGTGAATTGATGAAGTAACATTTTAACAGAAGAAAAAACGTAAATTTTCCGCACGAATTTTTATTTCTCCGAATCCTTTCCATCTCTTCTTTGCTATTAATACTTGTAATTAATGTCTTCAAATCTACATTCAAGTCTATGAGCAAAGGTAAGATCCCGATAGAACGGAAAATTGAGAATGTGACTCCAATACTTGAAAGGAGCTTAAAGGAGGACCCGGCGAATTATAGGCCTATATCCTTGGCGTCATGGAGTAAAATGTGGAAAACAATGGATAATCTGCTTTCTAGTTTTCCAGTGGTTATTCTCAAGACATCTAAATTCACTGACAAGAATCAATGCGGTTTTTGTATGACTCGAGTCACAGCTGGTGCTATTAGTTCACGATTTTTAAATCTGCCGAAAATAAAAGTTAAGAACACGGGATATTTCTAGATTTCCGGTAGGTATTTAATGAGGTTCCGCATCAGATATTATGATACAAATTAAAAGCTATGGTTATCAATCGGGAAGTAATAAACTGGATAAAGGACTCTTTCCGGCAGAGAACAAGTAGAAGTGGATGGTATTAGTTCCAACCTGGTTATACTGACCTCGGGCTTCCCGCAGGGTAGCGAAATCGGACCGTTACCATTTTCAGCATACATCAACAACCTTCGTAATCACGTTGATAGCAAAGTTAGGATATTTGTGGACGACAGGGTTATTTAAAGGAAATTAGAAAATAGAGAGGATACATTTATCCTGTCGAATGATATATATAGAATAATGAAATGGTGCGATAATTGGCAATTAGAGTTTAATATGGACAAATTTTCATTGGTTAGCATCTTAGTAATAAAATTCTGGAAAATCTATGCTAGACGTAATTGCTTCAAGAAATCATTTCTTCATAGGGAGATACTATCATGGTGCTCACTGCCAAACGCCGAAAGGAGGCTTGTAGGGAACATATGCAGATGTACTGCAGGTTATCTTATGGGTACATATTGTTCACGCCTTTCCATTTGACCTGAGGTCTAATTGCACCACCTAACAAAGAGATATGCTCTTATTTCAATTCATAATCTTCGGTTATTATCGCCGCTAATGTCCACCATAAATACTTGTTTCGTAAAGTCACGTCCGGAATAGTGCGATTAGCAGTGATTACACTGCATTATGAGGATGTTAGATATTGATGGAAGAGAGAATTACGGCAAAAACATTCAAGCACGCATGCTTCCGTTAAAATATACTAGGATATGTATGTAGTATAGTAGGAGGAACTGGTAAAGAAAAAACTGAGGAACAGAGAGCAAATGAGACAGAGATAAAAGGAAGTAGACCTGTGAAAGATCGATCATTAGCAGAAAATGTCGTGTTAAGCCGCTGCACAGTGGGTTAGAATCGAAAAAAGCTGGCCAAGAGGCCAAAAATGGTTTTTTTGAGTGCGGGTTTTGAAACTTCGCATATATATTAAGAAAAGATTGAATTTTATGTTCCCGTTCGTCGTTTTTCGATATCTTTACGCGTTAAAAAGATACATGGCGTCAAACTTGAACCATTTTCACAGAAATGGGCAGTCGCGAATATTTCGGATAAACGTTCAAGTTTGCGTTTTTATGGAGGGTTTAAATAGATACTTTTGGAAGAAACAACGATGCAATGATCTACAACAATTCTTTATCTTTTGACTGGTTGCTATAACTGCTTACAAAAATGAGTTTTTGCTCATTTAAAGCAACAAAATGGCGGACACCTTTTTCGGACAATTTTCGAGATAAAGTAAGGAATATAAATAGGAAATCGGCGCTAATGCATCGAGTCTCTTATACCACGTCATAGTCAGAAGTGTCTAGATGTGGAATCCGAAGAAACTGTTTCAATTCAGGTGCTCTTTTGGGAGTTAAGTCGATTTTTCGTAAGCGCGGCGCGTTCCGACTCACCACCGTGGAATCCCCGAATGCAGTTTCGCTGTCCTTTTGGTGATACGAAGTCTAACGATTGGTCTCTTTCATGTTAAATTCTGGCTACCACGGGCCTGTAGTGTTGAATTATTGAATGAGGTTTCTTCATTGCTTTCCGAATGCATATAACTATCAATAACTTTATTCACTACCTGCCACTGCCTAAAATCAAGTCTTTATGAACAATGCAAAAGACATTCAAAAAACCTGATTTGCAATCTGATGAGCAATGAAGAGTCGATATTCCGAAAGAGAATTTCTCCGGGTCCACTTTCCGTTTCCTCATTTCCCCTATGTCGTTCATTTCAGATATTCTTGCCGCACAGATGTAACATCTCAATGTCGAGTTATCTGTTAGTGCATTGCACAACTAAAGTATTTATGTTACATTTAAGTCAAATTAGTAAATCCCAAAAGTAGATTACTCTCACCTTTCCATCTACCATTGTAAGCAACATAGGAAAGTTGATTTCAAAATATCCAATCGTAACCTTCGTCAATATTAATATCCGTTTTTTCAAATAATTTTGCTCTTCCTTCGCAACTGTTTTCGTTTCCTTCTTCCATTGAAGGCGGATTGGCCGACAGAATCTCGTTGAACGACGAAAAATACTGCTGCAGCTATAGCACACGAGGAAGTGCACAGTACGAGAGCACAGAAAAAAAGAAAAAACTTTCGGTCTTCATACATGGACTAAAACTGAACTACAAAAATATTTTCTTTTTCCTAAGAATCCAAAAGACACGTGCGGAATAACCCTAGCCAATGAGCGGATACGCAAGAGCGTTTGTGTAGCGCGGGAGTGCCATAAACCGTACTTAACTCCAAACCCGTGACGCAAGGGTCGGTAAAAATTTCCAGATGTGAAGATTTCTCAAAGTAAATTCTGCCAACCATTTTTTCCACCAACATCGGGGGCAAAAACTTCTCTATAAGTATATTTATCGTTAAAATTAAAATGCAGACGCATATCATCTGAATGTTAAACTTTCCTTAATTCCACATCCGTTGTGTAAAGTAGAGGTATATAATTCCTCTCTTAAACTGTCTTCACGTATGTTTTAAGGATAATTAGCCAGAATTTAAATG
The DNA here is from genome assembly GCA_036926295.1 of Pachydiplax longipennis. NCBI lineage: Eukaryota > Metazoa > Arthropoda > Insecta > Odonata > Libellulidae > Pachydiplax > Pachydiplax longipennis. The sequence continues at coordinate 15,842,240 of JAVFKF010000004.1, read as the reverse complement.
AAAGAGACCAATCGTTAGACTTCGTATCACCAAAAGGACAGCGAAACTGCATTCGGGGATTCCACGGTGGTGAGTCGGAACGCGCCGCGCTTACGAAAAATCGACTTAACTCCCAAAAGAGCACCTGAATTGAAACAGTTTCTTCGGATTCCACATCTAGACACTTCTGACTATGACGTGGTATAAGAGACTTGATGCATTAGCGCCGATTTCCTATTTATATTCCTTAATTTATCTCGAAAATTGTCCGAAAAAGGTGTCCGCCATTTTGTTGCTTTAAATGAGCAAAAACTCATTTTTGTAAGCAGTTATAGCAACCAGTCAAAAGATAAAGAATTGTTGTAGATCATTGCATCGTTGTTTTTTCCAAAAGTATCTATTTAAACCCTCCATAAAAACGCAAACTTGAACGTTTATCCGAAAAATTCACGACTGCCCATTTCTGTGAAAATGGTTCAAGTTTGACGCCATGTATCTTTTTAACGCGTAAAGATATCGAAAAACGACGAACGGGAACATAAAATTCAATCTTTTCTTAATATATATGCGAAGTTTCAAAACCCGCACTCAAAAAAACCATTTTTGGCCTCTTGGCCAGCTTTTTTCGATTCTAGCCCACTGTGCGCTGATGAGAATGAATTGACAGCAAAAAATCAGCTTAGCAAACGAAATGGATAGCAACTACCTAGATTTATAAAGCTAAGAATTATATAAAGGTAGAATGTGGATATTTTTGATACCACATTACCGATGACTATGTGCGCTCTGATGACTGGCTATAACGTAAATTTAATGAGGAGAAAGAAAAAGAAGCCCTTTTTGTGTGCTGCCTATTTATTATTATTTTAGTGGCTTCAGAAATAAGATTAAGGTGTACATATTTGTTCCATGACATTTCACTCAATGATTTTTATTGAATAAAGAGTTCGCACATTGACCGTTCATCCAAGGAACATTTCTCCAGAAGATATCAGTTGCAAGACTTTTCTCACTGAAGATATGGATGAATGTGCGATCCAATGGACCATCCATTGCAGATCCCTCATCCATGGAGGTAACGTGATGCAAGCCGCATTTCATCCGTTTAAGGACCAATGTCGTAATTTCGATCTGGGAAATTCGGCGTCCCACAAACATGCCCTCGCTCTCCTGACCCTCCCCCTATGTGTCGTTGTTTTCTTTTATTCCTCCATGGTCTACGGATTTGGGTGAATGGCATGCCATGGCACGGCGCTATCACATTACACGACCACGCCCACTTCCCCTCAAGAGATTACGTATTAAAATAAAAGCGGCGCTTTAAGGTGAAAAACGAGACGGATGGCGTCGCTAGAGAGAAGAGGATACCGACTCTTACACTCCTTTTTTTATCCCGAAGGAGGTGTTTGATGTCCGACCGCTTAGAGGAAATTCCGCTTTCTTTAGACTGAAATATGCTGGCGCCGAGATTCCTAATCCTTAGTCAGTTTTTCCCATCCCGACGGTGGGCAGCAGTGCGAAACACCGCCGGCGACCGCCTTTTGCATTTTTTTTGCGGACTTGCTACTGGTTAAATTTTGTCTGAGAACCTTCCCGCAACGAGACTGAGGGTTTCGGTCATACTGCGGTCGGTAAGCCAGAATCGGGCACTGAATTTGAATAAAAAAACACTACTTATTTATATTCTCTGACTACAAATAGGTGGTGTGTCATGGTGGCAGACATGATTTTTTATAAGACTAAATTCTGTCAGTGTGTTTTAGTTCGTAATTAACTGTAATCTGGTTGTGGAATACAAAATTGAGCTTATACTATCCGGTGAAATACTAATTTAATGAATTAGCGGTTTCAAAATCATCGAAAATTTAGCTTAAAATCGATGAAGCAATACTTGTTCGGGTTTAAGAACGATTGCAAACTGGATTGAAGGTATTAGTGAACGAGATACTTGATTATCGGAAGGAAAAATTTACCCTTGGTGGGACTCGAACCCACAATCCCCGGTTTAGGAGACCGATGCCTTATCCATTAGGCCACAAGGGCTTGCTGATTTTAAGTCAAAGCTGCATATATACATGTTTAATGTTTCGCCGTAATCAAAATTCAACAAGAGATAATAATACTAATCATTAACAAATTTTGCACCAAATGCTCGATATTTCATAAATTTCGAGAAATACGCCGTATATTATATACTCTGCCTATATGCATAGAACGTTAATTAACTGAATTAATAAGGATATTCGCTCATATCACAATAGTTGATTACTTCTCAAGATTAATCAACGACGTATTAATTTCTCCTTTATGAAATTCTTCGAAAAGTAGGGTATATTCTTAGAGTTAGGTTCGTTTCAGATTCCCGCAAAATCATCGGACATTAAAATGGAAAATTTCGCAATTTTTGGATTATGAAAGGGTGAATCAATGGTTTTGGAAGTGAGAATGATCAGGGATAGTTGATTGAATATAAATTTAAATAAAACCTTGATAACTTAAAGGATACTTATAAGATAAAGAGAAGAAATTCAGCTGAAATGATCAGTTCTTGCACAGTTACGTGATTTATCTGTTGAAAACTATCGTATGCGCAGTTCTAAAAGGGTGGAAAACAGAATACGAGAATAAAAAGCCAGAAATTGCAAGTAATATGCTGGATATGAGACTTAACGAGGAGATAAGAAATAATGAGGACAGTTTTGCTGCAAGACTATAACGAGAATATCACGAAAAACAAGATCTGGAGTCTGAACTGAGTACACAGGAAAAGGAATACGTATACAAACTGGAAGCCCTTTTTTCGAGATATTATGGTAATTCAGTCGCACAGAAAAACAAATGATGAAGTACTGAACGTGGATGACGAGGGATGTTGAGTATGAGATATGAGAGCTACAGGGAAAGTGGGTGGGACTTTTAGAGGCAATAAACGACTGATGCTGGTCGTAGATGGAAGGATGTTCAGTAAAAAGCACGGTGAGGAATGCTATTTAGATAACTTCTGGGGACGAATAATGGAAGAAACGCCAAGTCAACGATGGACAGTTCGTTCGCAGAGGGCGCTTTTATGACGATTCCCAACTCATCCGAGTCCTCATTAAATGAATTATTAACATTTCATCATAATGAGTTCAATGAGATATATTGTGAAATAAATTAATAAATCGGGTTGCTAAAACTCAGCCATCATATTGTAGAGTTAGTTAATGTAATGTGGAGTTTTAGAGTTTAAATTAGAAGATATTAAATATTTAGCGCGAGGCTTACAATTCAGTCGTACGTGTAAACGCGCTGTAAATTTTATCATTCATAATATCTGCGTCACTTATTACCAGTTGAGGTGTAAAAATTTTAACGGTAACAGAGAGAATATTACATAATAAAATAACCTCAGAAAGGAAATCATAGGTCGTTTTATGAAATAATATTTAATAGTTTCCGCTAATTCTGGTTTCCTCTCACAGAATTATGCCAAGGTCTTACAATTGATTAGAAAGCGAAGTCCGTACGGTTCACTGACTGCTTTGCGATTGATTTATGTGAAAGGATTAGTCATGAGCAAAATAGAGATTGGGTGAGTGATATCTATATCTTTGGATTGAAATTAATGTTGCTCGGAAATGAAAAACAAACTGATCGGATTAATGATAACACCAATATTTGTCATGAACATTTGTGAGAGTGCCAGCAGATATTGCTTACGTTCATCAAAAGTTTCAAGGTAAAATTTGCGATTAAAATGATTCAGCTCTAACCAAAATAACTCTAACTTAATCTATCACGTTGACCGGTGACATATAGCAAGGGACGCATTAACATTATAGGAGCTATGGTGCTAACAAATCCGTAATTAATGTTTAGTAGGATTGAATCGAATAATCATGATAAGTAAGTCCATAATTTGGCAACTCTTTCTTGTTCTCCTTGTTTGCTGTTTCCTTTGTCTTATCTTAATTGGATAAGGATCTGAGACTCGTAAACACAGCGCGCGAATGGCTCTTTGAAGATAAACGTCTCTTCATAATTTCATATAACATTGGGAAACTTGGACGGATAATATCACATAATGCGGTATTTGTGATTTTTAATGTAGGATTTTAGAGGTATACTGATGATAAACAAAAGTTAACATGGCACGAACCTCTTCATTATCCATATGCAATTGTATTTTGGGAATTACATAAGACAGACTAGCGCCGTAAATAATTTTGAACAAAAACTACTTATAAATAAACCTAAATATAGGAATTTACGTATGTACAATTAAAACTCTTCACAAATACTCATCTGTTCATATGATTTTGATGCTGTTTCTCAACCTTAATTTCATCGTAGAACATTAGAAGAAAAATATTTATATTCTTTCTAGTTTACGCGAACCCTAATGTGACCCATGAAACCATTCATTTCTCTAACGAAGGTTTTAGGACTGTGAATTATCGTTTGAATGTTTGTTATCGGACACTATTTCCAGTTTTTCAAGTTTCAAAAGAATCGCTTGGGTCAAGGCATTTTTTTTTAGAGTTTGTTGCTCTAAAACGATGTCATTTACTAAAAACTGAGCATATCCATTTACTAAAGAATTTTTATGAGTTTTTCTCGAGATAAATTTCTCAGAATCCATCTGGAGGGTCAAGAAAGCTGAAAAAGAAGAAGGTGCATTTCTCTAGTTGCGTTAGATTTTGAACTCTTCGAGTGCTCATTGAAAGAGGGAGAGATTTTTTTCTATACTTCAAAAGGATGGACGTAAAATCGATCTGGAGCGTTTTTCTGTTAGTGCGTGTGAAAAATGGACCATAAGACAGGAAGATATTAAACGATTGGAGGCTTTTGAGATGTGGACGTAGTGCAGAGTGGAAAAAATAAGCTAGATTGATAAGGAAACAAATCAGGAAGTAATGGAAAGAAGTGAGGGAGTACCGTTTCGATCAAGACAAAAAATGGAAGAAGAAATGAGTGAGTCGATTATTGAGAAGGAAGTGATAGTAAGTAAAAAGTAACTGAGCTTAGAATACAAGGAAAAGAGGTAAAGAGAAGACAAAAGTTGTTGGATCATGTTAAAGGTATGGTCATCTATCTAGGAGTAAAAGAGAGAGTGTTGAGTAGGATTATTAGGGCAGACGGTAGTCTTCTACTTAAAAGTAGGAGACTATGGTATGCATGAATTTATGATATAAAAATATTGATTTAAATAATATCTAATCCCGATCACCACTAACCAATGTCTGAGATGGATCCCTATAATTATTTTTTTGTTGGAATTGACTTTTTCTCCCTCCTATTTTTATAATTCATTAGTCCTAGATAATTCCTTGGGAGAAAGAAGAAGGAGTATGTGGGAGCTAAATTGCTTCATTACCACACAATGAAACAAAATAAATATCTAGTCTACGCAAGCATATAATTTCCATGACTTGATAAATATTATCCATAGAGTTATCATGAGGTACGAAGCAGAAAGTTATTTTCAGTACAGTTGGGGACGAATCTGAAGATATACCCTTCTAATTAGAAAGTTAATGTGTAATTAAAGAGGATAGCTCGCCTAATGCGATGGAAAATTTTTTTCGAGAACTATATCTTTCTTATTAAAAAGAACAATTTTTGTCGCTCTGTACCCAACTTGTACATTTTAGAATAGGAAGAAAAGTGTTACGTCAACACGTAGCATTTCATTCCCAGAATACTCCGTCAACTCTACATTCGAGCATGCATCCTGTTATCCCCATCTCAGCGTGTGGCGTAGATGAACCATTCAGTCTATTTTCCTTACCGAGTAACCGAAGCGTATCATTCGCGGAAAAGATTATTTGAGGCGACAACTCCTCATTTTCCTCGCAGTATCTGATCAGCACATACATAGGATGAACGCGATACATCTACTACGTTTTCCGAGAATGTCTCTGACGCTACACAGCAACTCTGTGTTGTTAACTCAAGAAGTCTTTCTTCGAAAGATTCCCATCCATCCCCTTAACTCAAGAAGCATCTTGGTAACAGTAGGCGATTTATCTCAGCAATTATGGGCAAAACGTACGCCCTTTCGCTGTTTCTTTTCACGAATACAGCGCTTGTCTACGGGCTTCCATATACACGCGCACCACTTGGCGAGGCCTAACTAGCGCAATATTCACCGACTGTCCCTACTCGTCTACCACCTATTCGCTTGTACCTCTTCAACATCGGCCAATGTATAAATAACAATAATCAATCGCTACGAAAATAATAGAACTGGAACAATTAGCCGCTCTGTGCTGTCATGGATGTGCCAATTATCCTAGCCATGACGAATGTATGAGACGCATAGACTGAATCGATCGAAGACAGAGAACATGGGTCGACCTTCAAAGGCGCACTCGATAGAAGGTTCTCACGATGCGAATCTGACCGCAGATCCCATTAAGCATGCCCCGACGCATTACTTCCACCGCGAGCGCCACTCCCTCGAGCGTACTTTTACACACGGCGCACACAATTACGTCCAAACATTATGGGTTTTGCCGCTCTCCGATCGCTCGGCCCTAATCCAGTTTGAAGAGCCGGTGCCGCGAACCCTCGAGGACCATCCTGTCGATGTCCGAGTGATTTTCACTTGTCGCTGAACAATGGAACGCGGGGGGGAACACTCGTCCGCCCCCGCACGCCACGGTCGGTGCGGTGGGCGTGATACCCTCAACGGAGATGCATTCCATATCTCGTGGGAGGCGAGGGGAATAACAAAGGATAGCGGCAGGAGAGGGGAGATGAAAGTGAAGCAAAAGATGGGAAGACTGAAGGACGGAGGTTGAAATGTGGGGGGCGAATCTACGCATCTCTTCATTTAGATGCATAGAGGAGGATGCAAGGGATTTACCAAGAGGCAGGAATACATAAGAAAGAAATTTTAGCGAGGTTGCTAGATCCTTTTCTCTTTACTCTGCTGAAATACACAACAGTTATTTATCCGATTTAGATTTCGGACTTTTCTGGCCAAGACAGGACTTGCTCTCTCCGAGCAGAAAATTGGATTCTTGAGTTTATCATTCGACAGAATTACCTTCTCCTCAGCTGAGTTTATTTCTCCTCATTTTTCCCAGGATAAGCGATGTGCAATATCTTCCATTTCGATTTAGGTCTTTGGTAAAGTCGGAGTATTATTTTCCGTAATGAGTACTTTGAAAGAGTATCGATATTTCAAAGTTGTTTTGAACCCATCCTCAATTGACTCCCTTCTTATTCGGTAATAAGAATTCTTATTTGATTTACTATTCGACTTCATCGCAGTGTTTTTTCAGTGTCAATTTTATTAAATCGCAAATCTTAATCTCTCTCTGATGAAATTTATTTTTATATGGAAATACGGTTTCAACATGAAAACAAAGTTTTTCACAAATAAAATTATTTGAAATTGCGATTTCTTGCAACTTCTTCAATGCCATTGATATTTTATTTACAAGTGAGGCATTTTAGATCCCGATCGACTATATTCCAAACCCAATACTTGATCGATAGAGATTCTTTGCTTTCCAGTCAAGTTCACAAACCCTCTCCTTCACTTGGCTTTCTTTCATTTGTACCACACCCACAACTCGAAGGCAACAAACCTATTTGCCCTCCATTCTACTTCCTCGTTATCGAGTTCTATTTCTCACATTTATAAACCTTATACTCTTGATCGAGGTTTTCAGATGTCCTAGCTCTATGTCAGTTCACGAGGCTATCTTTTTCGGTTGCCGACCTTGCTCGCTTATTTGTCTTTCACTGTCTATCATATACAATCTGACCCTGACTTTGTAATGCTTTTGCTAGAGAAGAAATTCCTTTCGGCCTTTCATCTGTCAAACCTCTTTTCCATCACATGAAAACAATTTCCATTAAAATAACCTGAGCTTAAGACAGCCTAAGTAATGTCGGAATCTCGAATGCTAAAATAAAGAAGAAATTATATGAAAGGAAGGAGGAAAATAATCCCGCGTTCATATCTGAGTGACACAGTTAAAGGAAAAATAACACTTTAATGACGATTTTTAAAGTAAAACTTAAAAAACTAACATTTATAATTCTTATATTAAGTTTGATAGTGAAAAAGAGAATTCTTTATTTAAATATTTCTTGAACAGCTAATTAGCAGAGATTGGAAATTGTTTAATGGAAGCACAGTATGTGCTATCATATTTTCAAACTTTGTATTTACAACTTTTATCAGCACTATGAGAGGCTCGAGCTATTCCATAGAAGGCAGCGTTTAGTTGAGAAATAAAATGAGGAGATTGATTCTTCCGTGAAGCGTAATTTACCTTAAATTTGTTTCATAATGAAAGTCGTTTATTTCACGTAGCCCATAATTCTTCTCCATAACCTTTCGTGGATGAACATTTTAATTACTTAACGAATTCACGGTTAAAGCTTTTAAATAATATGTACGACATGCAATTCCTGCACGAAGTCGACCACGCCCTCGCTTGATTTCTGAAGCAATTTAGGAATCTTTGAAAGAAAGGAGATCAGAAGCTACGCAGCGATTGTTAATTAAGCCAGGGGAAAAGCGAGGAAGACCCTAATATACTGTAATGGGTTTTATGATACCCCATCAAACCGATCCGAAAACGTGCATAAAATAAGAAAAATCGTTTTAACAGCTCATTCTTTTCACGTGCGATTCGTGATGGTATTACTCCGAAGTCATGGTTTGGTCCTTTTTTTTCACAAACCTGCCAAAATCGAAAGAGCCTCTTTTAGTTTTGGAATACAAGGAGCTCTTTGGATAAGAAAGGATAGGTAAAAAAGTAGCAGATTTCCATCCAAGAATGGAAGAGGCCGATAATCTATAAGATTCCCATTCAAATAACAAAAGGGGACAGAGGAATTTGAACCACATGTTTATTTAAATACATTAATTATCCACCACGAAAGAGAAAACGATTACTCGTGAATCTTTAATGGACTATCGTAGCTTATATCGAGCTCACATTTCAACATTAGTACCTATATAGTTAAATTAGCTTCAAACATGTTTTAATTTAGATAAATCGACAAAAAGTAATTGATTATTCCCATTGACATAACCTGGGCAGTAAATATTTACTATAAAAACCTTCAATATGGTCATCTTTGTCAACGCGCTCTACCTTCCGTACACGATGTTTTTCTGTACATGAAACAGGCCGAGGGCTGCTTTGAATGTAAGTTACAGCCCTGAAGAGCGAATCAGGCCTACTTGGCGAGATGAGGAGCGAATTGGTAGATTGCCCCTTAATTTCTTCACTGATGGGTGGAGCAAATCTCCGCAGTTGCAACACAATGACACAGGAAATAATCTAGAAACTTGCCGGGATTATCTTTTAAGACAATTTTCTTATGAACTCATCTCAACTTTCAAAATGCCATTTCGATTGGATATTTGCGGTAGATGTAGTGTTCGTAGAAACTCTTGAAATTAAGATTTTAATTTAAGGTCCTCATCACCTCCCATGCAAATTACTAGCACTAGAAAGTCCTCAAGGGGCAGTCGACCCTTCGGCCAATGCAGTGACAATGTGAACGACTCGTATTGTAGTATGTGATAAGGCGTTACCAAAAAGAACGCTGCAATATATATTATTATTAGTGTTAACTTTCATACATTCACAGCCACGAAGAGGACTAAACCAAAAGTAAACGAAAGATATTTTTTATCTTGTATCAATGGGCACACGATACCGCTCAGCAACGAAGACATCAATCAAAGCAGAGAATAAATGTTTTTATGGATTCCCGAAGTGTGGAGGAGAAAGTGTCAGACAGTATAAGACACGAAGATGGGAGACACGGTGAATTATTTTCAAGGAGGAGAAAATCAAGCGTGTGAGTAACAAGGAGAGAGCAACTCTAAATCGAAAAATTATGCAGTTGAAAGCGCATCCGTAACGGGTGATATTGAGGCAGGCTAATGGAACTTACATAACTGCGTAGTAAAAAGCGAAACGCATTACTTCAATTATGCGTTTAGAGGCATTACTAATTTACAAATTAAACGGAGCATATTCTTTAGTTTCAAACGGCGGATTATTCATTCGTAGTAGGACGAACACAATTCAAATACAAATTGTTACTCGATTCATTACCAATTACATCGAATTCCGCACAGCTGTATTTGAATATTTAAACTTATAATTGAATTGAAAGGTGACTATTCATGTACGTCCCCTTTCCAGACGATGTTAAAGAACGAAAATCAATCGTTTTTATTTCTCTCACTTTTTTGAACGCATGTTAAAATTGGTAATTCAGAATTAATATACTTAAGTTCCGACGCATTATTACTTAATTTATTGCGTTACAAATTTTTATTAATTTGAAAGAATGTTGATGAATGAATGTTAACTATGAATCGTAATTTGAATCGCCAGATCGAGGAAGAGCGCATAGAGGCGATCTGGATTGAAGCTATTTTTGCAGTACTGAAAAAATGCATCGGATTTCATTCCCACATAATCTATCATTACTGACTAGAAAAGCTGGAAAGCACTACAGAGAAAATTCATATTACTTGTTTAAGGAGTTACACTGAGGTACGTCCTGTTAAAGGTGCAGGAATAGTTAAAAAATGGTTAAAGGGTTAAGGTTAAAAAAGGTTAAGGAATGGTTCTCGATAATTTATCGCACGATTTTGAAGTAATTCTATGCCGAGGTAATGTTGGATCATAGATTAAGGTATTTTCCTCTCATTATTTTCATTTATTCATGTCTTCATTTATTCATACATAGCAAATTCTTTTAATATTCCTAGGACTTCCAAAGGTCTCTTACAATATGGAAATTGTCCTTTATAACGTATGTCTAGGGATCTTTAGGAATGCCCGTGTTTACATTAGTAGTCAATAAAATGAAACAGCTATTATATTGGGTGTGCTCAAATATGTATTTTACGTAATTGTTTGTCTGTTCTCTGTTAACTTACTTCCTTTCATGAGATTAGATTTGGATCAGCAGGTTACTATTTCCATTCCAGGAGTTTCTGTCTGAGATATGATGATTGCAACGGGAAAAATTAATATGAGGTAGTTTCAGGTTAAAGATAAACTACCCCGTACAAATTTTCGCTACTAAAAGTTTATGATGGAGTGAAATGAAATAAAAATTTCGAAATTTGAATACTGAAAGATGATAAACTTTCATCTAGAAGGTATGAAGTATTTCAGAATAACTTTTTTCAAAATCTGTATTTTATTTGTGAGTTTTCTTGTGAATGCCATGCAATGAAAGTTAAAATTAGGCAATCCTATGCATTAGTTAAATTCCAATTATCTTCCGTAAACGAAGTTCACGTTGGAATACTAAAACCTACTCTTATCTCAGCCAATTATCTCCCATCCGAAATCTTTACTGCGTCTTTGGAGCAGGGATTATTGCTGAGCATTTAAACGAGGAATCTCCATAAAAATGGTTTGCAGAAAGATAGCATTTAAGTACTTTCTTTGGACACTAAAAATACCCCCATCTTTAATGTCCTTGCTAAGTGATTCCAGCGGTAGCCAAAATATCCGCGAACGTTCTTCAGAATGGGATCGGCGCAAAAACTCTCAGCCGTGTCGAGATTTAAAATGAAAATTTGACGTCATTTCTCACTTCGCTTTCTTTTATTTCCTGATATCACCTTGCGGGTGTAAACGTTAATTAGAAAATTCCCGTGAGCTCTTGGGTGCAAGAGAGCAGGGAGAGTCGATTAAGGTAAAATGCAGCGATTCTTCAACAGACAAGAGGCCGCCTTTGAAGAAGCCACCGCTGACTGCGGAGCGAATACGCAAGCCAAGAGATATATTAGCTGCGAAACACATTTAGATTTACACCAAATTAAAATCACTTACCAGCATTAGCATGACTGATTTAAGCCAGACAAGTATCTGTTTTCTTGAAAAGTGGTATATAGGGAGGAAGTATTTCCAAGCGAATGCACATCCTGCAAACCTCTCGTATGTTTACTACTGACTACTTTTATTGTATTCGGTAGAATTTCGGATTTATGCTAATTAGCATTGCTTCCAATTCGAGGAATATCGGCTTCCCTTTCCTGGAAACAAATCAAACATCAAAGGTATGGACTTTTCAGCTTCAAGGTTCTAAAATAAGGACAATGGAACGATTTCCTGTGAGAATCTTAAAATTAGAGCCGTTTCCTTTCCTAGATCATGCCTTTAAGGCAATTCTGAGAGATTATTAAATATGGATTGGATATTCTGAGCAAGAATACGTCCCGAATGTACAGCTGAGTAGTGGGAATATATTTAATTGAGAATCTGTGACGTGTGTTTGCAATGGTATCCAAATGTTGCTTGTATTGTGGCGGACTGAGGATACAAACTTAGAATAAACTTCGAAGGACCCTTTTATTGCTATTGGTTAGGTATTTTTAGGCTGTCACATTTTGTTGATTATCTTGTTATTTGACATAATTTTGTATTATGTCACCTTTTGCTATCTGATCTGTAGTTTCGTTCCCATTTCTTTAATTTCACATTAATAATAATCCTTTTCGCGTTAACCTCAATGAAACTGGTATTATCACCCTTTATCTTCAAAACATCATGAGATTGTTGCGATAACTTTCAAAAAATCTAAAACCTCAATTGCTAGAAATTTTACCATTTCTTCCATTAATCAAGGTCTCTCGTAATCAAATCCCTTCGCTTATTGGAAGCTTCCACGGATGCTGGGTCTTTCAACATCTTCTGTGCATCCTCATTACCAGGAAAGAGACCCTAATGCACATTTCTAATCTGCTCTGAAATTGTAAGGAAACTGTACATACATTTCTCACGAACACAATATATATTCAGTAACACCTCCAATCCCGCTTCCGATTTCCAATTTTTCAGCACCTGTATTCCCGCTTCCATTCCACATTACCACTTTTAAGGGAGGATGTAAATCCTCCCCTGAAGAGCTACCCCATTTCACGCTCGATCTCTCTTTAGAGGCTACCCCGAGAATTCCTTTGTTATGTCTCCGAGATACTTAACGAGGGCGATATTTCTTAATTCGATCGCGAACTAGAGAGAATACAGATCTCGGTAAAGTAACGCCTCACCTAAGTACCTAGGCTCTCTTCGGCGTGACAAACAACTTCCACTAGGCAAGAATAATGGAGAGTGCTGCCCCTTGTTTATCGAATAGACGCCCATCCCTTTTACGACCGCCGCGACGGCGCCTCGGTGGTGCTCTATGTCGAAATCGGTTGCTCTCGTCTAAACTGTTGTCGGCGATGAATCGATTTTAAAATTCCTCTCTACCGCTGCTCCAAATCTAAGAAAGGCGAATGGTGCCGTTTCTTACGGAGCGCCGGATGCATTTTTTATTTCGGTAGTATTTGCTGCAAACGGGAGTGCGGCCGTGATCCGCTCGTTTATCCCGCCTACGGTATGCAGCCCTAGGCATGCACAAAGGGCTGCCATTGTAGCGCTAGCGTAGACTTCATGCAATCGATTTCTACATGAATTTTCCGCTTTCTTTTGGCAAAATGAATGCTTCGAGGCAAAGGTCCAACGTGCGGCCGCCAATCTTTTCAAAGTTTGGTAAACAAGTTTCCAACCATGTGCTCGATCGAATATCACTCTTCGGTGAGGTTCTTTTTTGATTTTATTCCATTTAAAATAATTAATTCTAAAGTGCGAATTTCAATGAAGATGCACAATTTATAAGTTATGTCCAATGAGTATTTTCCTTTCAAACTTAAGTTGATTCAAAGAACGCCAAATACAGCTTGAACACGTTTCTTTCGGTACATATTTGACTCATAGAAAATTTTACACTAATCCACTATTAAATTAATTCGTGCTTCGTCTAAATCTAAAATTTTTAGCGAATTGAATTGATAAATTCTTAAGCATATTCGGAGCTTTAGATTGATAAGTTATTCACGAACACAGTTTTGCTACCGGTGAAGTCATATTTTAAAATCTGCTTGACAAGTGATGCCTTGAGGGTGGCTGGGTGTTCAACTCCTCCACCATACACCACTATAAGCTTTCGGAGGGTAATGAGGAAACCAGAAAAGATGAGGAATGAGGTAGTTTTCTCTTCATTTCCTCAATAATCAAGCATGGCATCAGGAATTTACTCTGAAATAGTTATGTGAAGAAATTATATGCTTACACAGAAGATGCCCCCGCCGAAAGTGTCAAATAAATAAATAAGATAGGCTGCTTAGTTATTCCTTCCTGGCGTTGTTGATAAAATTTCTTTTATAGCCCGCAGTCACTGTAGCTGACCATCCTGTTCTACACCAATGATCTGGACTTTAGAGAACTAACCACCATCAAGGTTACTCGACCTCTGGTTTACTACCAATATTTCCCGTTACACTAAAAATCGGCTTAATGTAGCAAAATCATCTTCTGCTACTGTTTATGATATGGGGTTCTATCAAAATGGGGACAAAATTTAGGAAAATTTGGCGTTTATGAGCCCCACAAGATCACGTCTGAAATGAAAATTGAAAATAGGTCCATATTTTAAGATCATTAACTATTAATGTATAGGTAGACCAGAAATGTAACAAATGCTACAGATAAATATTTCACAAACCAGTCGCTGATACGGAATTATCGAAGAATTTCTGCGAAGATGACATTTCTGTTAGCAGAAAAAGTTTTATATTACGTCTTAGGACCCTTTAATGAAATTTAGCCACTAAAATGGCCGTTTTCGGAGGAATCTCTTGGATATTCCGCTAAAAATGTTCGTTTAATATCCATCGAAGAAATATCGAAGCTAGTATTGGAGCAGGTGAATATCGCTTTCAGACGAGGGACGATTTTTCAAGTGCAGACGAAGGGTTAACGGCCGTACCAAATCCTGGAAGAACTTTGGGTGAAAATGACCATCTCCATAATAGCTTATGGAGATGGTCATTTTCGTGCATTTTAATAGCTTCCATGGCGCGGGATTTTCTCTTGTCTTTCGGAAAGGGATCGATGCGGCATTATGTTTATGGCGATCGATTCGGAGCCGAGCATTAAATCAAAATGCGCACCTCGAAGCTCGTAAAATTCCACCTTTTTTTACCTCCACATCCGCTTCCAAAGTATAGGGGACGCGACAGTTATTGCTTTTGCCAAATTATGACGGACTTCGACGACGTTAAGTACCGAGAAAATGATGAAAGTTAAGGGCTTGGATGGGTGCGAAAGCATAATGTTACGGCGGTGGTCCTTAATACGGTAGGTTTAGAGCCCTTCATTATTAAGTGATCGAGACGTCAAGATGTGATCTGAATGATTGGGAAGGCTTTTTGCTGCGGAGGAGATCGAAAAGGTAGCTTTCTCCGGAACAATTCAATTGACTCTATCGGATGAAAGCGATATTTTTACATGATATACTCAAGGACGAGGAAAGGGCTGAGTAGGAATCACCAACTTCCAGCAAGTATCTATCGAAAATATTTTACAGCTATAATTTTCTCTTACTATTTCCCTACAAATTTTCCATCAAACTATCCAAATGAATTATTAATTCAGTGTGGGAAGGCGTTCCTTCGTGGGAGGCTATTATAATAACGACGCCTGGTGCTAGAGAAACGCGTTAGAACGTTTTTGAAGGTATTCGAACTCATTTCAATTATTATTATTATCATTATTCTGACTGAGGTCGAAGGATATTCAAAATTATTTAACAGAAAACTTATTGTAACTTACTTTATCCTTACTCATTGAGCTCGTAATCATCATTTCCACATTCTTAATTAGTTCGAAAGCTACATTTTGTCGAATGATGCGAATCGGTTGTTTAATATAATTCACGAAATTTATGCAGCTGATTATCAATTCTGAATCATAAAGTAAACGAATATATTTATATATTTGAAGTAATTTATTGGGCATTATTTGCGGAAACTGTTTTTTCTTATATTCATTGGATTAATTTAGAGAACAGTTTAAGTAGTCAATTGTTAGTTCACAAACATGAATACCTTAAATATAATTTAGGTAATAAAACTCGATTCCGAAGCACCGGTGCTTCGAATCTATAATTTACTATCCCAGCGGTATTCTTCCGGTATTTCCTCTCATCTTCCCTCGCGTGGGATAAACAATCTGATCTTTTTAATATAACTCAGCTTTGATTAATTTAATCGATAGAAAGAATCAAGGAGTGTGTACTATGAAATACCATTCAAACATTAGTTTCCTTTAAAACATCGTAATTTATCCAGAATGATGACTTATCATTTAAACATAATAAATTCCAGTAAATATCATATTCCAGAATACACTTTCAAAGCACTGGCAATAGAAACTACCACTTCACCGAATCCTAAGCCGATTAGTTGAAAACATTGAAGAAAACGACGTCTATAAATTTTCTTTCCTTCTATAGATGGGATAATTACTGCTTTTTGAATGTTAAGGTCGCTCCCTTTGAAGTGCTAGAGCAATCTTGACTCTTTTCGTTTGTTTCCTAAATCAACATTTCAGAAATCGAAGAAAACAACTAAAAAGGAACTGAGGAATGATTCCAATTGGTGAACAGAGCTGTTACAAAATGGTAACAAAAATAACGTATTATGAACGCGGAGCGATCAAAACGTCAAGAAGATTGCCATTTTAAATAACTTTGGAGAGAATGTCCTGGCGTACGCTGATGAAGGGAGTGATCGAGATTACAGATATGCGTTCTACTTTCATGGTCACATACTTGGAACTGAAAACACATTTATTATCTCCCGCGGAGAATTAATATGCGTCTGATACATCAGATAAAGTGCTCTATACGTGATGTGTCAGTGAAGATAAATTACGTTTCCATTTGAAATTAATTAGATTCGCTGAAGGGTTCTTAAAAATATCGACGTTTACTTTCACGGCTAGATTAAAATCCGGGATATCGGACGAGATTCAAAAATCCATCGCGTACAGCCAGTGCTTCTCATTTTATCGCTGGATTTAACGATTAAGTATATCGTAGAATTAATTGCTGAATTTCATCATTCGTAACTAGATTAGATATCGGCATCGTGATGACGGTACTTCGTAACAGCTCGCCATCATTACAGGTTGAACTGCATTATAAATAAACTCGTAGCAAAGTCTACTTTACACAAGAGATGGGCGAATCCCGATCTATCTGAAGGTAATTTCGCGCGTTGTGCTTCTACCCTGGGAAATTTCGAGGAAAAACAAGCAAGAAAAAAATAAGACGGGAGCGGGAATCGAAGCAGAGAACTGTCATTGTACATTATCCGACTAAGCTATCCGAGAGGAAATTTTTAAAATTCTATAATTTTTCTTGCCGGATAGTCTAGATCTCATACGATTCGATCCGATCGAGATCTTTAGAATACGATCTTGTGTTTCAATCGAAGTAAGGAAACGATTAAATTCGATTCGGGAAATCGATCTTTTCGTTAAAAACTCCCATCTCTACTTTACACCAAGAATTATATGAAGCTGGGCGCTTAGAGACAATCTATTTTAATATCGTAATATTACTGTTTAAAGAAATTAATACTCGCGGACGATTTATGCTGGTTTTTCTTACCTCCATAATTCTCTATTCTTTCATTTCTTTATTATAATTACTTGTCTCAGTCCACTCAATCTCAGACATAGTGAAACAAGACGAAAAAAATAGAGAACGCCCAATAAACGAACCAGGAGATGTATTTCGTACGATATGGCTGAAAAGAAAAACTGACAGCGAAGTGTTTCTACGATAACTATATAATTACTTTATTCGTGATGAAAAAATGGAATTTGTAACGCAGAGAGAGAGAGACTTAATGCGTTATTTTTGTTTAAGAAGAGTAGGCAAGCAAAATGGCATATATCCCTACCGCAGGTCTTAAAAATCCTCCCCAGCCGCAGTCCTGCTATTTTTGAGTGTCTACTATCAAATCTAAGCTTATGTATTATCAATGCTTAGTAAATAAGGATCATACATTTAATTTAACTGAAATTTTACGAAATTGGCAACGGAATCAAATTATTATCCGTATATCAAGAATACGAACTTATGAATAACAGTGAAGTCAGAAGTGGTAGTATTGCGTTATTACATTTCTTTCTAATCCAGAATGCTATAACTCGGAAACGTCCACTTAAGTGCAGTACAATGACTCTATAGTTAACATTTTCTTAGAAATCAATCATAGGAGACGTAATGAAGGTCATTCCTTAGAATTTTAACAACTCATATCTCAAAAGCTTACGTACCATCACGAACAAAGCTACGAGCTAGACTGATGTTAAGTAGAATTAAGATTATTTTTTCTCATTCCAGTACCAAAAGACAAATGAAAAATATTCCATTCATTGAGGTAAGACAGAAGGGTACAAATGCACATTACAAACCTACATTTACGTCAACGTTTATGCAGAAGAGATTGGCAATGACTACTAAGTATATCCAGTATTCGCTCTTACGCGGAACTAAAGTAACCGACTGTGATTGAAAATACCTTCGCAAGATTTTTCTCAGATTCAATGATGGGCAGAGTCGGTGTGCTGGAAGAAATGTAACCGTGTCCTTTTTGGAGCGATTCAAGGTTGCGATCCTATCGGCCAAGGAGACGTAAAACCGCTAGAGACCAAAAAGCCATCAGCACACAAACGTTCCTCAAGCAACCAGAAAGTCAAGCGATACAAAAACAAAGAAATCTCGTGCCGAACCAAACGCTGAGTAAAAAATGCGGAGAAGCGATCGTGCCTCGGTCACGCTGTAAACGGATTCGATTGTTCCGGAGGAAAAGGATTCGTTCGGAATTATTCCTCATCGGCGTGCTTCATGAGTGGTGTGCCTTGAGCAGCATAAATTGAGAAAGATCAATGCTCTGCTCTACTGCGCCTTATCTTAAAAATCAGCTTTGTCCAACCTCAGCCGCTGGCTTGAGAAAAATAGGAAGTTTTATCAAACAAAGGTGTCAGCAAAGACTTCTTAAAGAAAATAATCACACAACCGCAAATTCGAACGAACCTAACAATGAGCGAAATCAATTCTAAGGCGATATTGATAGCCTTTCTTCAGAACTCCGGAAGGGAAATAATTTAGATTTAAAATCAACAGTTAAGTTTTTATGGAAAGAAGTTTATACTTACTGAGGTCATCATCTAACCAAGATTCCAACCTAAGTCCTCGGAATTGCTAGATTAGGACGCTAACACCTACACTTCCGGGGCTTGAAATAATCACTGATAGTGCAAATTAGTTTCAAGATGAGAAAACTGTGGTTAATGGACAGCAAGATATGGAAAACCAACGCGTATTAGGTTTGTTGCAATTAAACATCAATATGCAAACAAGAAATAAACCCTCAAAACGTAATGTCCCACTCATAGTTCCGTTATCTATGCCGTCGTTGCGCCCACAAAGTCGGGACTTACCTACGTAACCATCGATTGGAATTAAAAACCCGACACAGCCGATCTCTTTGATAAAGTGCTGAAGATTTGAAAGTATACAATAAATGAATTATTTAAACTAATCTGTTAATTGGAAGACATTGACCTACGAAAATTGGAAGATATCATCATCAAGACATATCTGATAATACGGTGAAGTATTTCAGTAAGTCGTATTAAAATTCTTTCTTAGTAGTAGCAATGTAGAAAGTGCTTTGCTCTCTTAGATTATTTCGCTTTTGGGCTTCCACCAGGAATTGAGCCCAGGACCACTTTCATCAAAGTCGAACCCGCTGTCCGCATGGCTGTCTGAGAGCCTAACATATTTCTCCGACCCTTAATAACAAATACGCACTTGCATTAAAATTTGCTTTAGCAATCATAGTCTGATTTTTCTTATGAAAAACGCCAGCGCTCCGCTTCCTTGTTATCTCTCCCTTCTTTCGCAAAGCAAAGTAAGCGCCAAGTAAAATTGGTTTACACAGAAATAAATTGCTCAGGAAATTGTCTTACCTGTAATAATTACGACCAAGGTTTATCAAGGAGGCCTATCATTGCATAAAACATGTTTTCTCCTTATCAGAAAATAATAAATTCATAAAAAGGAACTCAAGCTCCCTGTAATAAATTAAAATCAATCCGAAACGAGAAAAAAGAACTTACTATTTTTACGGAAAATTTCACTAGTAAGAATTTTCATACTTATAGACGAAACTAATCGCAAAAAAGAACTTACTATAGAAATAAAAATACTGTTTCTTCTGTCGGATTCTGTCGGTATGGCCACTTTCTCGCAAAGTGGTCTTCATCATATCAAATTTAGGATGAAAACACTTTGCGGTTATCAGTGAAACATACCGAACTCTCAAAACTGGTTTCGAACCCCTATTTCGTAACCAGAGAAAATATCCACAAATTGCACGGCACAAGAATATGAAGGAAACTAAAACTGGCCCAAGGAAAAAAGGGAAGGGAAATATAAGTATTATTACGGAGGGAGTGATAGAATCCC
Source organism: Pachydiplax longipennis (assembly GCA_036926295.1). Lineage (NCBI taxonomy): Eukaryota > Metazoa > Arthropoda > Insecta > Odonata > Libellulidae > Pachydiplax > Pachydiplax longipennis. The sequence continues at coordinate 15,821,897 of JAVFKF010000004.1, read as the reverse complement.
ATAGTGGATAGGAAAAGGGATCTGCAATACTTCGTTAGAATCGGATGAATTCTACTCAGACGGTCTCAAGGACGGTCTTTCTGAGATCCCCAAATGGTATTTCGACGTAAGATAAAGGAATAAATTTTTATTTATTATTCAATTGAAGAAAATTTTTCATTTCCATGTACCATGTACATTTTGTTAACGATAGCAAAAATTCCTATTTCTAATATAATTTCAATTTTCCCTGATATGGTTAAGTAGAATTTTTCTAGCCAGGATGGCAGATTCTGAGAGACTAAAATGCTAATAACAAGCATGTAAAAGCAAATATTACTTTATTCACTTCGAGAAATCAGTCAATGATATGAGGATCTTTTTGCGTAATATGGATGGTGTATCCGATTGGGATAATTGCATTGAATAAATGTATCAATTGGAATAGCACGCACAGTGAAATATATTCCAAAAAATCATACTATCAGAATGTCCTGCACATCCCATTATTATTAGAGTGTAGTAGCAGATAGATGGTCAATACAGGGTGGAGAAATTCATAGAAATGACCTTCAGAAAGTTTGGGGACACTCAGTCGTGATTTTTCTACCATCGAAGTCTTGTTGTCTCCCACATTTACATAAAGAGACTGCACTCACCTTCCCAGAGGTCTTCCACCGCCGAACCTGAGCCTTCCATGTCCTTCGCTCAGATGAGTTGGGGAGGGCGCTGTGGTCGCCGACGCGGACGACGCCCTGCCGTCGCCGATACCTGACGAGTCACGGGCACGTTCCCGCATCACTCACCAAGGAAAACCCCTCCTGGAAAAACAAAGTCTGGGTCACGCTTCGATTGCTCTTTTCTCCGCTCCAAAAAGCAAGGGAAAATGTCAAAGGGAGGGGGAGGGAGAGCATTAACAGAGGATATCGGATGGAAATATCGGTTCTTTATCGGCCTTTTGGGCGGGATGCATGGTCATCGGGGGAAATTTATCGCTTCATCGTTCTTTCGCTACTGGGACTAAAACAGCATCGTGATAAACAAACTGAAAATTCCCCATGATTCGCATTTAAAGATAATTATCGGTTTCAAAAGGGTAAAGGAAAATTAGTCACGAAAACGTTGACGATACCAGTCATCCAAGAGCCCCTCTATTTCTATAAACCACTGAATATTATATAAAAGTATATTTATGTGAAAGTCACCTTAGTGAACGAGCTAAAAAAATGATTCCAAAATTCTAGCACGAAAGATATATATTCAGTTAAATATTTTTGGCCAACTTCTTCTTCATTGATGAATACAATAAGAGGAAATAAGGAATAGAAATTGTAAGAAAAATCATTGAAGATTCTTCTTGAATTATGAAAACCAAACTACATAGATCAATACTATCACATGATTTAGATCCAGATATTAACCTATACGTATATCTGCTTCGATAAGGATTTCGTCGATAAATTAAAAATAAATACAAATAATAAAGGATACTTTAATAACATAAGATAAGATAAAATTCAACTATTTTCTTCTTTATTATGGACTTCCATTCAGATTGAATTTACAATTTGCATAGTAATTCCAGAAAAATTACTATAATATTAAAATACAGCGTTATCTCAGATAACGAGTATTTTTTCCCTTTTTAAGACTTGGTTTCTCTTAAAAATGTTTTGACTGTTGGAAATAATGAAATGGATCTTCCCATTCTTACTTTTTTTTTGTAAATAATAGGAAAATGAATTTCCTGTGTCGATGGTTTAATCTTAGATTAAGAAAACATACAGTCATTTCGGCCTACAAAAACTATTATATAGAGTATATTCTCTTTAGCAGTGGAATTGCGGTACAAACAAAAATAACAAACGTTCAGTGCTCCTTAAGACTCATTCTCTAAGAAATAAAGAGAATATTCATGAAATAATACATCATAAAAATGTATTCAAATTCGTAACTTGTTGAAGAACATATGGAGTTGAAAGAATGACGCGAATATTAACTCTAGAATTATCACTCGGCGTCGAGATTAAGCGTATTAAACCATGTAAGAATTCGCAGGGAGAACTTCCCAAGAGATACGCCCTCCCCGGTGAATTCTATGAAGAGATATATTTAGAGGATGAGGTGAGCATGGAAGTAGCCACGTTGAAATGGTTTCAAGAGATCCTCTTCACGCACGGTTGATTTGGGCGAATCATCGAGACCAACTTACTTTACTTGTTACGGAAAAAGCACGTAATCGCTTCGACAACCGACTTCGAACGATGAAAGGGAAACGGAGGATGAAAATTGGACAAGAGACGCGGAAGTGGAGACCTTTATGTTTTCCTTTTCTGCACCGCTGCATTCGTTTCGTCAGGGCAGATCGCGATTGCGATTCCCATTGCTTAAGCTCCTCTTAGTCAGGAAGCAGTTATGACATCCCATATTCCCATTCGTGTAATTATATTTAGATATTTCCATGTCGGTTTTGCCGTTCACTTTTTACCTCGCCGAATAGAGTAGAAGGAAAAATAAAGGTCTTTACGCAACTGCGAAGACAGACACGTAGTACATTGGGTAGCTGGTAATGAAGTCAAAGGGAAAAAGTCACGGGAAAAAATTCACAATTTAGGCTAGGGGAAGAGTCACAATTAATTTCTGGTGACCGATAGTAAGGAGCATGTTTGCACAGATATTTCACACCATAATTACAAATATAATATTTTCCGATCGAATATGATGATGTTATATTCGAAATGAATTCATAATAGGCTTATCTTCTCCTTTTATTCAATATATTCGAAAGCAATACCTATTGCCTCAAAAATGCTTTCTTCTATTTCAGTAACGACACTGAATTTATTTCCTTTTGTTTCTTTTCCTTTTGCGATCATTTTCCTTAAATGTTTTACCTGGATTCAGACCATTCATTGTGGACCATGCACTATGTAAATCATCTCATGCCTCAGTAGCTTCCATACTATCACAGCCATGAAAAGACATGGAGTTATGTAAGTGGCAAATACATTTTTTTACCTTGGACCTAGAATGATTGAAAAATGTTTAATTTATCGTAGTATAGTAAAAGGAATACACCAGAGTCCATTCTCATGGATTTTAATGTGAAAAATTGTCGAGCTGGAACCGCGAAGAATAGAGCTAGTGAAGGAAAAAGATATCAAAAGATTCGACCATCAATCAATCATTTATATTCGTCCAAAGATAAAATTTAGCATGATACTTAACGGTGACAGGCGTGATTGCTTAGCTATAACAGGAAAACGTGGGGTAAAATAACGTGATATTCTATGACAGACGACAGGAGAAATATAATTAGCTTATGCTGAAGTTTCCTCGTTAACATTGGCAAATTATTTTCCATTCGTGCCACCAGATAAGTCCTATGTATACAACGAATTTTGATTCTTCTAATGAGCAGAAAAATAGATAGTTGAATCTCCAGCATCTTTTACAGCAGCGAGCGTGAAATGTTCGATTCGTACACGGAAGTTTTCGATTTATGCCTCATTACCGCCGATTCTCCACAAAACGGTTTCCTACGACTCGGGCCATTGATGCACTTGTTTCCGATTCGATATTCTCTTATCTCAATCCAGCCATGCTTCTTCAATTAGGTTTCAGAAGAATTGCATCGTAAAAAAATGAGAAATCCGCGGCACTGAGATACAACCCAAGATGCTACGATACAAAGTCACTCAGACGTGGAATTACTCGCAGGTGTGCAAGAACAGAAAGAATCGGCGATATCCACTTCGATAAACAGACATCTCAGCTTTTTTTGCGATGGAACAGCAATATAGAGACACTATTATTATATTCATCGTGAGCCATAAAGTCCTAGCGCATAAAACGAAAGGTGAAGGGGTTGAATTTCTACATAAGGGAATCGACTGCTTTAGGATAGCACGCCTCACAGAGAAAACTTACGAGACTTTTCTCGATGTTTCTTATCTCTCGGCGCCGAGGTCCTCCTAAGTTATGCGATAAGAACTTGGACGGGTTCGACGCTCGAATAAAATATGACCACATTTTTTATTCAGATCGCTCTTGAAGATTAACTTTGTATTAATACTTTGTACTGTATGTCAGCAACTTACATGACAAGGAAGTCTAAGACTTCGCACCATTTTATAGTAAGAAGATGGTAGCATCTTGAGCTACAAATTGAACTTAAAATATTCATCCTAAATCTCAAAGTTCTCCAATCGAAATCAGCACATTCAATAAGGTCTGAGTCGTAATTGGCCGTCAAGAAATTTTGCTATTGGCAATAAAAGATTAGGATTGACAATTGTAAAGGTCAGTCGCTCATTATTATTTTAGCAAGATCATGCCTAAGTCCATTAACCCTGTAGCAATCAATACAAATTGTAAGTAATAATCATTATAGTAAGATATCAATACAAAAGATGGTTGTATTAATTATTTGCTATGATGATATAACGACGGAGGACTAATTCAGTTGGAAGGTATTGAAAAATCCTAAGAGAGTTTAACCCTTTCCACGAATACAACCGCACTCCCGTGATTATATTAACAATGGCTTATTATAAAGCAAATTATTAATATCTACTTCCAAGGTAGCATATTATCGATGGAGAAAATTCCATAACATCTATAGATTAAGAGTAAAATCAGGAATTAAATAAATTAAAGTTGCGTGCATTTCTTCGAAATTACATTGAGAGCGAAACATGGCGCTCTCTTTAAACTAAAGATAAAACGCCGTGTTCATTACACCAATAAAAATCGATCGCTCACGTTTATGCTGATGATCGATTTCGCCATCACTAAAACAAACATCACGCATACAATTAGCTTCGTATTGCGTTTATCCCGTCAAATACTACAATTAATCACTCGGGCGCACAATTTCGATCGATTCCATCATCAATAAAATCGATTACAGAAAGATATATCTGGATTGAAATTACTAGGAAAACGTTAATGGAAAGAACGGATGTAATTCTTGGCTTCAGTTTTTGACCTTCCGCGTTGAAAAGCAAACTCGCGCTATGACGTTCTTTATAGCTTGATTTCAAGCGAAAATAAGGAAAAAGCACCGCTATTGAGATGTCAGCGACGTGACTCTGTACTTGTGTGAATCGAGTGATTTACAACGGTGGCCCATAATCATCCGCAATTCGTTTGTGAATGAGGGACATGACGACGATTTTAAAGGAAAATTACGCGGCTGCCGCTAACTGCGTGTAATGACTAAGGACGATTCGAAAGAGGGTGCACGAGAGCCTTGGGCGGTAGGCTATTTGCCTTGATTAAAATATCATATGTTTGGAGTCGTTCTCAACTCGATACGTATATCTACCTCCGCCGTATCTGTCACTTATATTCTTGTTATGCATGAATTCAAGTCGTTCAAGAACGGCTCAATCAATCTTGGACATTGCGAAACATATTTCTATCATACCGTGTTGGATACATCGAAATACTATTGCGTACAAAATAAATATTAGAGGGAATCAAATCCTAGCAAGACACTATAATTTTTTGTTTGTTCTCACGTTTTAATGCAATTAGGCCCTCAAAAATTTTTCATCGTTACATTTTCTGAAACGGCATCTGATTCTGACATTTGTGCAATGCAGCAATACGCTAATTAAATATGAGCGATGTTTGATGCTCTTTGATCAAATATCGATTTAGAAAGAATAGAAAGAAAACATGCTTTTTTAATTAAAATTTAATGTTTTGGCATTGCTAATTTTTTTGTCTCTTCATTCTTTGCTTTTCAAATCGATGTTCTGAGCATTACCAATTATTCCCGTTGCACTGATTGGTAATTAAATAGTTTCGAACAATCGCCAGAATAAATTGCTTGGAAATCGGATTACAGCCATCCTTGGTTTTAAATAAAATTTATTCTTATTGCTCTCACGTAATTTTTGATAAAACTTTTTAAAGTGAATAACTAGTTATTTAATTTAATTTGATAATGTAAAGACTTTAGTAAGTAATAGCGAATTGCAATAAGCAAATTCCTCTTTTCCAGTGCAGTCCAGAGTATTTTGAAAAATATTGGCCCTCACCTTAAGTATACGAGGTTACCAAAACAATGCTTCAAACATTATCATGTTTCAATTCGTATCCCTTAAAGTTATATTAATAGATATATTCTCTGATTAACTTAACGTAAAAGAAAATTATATTTTATGCGTATAAAAATGCTCTTTTGGTTTGGAAGATAAAGAAGATAATTAAAATTTGAGTTATTTACATAGAAAACACTATCCCTGGGAAATAAACCTAGAGATTTGAAACACGAATAATTAACCTTTTCTGGGGATTTTAGATTATAGATCGCTTTGTTTCGTAAGTATATATGTAAGTATCAACATAAATAAAATATTAATGAAACATTTATAGCCCATTTTAATGGATACGCGGCCGCATTGATTCTAAAAGTGGTATCATTTATTGTACTTTTAATCAGAACAGAATTCTCATCCAGGCACGTGAAAGATAAATATTCCCATCCATTAAATAATAGCCCGTGGAAAATTTCAACAGGTATTTAATTCTCCATTCGAAAAGTCCTCTCATTAAAGATACAAAACACTAAACCACCCGAATTAATCTTGCATCTCTCATAAATACGGCACGGAAACTCGCAACCCCCAATTATCTCTCAGATACGTTTCAAAATTACGGCTCCGGTCCTTGTCGCGAAAAATTAACATGCGATTCTGCATCGTCTACACTTATCTCTCTTTGCACAGCGCAAGCCTCTCCACATTATTTAACTAAAAATTACCCCAGCGGCCCCTTTAATTCCGGGGTGAATTTGTTTAAGAAACGAGCGAAATGAGTGTCGCTCTCATTTTTCCCTATCTTCCTCCGTTTTCCGTCATTACCTCTCCTTCCGTCCTTATCGCCTGAGATATGTTTACGTTTTCATCTCGAGCGCCGCACGAGGGAAGAAAAAACTCAGACGACATTTCCTAAATCGTAATCTCGTTGGAAGTGTGGGAAGTCACGCAAGAGGGATTCTCCTCGCAACACCTGTTGATGGGTAGACTTCCCTTCGGCCGTTTTATGTCCCTCCAAGTTCTGCCTCAATAAAACCGTTCTCGTCGTCTTATTTTTTCCGGGAGTTTCGACGTCTGGTTTCGCGAGTGCCGATTCGAGATGTGTAGGAATGATCGGGTCGTATTTTTTTCCTCCCTTTCCGTGGGTCGTAAAATTTGATTTCTCCACATTAATACGTGCTGTGATGTGGTGCTGGTGGTAATAGCTGTTCGTGATTCGAGATTTCGGGATACTTCTTGCCAAGAAATTTTTCACCTCAGAGGTGAAGTTTAATGCTACTAGAGTCGAAATTGTTGGGTAAACAGGAAACAATATTTCAGTTGAAGCTTGTCTCCTGGTTTCCTACAACTGTATATAGATTTATATCTAATAATAATTTAATTTATCCTTTGGAACAAGACTAAGGAAAGGATATCTTTCATGTACAGTGGGGGAATAAATTATCGCAACACTTTGCGAGCGCTTCAGCCGGAATTCTCCGAAACTACTTGGAAAACTACTTAACACGACTGGCTGGCAACATTGAGAAAAGCCTCGAAAAGCGGTAATATTTGAGTCGGAGCCTATAACGTACTCAAAATTTCTCTCCTTCGATCTCTTCTTAAATCCTTCGCGCGATCTCTCCTTGAATTCGTCGTGTTTATATCGGCATTTCTCTTTCACAGATATTTATCATATTTATAGAAGGAGAGTTTAAAGATATATTAATTGCTATTTCAATCTTACATGCACAAAAATATTTGGATAATAATTGGGACTTTATTTGCAAATGTTCGGTTGAAACGTAGAAATAAGGACGAATTAGGTTAGAGTGGGAATACGCGACGTCGTGATTCTTATCTTTAGCGAACGCGATATTTTCGATCTGGAGAATAAAATATATATTTTACCAAATTATAGCGAGAACAGATGGACTGTATTAGTCTCTTTTTCTGGATAAATTAAGGTGCGCTAATAAGACAGTTATCCAGGTAGTTTGGTTTTTCACACGGCCACACGTCTTACTGCTGCTCACTGTATATTAATGTAAATGTTAATCTTCATACGTCCAGTTCAAACATTGGATATTCATTTACTGAGATCGACTTTCCGAGGGCAATTTTTTATTACACGTGTTAAGTTTTTCATTCAGCGATTTGAAATCGTTAAGTCGTCAGAGTAATTACTGAGATGGCACATTGGCACAAAGTAAAATTTGTATTTTGTCAATGGAGTATAATTTTTCCATAATTTAGTCCTGCACTCGAAGGAAATTCTTAATAGAAATTTATTTACAAAATTCGTTTCCTAGAATACGTGAAATCTTTGTATGTCCGGAATTGGGAGGAAAAATACCAATTCCAAAGTTAAAACAAACAGGATTGCATAAAAACCGAATATATTTTGCGCATATATCGGACTTTTCTTACATTTTGCATCAGCGAGATCGGTGCCCTCGGTCATTGCGTCATTTGATATCACGTAGAAATGCATTCAGTTTTCGATGCTTCGCGAGGAAAGTCTTTGACCATATATTGAGCACTTCAAAGAATTGCAGGCGCGTAGTTTTCCCTTTCGTGCTTCTATCAGCTGGACTAAGGACCCTCCCCTATACAGCCACCCAGTGGAAACCATCCTCTGCCTAATTCAAAGCTCCTTCCTAACCACGGGGCTAAGGAAATTAGATGTAATTGCACTCGTAAAAAATATTCCCAAATAACATTATGATTTTAGCGTATTTTAGTCAGTGAGGAAATTCTAATAGATACCCAATTATTTAATACAGAAACGTATTTTATGAACGTCTGACTGCATTAGCCGTATTATACTGCCATAATAAAATAATAAACTGCTAAAATGGACTTCTCAGTTTGTTGGGAAATTTCATAATTATAACCAATTCCTAATTAAGAGTTGATTATGTAGCTGCTTGACACATCTTATTGGAGTATGAAGGGCACGAGTTCGAATTCCGCTCAAATTAAATATGCATTTTAACTTAATCTTCTCTTGTTAGAGAAATGAACGAATGTAACATATGGTTGCCAAATATATTTATGCACCCCTGTGATGATATATACATACATGAGGAATAAAATTCACTATGGGAAAATAATCATTGGGTTTGAAGGATTCGGAGCCAATAATTCTAATTGTCGGTCAAGAACATGTTTCGTGTGTCAACGGAAATTCCTCTTCTACCAAGAATTCGAAGTCCTTCGCTAGAAAGAAGTATTTTATTTGACAGGGCTTCCTGATTTCACGAAGCACGATGAGCCTTTCGCTTCCAGTGCAGCGGGTTTTCGAAAGCCTATGCGTCACTCACAAAAACAAACAGGTCATTTGGCAAGGCAAGGAGCTTCACTCAGGCTTGTTATTACTATCACATCATTGATGTCTTCACGTCGAGAGACGGACAGCCAACAGCTCAAGTGAATCTTTTCCATTTTTAAACTTTAAACAGAAGTATTGAGAACTATTGACATTCTTTTGTTTATTAAACATTGTTGTATTAATCATTGTTGTATTAATCATTGTTGTATTAATCATTGTTGTATTAATCATTGTTCGCCTACAACAAGGTCAATTCGCGAGTTCACAATTTCCAATTTTCTCAGCGGTGATTCCATACCGATAATATAGATTTAGATATTACATTTAGATGTATGTCCCGAAAGCTACCATATGCGTGAGGTTGGAGGTGTAATAACACCACCAACACTTAATCTACTCTATCAGTATTTATCTGTCTTTGTGATTACTGCAACGATTTTTCAATGGTCGTTACTGGTACTAAAATTTCATTTACTTCGTCTTTAAGTTGTAAACCTATGACGCTTTTGAAGAACTTCCGTCAGTTATTAAATCTTCTCACCTGGAGCGAATTCCAACCGAGGGACTCTAGTAAAGCCGTAACGCTGCAGTCGAACCTGAAATCTTCTCCAACGAAACGAGCAGCTCTACGCTGGACCATCTCTAAATCTGAGACTAAACCTACTAAATATCGGTTCCAAACCGCAGAACAGTATTCCAGACTCGGTCGAGTAAAAGAAAAATAAGTTATTTCTTTGACACTCGATGGGTGTCACAGATATTCCCTTAAATTCTCTCAGCTATCTACGATCTTTGCACTCTATTCTCACTTCCTATCGCATTTCGAATATATTCATTAAAAGATAAGTTACTGCTAAACTGACTTCCATGTATTTGTTGTCATGCACTAACTCTACTGGATGTTCCGAAATTTGGTACTGTGCCAGAATAACGTTTTTGGAACCCGTGAAACTCATAGCAACGCATTTATTTATTCTTAAATCGATTCGGCAAATAAACCAATCTTGCTCCTTACATTAAATGCTAGTTCGTTAATGCTAATTATAATTTGTAAAGAACATCCTAGAAAATGAAACTACATTACATAAGTATGATAAAAGCGTTAATTTAGAAGGTTTTAGGCGAAGAAGGTTTTCGTTTCCATGGTCATATTGACACTTCGTTGAAAAAATGATTCTTTAGCAAATCGACTGCAATGATATTTAGGTTTGCGTGAATGTCTTCGATTTAGTTTAGGCTTTTCTCAACCAAAAGCTGAAAAACGTTTTTAAAGTCCCGCAGTTATCGGCCAAAAAGGATAAAGTAGTTAACCTAGAGGCCCGGCTCCTCCTTTCAACAAACATTATTATATATAATATTAGTTCATTAATTCTTTTGGGTGAGGAAAACTATCGCGTCCATACAGGTCATATGTTTGTTTTTGTGGGATACTCTCCGCCGGGGAAAACTACAACAGGCGCGAAAAGGTGAAAAAAGTAGATGGTTTGAAAAAAGATTCCCAAATAATAATAATTTGTCATTATTTATTGGGATCGTTTCAGTCTAAGAAGTTTATCTGAAAAAAAGCCCAATTTCTAAAAGGGATAAGTATTTTATTGATTTCTGACTTTATAAAATATTTAGGCCGAGGATTTACTAACCTAATAATATAAGCTAGTAATAAAAATATTAATATTGAGTTTTCAATTTGTGGGAAAATATCATAAATGTAGCTAACTACTATGTAAGAATTGGTTGTGCAATTGCCAGACGTGTCTGATCGGTAAAAGAAGGGTTCCAGTTCCATTTCCGCTTGTTCCTTCCATTAAATGAGTTTTTATGCTATTTTTTTTATTTGCAAAATGAGCGAATGTAAGATATGATTGCTACATACCATAATGTAATCCTTTTCTGAGTATATAGATTTATCATAGGGTTGAAATTCAATACGAAAAAAATCATTTGGCTTGAAGGATTCGGATCTGATTCTCGCCATCGTCTGTCAAGAATGTGCTTTCCGCGCCTCAGCTAATACCTCGTCTTCCAAGGATTCGAGGCTCAGTCGTTCACTGGAAAGAAGTGGCTTTTGGCTTATATTTTAAAATCACATGCATTTGACAGGGACTCCTGATTTCTGGAAGCACGATGAGGCTTTTCTTTCAGCGCACCGGGTTTTCGGAAACCCATTCGCCATTCATAAACCGGTTCTAACGAATGGTAGCTTTTCACGTGCTTATTGGTGAGTATTACTTCATAGAGGTTCACGTCGATAGACAACGAATACATACAGTGAGAGCAAAGACAGCAGTTTTGCATTTTAGGTTGAGAAAACCCTACTGTGAGGAATTAACGTTTGTGGATGATAGCTAACGCACTAACGCTTTAGATACGTCATTCATAATAATTGCTAGTTGCGTCCCACAAGGTCTACCTTTATTGAATCTGTACTGACTCTGATTGATTGCTACCTTTTTGTAAGAAAGTGCATAATAAAGCTTGCTATAATATGCTCCATTATTTTGCAAAAAAACAAAGTCTATGAAATTGATCTATCATCATCTGGTCATTCTTAAGCGCCGGAATGACGTTTGCTTTTTTCCACGACATTGGGACCGTACCCTCATTAATTATTTTCCGATAGAATTTCTTGAGAAGAGGAGAAAGCTCATCTCATAAGGTTTTTATGAAAACAGCGGGAATACCTTCTGTACCGAGCGTCTTTTTCCTATCAATCTGTTGCAATAAATTTTCATTTTCATCAACTTATATCTCTATGGGACACATCTCTGAATCGATACGCAAGAAGAAATCGTTAGCTTGGCTATTTTCTACATTGAACCATTTCTGATAGTGCCGATTAATTAAGTCAGCCTTATCTTCCGATTTATTTACGTTAATTCCCTCATCGCTGTGAGGCTAGGCACATAAAACTGACATCCACGAGTCTCACGCACGTATGACCAAAATTCTTTCTGATCGGCTCCTAATGATTCTAACAGGGTTTGAGATCTATATTCCTGGTATTCTCTTCACGCTTCTTCCTTAACTAGCTTTCGAACTTCTCTATAATTTTGTCTTCGAGCTCATGGTTATCTCCGCATGTTTTGAGTTTTCTCAATCGCCAGTGCATGACTCTCTTCTTCATATGCAATGCTCGCAACTTAGTCTTCGTCCTCCGTGGCTCTTTACGCACGCTTTTAGTCGAAACGTATTTAATTAAACCTTCTTTGATTTTCCGGAGGAACTCTATCTAACTATCACTTACTGAATTTACACTCGCAAAGAGTAAAAAAACATCCTTGCACTCGTTAATATAACCCTTAACTCGTTTCTGAAAGATTTGCTTTGCAAATTAAATATACTTGCCTCTATGGCTAAAGAGATTTAACCGTAACTACTTTCATCCCTATCATTATGATAACATGGTCTGAAATATCGTTGACTATATCAAGAGTAGTTACCGGAGAGAAGTGGATAGTTAATCTAAAATGTTTCCTTGACCCGCACGAGTCGTTCGAGTTTTCATCATATTTACATTATCTATAGCATGCTACAAAAAATTATGAATTAATTTTTGTGAAATTTTTTCTCTCTGCTAGTGTTAGAGCTGCAGCTAGAGATTTTAGATAATCCCAATTAAGATGCGTTATGTCAAAATCTCCTCCTACGGCAATGATTGGATCTTTTAAATGTCTCGCTTAAAGCAATATCTTCGCCTAACTAACTTTTGCCTTGTATGATTTTCCCGCATGTGCTCATCGTAATGTTAAAGAATAACGCCTTTTTATTACGTAAGCTCTTAAAATTCACGACAATTATTATTGGATCTCTCAGTTCACACATTACATTTGGGCCTAAATTTGGAATAACCTTGTCCTTTTTTAAGTGAAATTGCTTTTCACCGTTGCAATTGTTTCTATTTTTTGGAAGTAACCTCATGCATACCCTTTTGCCTATTTACGTGGGTGTTTGTAACTATTCTTACTATTGAATTACAAAAGAACTTTGTCTACGTAAATTCGCCACTCATTTAAACCGCTAAATTACGTAGTAAACGACACTAAAACTACCTGGTCGGTCCTCGTGAAGGAAAAGGGGGGCGGGAATTTTCCGGAACAGTCCGTAAAGTGGATACCAAGTTTATTAAAGTATAGAATAAAAGTTGCGTTTGACGCTTAATATAAGAAAGAAAATAGCCTTGGAAAATATTTAAGCGTAGAGAAAGCGAGATCTATCAAATTGGAAACGAAAATTTTAGTCATCGCTATGGAGAAATAAGAAAAGTAAATCCCGGTCTCTTTAAAACTTTTTGCATTTGAAGATCATATTCATCCGACTCATATCTAGTAAACGATTCATACTACAGTATAGTAGTCGAATCGTGCATTTTTAAGATATGAATTAAAATTATGACAATGAGTAATTATCACTCAGTTTAAGAATCTACTTTAATTTGATTTAAGCATTCTAAACGATTGAGACACTATGAAGCTACTTTCGATTGCATTAATTTTTATCACGTAATTTATTGTAACTATCTTTTCTCATATGCTGAAAATAATCATGAATGTTATTGCCTATTACGAATTATTACATAATCTATTTTACGTACAGCCTGATTGAGCTGAAAAATGTTGATTACCGTTTCCACCACCTAAAAGCTAATAATAGTGATACTAATTCCTGTCAATACGTTAATTGCTGAGGAGCACTGAGAAAGAATAAACTCCCTCAACACACGGATTAGATTAGATTTTATCGAAAGGATATTTGTTATACCTTATGCCGTCGAAAACTACACTGCTGGAGAAAAAATTCAAATGTAAGAATACGACATATCCTAGTGATTTCTGTATTTGTTTTCTTAAATGGTTAATCTTATTCGCGAGAATTATTTTCCATCGAAATTCAAAGTATTAAAGTATTTAACCGTTAAATTCGCAAGATAATACCGCAAAATCTTAATTTATTGTCTGATATTCCGCCATCAAATACTCTTGTTTGTCATTATCCCTCAGCGTACTATAATGACATTCTAGATAACTATTTTGATTGCGACAAGCTTTGAACGACAAATAGCAAAAAATAAAGGCAATGAGGCAAAGCCAATATTAGGAAATTTCGCAAAGATGATCGTAAAAGTTTGAATATTGCGGTTTTTACTGGCTCGATTCAGAGTTGCCGAATTGTCGGCGGTAGAGTGTTTTCAGTTAGTTCCAGCGTAATCCGCGCTCTGACGCCAATTGGTGTTGCGATAATTGTTTCTCCCACTGTACGTACTTTCGTCTCACAAAAAATTACAGCTAGAACGATCTTAAGGATCATAATATAACATATTTTATGCAGAAGAGGACATAGAGATTGTTAAAAGTGCTTTTATTCCCATAGGATCAGGATCGAGGGAAATAAACCTTAAAATCTCATCAGATATTGTTTGCAATTTTCATCCCATGACGAATGGCAGTTGATGGCCTAGCGGTAGCGATTCTAACTCTGGAACGAATGGTCCCTGTTCAAGGCAAGGGCTAATTGGCTAAATATCAAGAATTCCCGCCAAGCTAATAAATGTAAAAAACGAAAAATAATCAATCGCAGGTATTACTTCCATTAAAAAGCGATTGAAAAGATGAAGGTTGATAGTTGAGAAAAAATACCACCTATTCGAGAGTAACTTCCGTAGTTGGAGTATTCCATGACTGGAGAAATAAATAAATGAGAACATTTTTTATCGTTCCTTCACGACTAGTTTCGATGCCTAAGCATGTTTAATCGTCATTCTCGTTTAAACCATTGCAAAATAACTACCACGCATCACAGGAAAATTAAACTTTCAGTATGTGTGGCATAAAGTCCTAAAGTATGTCGCGCGTTTCTTAGATCTTTTCTTTGATTCACCTTTCATAAATGCATGAACTAAAGATCAAATTCTACAGAGACTTTTACAATTTTTTTCTATGCAATTGGAATTTTCCCTATACACTTTCTAAATAAGTTAGGAAAAGTAAGAGAGGGTGATTGTTTCTATATGCATTGGGGGTAGATACTAGGGGGGGGGGGGGCTAAGATGATGACGTCACTCAGGTGGAACGTCATATCCGCCGTGCCATTGCATTATAGAGAGCGGTGGCTTGGATGGTCGTTGTAATGGTACAAACATGACCGAGTCATGAATTTGCGCGAATTTAGAGTGGTTTGGTTGGATTTACAACGACTCATATTAAGCAAGGGATCGATATTGAATCCTAATGTATTATTTATCATTTTAAAGGCAAAGAATTACTCTTTCGAACAATGTACAACATATGCCATTGTAGATGCAAATAATCATAAGAGAACGCTCTATAGTCCAGGTCTATACTATTGCCAATCCAGCAATAGTTATGAGGGTCACGGATGTACCAAATATATGTCTGGCATTAAACTGAATCATAATGAAGTAGTGGTTTGTATGTCCATCGCGAAGCATGTTTTTAATTACATTATTAATTGTAAGGAGAGCTTGTTTGAAGTAAGAATTTTATCGAATATATGTAACCACCAAAAATCCCCCGGAGTGAATTACTGTCGAGTGAAACAGAACTATCATCTGTTATCAACTGCTTCCGCTTACGAAATCCACTGCACACTTTAATCCTATTCGCAGGAAAAATTTATTAACGCGTCATTTCATTCTGAATAAATGGAATTCCGTTATGCGCCTATCCGTTATGAGCTTCCCCCGCGATTCCGTATGAGAGTTTTGGGGCAAAAAATGGTAAACAACCCTTTGCATTGTTTCCGTTGAAATTCCTTTCGCTTTAGAGCGGTTTCCTTTATGTGCAGAGTGTCGGCGTTTGCGTGGAATCGGCAAGTTTTTGAAAGTGCTTTGATTAATGCAAACGGTTTGAAATACGTGCGTCCTGAGCCAAAAGACTTTAATCTTAAAGCCTTGTCTCGGAGACTTGAACATTTTCTCAGATCCTTATAAAAGGACGAGGATAGAAAATTTCCATTGCATAAAAAGCAGTGTATAGGGTGCTTGGCGCCCAGGTGCAAGATATTTCTACGACGCCCTTCCCGCCTTCGAGTTTGAAGTTATATCTTATTGTATCATTGACTTTTACAAATTTTAGGAAAAAAGAGGAGAATAGCTGCTGAATGGATCGATTTAGTTAATTTATTTGGATATTATCACCTTTACGAATACTTACACACTTAATTACAAGAAAGCGATGCTGATGTTCGTACAGTTGATAATATTACGTGGAAAATGTAAATTAATCTGAAGATATAGAATCACCTTAATTTTTGCTTATAAAAATTACAGTTTCAGAATAATTTATAAGCAAAATTGCAAGCCATTTAGAATTCAACGCTCCACTTTGAAGACCTCGGTTACTCAGAAGCTGTGGGTTCGAATGAATTATCCATACTCGAAAATATTTTAGGTTAAAAAAAATATAATTGGCAGAAGAGAAAGATTTGACATTTGAAAGGTAATTACTAGCATTTAAAAAGTTATTACAGAAACAATCTTGTCGAAAGCGAGGAAGTGTAATAAAAGCTGAATTTATATAGTATAAGAAATTAAAATGTAAACCTATTACACCAATGAAGTTTACTGATGTGATCATATTTAATGATATGTAAAATTAACTAAGGAAAAAATGCTTGTTAGTAAGCTAGGCGTATGTTTGTGCATATAAATATGATACATAGATCAAAATTACTAAGACTTGGCTCGAGCTTCATGTATTTTTGATACAAAAGAAATTGCCTGGTTTACTTCCACTCCTGGATTTTTGATTTCCCATAAGTATAGTGCCAGTTAGCAAAGAATCGCAGAAAAAAACTATTCCCATGATTACATTTCCGACGGATGAAATAATTTCTAAAATCGCGGGAATCTTTGCTGGCAGTATCACATTCATCATTTTTTCCTGACAGTCTCTCGGAGATTTCAATCCGAAAGCTAACAATGATCCTATCAATCTTTTAATCTCTCCGCGAAATCCATGATTGAGAAATTTTTTGCTTCGTGTGATTTGCAGGTGGATTACAGTTCATTTTCGGCAACCACGTCTTCCGGGTGTAGAAATTTTAGGTTGAAAATGAAGCGCCGTCTTATTCGCGGGAGAAACCGACTGGTAAATCCTTTGGTATCCACGAAGAAGATAACTGAAGCTACCGGGAATTTGTTCCCTCTGGCAGATCCAGCCCGATCTCCAACCTCTAATTACTCTGATCTCTGCTTTCGGGTTCCCATCGCGATGATAACTGAAGTTCTGAAGTCATTTCGCCTGCGCTCCAGTAGGCCTCTTCAGATCGAAGTTTTTTTCACTTCAGTGGTGAAGTTAAATGCTACCAGAGATTGTTGAATAAAGCAAAAAATTATGTTAAAGTTTGTCTCCGGGTTTTCTGCTACCATGTTGACGAATGGAGTACATTTCATTAATCTTTTGGTAGAAGAGGAGGGATAAGGTATATTGCGTGTACATAATTCCGCCTTGAAGAAAAATAAAGTATCCAAAGATCGTAAGTTATTGATGTAAAAATATTTACATCCATATCATGCCGCCGATACACTGAGCTGAAAGGGAAGTAGTTAATACAATGAATAAGCTATGATTAAATTTAAAATCATGATATATATCACATTAAGTTCTTAACTATACATTAAACTGCGAATCCTCTATATTAACCGCATTTTTAATTTAGTTCGCGGGTTCACAACCCTGGGTAACCGCACCTCTTAAGGATACACTACTGGAAAGGTAGCGAAACGTAGTCAGAACATCAACTATCATCACGATGAAAACTTGAAAACAACAAAAAGAAGCAGAGATCAACCATTCGCCGCGGAAACTACGAATATTCTGACAACTCTATTTTAAGACCTAATTACTTACTATGTTATTAGCGATAAAAATATTACCTGTAGTATTGCTGGAAAGACCGGTATTCCAAGGCAATCAAATAGGATATCAATTCTTAAAAAATCATTAGGGTTCAAGAAAGTGAAATCTTTTCCGTAAAGCTAGGAAGAAAACGGTACATACGTCGACAAGCTTTTATATCTTATTAAATATTACTCTACGATCCTAGAACCGCTAATCAAAACGGTTTCTGACGGTGAAAACGAGATTCTCGTCCAGGACAAGTTATTCGTGTAACATGTCGCGAAGCAGCGACTGAAATGTCGTTAAAAGTGGCCGTCAGATCTCCTCTTCGCTTCCTCGTCTACTCGAGCGCGATTCGACTTCTCGATCTCTTAATTTACATTCGCCGATTGAAGATAGAGGCTTTTACTCCACTTTTTACCCATGTCTTGCACGATGTGGACCTTTCTAATCCCAGAATCTTTTGCATACCAAATTGCCTGGTTCATTAGAGACGTAACGGTGGATTGCGTATCGTTCGCAAATCTATTCCCTTTACCTGTAGTTTCATCAGCACTCTAAGAAGGAATTTCACTGAGAAGGATTCGTTTCCAATAACTCCTATTTCTTTGACTGGCTTCCCCGCTGCGTTGAAAGGTGAAATGACCGTTGAAATTCAGGCAAATTAATAGGATTATTTTGCTTTATGGCTGCATAATTCCAAATGGGTTATGGGTACATCCAGAGTGTCAATATCATGATGATATGACTATAACATCTATATGCGAAGGAAGGTCAAAAAGTTGCCGAAACGTTCACTCAGGTTCGTTAAAAGCTATCATACATCTCACTGTCGCGAACGTGAATTATTGAAGGCGTAGTATTATTAGATACAAAAATGCTTCTCGACAATAACACTTGCTTCTATTTTAATTGGAATCATCCAGAACATGATATGTTAAATTCGTAAATTATGTGAAAAATTTTCCCAGACAGGTCTTTTGGCAACGTTCCATAGAGGAAAATTGACTGCTCATTATTTCGAGGAGGTAAGAACTCGTAATATATAAAGTATACTTTCCAAATTCGTGGAAAATCTTCTACAGGCAATTTATCGGAATTACTCAGCAAGATAACCTTGGATTAAGGTACCCCGAATGAGCTCCGTAATCCATAAAATTATATATAACATCTACCTCTCAGTAGAAGACATCGATAAAAACAGCGGAAAGTTGTGAAAAGAAAGATGTTGAAAATTCATGCTTAGGCAGACAAACATGAGTGAAAATAGTTCCACACCTTGTTTTTATTTCCCGTGATTTCGACACCTTGCGTCATATCTGACAAGCGAAACAGACACATATGGAGAGGTTGCAAGCAAAGGGCGGTGGGCGGAGGGAATGGTAAGAAGGTAAAAGCATTAAAACAAGTGAACATGAACGGTAAATACGTGGGAGGCAATGGGAGAGAGAAGGAGGCGGAAGACGAAACGTTGGGCGAGAAATTCAGATTATATAATGGCTTTTGTAACGGTAGCGTTTGCCGAGGCGCTACACATTGGTGAAAACATTCTATGCAATTTCTTAAGAGATATGATCAGAGATGATAAAGGATTGGAAGCCGTACGCATGGTAGAATAAGTGTATGAGAGACATAACTTCCCGATTGGAGGAAAGAGTGCTTCTCGACCTTTATCGCGCATCGCGGATCCCTTCTCATATTCCGTAAGTTCGAGGATATCCACTTCTGTATTCAATTAATCAATTGCGGGAATTAATTTTTATTGTTAGCATTTTATTCCATCGACTAGCTTACCAATGGAATCGTTAGCATTTTAGCCTACCAATGTAGAGGTTCAGGGTTCGAGTTCTGGATAGGCTGGTCTATTTTGGCACTGAGATCAGGGCATGCGTTTCTCCATCGCTACTGTTTACGAATCTTGCCAATATGTATCCAATTGCCAAAAATGGATGTTTAAGAGGGTCCCGGGAAATAAATAAGATACAAAAAAATTTATTTTTGGTGATCTGACATCCATCCGGTGGTAGTTCAAGTGCATGATAACGTTAAATATTTTGCTCAATTTTTCTAAGAAACTTATGATCATATAATATTGGACCACAAATAATTTGACTCTTTGATTCCAAGGGTCCGTAGATCACCGGTTAAAAGTCACTGTCATAGGTTACATTGTATATAATTCTAACTTTTTGGAGCGGTAAGGAAGTAATACTCAATATAAAACGAAAAATAATCTAAATTTACCGAAAGTAACAACCAATTTCCTAAAGAAGGATATAAAGTCAACTGACGCACAGAGCAAAAATAGAATTCAAACTAACTGCACGGATATTTTGAGATATTACTTAATAATCCAAAGCTGAAACATCTATTTAAATATATTCCACCGCTGAATATTCAATCACGAAGAAATTTACCGAACGACTTTCGGGTGGAAGACTTCACTCACGACCGTAACGGATGAAGTCGGAGAGCATCCTCTTCAGATTCATTTCAAACCTTATAATTCTGCACTTTTGCGCGTTCCTTGAGTCATGCATCCGCGGCTCGATTGTATTTTAATGAGGCGGCCTCCGTAATAAAAAGACATTGAAGCGGCAATTTCATTTGCGACGGGACAATATGGTTCATATATCACACCGCACATGCAACCTGTTAGGAATCCGTTTGTGCACTCATCTCCCCTTCACAATGCACCTACACTACTTTCCTCAGCATCTCGCTTTAGCTCTTTGATGTCAAACCTTTGAAATAATTTCTGTTTTCGAGAAACTCAGAGTCGTCCTGGAAGACATTCTTCGAATTAGACGCAAAAGTGTATTCCAAAGTGACAGCCGCAGCACAGCAGATGTGGATGAAACGTTCGTGATCATGTTAGGGAAGCATGAGTATTAAGCCATGTCCAGGCGTTCAAATTTCGGTAAAATTTCACCGAATTTGTGCCGCTAGGGGTAGTCAAGAGGCGGTTCAAATTTCTGTAATAGTAATATATAGTCAAGGTTCAAATTTCTGTAATATTTCACATCCACCTAAACTCCAAATTTGGAGTTTAGGTGGATGTGAAATAGTAATAATAGTATGCCACGAAGCATTTTAAATATTTTTGCCAAATCTTCGCACAATTATAAAAATATTCGCCGCATAAATATAGATGCTTTTAAATTTCAACACTTTTATACTACGAGTATCATTGATTACTCAGCTATATAGCTGGTATTGTATATGAGTAAAAATTAGTTAATGTAGCACAATAGACCAAAAAGGCTTCCATCGCTTTCTTCCTACCTTGCCTCGCATGAGGCATCATTAATTTTAATCCCTCTCTATTATTGAATTATTTATAACTACGACTGAGACAATGGTCTACTCACAAAGAGTAGAAAGTATTTCAAATTTACACTGTAATTTTGATTGCTAAATTTTTAACCTTTTCCAAAATAAATTTATTTTTAAGTCCTTGTTTGATCCTTTTATCTTTGGGCGAGGCACGTGAAAATCTCTCCGCCCAAGACGCCCATTTGAAGGTCAACGTACATAATTGAAGGTCCCGTATCGCTGCATATATGCTTATATGTTTATATGCCACATGTGTAGTTTTGAGCTTAGACGTGGGTATTCGGAGCTGATGTTGATTAGTTGATAATTACTTTAGTTAAAAGTAAACTCTTAAGTCAATCACTGACGTAATAGTATAGATAATATCACAATCTCACGGTATTTATTGGCTAATTGTAATTTATACATTGGAAAACAATCCTTTTATCTTATCAAACATGCAAATATGGAATTCTTCCTACATGAGGATCGCTCTCTTTTAGGAAAATTCACCAAAAAGTTATTACCCGAATTATTATTCCTCAAAGAAAGGAATTTATTAATAATTTATATGATACAGATATTATTACTTTTATTTCTTTCCTCCTAGTTTCCTCGAATCATTTTTAACAAATTTTTGACAGGCGTCCCGATTCGGAACTCCCGAAGTAAGTAATGATGAAGTCTGTTGACGAGCAAACGAAGAGAGAAATATCTGAAAAAGTTTGGTGAAAACAGGAAGACTGTTGATCTGGCATTTTTTGAAGCATGGTGGTCTGCTGAAGACTCTATCGAAAGAGATGGCGGACGTGAAGAAATATAGGCGACGACTTACGTTACGTTATGTAAAGTAGGTTGTGGATAGTTTTAAGGCTACGAATTAAGAGGGAAAGAAGCGAATCCAAAAATCCAATTCTCGGAGTGTTATGGTGATGATGTTAAACATAATTCACATGCGAAGAACTGATTTTCCTTGAAATTCCGTGAAATTTTGCAGAAATAAGAACGCCTGAGCATGGGCTATTACTCAGGTTTCCCTAACATGATCGCGAACACATCATCTACGAGTGAACCCTGCAAGCCGCCTTTCGGCGTGTGGCAGGCCACCGTGACTTACTTTCTTAATCGATTACTTTTTTGTATCTTACTGAAAAAATGAATTCTTTAATCGACTTGTTCTAGCATCTAATTATCTGATCTTTCTTACAGCATTAGAACGGCCTATATAACAAGAAGGGCGCATAAGATGGATCACATCTCCTATGAACGTATTTTCTCTCTCTGAATTAATTATATAAATTAAATTTCTGATTGATCCTTATTTCTTCTAAAGACTGCCATTCTGCCTCCTGCAGTATCTGAGTAATGCTTACCAATTTGTCATCGCAATTCTTTACAAAACTTATTGCCTTTCGTTGTATGTACCTTTCCTAATTTGCGAATAGAACTTTTCCGCTGGGTACACATGTAGATGTAGAGAAAGTGTTCGCGAAACTAACTAAACTGTAAACTAACTTTTCAGCAGGATCCCATACACTGCATGCATATTACTTCTTCTTCGTTTAGAATACGAAACATTAAATTGATGCGGAGGATGATCGCCGACCTTGTGAAACGTTCTCGCCCTTGGAATGCTCCAAACATCCATCAAAAGCTGACCTATTGTTGGGTACGGCTCGATGCGGATCTGCACATCGAATCGCGAGGCGACAAGTGACGGAGATTTCAACGGCCGAGTGCCTAATGACGCGTGAAGATTTTGAATTATCTCGATTAATTATACTCATGGGATGGGGTGAGAATCACTTGAAGGCTTCGGTTCGATAGACCGCCCTTGCGCTCGATGGGAACATATCCTCCACAGCGGGGAAAGTATGATTCAGCGCAACAAAAAAGTCGGTTAAAACGTGTTTTCCGACCCCGGTACGAAATCCTCATTTCTCGGCTGATGTTAATCTCATGCGCTGTCATCGATGCTGAGCCTTATAATTCATTCAGAAGGTGATTAAATACCGATGACCCTTGCTAAAACCCACTCTTTGTTGATCGATTTCGCATAACTTTTCCCGTTGGGTTGTATTTATCAAGGACGATGGTGAGTGATGGATGCCGATCGGAAATGATGTTTACATAGCATTTGAAAAACCATCACTCACACTCTGTGAACATCGTAGTTTTTAGCTGAATGGAAACTTTCTAATTACCCATTTCTTCCTTCTTCTTTCTTTGGAAGCACCACCCTGGGAGTATGTGCTAATTTTCTTTGCTTATCATGTTATCTCTTTTTCAATATTCTTTCATCCTTCCACTACGTCTCTTTTCCTTCTTTGTACATACTTCTTTGGAAGGTATTTTTGACTTTCTGACCCTGAAATAGGGAAAATGTATCTTGTATCTCTTATTTAATTCCTGTTCATGGCTATGATAGTATGGAAGATGGAAGATCAAATTTAAAATAAAGCAACGTAAAAGTACTTCACAATTCATTTTGCCAAGGAAGCTTCACTTCCTCTATGAAGTTATTTGTATCTAACAAAGGATACTATGGTTCAAACCAGCCTACGTAATAGAGATTTTCCCTAAAGATCATGGGAAAATTTTTCTCATAAAATACATTATCTCTGAAAGCTTCCTTTTTCCTCCTTTCTTAACGTTTCTAGATTTCGTGAATTAAACTTTCAGTCGACTTCATGTCCAAATTCAATTATAAGTTCGTTACATGTTCATACTATTTTAATGCAGCAACGTCTCGCTCCGTTATTTTACACATGTCACATCAAGATTTTGTATTTATGAACAAACGGTTTATTCCCATATACTACATTACGATCTATATTTTTAAAAATTAATTGTATCTGAAGGCTTTTGACCGTAGGTTCACTAAATTATTTCTATTACACAGCAGCTTAAAAAATGTTTGCTGCCGTTTCTTTTCCAGGTCATTTCGCTTATTTAGCCTCCCATAGGGGATCGAACTGGCGACCGCTATCACCAAAGATGAACTCATTGCCCACTTAACTTAAGACTGCCCATCTGGGAACCCATATGCACGGTGTTTTTTCAAACCGTATCGAATATGAATTTTTCACCTCAAAATCAAAACGAAAGTTGAGATATCGCAGCTTCCTATAATTTGGAAACAAAGCGCGGCTTGTGCTTTCTGATTAACTCTGATACAAATACGCAAATGCAGTTTTCCTATGAGAAAAAGTTAGCGCACGGGGTTACCTGACGACATTTCCGAAAATTTCTCTCCTTTGCAAAAGTTTGCGTGACTTAAGGGCGAAAATAAGTGAAACTATCAACGTTTCACATGCGTTTTATTGTCCCGATATCTTTAAAGAATTATGGGAATGTGCTTTGGGAATCCCACGCGAATACGTCTTTGTCCAAGCCCTATGGTGGGGACATATTTCAACAGCGAGAATATTTATTTTCTTCAGCAGCGACCAAGAAGAAAACCCAGGGAGGAAAAATAAATCTCGAAATTATGCTTCGGTGTTGCGCGTTCCCGAAGACATTTATAACTGAACTGCGGTCGTTAGCGCGGAATTGCTTTCGACAACGAGAAAAATATGGGAGAACGAATTATCACTCCATAAATAATTCAATTCTTTCGAAAAATTCCCCAGTTAACGAAAACGGCTCATTCTGATGACGCGTTCACGATTTTAATAATTGTGGACGCATATGATTAACAGATGGGCAATTTTCGCAGCCTATTAGAACAGATGGCGATCATATTTGAAAGGTTTGGCTACTTTTTCGTTTCAATAGATAAGGGACGTGAAACAAGTTTGGCTTTCACTCTTCATTATTCATGGCACGATGATTGCCTCAACCTATAATTGTTTTATTTTAATAATGATGGGCGCTTTTCTCAAGAAATATGTTTTACTATTTGTACTTCATTACTTGTAATATTTTTATACTCTTGGGTTATTATTCATGTAGAAATTCAATTTTATTTGGTACGTCTATTTTGCTAATCATATAAAGTAGTTGGCAAAAAAATAATATATAATAGGCAATTTATAAATAACAGGTAAACGCTCTTTCTGATAGAAGTTAAGAGAAAAAGTGCAAATTCAATACATGTAAGAGCAATGCGATAATATACTTTAGTAAAATAAGAATTATCATAATAAATATTAATAGCAATTAGTACAGCTATCCTTTCAATCATGATGTAGGTTATTTTGAGGAATTTTGTCATTTATACGTTTTCATTAGTTTTTCTCCGGCGAAAATTGCTGACAAATATCCTATTACCACAAAAAGATATATCGCTCAAGCTACATCTTAAAATATTTTACCAAAAACAAAACATAAGACTTCAAATAATATTAAAGCCAAACAAGGGATTAAAGTATGAGCTCAAATATCGTGCATCTCCATGTAAGGATGTGGAAAGCTATTGGAGATGAGATGCTAATCCGCTAAAATGAGAGTTTCTCTCTGTATATTTAATTCGAAGATGATTTGCACACAATTATCTCCTTCCTTATATGTAACCATACCGATTGAAAATAGAAAATGTCCGTCTGTAAAATATTTAGCCCCAGAAATGGTTCGGATCTTACCCCCTCCACTATTAGCTACCGAAAACTCTGGAGAAGGAATAACGCTTCCTTGGCAATGTGAATGAGGTAGATTACCTTTGCTTTCCTAAATAAGTCATAAATGAAATCCCACATAAGTGCAGCACAATCAGTTAAATTTAGCTCTTTTCTTTGAATAAAGAGTGTTCAAAATAAATACCATTATTCTGCATCATACCTCAGTGGCTTTTATATCATGACAGCCAAGAAGACGACTGAGAAATTAATAAAAAAAGACACATTTTCCTCTGATAAAAAAGAGAAAAATATTACATTCGTCAATATACGGTAGTAGGAAAGACTCTTAAAGGACACTAACTCCAGGCGAATAGAAATCGTTTTCAATTAGGAAAGTATAGTCATGGTGCATTCATTCTCTGCAGCACGCCGAAAGTCGGCTCACAGGATAGATATGCAGATGCAGGTGAATAATTATAATTATAATAAAAGGACTTTATAATAAACGACGGGTCAAGACTGAAACTAGTGAGTCTCTTCTAACATCCTGCATTAATTGTAAGTGCGGTAAATAGAATCGACCGATATCATTGAAACTATCAATATATCGATCTCGGTCAATATATACCAGTGGATTTGTTGGATGAAATCAGCTCAAAAGTGGCAACCATGTAGATTATCATAGAGAGAAGACCTTCCGCCGCTAGAAATTAGCATAGAATATTCCGACGGATGGCACGGCTGACGCTCATTTTAATGCGTCTCCGCATAAACGCATTTTCATTGGAATTGGAGTGGGATGAATGAGAGGTTAATGAGGAAAGAGCTGTCGAGGACACTTCCGCCTGCTGCCCCCGCTCATTTTCCCACTCTTTTAAGCGCGAGTGGATTTTTTCATTCTCCCTCAGACGACATTAGCTAATTCTCTACCTTAAGCTGCTTTCACCGTTGAGCGCCATTTTTTGTTTTGCAAAGAGGATAGAGGCGTTTAAAGAGTCGTTTTTGTAATTTCCTTTGCGCAAGCTTACTTTATCTTATCTGACTTTCGTTTCCCATGTGAAACTATACTGCGTTATTCCATCACGATGCTAACCAGGGTAGTTTATCGGGGTAGTGACATTAAAGAGTTTCTGCAACCATATCTTGACGGATCGAATATTTTTACATTCATTTTGGTAGAATGAGGAGGAATATGAATTTTTCATTAAATTTGTCTCAAAATCATGTTCAGAGCTGTGACATTAAAATAGTCCCTGAATCCCTAAAATAATATATTAGATGCAGCTATTCCTTCATTAGCATAAATCGTAATTTTTTAATCATCGTCTTTTGAGGACCTTTTCTCCACATTTGATGAATTCATAGAAACGTTAGAATTACTCATGTAATTTTTAAGGGAAAAGAATCAGTAGTAGCCGTCAGCCGGATTTCAACAAAATTCCAAAATGACTCCAATGAAATAGAATCTATGGGACTACATAATTTATAATAGATGAAAACATATACATAAATTCGAAATAAATATTTAAGATTATTAAGCACATATAAGCGGGAAGTCGTAAGTTGAATAGTTAAATTCTCATATTTTTAATTTTTAGTTGGGCTAGTTCAATTTTTGCGCAAAGCCTATCTGCATTTGCATCGGATGCATTATTTGAAATGAGAAGGGAGTCAGGATACAAAATATCGTGATAAGTTGGAAAATTTGTATCAACATCGACACATTATGCAAATCTAAAAGGAAAAAATGGTTAGTAAAATCGATTTAATAACATTTGCCGGTTTCTCCAGATCCTGACTTTCGATAAATTCACAGCCAACGTACCGATTTCTTTGGTTCATGGGCAAGCAAGAAAGACAACCTTTATCCATTGGCAGTGTGGCGACCAAGCGAAAGGGTGTTTAAAGAGTAAATTTAAACGTCCCCGAGTTTTTCCTCGCCTATCTCGGAGAAATGGACGTAAAAAAGCTGCGCATAAATGAAACAAGTGGCCGCCGTGTGGGAAAAAGGAAGGAGTTGAACATAGAGCGGACAAAGCTAACCGGCGTAAGGGAATACAGAATGCATACGTCAAGACATCTTCTTCTCAAAGGGCTTTAAGGGACGGCGGCGGTGCGACCTTGAGGACTCGGGAGCGATCCTCGCCGGAGGCTGCAGTCGTCTGCGCCTCTCCGATTCCATTATTTGTTCTTTGAATTATACTTCGCAAAAGATAATAATTAAGAGGTCTTATAAACAGAAGCGATATCGATCAGAATTTATTGCATGCTATATTTCATAAAGCCACCATTATCCCATATGCATTACATATTCCCATGGTATAGAAATATATCAACCTGCAAAGCCATATTACTGAGTCAATGAGTTTGTCAACAAAAAACGGGTTTGTTATTGCTATTATTTATATGAAATTAGGATGTAAAATATCTTGTGAAAATGAAATCTATAATTATCATAAAATTAAATATGTAATTTTATAATAAAATGTAATATATTGTAATTGTAGTCATATTTGTAAATGTTAAGAAATGTGTAATTGTAACTACCCCCTACAATGACTTATCCGAAAAACGTTTGTATGTTGTAGGGCGAATGAATTAATTATTAATAATATTATATTTAATCCATACTGAGGGTATCATAATACTAGATAAAACAATTGAAGTTCCTAAGGATGAAGTTGTAGAAGCACTTCTTTAACAAACACCATAATTAGGTATAACTCTAAAGTATATACAAAAATATCGCACTACATGGATAATTCCCAATAAATAAGAATAACTTCAGCTAACTATGTCTCCTAAGAGGCTACTTTCGGCGAGTAGAAGAGGAAAAAATTCCGCCCCAAACTGGGCCATGAACCGAAAGGTTAAAAATTCTAATACCCTACCGACTGAACTATAAGAACTTATACGGAAACTCGTTTTATTTGGGAAGTCGATGTGTTTTAAGACACTACATAGTCATTTTAAGGTCCAATCATATGAGATAAAAAGCTACGAATAAATTTGGGCGTGGTTTTTAACAAGCCAATACCTTGGTGAGTAAAAAGAAAATCTTTTATGCCTGTAATGAATAGATGAAGACTTCAGATGACAAGCCATTCCAGATTGCTAATATTTCTTCCTTTTTTGCTCACGATTATTAAGATATTCCGAGGAAAATGAGGAAGTGACAGCTCGTTTTGTAGCCTTGGCATATACAAGCAAATCATATCTTAAAAACATTGAAAACTTTTACAATTAGCCGACCAAGTTCATGAATGAAAAGTTTTAATACCGCATGAATCATTAACGCCATGAATAGTAATTTATTCGCGCGCGTTTTCATTCCTTGTTTGAAATTAACGTTAACACATTTCTTTCGGTCATAATTTTTTATTGCTAACTCCGCCCGAGAAAGCTCAGCTAAACTTCACCTTGGTAGCGAGTGCGCCATAAATTTCTATTTTAATGGTAATCATTTAATTCAAAGTCGCTTATCAACGTCCGAAATCATTTATGAATCCAACGGCGATCGAAACATAGTCGTGGTAAGAGATACCGGGAGTGTTAATGCTTTTCATACATCAAGAATTCTTGAATGTTTTACGGTTTGATTTTTGGCAACTCCCATATAAGTACGTGAGCGTTTTCGACTCGCGCGGATTCGTCGGAGGAGGAAATGAAGACGTGAATGGATGCGAAATTCTTTCCACACTGCAGACCTTTCGGTAATCTAATCCCTCAGGGGTCAATAGCGATGATTCAAGACTATTGTATCCTCAAGAGTTTAACAGCGATTCTCGGAGCAACAGTAGAATAAACAGCGTTTTTTATCCGAGGACGGTTACCTTCGTTTTATGTCAAACCCCCGCGTCACTGAGCGCTTACGACCAGCCTTAATTTATACGCGTTTAAACAGAAAAGAGCGTTTAATGGGAGTCTTGTATTTTTAAAAGAGTGAATCTGAAGGTAAAGAAAGATCGGATGTTTTATTACTGCCGTAGTGGGATTCTATTCCCGTAGGGAATAGTCTTCTTTGAAAGCGGAGGATAATATCCATCCTGAATATAAAAGGCCTTAACTTGAGGTTGACATCTCTGTTTACTTTAACAGACGCGATGGAAACTTTAAACGAGTCTTTGGCGTTCGCTTTTTTCGCAGTTCTCCCAGTTTTCCGTACTGACGAGATAATGTATCGAGTCCATTACGTGCGGATGCAAGGTTTTTGTCTCCCTTTCCCCTTACTTCACTGCACTCTCGCACAAGATCATCATCAGCGGTATGGGGTTCATTTGTTTTCTTACCCTTCTCCTCCGCATCTTCTTATGGTCAATTCCGTAGTCGATACGGTCTCCCGTTTCGCTGGAGCGATGTTCATAAATCACCTTCCGAATCGCATGGAAGATATATCGTATAGGCTTTCGCAGAATTTGTTTTTTCCGTTTCTCTCCCTACGTTTCCGGGATTTTCGGTTGCTTTCTTCCAAAAATATTTGGCTCCATCGGGTGGTCGTCCGGTTTTTTACACTGGTATGATTTTACGCTAGATCAAGCTTGCGGTGCACAAGCTTTTACCTATAGTGGGTCGCATTAGCTGCCAAGAAGTACCACTACGTTTTAAACATATTTCATTCCAACTTTTTTCCTCCTACAACGGAATCGAAATATGAGCGCTTTAAGGAAAGACTCGACTTTTTCATCAATATCCTGAAGCACTGAGATTAAATAGAAATTGAAAAGTCCCTTGCTAGTAATTCTATCGAGGTACTCATCTGTATATACGTACGTAACATACAAGCTGCTTTTTGATATGTTGCAAGGGGTGCATGAACCATGACTTTACTTCCTTAATCGATTACTTTCGCGTATCTTTCGCGGAAAAAATGAATCCTTGAATCGACTTGCTCTAGCATGAATTTCTCTGATCTTCCTCACAGTATCAGAACTACCTATATATTGCATAGCATTGGTTAGATCTTCTAATGACGTACTATCTCTGAATTTATTTTGTAAATAAAGCTTTTGTTTAATTTTCTATTTTCTAAAGACCATCCTGCGTCTTGAATCCGCTGAATAATGCTCACCAATTTGGCGTAGCAGTCCTTTACGAAATGTATTTCTTTTTGTTTTATCTTCTCTAATTCGCTAGTACTCCATCTCATAGTGAATCTTTAAAGAATTAGGTAGCTAATATTCTGGAAATACACGAGAATTACAAATAAATTTCCGCTATACTCCGTTTGATATTCCACAAATGTAAATGTTTTTAAACTGCAATTTATCGGGACGCGGATACAAAGAAATAGGCAGTAGACTAATGGACTCGCACTAATACTGTCAAAATTTCCTGTAATTAAACCATACGACCACTTGGATTTTGA
Organism: Pachydiplax longipennis; assembly: GCA_036926295.1. Classification (NCBI taxonomy): domain Eukaryota; kingdom Metazoa; phylum Arthropoda; class Insecta; order Odonata; family Libellulidae; genus Pachydiplax; species Pachydiplax longipennis. The sequence continues at coordinate 15,790,458 of JAVFKF010000004.1, read as the reverse complement.
CAGCGTTTTCATTCTTCTTCCCAATATGGAATTCCACAGAGTGAAGGATGCGTCTATTGATTATGCAATCTCGATTGACTTTCTAGATTCTTTACACCATCTTTAAAAATATGCTCGTGAAGTTGGAGACCTAGGTTCGAATCCCAGCAACGCTGAAGATGATTTTTCACACGCGTGTTGGCCCCTCGGTTATAAGGCGTATAATCGTGCTAAATATCTTTTCCTGATCCACATAGTAAGTTATTCTCACAAGAACACCAAACTGGGTTACTTGCATATATGAAAGGAACAAAGAAATGAGAGGATGATTTATTTTCATAAGACTGCATTCTTACTTAAGCACTGGAAAATTTCCCATGAGTTCAGGAAATCAAAAGTCCTGGTTTTCAGTACTTCGTGACTGTGCAAACTGAATATCAGTTAAGAAATATTCTCTCGAAGGCTCTCTCACGACAGAATATGGACTAATTACCAAAGTTTCAATGCACCACGACACCCGTAAGTTCATCGTCCGGTTTAAGATTTAAAAACAATGGGGACATTCTGAGCATTCACACGCTTCGAATCAGTGATCTTAAATTCCCTTTCGTTTCAGGATATGAGTCATTTCATAATCACCTAAGCAACTTTCATACCATTCTAGCCGTGGACAAGACTGAGACAAAAGTAAGCAAAGGTTCATTTTAGTTCTTAAAATACGAAATAACTATAATTCCATACAACAGGTTATGGTAGAAAGGCCAGAATATGTCTACTTCTAAATTAAGTTCCTCGCCCAGAAAATTTTGCCGCCTCAAGCAAAGAATGTTTCGCTTGGCCCTGTTTGTGATGCCGTCTTCTATTCTTTCGTAGGTTTTTTTAACTCATGATCTTGACCTTCAAAAGCTCCACGATTAGCTATAACGAGCCCTGAGATGGAATGAGATATACAAGACAAAATGAGGGCTGAGTACAAAAAATTGACTAATTACATTTCCCACTGAGCCAGAAGGCTATAAATGGAGGAATTCTAAGTGAGTGCAGTACAGTGACCCAATGAATAACACATTTCATGGCTTTGAAGGAGAGACCGTAATGTATGCCATAATTCAATCCCACTGAAACGTCAGTATATTTCATATTATCATAGTCGTGAAAAAGACGGATTGTAAGACAAGAGTAAGTAAAAGTGAATTTCCCTCCATCCTGTGCTGAAAGACAAAGGAATAAAATTTCATTCATCAAGATATGGCCACAGGAGAAAACCTCCAAAATATCTGACAGTGTTGCCATTTTTACCCTTAAATACCGGTCTTCCGATTCCAATCGGTTTCGAAAAGAAAGGGTAAAAAGCTCCGAAATAGCGAGAGCAAAGGGCTCCGGAGTAAAGCGCGGCACTAAAGTTTTCAATTCGTATAGATTATGGGGGGCGTGCCTTCCTTATGGGGACACGAAACCTGTCCCGCCTAAAAATATCTCCCCGTCTCCTGTTTTATTTCATTGCCGAAGAGATATTCATAAATCCGCACGCATTTGAGGGATAAGAGCGGGGCGTGTGTGCAAAACGCAATGGTTTTTGATCCGCGCCACGCCCTCCACCTGGTGGGCGTCTCTTGCGCTCCTGAAACCCGACTCGGAAGAGCGACAAAAGGACAGAAAAAAAGAGGAGAATGATTTGAGAACATGTGGAGGGAATCGATTTGTACGCCGGAGCAGACGTATTCAATCAATAGCTGATCACGGAAGAGATAGTGGCTCACTTAGCGTGATTTAAACGGGACTTCCTCGCGTGTACTCTGGTGCACATTTGTACTATGAGTAGGTTGACCAGTTCTTACATCACACGAAGCGGAGCAATCGGTCAGCCCCTGGCGTGTAGGCAACCCGTGTTGTTGATCACCTCTGGACTATGATTAGGCTGACAAAATCCCGACAAGTCAATAGCGGAAAATATTTCATTATTAAAATGGAAAAACGGAGCAATAACTTTGTAGAATATTTAATGGCAGTGCAAACCTCAGTAAATAAATTAATAAACGCTTACGACGGCTATCAATGGATCAACTGAAAATCGGAGTTTGAGCGGGATAGCATTTTAACAGGGATATGACAACATTTTACATTTTGCGCGAGAGGAAACTACAAGGAAGGATGATTATACTCTTTAATTTTTAAATAAGTCCCGGTAAATCTAAAAGGCATCTTCTTTAGTTTGTTACAGTTGAAGGTGGGATATTTAGAGAGAGAGAGGTGTCCATATTTTTGAAGAAAGGTCTGCTTCTCGAACTAAGAGAGCTTTTTCTTTATTTCATTATTGCCACATGCACTCTATAATTAAGCAATATTTTACCATATAGACAATAAGGGATGTTTGAAATGAGGCACGAGAGAGGATAAAGAGCATAGTGTAAACAATTTATGGTCCAAAAAAAGGCGAAGTATTGGCTAAAGCTGGTTGCAGTGCATCTGAGAAAAATCCTCTTTATCCCGCGAGAAAAACTATTAAGCGGGGTACCGTCTTAAGCGCGAGCGTTTCGAACGAGTTTTACTTTGTGTATATTTCTCTTACATAAATTACAGGTATATGAAGAAGGATCTGGGCCACTTGATGGATAATAGTAGTATCTTGGCCAGAGAAGAATTTGCGACAGTGATGCTTGGTCTTGGTTTGACAAAACGCTTCCATAATATTTATATATATCGTAAAGATGGGATTAAATATGAATTATACAACAAAAATAAAAATATACGAGTACATATGTAGCTCCAAGACTTGTTTCATCAGTATTTGTTTCCAAGAGGAAAGTGTATCCTCCTTTTCATTTCGTCTCCTCAGTCTTGCTTGTGGCTGCAGAAAATAAAAGCTTCCTTGGTTTATTTAAAAATTAAAATAATTTCGAGCCTGTAAATTACAGGAGAGGTAATTGTCAATTTTCAAAAGCTTAGCTTACCCCCAGAATGCTGTTCTGTCATAAGGCTCTCGGTACAACGGGAATCAATCACGATAAATGAATGTTCACTGGAAACACTTAAAAGCATTCGCGAAAAACCTTAAACGCAACAACGCGTAAATATCTGTGTCGCACTGACTCGAGGAAAGTTTTCATTTCGTGCTATATGGGTAACTTAATTCAAATTTTAGTAACGTTTTCTCTATGACGAACCGCTTCTACAACGAACAGGCGCTAATTTTCCGTGATTATAACTAAGTATGCTCGAAAGACTGTATTATCATAACCTCCTTCATCAGGTGCTAATATCTGACCAAATATTTCGTGTGCCAAATATTCAGCCTCTTAAGTCTTAAGCGACTGACAAAAACAAGTCCCCTCTCACCAATCGCATTTCATTGACATATTATTTGGGCAATTATTAGAAGTAATGCTCAGAGACTTTAATAATAGTTAAATGTATTATAAGATAAGTAAAAATGTTAGTTGAAAATTTCTTGGGTTTTGAGAAAAGCGATTCTCACAATTGATAATTTTATGGAGATGTGATCACTTGTACTTTCTGTACGCAACGATGTAGAGTAAGGGAGCTATAAAAATGACATGGCAATAAAAACGCACTCATTGAAGAAAGTATTTTCAATGGACAAGATACGTTACAAATTCTTGACAATCGCAGAGGTGGGGCTCATACGGCCTTGACAGACATTCGTAGCGTCCTTTCATCGAAATCTTAAAACAAAATCTCAGACTTTTCAAGTACATATTTTATTTCCGTTTCGTTAATCATATCAAGTGTGAATAAAATTGATTATGTTTTCTTTCGGCTTATTTCAGGACGCATGATGGAAATCTTTAAAGGAAAGAAGATTCACGTAAGGCTTGATTTATCGTACTTAAAAAATTTAAAGATGGTATGTCCTTAGAAGATTTACCTATATTTTGCTTCCACCCTGTTACATAGGCTGTTCTGATACTGCTAGGTAATTTGAGAAAACAGATACTGGAAAGAGTCGTTTGAAGAATTAATTCTTCCGTGAACCATATACGAAATTAACCGATTAGGAAGTAGAGCCATGCACCTCTTGCCACACACTTAAAGGCGGGTTGCAGGGTGAATATGTGGATGTATATTGGACTTACTTTCGTTTCCTTCAAATTCAGTATTCAGGTATTTCAAATGTATGCTGCCCTTAGGTTTCTATGGGGCCCTTCCGATGAAATGATTTCCCATTCCTGACAAAACACACTTTATGGAAACATTTTGGATGCTAACGGGAAAAAACAACGAGACATTAAGTCCAAAAATTTCGTTTTGTTTGCGTAGTAATCAAGGCCAAATCGTGTAAATTACACTAATGTAACCTGAATTTATGGAGTCTTTGGAACACATATTAAAAACTTCTCTTGCAAATACATTACCTCCAAAATTTGCCGAACGCGCAAATTTGCGAGTATAAATGGATGTTCTCGTTTGACCCATTTTCTTGAAAGAGATCAATGAATCCAATCAACTTTGAGAGTTGAATGTTATGTTTACAGACAAGGCTAAGAAGTCCCGTTTTAGACTGGATCCGCTCAAAATCGAGTAGTTATAATTTCCGCGCTTTTCAGCAACCGGTTTCGCAGGTTTAGCAGCGATTGAAAGAGATGGAGATTTCGGAAAGGGTTTAGGTTTTTACAGAAAATTATCTGTTGATAAATTACGGTAAATAAGAGGTTCTTCCAGCTAATTGTGAGCTCTAGTGCTGTTTTCGAGCCATATTCAGCAGGAATAGCAGGATATAAGATGGTACATGAATAATAGTTATACCATTTAATTACAATAGCGATTTTGTATGAGAAATACCTGAGCCCGAAAAGTACGAAGAATCTGTATTGTTTATAATACAAATTCTTCGTACTTTATACTTTTAATACTGATGTATTTTAGTACTTTGTATAGAATATTAGTAATCGTCTCCTACTTATACAATAAGTCTGTCGTCCGCTAATATGTAATTGTATATTTGCAATTAGATAAGTGAAATAATACATTAGTTATAATTTCGGTAATAAAGACATCTTCACTATTGAATTATATTTGATTAGAAGAGTACTTATACATAATGCGCTACATAAATTTGATATAAAACAACTGAAAAGGAAACAAAGAGGAGTGACGAAAACAAATTTTCGCAACTTAATTTCTTTATTTCATTCGATTTGATTCTATTCTAGTTTTGCAGTTGTCGATTTGGTTCGAAATTTCTGATACTCGAGCATCTCTAATAGCAGGATGGCATGGTTCGTTTTGTCATTCAAATTGATGAATTCAGAAGAGAAGATCCAACTAAAATTCTTCCTTCTCGATAGCAGCGAAGCTCCGTAAACTGAGCGCCAGTAGTAATTTTCCTGCCGACCATAGATGGTAAAAAAATTGAGGGAACTATGACGATGACCCGTTAGGACATAACGTTAAGGGCTCCAACGTTTCTTTGGAGAATTTCGTGTGAAACGTGAGAGAGGATATTAGTCATCGGTGCACTCGGAAATGGAATTAAAAGACGTATGCTAAAAACTTCAGAGAAGTGTAGCTTTTTTTGGCAGAATTTCGCATGAACTTCAAAAATCGAGCGAAAATTTTTACGGAGTCATGTGGAACACACGCGAAGGCACGACGTTACAAATAGCACACGTGGAACACCGAGTTTGTCTGCTCCAACTCCACTATTCGTCTTCCTTCAAAAAACGCCAACATAACCTTCGTAATTTACTTCCATTACCGATTTATCTGTTCGCATCCCATTAAGAAAAAAACATTCTGTCTTTTTTGAGCGTGGCATGTTCGGCAAATATTTTCCGCCTGTTTTTATTACCGGGTCCATAAACGCTGATTGCTTCGCGCATTTTATGAGAATTCCGCGATCGTAAAAATCTTGCCCCCCGGATAATACTAAACTCGAAGAGAACCTCACGTAGGAGCGATAGAATCTAGAATGCGGATAAATCTTTTCTATTGTTTTTAGGCTTTATATGATGCATGATAACTGGGCTGATGCTACCTTGGAGAATTCCATAGTACTAATTATAAACTACATTTTTTGTATACTTTTTATTAACGATATTTGCTCGAAGATGGGGAGATATTATTTTCACAATGTCAAATTTTCTTTTTCATCTTATATCGTAACGCGACAGAACCAGGATTTTTTTAGTTACTGACTTTTATTTAGGAAGAAGGAATTTTCAGTTAAACTGCAAACTCCAGGCAATGATCATAAGAAAGGAAATTCTTTTCGAATGTTACTAACAGGATGAAATGAGCTTTTAGGCTTAATATTGTGAAAGACAATATAAAATTAAAGGACTCTGCCAGGAGCCTTGGCTTGAAACTAAATAATTCTGGGAGCAATTAGATAGCATTTCGTGAGCGATAAGCAATCAATGTTTTAGCTAGTTCAATAACACCAAGCACAATTATAGCAAACTTTTTTTGGATTTAAAATAGAAAACAAAAGAAACAGAGGGCGCAACACCCTTATGTTCCATGCCAGCAGCTGATCTGCTATTGTTTACCTGTAAATATATACAAGAATGAAAGAAACACGTATGAACCTGCAGGAAACCGTGATATTAAGTTACATTATTTTATAACAGTTCACTAATCACCCGGAGGAACGATTTCAAAAGCATTTTTTTCGATTTTAATCCATACTAGCTATAATTAGTATAATTTTAAGGGTATTTTATTATTCCTGAAGCTGATTAATTATAAATAACTGAATAAATTTAAGGGATCAACCAATGCTTTAAGAATTAAAGCTTCATACACATGCCTAATACTTTTAAGTTTACCTTTCATGATAACATTTCATAAAACCATTTTTTCTGATTTTAATCTCTCCGCTTATTCATGAGAACAATCCGGGACGGCAAAAACTTCTCATTAACTGATTGTTTCCCACTAATGGAGAGTAAAACATTATAGATTCACTCTAATCTAGTGTTTGATTTATTTCCTCTTACCCTCTGAATCTTCCAACCTATTTTATTACGAAGTTTTTCCATAAACCGAGATAGAGCGAAAATTTGACCTTAGATTCAAAGTAGGTAAAGTAAGAATGGGAGGCATGGGGGGCCTAATTATTTCGATACCTTGACATCTGAGGTTAGCTTCAGATGAAATCGCTCGGCGAATAAAGCATACAATAGTAATCAAAATAACAGTAATCAAAAAGTAATTCGAACACAGCTTTACCCACTGGAATTTTTTAATGGTCCATTTGATCCAATTATCGTCCTCGAGATTTATATCACACTTAATAGCGTGTGATTTATTCATCGGGTGACCGCCAAGGAGAAAAATGCGAAAAAACGGAGAACACTGCGGATCACGATTCCGGACTAATTTACGATGAGTGACGTCACAGAGGGACCTCTTAAGCATGAAGAATGTGACCTGTTGGTCATTTGGTTACAAAGTACACCGAAACAAATCCTGTCGGTGGAAAGCGCTTCGGTGGCGCCAGCAAATATGGGATCGAAATTTCTTAATGGGTTTCGAAACATCAAAAGGCTGTAAACACGCCGAAGAGAACCGTCTTCCGCGCATTAAAAATATATTTCCTCCCGGGTCGAGAATTTCGGACGTTTTCCGCATATAAATTCAAAGGGAGGATCGTGATAACGACCTCCTTTCGTGAAAGGGAAAAGGAACGGGCTCGATCCGGTAACACTGGTTGAGATTCCTCGGGACTTTTTTGGAAAAAAAAGCAGGAAGAGGAAGAGTGATCTTAAATTTACGTTTCCCACCCGCATACTTAACATTTTGCGCGACGCTGACGAGTTTGCACGTCCTAATGGGCGATTTACGGGACCAACCAAACTCGTCCCGACAAAAATCGACTTCCTACTCATACCCCCTAATTTGTTAACCCGAAGAGATTTGTTATTCGTAAATACAATCCCAAATATATATTTACAGCAAATAACATAATATAGGGAGTGGAATCAAAACAAAATAATACGAAAACATTTAACAACATTACAATATTAAAAAACATAACAAGACTAAGAAGCAGGTCTGCATCAGATTCTTGGGAGAATGGAAGCAATCAATATCATTTCTACTCTTATTGTAAACCTAATCGGAGCAATTTTCCCATACATTTTCAGAAATTTATTTACTGAGTAGTTAACACAGTAACTTCTAACTGCTGAAATTGTTTTACTGCAGGTCAGCATTGCCGTCCGAAAGCAGGTGCTTCAATTGCTTCCGTCCGAAGCGGATTCTGCTAATCAGCATTACTGAACAACATAACTCTTAACAATAGAAATAAGAAATATAAAACAGAAGATATGTGCGAGATAAACAAAGATAATGGACGCTAAAGTAGGTACAGATGACCAACAATAAATTTTCCTTTAGCCTATTTCTCCATTATTTAATAAAAAAACAATCTTTTGAAGTTGTAATTTCCTCAAAATTTTTATAATTTCTTAATATTGCGGCGTAGATTCGTTACAACAGAAAACCCCCTTTCGCATAAATCGCTGTAAATATTCATATAAAAGCAAAATATTAAAAAACACTGAGGTGAATAACACATTTTTCGGACAAAATTCTCAAAACATAACCCGAGGGAAGGATCTAAGAGGAAAGACAATCGCATCCTTGAATCCAATTCCAGATAGAAATTTATGAAAGCTTGCCTACTTCGAATCCTTCCGAATTGTCAGCGGAAAATGAGGTCCAGGAGCGGACTATTCGGGAAGAGGTCGTATGGAGAAGAATATGAGAAAGAAAAAGAATTTTTGGGGGAGAGGTGGGGGAGGAAAGGGCGGGATTGAGGTCAGCGGCCGACGGGACGCTTCTTGAGGACTCTCTCTCTCCCATACCTGCGGCCACTATCTTCAAGGGACGGCCTGAGTAACATCCTTGATACTTTCGTCTGCTTCCTCGGAACCTCATATGCGAGATGGTTCCTTTACGCAAAGATAACGGCTTAATTATGCTAAATAAATCCTCTCTTCTGTGTTTTCGAGTGAAACAGCTGCTTCCTCATCATCCGTAAAACTCGCGAGCTCAGGTATTCACGTCACGAGTTCAAATTTGGAGATTCACAAATATACGCTTTTAAGCTTCTGGAATATTCTTAATGGAGCGTTGTGAATAGCTACGTTGAGAAAATGTTCTACTCGAGTATTTCTACGCAAGTTTTTTTTATGAAATTGCTTCAAAAATGCTATATTCACATTCCGCAAGTTTAAGCCTGTCATTTGGTCAATTTATAATAAAATACGTGAATAGGTAAAGATAGCAGAAAAATTTTAACTAAGTAAATGAGGATTATATCATATAAGAATGGACACTAATCGAAGTAAAATGTTTAGTCGCGAATTCAATCCTCGCATAAATTTCTGTTAATAGAGACAAAGTGCCAATCAATGTAGCAATGAGTAATAGATGTGAAAATTAGAATCAAAACAAATATCCGTTTACAAGAACTATTGCGTTTGGCCCTGATTAAGAGAACAGCATATAATAATAAATTAGGAGCTGTAATCCAATGCAAGATTTCAAATTAGATACCAGAGATAATCAATAAAAATTTCTGTATTTTTTTGTTAAGGACGCTTTTTCGTTTCATCTATCTTTATACGAATAACATGTTATTACTTTTATTCTTATGTGCAAATTTAATAATATAATAATAATAGTTTTAGAAAATTTATAAGGATTTTCTATCACTTTAAATGTGCTTTCTATAACACGGACTCCTCTGATAAACAAAGTAGGGGTATGACATTGAGGAACCTTGGGGTGATATTCGTGATTACATATGTATAATATTTCATATGAATTGTAGTCATACTGAATCTTCCACGTTTATGCACGATTTTTGTGTGGATCAACTGCAACGCAGGAAAGCGACAAAACATAAAGTAAGCGATAAAAAGTAGTTATAATGCTTAATAATATACGAGATATTATCCAACGGAGGGTGTACACAAAGAGGCCGAAAAGCAGAAAAGAGAGAAAGGTAACAAAGTCGAAGGAAAAAAGTGATGGAAAAACTCACAATTTTGCCAAGGAAAAAATTCATAAGAAAAAATTCAAATAAAAAAGTCATAGCTAGCAAAAGACAGCAGAGGATACAAATGAGCATACGTCGCCGCCTGTGGCTCTAAACATTATTTAACGTTATTGTTATTGCTTAGAGAAATCACTAATTTCCGTTGTACTTTAATGTTTTAAACAAAAATTAAAATTATGCACTACCCGAATAGGAGGATGCAACAGGGAAGAAATTAAGTAAAAAATGGCAAAAGTATTGTTTATATATAATTTTAAAGTTTTTATGCAAAAAATTCTGACCGCGAAATAGGCAGAATCAGTGCGAACATTGGCTTGTTTCTTTTACTACTGCGCCATTTGGGTACCTAGATAGTGTAGAGAAGGAACTGGGAGAGGATGGAGCTGGATCGAAAGGAATAGATACTTCCAGTGGAGAGGGCAAAACCCAAGGAGGGTTGGGGAGCCATAGAAGAGAGAGAGTTATCGACACAGATCCCAGATCGGCCTCTCATAAATCTCAACTCTAGAAAAGTAAAGTGACAACAAACCAGGATTTCGTGCGAACGAAATTGGGGGGATCCGCCCATAAACACGGACGTGTAAGTAGATTCGAGTTATCCAAGGTCATCTGCGCGTAATGTAACGAAATGCGTAAAAAGTGATTGTGGGATGGACCAGCTGGAATGAGGAGATCCATGTGCTTTTCTGGTAAGATGTTGGCAAGATTCCAAGGACGTCCCCGCGGTGTCAGTGGCGCCTTTATGGCACCACCCTCTGCTCGTATCGGTGTTGCCGTGTTAGCGCTTTTCCAGTGGGATATGGCTGCTTCCTACTTTTTATGGAGCCTTTTTTATCTTTAAATAAGCGATGCTATTATTTATGACCGAGATCTAGCGCTGAATTTTACGTCTCGTTTGGTTTTATCTATTTTTAGTCCTTTAAGCATGTTTCTTCCAATTGGAAAGTTAAACTTTCAGTTCTCAGCCTACTTTTGTTGAAGTATAATTTGATTAGCACAGCGAAAAAATCTTATTGGTCATTTCATTCATTTATCAAAATTTCATTCATATATGATACAAATCTGAAGAAATTCAATAAAAAAGCGTTTTGGCAAGATTTTCTCTCCTCTTTCGATGTGGAGCCTTCGGTTTCTCCAAATATTTAGTATTTTTATCCGATCATATCTACCATCCCTGCAAGGGAAAGATCAGAGTTTAGTTCCCGGTTTCACCGAACTTTTTCACCTACAATTGTCCTTGGGTATCGGATGGAAATGTAAATTAATTGATAATATATCTTCTTTGGTAAGCTCATTTATTATTATCAATATTGTTTCACTTTTTTGGAGGTGACAAGCCTTAATTTATATTCTGCAGCCATTACATACTAGTATCTTACACATGATATCACCAATAGCTCATGAAATCATACCAAAATATAAAAAAAAGTCTATAGCTTTGTGGGGGAACCCTTTCTACTACAATTTCTAGAGAAAAACCTCTAAGAAAAGAAGAGAATACCGTGTAAACACAAAGGTAAAAAATGTTTTAAAAACTTATTTTGCTTCTTTTATTCCTTGGTTGGGGCCTTTTTCTCTTTAAGAAGGTTCATCTAGTGCTAATTCAAACGGCAACACTGGCTCGGATAGAAACCGAATCCTTGGGGCTGAAATGCGGCACATCCATCACAGAAGCGGATGGAATTCTTTTTGGGCGCCGCTGACCCTGCCTATTAGGCGGGTCTGAGGTCGACGGCAATGATTTCTGTCATGGCTGAGAGAACGCCTTAGCCGTCAATTATTCGAAAATTTCCCCCATCTAATAAAAGTAATTTACGAAGGTCTTGCGGCTACCAGGGAGATTTCGGTGTCAACCAACGTCCATTCTCGTACTGGCTTGACGTTGCGAGACAGGGAAAGGTTCGAGAATCAAAAGGTGTGAAATAAAATACAGTGGGCGATAACTTAACGAGCAGTTCTGACTGTAAACTAATTGGACGAGGGATACCTTCCCGAGTGATTTTTATGTTCTGACGACGAGTTCGGACAAAGAACACCTTGGGAACGAAGAAGAAGCGGCCTGGGTGCTTTACAACTCAGTTTTGGAAGAAGACGGGAAAGATCAAGGAGAATCCTCGGCGTTTTCTGTAATTAACTTTCATATTTTCGTTTGAATTAATTAGTTTTCCTTACTGACAGAAATTTTCATCCATGGAGATGCCAGTTTCAATGAATTCCGAAGAATTTATAGAGAACCTAATGAAATGAATTAGATTTCTTTGCTTTGATCTGTACCTTAAAACTTAGATTCGGAAATGAGCGACTCTACATCTTGTCGGAAAACAAACGGAGGCAAGTGAGATATTTCGAGACTTGCTTCAACGGTCTGAGTATTTTCGGATGACGCCATTCTCTTATCCAAACCTGTGATCTGATTTTCATTCCCTCTCTAAGCGTTTTTAGCGCCTTCCCGAGAAAAAATCTTCTTTGTCTACCAAACATTGCACGTTTCGCAACGTTCACTGCGTTTCCAGAGACCTTTGTGCTGTTCTCGCAGCTGGAGGATGTTGTTCTCCAAGTTGGAATCGTAAATCTGGCTATAAGCCTCGAACGCGGTTCATTGTCGGCTTCGTCCAGCTGCTGATAAGTAGAAAACGCCGATCTAAGAATACTTATTTACTCAGGCATGGAAAGATTTACAAACTATATTTATCCCAAAACGAAGGTAAAAAGGCTTGACCCGAACTATTTTAACCCTGCGTGTGGGGGCGATTTCTCTGACGTCATCAGCTTTAATGCGTTCTTAAGGCCCAAGTAAAGCAAAATTTAATTCCTGGGTCAGCTTAATTTATATAATTAAACTGCTTTAATTTTACCTATTTATTACCATTTCAAATCTTTTTCGGTGAAATATAGGCTGTGCATAAGAAGAAAATAATTTACAAGCAACATTTTTTTATTTTTTTAAATTTCCGATACCATAATAGTACGGAAGGTTATTAGTCCCAAATATTCCACACTTAAATCTCCTTTCTTCATTTCTTGATAAATTATCCCACCCTTTACATCATTCAGCCTTATATCTTAGCCCTCTACTCTTGGATCCTACCATTAGAAATTATTTTTAACAATCCCTCTCATCTCAATTCTTCTATTGAAGACCTTTTCATCATGAACAAATTTGAAAGTAAAGAAGTTGGAGCTCGGCTGTTAATGAATACCCCCTAAGGATAGCGGCATACTCGCCAAAAAATGAACGTTTCCCAGAAGGTTGGTAATCCGCGACTTCCTCTCTCCTGAAATTTTCGAATATGATTCATCATAAAATACTTGGGAGTCCTGGGGAAGTTCTTAGAATGCCTGAATTCTAAAATAGCACGATTCGAAAGAGCTAAAAGTTCGCCCCTTTTTTAGATCATCATTATTATACATAAATAAGATTATGTATAAAAATAGATAGGATTACAATAAATCTCTAATAATTATATTTACGTCGATATAGCGAAGATTTTAAATTTAACCTTCATGTAATTCAAGGACATTCTAAACAAGCCAGGAATGGACTGTCTTTAATCAACCAATGAGTCTGGTATCGAATCTACAGGCAATCGAATAGAAATATTTTATGCTTGCGTTCCAGAAGAATCGCGTCTAAATATAAATGTTAATGAAAGGCATTCGGAAGAGGACGTTTAGCGGTGAACAGCGCCGTTTGCATGCGTGTTTCCGGATGGTTGAGCACTTCACGGAGCTCAGCGGATGATTCACAAGGAGCTGAGAACATTCCCGGAAACACGCCTAAATGCCTCTCCTTTCACAAAACTTATTAATTCTTTTTGTTCAAAAGTTACGAAAATATGCGCATTATGTTGCAGTCTAAACGCATGCATTTTTCTCGAGGTATAACTTATGTGAGTTTGAAAAATGTTAAAGAGTGAGACATAGTTGACCTTTTACTGTAAGTTATACTCCGAATATTAAATTCAGTTATTTATTTCGAAAAAATTCATTCTAAGTATCAAGCATTTATTATGGAACTTTAGCGATAAACAAGACATATGAATAAATAATTATATACTATTTGTATATAAACGAAGAAAATTAAACAGCGATAAAAATGAAATAATTATAACAAATTATTCATACGCAGTACGAAATAGAACAATTTTTACTCTGGTAGGAACGAATGATAAATCGTTCAGAGATAGAAAGACGTGTCACGGTGCAATGAAACTGAGAATTTAATTTTGTTGGATGAAATAACTTACGGTAGAGGTGGAGAAAAGGAAATCCTCAGCTTTAATACTACACAGAAAGGGTGAAAGTAAGTTTCTATGAACAGAAAATTGAGCAATCACAATTACCCTTTTTCTTCAATTAGCGTCTTAATCTATGGTCATTTTAGAATACTCCAATCAAGTATTAGCAACTCCATAATAATTATGGCATTCACCTCTTCTCTGAATAACCACAAGGCCTCACGGTTTTACTCGAAATAGTAAACAAAATGATATAGTGTATGGAGACAAGAAAAACTATAATATTCTGCTCCATCAACATCATTTCCCAATCGAGACTGTCCTCTATCCCCCTCTTCCAATTCTGAATTCAGCGTACCTTATTTCTCAGTGTGTTCGATCAGTCTCCCTTATATTTTCACCGAATTTTTCACAGGTCTCTCTGTTAGTTGGTTTACTGAAGGATTCATCAGTAAATCGGTCAGTTAATTAAACTTGAATCATTCTTTTGTATCTCAGCATCTCCATTACGTACTTATCCTTTCTGCTGCTGTTACAGCTCATATTTAACCGTCATATAAGATAATCTTACCTTATACTACTAAAATATTATTCAAAAAGTATCATTGTGCTGCATTTATGCGGACTACTTCAACTACAAGTGGTCTGGCTCGGTGAAGAATACAACATATATAACCTCACTCCTAATTTTCCCAAGTATCCCTCATTCTCATTCCAAAAAGTTTTGCAGATAACGGTGAAGGGATTGACCAACCAATCTTAGGGGTAATGACAAGAAAACCTCTCAGATTACGTAATTCCGGATGTCCCGTTCTCCCTTCAGATTGTACTGTTTTAATGATTCGACATTTTATACAGCTTGGCGGACAACCTCGGCTTTATCAGAGAAAATCCTCATCCTTTAATAATACGCGTTCAACAGGATGGGATCGTAAAATTTAATCATCACCGCAATTAGAGAGAAGCAAATGAGAAAAACGGAGGAAAATGAGAGAAAACGGTTTCGACACGACTAGAAGTTTATGGATGGAACCAAAACTGCTACGATTACCATCTATTAGATTCTAATCCGTCTATTTGCCCTTCCCTTTAATTTCAGACGTGATCGAGTCTCTAAGCTTTCCCTTCTCGTAAAAGTTAAGGCTAGAATTTTCATATTCCCCTTACATTCTACTGCAGCAGAGGACAAACGATGTGGCGTTAATATTTTCTAGTGAGGGCGAACGTTGTTTGGAGGCTCCATTGGCTTCGATTCACACGACGAGTAACAACGGAGGGAACACCGAATAAAGGGAGGATAAAGCCTTTCCAACTTCGAAAGCTTTTTGCGCTGCATCTCGTGCGCGACTCACCGAGTACAATACCTCAAACGAAGAGGAAGTTTTTACTCGCATTTTCGTTGAAACGTGAGATCCATCTCGCAAAGACCTTTAGAACGCATCTCGTCTGTTAAAATAACACTATTACCACCTGGAATTCAAGTGGAAGATGTCGCGTATGAACGAGGCCTTAATAATCAGGGGAATACAGCCGTGAAATGGGAATTCTCCTTCACTGTCATCAGCGACGTGAGATAATTCGAAGCTAAGTTCAGCTGAAAATGTGTTTCTTTTGGAATAGACTGGCAGGTATGATTAACTCAAATGGTCTCCTGAAGGAAAACTAATTTCATGGATGATATGAAATGTTCAATGATGCAACTTGATAGTAGAAATCAAAAAAAGATTTCAAACAAAAATAGCATTCAATGAAGC
Organism: Pachydiplax longipennis; assembly: GCA_036926295.1. Classification (NCBI taxonomy): domain Eukaryota; kingdom Metazoa; phylum Arthropoda; class Insecta; order Odonata; family Libellulidae; genus Pachydiplax; species Pachydiplax longipennis. Next base: position 15,774,457 of record JAVFKF010000004.1, on the reverse strand, counting down.
AACGAACATCTTTCATTATAAACTGTGGACTGAAAAGATGTGTAAAATATCGACCATTTTGATGCACGAATAACCGAGATGTAATTTTAAATGTGGACTTATAATGGAAGGAAGTAATGGGCTAAAAGATTTTAAGCAGGTCTGGCCTAAAACGCACAAGTATCTTCATCTAAACTTCGAATGAGAATTCCCTTTAAGATGACTTCATGTAACGTTCAATTGAAAAACAGATAAAACAGCATAAATTCCGCATATTGTAGCCACATTAAAAGTGACACGTATCCTCAAATTTATTCAAATTAATTTGTTATGGCTTATTAGACATAGTTAAGTGATGAATTGTATTTGCTATTGATTACTTAGCATTCCTAGCTGGAAAGAAAAAGAAAAGCATCCTACTCTGAAGCACGAAATAAAGTCTCACCAGAAAGTCACCCCTTCGCGAAGCAAAAACATGGAAATAAAAGTTATCTGTATCAGCCCACCCTAAGGATAAGTCGTAAAAGCCATCGAATTCGTGTAGGAATGTACTTCATGCTTCTGGTTTACCATGCACTTCGAGTTCGTACTTAAATATCCGCAGCAAAAGGTATTTCGTGCACCCTTCTGTCCTTCCTTTTACTGCATGCATTCATAACACCGAGGCAATCTAATAAAAGTGGGAGCTTTAGGTCAAGCCTCGCACATCGAGTTCCATTTTTAGACGAAGAAACCATAAAGCCCTGCACCCACCTCTCCGGAGGAATTGTCTGCAAATTTACGAAGCAGACCTCGTGTGGAGCTTATAATGTCTTGTCGCATTCCAAGTCGTTTCTCCAAGTGATGATGCACTTACGTTGTGCACAAGGCTCAAAAAATCTCGAATCATTAAGAAAAGACATCTGTTTGCATTCCTATGCGTACACGTGCGAGTGAGTGCTTGCTTGTGCGTGTAATACTAGCGAGTGGGCGTCCTTCTGCCTGTCTATCCTCGCCTGCGTTCGCTTTCGTATTTGTCAATGAATCGTGAGCTTTATTCTCATACACGTGAAGGCAAAAATAATCGATGTTAAAACAGGTTCTTTCGAAGCTGTAATTTACCACTCTCGACAAATTCACAAATTAATTGTCAAACATAATCGACTGAAAACACACGAATACTATCGCCGGAAATGCTATTGCTCTTCTCTATTTCTCATAATAACCGAAAGCGACGTCGTACATTGCACGATGATATTGTATGCATATGTTTGCTACTAACCACTTAATCGGCAATTAGAGAACCCGATACCGGACGAATCTCTGTATATTGAAGGAGAATCGTTTTTTGGCTATGATCGTGATCGTACAATGAACTCATGTCAGTCCTGTTATGAAACGGTTCACCAAAATTGCTATTTTTATTGACAAAATTCGGCTAAATACTTTATGGTTGTATAAAATATGTCGTAATTAATTATGAAGAGCTTATTTTTGCCAACAGACCACAGACTTGTCGCGACTGAAGTACAGTTCCTGACGATGATAAAATTCGTTGAAACCGGTTGTGCAACTAAAGATTTTGCATCAATTTTGGAATGTTTGATTTGTTTATTTTGATTTATTTATTCATTTTGTTATATTTTTATTTATTTATTCATTTTGTTATATTTTTATTTATTTATTAATTTTAATTCATAAAATTTCTTAACAAGGAGGTACTTTAATTTAAGAAATACTAAAAACATCGCATCAGTTTCTACTGATAATCTTGTTGACTAGGTATACAAAATCCAATAATAAAGCTAAGTTTGTACGTATTTAAAACATGTAAGCAAAAATTAATGAAATCATTTTGGTAAATATAAAAATATTCGACAACTTAAAGTTACATCGATACAAAGAAATTTATTTATCTAAATCAAAAGCAGTTTGACTGACAGATTGTAAAACCTGGTTAAAAATATTTGTTCAGACAGCTGAATGAATAAGGTGTACGAGTATATAACTATATGCCCTTTAAATGTTGTATAATGAATTATCTGAGAGCATAATAACGTTGAATGATGTATTGACTGTAGTTACAGGAAAACGGTAACGGAAAAAATTATAACGTAAGACTAATTCGATATCAAAGAAAATTCCAACTCTTCATCCATAATGACATTGGCAGCTCATTATTATATTATACTTATGTCATTACTCCATTTTTATTATTTTTTATTTTTATTATTTTTTATTATTATTTTTAATTTTTTGTATTCTTACTTATATATTTTTTACTTTACTTTTTGTGCTTTTTTCTATCATTTTTGAATTTTAAAAATTATTTTATTTATTATATGTTTTCACTGTATTTTCGCGGGTTTTTTTCGCCCCCCTTCTTGCGTGGGTGTTTTCCCGCACTGTGGTTTTTTTCTTTATCATCCTTCAGTTATGGAGATTGTTTCCCACAAATCAAACCTTTCTATTTCGTTTTTTTTTCTCTTAGTATTATTTCACATCTTGATAACCATGTATCTTCATACGAGGTTAGGTGGAAGAGAGGCCCACTCGGGCCTAACCTCGCCTAATAAAGTGTCCAATAATAATAATAATAATTATACGTCTAAATGGAGGATTAAATCTAATAGTAGATGTGTTTTTAATATGACAGCGCCACATTTTTTCAATGCCTCCATAGTATTTAACCCATTGGCTCTTAGTTTATGTACACATTACTTATACCACTCAGATGTTGCCACTTAGAGATGAAGGTTAAAAAGACGAGGTTAAGCTTACTCCTCAAACATCTAATAGCAATCCTAAGAATTATCCTTTAAGAAGCATGACCAGTCAGTAACAAATCTCAAAACGTGCATTGAAATTTACACAGTACATCTGAGACCATGTTTCTTAGAGTTAACTACCATGTTCTATTCGAAGTAACTTGATTGACTATTTCTTTCAAAGAGGATTTTAAATGTCCAGATTTTTCAAGTTAGTTCTTTACGTAATACTTCTTTGAGAGATTTTCTTGGGCGATGAACGTAATGATATAGGAAATGGTAGAGTCATATTTTTCTTGCGTGAGATTTAAGAAACTGTAAATTTGTTATAGGACAGTAATGATCAGGTCGGTATCTGGTCAGGCTTTATAATGACATGCTAAGAATCTTGGTATAACAAAAAATAAAATTCACTAAGGACATACGCCTTAAAACGTCGATATTGATGAAAAACTGACTAACTGTATTAATTTAATTTAGGAGATTTAACTTTTTATTAGAGAATATTTAAGAAAGATGGCGGCATCAGTGGTGCACATGCTATAAATTCGCCTATCCTAGAAGCTTTTATGATCCTGTTTTGATCAAATCGCATAATTGATGTCGGTATTAACGAAAACCATTACGTATTAACGAAATTTACATATGTTTGGAGCTCATATTAAACCAAAGGATGTATAAGAAAGATAGCGCCGCCAGAGCCCGCATGCCACTTTTGACACGCCTAATGTAGGATTGCCACCCCCGCCCAAAGATAGCATAAAGGGAAAAATCCGGGGAACGAGCGATGGTCGCTCCAACTCTGGAAGGCATCTTTCTGTACGCCTGAGATTCAAGGAATGGGGCAAACAACGCAGAAACCGGGAGATCCATCCGACAGTAGGAAGTGACGCGCCTTGGGTTTCCGCAGGGATCAGCCAATATTTATTGCGCTCCTATCTCGGATTGGTGAAATAACGGTGCCGGAAAGGCGGAGATGCAACCGCAGCGGAATTGCAATAAGGTGCGGTAGACCTGCACCTGACAGCTCATTCGAGATCCGGTTTTCGACTCTTTATAGATCTCGAGGAAAAGCTTTTAAGTAACGGTTGATGCGGAAAAGCACTTTCTTAGCGACGTCGACGCAAATCCCCACGAATGCGACCACCGCAGAGCTTCTGGGAGCTGAAGAATCGCGGACGTGCGAAGGGTTCGTGAGAAACGCAACGGAGAAACGATTCAAAGAGATCGCTTTCAAGATCAATCCTTTATACCGCTCGAGAACGCCGCATTGGAAAAGAATGCGCGGCCGTTTTATTGAACTTGATGCGGGATGGAGTTGAAAATTATCCACGGTCGTAAAAAGGATGAGCGAAATAGGTGGGATGTGAGGGAGGAAGCAATTGAAGATGAGCCTTTAGTTGAGTTGAAAAAAAGTCTGAATTAATGAAAAGAGTTTATGATGATTTTTATCCTCATGTTATGAGAATTCCTACTTGGAGGTGAGTAGCAATGTATATTTCTTCGTCTTCCATACTTGACGAACAAAAATATTGATGATTTGTCTTTTGAATATATATATCTGAAAAGTTTCCTACAATTCGCCATTTCTCGACATGTTTTCTGAAAATTTTCTAAAGATTTCAGAAGAATCTGGGGTCGGAAACTTTTCAGACCACCCTCTATTTATATATCTTTCATTTACTTTAGTTTCACCGTCTCGTTCGTATGATAACATTTATGAATAATGAATTAGGAGTGATTTAGAAAAATGGCATTCGTTTTGGCCACTTTGATAGAATGATATAAAAATTAGTTTTAAGGATCGTTGCGCTTCATGAATGAGAACTTTTCCTTTTAAAGAATTCTTGCTAGGATACGTGAGTAAAAGCAAATTTCCGCACTCCTCATCTTGCCTGGCAAGTCTTATTCCCTCCCAAAAGCTATTGGTAGCTAGAGATGGAGGGAACAAAGTGCAAACCGGCCTCCATTTGAATAATTCATAGCCAGGCCAATTTTAAACATGAAAAATCAATTAAAAACGTAATCATAAAACTAAGACGTGTTGAGGAGGAAAAGAAACGACTCATGAACTAATTTCCTTCAAGAATATTGATCATAGGGATGGAGCTTCAATTTAATGATGAAAAGCTGCAAAAAGATAAGGTTGAAACGTCTCTAAAGGGTAAAAAGACTATCTTTAAAACAGGAAATCTAAAATAGGGTGTTGAGAGGTGAACTCGATCAATGAGACTGACTGGATGAGATCGCGTATCTGATCTCAATGCGAGGTGAGATTCTATGATTCAACGATTAGGGCCGACGCATTCAGGACATCGCCAATGGGTTCTTGAGAGGGATATAACGGTGTGAAAACCGCAGTAATGGTCGACTGAAAAAAGATAGCGAAATATGTGGCAAAAACGCCTCTTGGATACAGATCACAGCGATCGAGAAAAATTCGCTTCAAGAAAAAATTAAACACACAGTTATATGGAAGATATAGCAAAAGATTATTTTCAAATTATCAGCCATTAGTATATACCGAATATTTCACCCGTTTGTACGTTTGATTGTATACGTTTGACGTTTATACTTTATGTATGGGGAAATATATACATTAAGATTATGAAATCAGAATTTGCGCGTTGATCATTAGAATAAGCGAAATTTTAACATGGAAGCTCTCTAGCATACCACAGTACTATTGTGCTGATAGAGAAAAAATTAATTTGGTGTGAATTCAATATATATCCTACTCGCTTGAATCCCATATGATTTTTTCCGACTTCCAGAGAAAAGGTGAATAGTTGTAAAACTCAAGCACAGTCTTCGAGATTAATTAGATTTCATAATCTTGATGTTTACCTTTATCAGAGCGAAATATTTTTATCGAATCGTATAAAGAATATAAATGAAGTTATAGCAAGATCAATCTCGTTAAAACTCTTATTTCTTCCTAAAATTTTATTCGGCTGATATTTCCATAGTTAACCTAATAACACAAATCGAATTTATTTCGAAACGAATGAATGTTACTCTTTTTCTACATATATAAACAAAATTTTAACCAATTTAATTCTTGTATTAATCCATTTTTCATTTACGTATTCGATTTCAATTCTGAATTGTTTTATTTTTCAGATGCAATTCTAAAGAAAGGACATCGGCCGAAAATCGCAATTTTGCCCGTATTAAATAACGCAACTTTCCGTTAACTTTTAGCCAAACAAGATAAGTTAGATCCATTACTCGTTTTAATATCAGCATAAAACACAGTCATTACTTCGAAACTAAAACGGAACACATTCTCATTACTTAACCCTTTCATTGTACATTACGCTAATGAAACCCTACGTTGAGCATCGAAACAATTCATTTCAACGCCCTGCTTCAGCAATTTCACGTCATTATCATCAAAAGTGATGATGACATCGATTGTTGAAACCGGTCTTTAAGTTATGTAATTCTCTCTTTTTTCATTTAAAACATCTGAAACTTGTAATTACGACTATAAGCCTATCCATTGTCAGAGAACGAGAGAGTCTTGTCTACCCAACGAGAATGAAATCGCTCGTAATGAGACGAACTTATTGTCCTTCGTTTATCTCCATTAATTTACATATGTCAGGGCTTGATTACTAGCAGAGCTATCGAAATATGTTCCATTGAATATCGAAGCTCATAAAATTTCAGCGATGACTGAAAGTATACTGAACTGGAAGTACTCTGCATGCGTCGTACTTTTAGAACTTATAATACATATTATTATTATCATTACTATAGCATAAACACTGCAAGTAGATTACCTCCGGTGGCAGTGAGAAATCTACAGCCCTTGTGGGCTGTTTGACCATGTATTAAATTATGTAAAGTAAGATATCTTCTAGAACATTCAACAATAGTAACACTCAGTATTCAAATTCGATATATGAGTAATCACAATAGGATAATAACATATATTAATAATATTTCATTAGATTGGGAATAAAAAAGAAACGATAATTTGTTGGTAACATTCCACAATCTTGACGAAATAATTTTTACTAGACACGTGGAATAACTAACAAGAGTATAGGGAAACATATATTAAGATACTGATATGTATCGATATATCAACGCTGAGAAAGGTTTTGAATGTCTCCTACAAACAATAATAATCTTTCCTATATGTACAAGAAACCCTCAAGTATAGTAGAAATTTTTTTTCAAAAGTAAGTCCTCTTCTGAAACACTTAAAATCCTAAAAATCAACTATTCAGTAGTAGTAGCAACATTTAGTCGCAATGTTCGATCAATTCTTTCAATATATATAGTACGTTCATACAGAATAACACCTCTTTGAATAGTGGAATCAGCAACATTTTATGACCTATTCTCTTTCCCTTCCTCTGTTAACGGAATGATAACCAACCATGGAGGAGCTCTTTTAGGAGATCGAGGTCGGCAAATAAATTCTTAATACGCCTCTCGTCAAGGAAGCAAGATCGTTAATTCTTTCCGCGGGTGTAAACCTTCAAGAGGTTGACATTCAAGTGTCTTATTTAAAACACCGTGGAATGTCACCAGACAAGGGCAAAAAATGTCTGTTTAAACCTCGAGATTTATGTTTGCTGTGTCAAGTCGCTCGAGCAAGAAGTTTGAGACTTCATCAGAAGCAAGTCATGAAATTTACCATTCATCTGCAAAACCTTTAACAATTTACAATATCATTAGAATCTTAGAATATCCTCGCATTTCCAAAAAATAACTCATTCGACCAATATTTCCACGGAGAATGACTTACAAAAGTCGAACAATAAACAGTGAGAAATGGAGCGTATAACCATTCAATAAATTCCTAAGCGGTCGTCCTAAGTCCTAAGCTCTGCCTATCCCGCAGTAACCTCAACGAAGATCTTCTCATAAACAACAATGACATAACGGCACCATGATGAATTCTTCCATTCAGGAATAAACTGGAGTCCCCACGAGACCCTTGAGCTCCATTACGTACGTATATCCGAGAAATTCATTCGTCTTTACCCACTAACACACACGTGAAATTTCCGTAAGAGAACCATTAATAATTTCACGGAACGGTTTCCTTTCGGTGACTTATTCTCCATTCAATGTGACTGGGTCAACAGTGTTTGAATGTAGGAAAGGATAAATGAATTGTGACGTGCTTTATGCTCATTTCTCATTATACCGCAAATACTCTTGCGAGGAAAACAATAACCAAAGAGGAAATTGTATGATCGATTTATGAAATTATCAATGACGGATGACGAAATTTCAGTTCAGCATTAGTTGTATAAAATCCACATAAACTTTTGTTATGATTAAGAATATTGCCCGGAAAATAAGATAAGTCATTAGCTTACCAGAAATTTCTATAGTATTTCTAAAGGAATCTTCCAATCCCTCAGCTCTACATCTAATGAAAGATCTATGCATTTCGTCAGAGTCAGATTCTGAGGCAAGGTAACTGTAGCAAAAATTCCAATTGTTTTTTGACAATCTTTCGAATTCCCTCATGAAATCATCGATTTCTACTTTCACAACTCTTCGAAAAGTTTCTCAGAACTCTTCGACAGGAATAATGATAAACCTCTTATTTTTATTACCTCTGCTTCTTTTAGGTAAGCTTTCGTTTTTATGGAACGCATCCGTCCCAATTAGGAATGTCCCGTCCGGTCGATTTCGTCAAAAATTTATGTTTTCACCTTTTAAAGCCCTTGCCACATAATTACAGATAAAAATGGAGAGTATTATATTTAAATTTTGTACCATTTAAAGCAAGCAATGGATACCTCTGCCACATGCTTATGACCTTTTCTCTTACGACAAATTATCTAGCAAAATTTCAGTATATATATCGAAAATACGTAGAAAACTCACCGAAATAATATAGCGCTCGCTTTTACACTCTTAAATACCTCAAAATGTTTTACTGAATAAACCCTATTTAAATATTATTTGTTTTTGCCGCTATATCTCGACGAATAAACCGTTAGGATTGAGGAAAATGTATCTTTCATTTTCTTTTGCCTCAGTCTTGTTGATAGCTGTAATAGTATGGAGTGGCATTCATTGTGACCACTACTTATTGAATACAACGAAAGGAATCATAGAGTCATTGCACCACTCTTACATGGATATCCATTCATTCATAACATTTTGACACGGTAAGGAAGCTAGGGCAAACTGCCACGCTCTTCATCTTGCATAGTCACATTATTCCCTCTCTAAAGCTTTTGGTACCCATCGGTAGAAGGGCTGAGGAACTAGCCAGCTTTAGGGCTGATGATTGTATATTCTTACACATTTCCCTTAGTCCTGTTTGCATCAATATTCCATCACGCAAAAGTCAACTTCGTCGTAAATTTATTTTTACATAAAATAATACTCTCAATTCACAGCACTGCTCCGATTCTCTAAAATAATATCAGCCTAGAAATAATAGAGGAATCTTTCAAAATCAAGCGGAGAGATTGTCCCGCTTTACAAAAGGAAAACTTCCGACCACTTTTCAGACTTCAGGGATGTGACAACATTACTTATAGGCAATGAGTCATATGAAATGTCATAAAAGCGAAGATAACTCATAACCGTGTAAGCGGAATTTGTTGACATTCCGGTTTTAGCAGAATCTTACTTGCTTTCGAACCCAAAGCATCGCAGAGGATCGCATTTTGATGATTTCTCCTGCCGTAACTCCAAAACACAGACCTTTAACATTCTCCGAAAGACTGAGCTATGAAACGACTCCAGATTCTTAATGAGGAGAGCGAGTCCTTCCGGAAAGTGTATCCTAAGCATGAGAAAAATCCCCATTCGGCCCAAATTGCGAGGTTTGGGACGAAAGCGGAAAGGAACGAATAGAAAACATCCGAAATAAGAACAGGATGGATTGTTTCCTTTTCCGAACTTTCCAAACCATCTCACGAAATCTCTCAGGAGCCTCCGGGAGCGATTTTTTATAAGACTTCTAAGTTACTACCCAATTCTTCTGGAGCTCCTGTCCACGGAGGACAGATTTAAGGGAGTCTGCAAGGGTTGACGCAGTGGCTCCTTAAGCGTAACAATCCGAGGCCCCTTAAACGGGAATATGTGATTCGATCTTTTTTGTTACTCCGTCGAAGGACAGGAGATTTAATGGTCCCGTATTTTTTCGACGCAACCATTCTTCGTCCTTAATAACGGCAGTTAATAATATCTGACGGATGAGATAACGGTTGAAGGTAATTTTCTGAATTTATTGGAGATCATTTAGGAGTGGAGCCCGAGGGGAGCGTCGTAATCGTTGAAATAACGGCTTCTGATAAATTCATTTGTATACGCGCGTTTGGACGTCAAGCGTGCGATAAAATCTCCCCGACTCGAAGACGTCTCGTAGGTTCACACTTCCTACATTTGCCGAGCCCGTTATATATCGACCGAGAAAGGATCCGTGATGCAATTGAAATTACATTTACCACCTCCCCGATGCTATGGAAGTATCAATAAGTAGTAACATTGAAATCGAGGAGCTTCAAAGATTGCGGAGACAGTACTTTGAAGATGACCGACAGAATTCTCTTGATAAGAACATGTTAGAAAGAGGTTACTAGAGAAAAACACGAACTTAAATTAATGATATCAGATTGGTTAAAGCATAAAGGTTTATTTCAGCTAGAAATATACTAATTTCTACTTCCAACACGCTCAATAACCTAAATTAACAAGCTTCGACGGATAACAAAAATCTTCGGAGAAGGAATGTGTTTTGATATATTAGATGAGTGATGCAGAGACTCCTTACTTTCTTCACAAAGCCAGAGTGCTATAGGTGAAACACATCAAATTAATTGTAGTACAATGACCCTTAAATTACACTTTTCAGGATATTCAATAAGGAGAATGGAAGGATCATAAACTTAAGAGAAACAAAAAATTCTCTTTCTTAATTATAATATCAGTACGGGAACAGAAGAAGAACGAATGTTTTACTAGACAGTATGAGGCAGTCTTAGAAAAACCCCTACGATTCCTTGATAATCAAGAACAAGTTTTGTTAAAGTTAACGGACAGTTCTAGATTATTGTGCATTGATTATTCTCGTATTATATCTATCGAAGGGTCAATTTCCACCGTGAAATTATCCACACCCCTTTCAGCGTGCACCAAGGAAATTTTTAGTTTCCTGTACAAGCATCGGAATATCGTGATATTTAATGTCTAACAAGATATGTGCTAAATTTACAGACATTTCTCTTTTATGGAAGATCGGAATAATTGGAATGAATTTTTTTGTTCTGATGCAGTTTTATTCAACTTAAAAATATGATTTGTATTAAAATACAGCTAGCCTCAGAGTAGTTAGAGTGCTACGAAATTTCTGTTGGCTTGTAAGTGTACGAAACATGGTTCAAAATACGTACGAAGTGCAGAGCCCTTCCCTACATTTTATGAGCATATATTTTCATAGTATCCGAGTACAAAAAAATTTCAGAAACGCAGGATAGGTGTATTATGGAATAATTTTAACAAAATATTCGATAGACTTATCGGAACGGGTTAATCTTACCAACTTCCCAGCCCCACTACCAACAAGAGTACAAACGTACAGAGAGAAAACGGGAATTAACGGAAAGTATCACCTGTACTTAATGTGCATATTCAAAGGATAAAATTTACGACATTTTTATGGTGTGTGAAATAGCCGCATTGCTACTTCTAGTCTATTAACGTTGGAGAAGTTTTTATGACGTCTAACTACCACCTTCACTGCGCTTTACCGAGGAAGTGGGTCAAGATCAAGAGATCAATTGCTCCATTCATCGAGAAGGTATATTCACTTAGTCTTCCCCTATTTACGAGTCATGCGAAGATAATGAAAACTCGGTGGGACAAATTTCGATTCCCACGCGAAAATTGCGTAGTCGAGACACCTCGGGTTGCGGCTTCCGTTGTAATATTTACCGTTCATCGCTAATGAGATAATTTGACCTGATACAGAGAACCAGATTGTTATTTGGAAGTAGCACGGTTTTATTTTCCTTCGTGACTAAACAAATTTCTGAAGGAAATAAGTCGCATTCAATTGAATTTTAAGTGCAAGAGGAACTTCTATTATTTCCCCACCCCACTTTACCTATACCAGCAGTGACCTTGTTTTATTGAGAAATGCGAAATACAGGTGCGAAATAAATTCGCAGGAATAAAGAGAAATAAATTTACATTCCAAAAATTAGTGCGTGAGAATAATGAGGATATTTCGCGTTCGTCGCTTAATTTACAAGGTATTCAATTAGGAAACTATACTTCAACGTTTATAGTGGAAATATTTTGAAGTATATAACTTATTTTTTAAGGATAAATAACTTTCGGTCGAATACAAATTCAATTGAGGACCGAATTTTTTTGCAAATTTTAACAAAATTAATTAAATGACATAAGAAGCATATATGGAACTGTGTATATGGAATGCCTCGACGCAATTTATCCCAACGTAGAGCCACGGCACACTGGTGCCGAATGAATGAATGCTCCTGGTATGGCATGCCAAATTGTACTAGAGGATAACGTACTTCTACTTTTACTTTATATCTGCTGAATGAAATAATAAACGTATATCTCTTCTGTAAAAAAAGCAGAAAGATAAATATAATATAAAAATATTCCATCACACAAGGTATCGTATAAGGAGTCTCTTTCACTTTAGTAGTTACATTACGAGTTAAATTAAAGAGGAGACTTAATAGTCTCAATTTCACCCACAATAAAGACATTTATTTTTTATTTAACCTATTATTTGAAGTAAGAAAAATGCATGAGCTCTTTGAATTAGGCCTAAGTTGAAACCATAACTGTTCCCACAAGAGACGGAAAAGCTGCCTTCTTGACGATGCAGGACCCCTTGTCTCTTCAATTAAGACGGATAATGTCTTGATTTTCACGCTTTAATATCCCTCTCATGGTTCCATACTTATCGGAGTCTAGATCTTCCCCTCGAATTTTCCAGCCGTTCCCGAGATGGAAATGTATGCAAATGAGGTAATTCTTTAAGATATCAATGTTACGGAGCTTCAGTTAATAACGCGAATATTCTTTATGATTAAACTCAATGGAAATCTTCTTCCAAATTCTTATTTTTCAAAATTCTTCTCCGAAGGACAACTATGAAACTATTCGCACAATCTAGGAATGAGGGATTATCCGGAAGAGGGAGGGGCGCATTTATAATTAGGCGCTCAAGGAGCTAGCTGAAGGCCTAATTCGTTTAAGGTCTCAGTAAGACTCCTAAATTAGTCTTAATAACACTCGTTTTCAAATTTTTATAGAGGTTAAGTGGTGCGTTCAATGGTCTTTGTTCAGAAATATTCAGCGCAATATTTTTATGGAATACATGAAATTTTTATACTTCTTTGTAGTATAATAATAATAATAGTAAGAATTTATTAAACACAAAAAATTATAAATTACCCAATGACATGTGATATAATAAAAATAAATGAAAGTAATAAGTAGAAGGAATAAAAATAAATGAGATTAACTTTAAAATATATACAAATTACAATGAAGGAAATAAAACAATAAAGAAAATCGTAAAAATCTATCCATTACTAGTTGTATTATTCGATATATTTGATACAAATACGACTTATGTTTTAATATTTTGTTTAGTCTTGACGCTATTAAGCGACTAAAGTTCGTATGGTATACGTTTACGTACGTATTTGCATGCATACACAAAATGGGTAATGTTTAGTTTTATGTTTCCCAATTAGAGCTTCAGTCTCATCATTACGCTTCTGGGCTTTAATAGGATAAATCCGTCCCAGGAAAATGGACTAACTCGCTACTTAATAATGTAACTTCCCACCATCTAAGACATTCTGCAACTCTTTTCCTTGAATTTAGATTATCTTCCAGAACTGGCCAAATTTCATTACAACGATTAAAACATTATGCTGAATTTATGATTTAAATTTCAGAAATTTTTATCGTGAGTGCTCTTAAATTGAGACAATGTTAATTCGAGGCGCAGCAATAAAATGCAAATTCCTGTTTTAGAGTAGATATTAACTAACTGTTATTGGAATTTAGGGTTACAGTGATTCATGGATCCGTCCCAAAATTACTTGTCCCTCCGTAAAATTATCAACCCAAAAGCTGATGGGTTCCTCATGACCCACCATTAGTCAGAGAAATCTCTGGAGAGAGAGAGAAGAAGTCGTACTAAGGAAAGTGAGGTATTTTACATAGGTTTCCTCACTAAGCTAGAAGGCGGAAACATTCCACGTTAGTATAGCGCAATGACCCTATGAATATCACTCAACATAGCATTCAATGAGAAGAAACCAAAATAAAGTCACACCTCAATAACTTTCATATTATCACAGTCATGAACAAAAATGAGACAAAAAAATGCATTTCTCTATATCTTACACCAATATAAAAACAAAAATATTCCATTCGTTAAGTTATAGTAGGAGGAACACAAAGATAGTCAAAAGCTGCACTTTGGCAATGTTTGGTGTACGCTACACCTTAAAACCTCATTATTGACATTTCTTTCAAGACAACAGCATTCCCATAATGACACTTTTTCAACCTTCCCTTACGCCCAGCTTATTATTCCCTTCGCCACAATCTTTATTGCAGTTAATTGCGGTGAAAACAAACCGCCCGCGTCCACTCCAAAATTACCTCGGGAAAAAAACCTCCTTGGGCACACAAAGAGACTGCACGTCGCACCACAAAGGAAGACACTTTTTTCCTGCGCATGAGGGCAGAAAAAGAGCAATCCCTGCTACAGAAGTAAACGACGTGTTGAAGACAAAGGGAGGGAGATTGCTACTCAATGTTCGGGGCGTCCACGCAAAGGGGAACGGCGGAATGCTAGAAGAAGAGGTTGAGAGAGACTCAAGGTAAAAATATTGGGATTGTTTGGAGGGAACAAAGGGAGCGTAGGATGGGGGAGATGGGAGTGGGACGGTGTGGGAATGGCGTCCGTTGGAAGCCGTTGGCTTTTTGGGGGAGGATGTGGGGTCGTAGGTTGAGAGGAAGTGGGGTGGTTATGGGGGAGGACCTCTGGGTGAGGCTACCAACAGGCCTTTTTTCCGGCGCGAAGAAAAAAGGTGGATTAAATTTCGAACGAATATCTTCTGGGAATGAGGACGAAAAGAATTGGGTCCTCATCATCGAGAATATCAACTCCGGAAGAATACGTCCTTTGTTGCGTGGGCTCATTGTTGACGTCCTCCCGCACTAGGAAAGAGTCAATGAGAAAGAGGTGCTCCCTCAGGCATGAAAGAAGCTTTCTATCTTGATAATGATCGATAGTTTTTTGAGGAGAAAAGAGCTCGTCTTCTTCTTTATTGCTCGACGCATGTTCTGCTAGCTGGTTTATTGCTTCAAGATCGGTTCCGGTGAAAATGGTTTTGTAACGACCCGAGGTACACTTCCGTCGGGCAATGCCTCTTAAACTTCGGGCATCAAAACGAAACTTTTCATTTTAAGACGTTGTGAACCCAAACACTTTCTTTGCGTTAATCCCAACATAAGGTTTAATTTAAAAGGATGATCTCAATAAGAGAATCGAAAATTTTCGTGGTCCGAGGTAATCGGAGAGACATTCGTCTCATTAAAATATTTTACGATGACGACATGTCAAATTGTAGCTACGTATTATAAAGTGGATTTTCTAACTATTTAATTCAGTAAAATATTGTAATAATTCTTCTATAAACAGTGTTATCGGAAAATTTTATTAGTTTGATTTTATCAAACAATACTGCTAAATAAATTTACTTATATACTGCACATGAATCCACCAGGATGAAATTTTAACTTAAGATTTCAATTTCATTTTTGAGAAAGATATGAGAGAGTTCTACATTTTTTTTGTCTTCTAAAGAATAGAAACTCATACACTTCGCGGAATAATGTTTTCCTAGGATACATAGGGATCACTACTTTCTATAGGTGACTCTTTATTTATAATGCCAGCACCGATGAACTAGATATTCTCAACATGATGGAAATCTTCGAAAATGTATCTTCATTTTTTTCGAAACTGACGCATAATTTTAATGGAGAGAAACGAAACCTACTGCTTTTAATTTCCTATCAAAACAAAAAATATCACGTATCATTGAATTTACAGGTTTATGAGTTGATGGAAAGGAGTTACACAAAAGGAAATGAAGAGCCATATGCGACACGCAAACAGCGATTCAATTATGAAGGAATACGGTGACGATAAATGAGTA
Source organism: Pachydiplax longipennis (assembly GCA_036926295.1). NCBI lineage: Eukaryota > Metazoa > Arthropoda > Insecta > Odonata > Libellulidae > Pachydiplax > Pachydiplax longipennis. The sequence goes on along the minus strand of JAVFKF010000004.1, from coordinate 15,758,511 downwards.
ATACTTAGAGGAGGGGAGTTTTCAACCTTTTCCGGCGTTCAAGGCGCCACATTCAGTGAAAATTAACATATTTAATTAATTTTATTTCAAAATCTCCTTCATTACATAAAAAACAAAAGAATCGCAAAATGTTCTTTCTACGTTAACTTAACGATTAAAGTCGTTTCCCTTCTACTAATTCGATGTTAGACTAGTTGAATGTAGGCAACAAGCCATTCAAGCTTTATGGTTTCCAATACCGGATGGTATATGCAGTCCTCCGATAAAAAAAATTCCCAACCCCATCAATTGAACAATTGGCGTACACTACCAGATTTCATACCCATTGTCTCCAGAGACTTCAATGCTCTACGGTTATCAATAAAAACGAAACTATATAGAACACGATCTCAAAAACCAGCCCACTTTCGTTAGGAATCAAAGTATAGCAGTCTACGTACAAGAATATCGAGGGCAAAATCGGAAAGAAGCCCCCAGCGAATACAGAGCATTTTGCCATGTCCGTAATACGATCCGCACCACCAAAACACTCCGCAGAAAACTCACGTATCAATGGCTTCGCCAAACCTCGCGTGCGCTTTATTTTTGGAAATAGCCGTTTAACGAGTTCCTTTCGAACCTGTTGGGCTGATGCGAACACCAGCAGTCGTTAACACCACGTTGGTGCCCACCATATATTCTGGTTCCTTCCCTCCGCTCTCACGATCGCCTTACGAGAAGGCATTCTCATTCGGTCCCACAACGTTCATCGGGACTAACTCGGACCCCGGCGTGTGAAAAACGCGGTCTTCCTCTTTTACCATCCAACTATGATAAGCGGAGTCAACTCCCTCTTGCAGACCCTTCCTATTGGTCGCGCTCCGCTGAACCAAAGCTTTCAACCGCACTCACAATGGCAATCCGCGATTAATTCCGACGGCGTATAACTCCGGGACAAACTGCTCTCGGGATGCGAACGGGAGGAAATGTTTATCGTAACAGAACGGTACCCGAGTGGAAAACAATCGTAGGAAATTGTCTAGCCCGTGGGCGGAGCCCTTGATAAGTTCAGTGGCAATGTCATCATCAAAAAATTAGTTTCTCCTTTCTCGATTACTCTTCACTAGTTTCGGGTGAAACTAGGTGGAATACAATGAACGCGCACTGCTTTAGCATTTATTATCTTCTTAGGTAAAAATGAGGCTGATATACGGCTCACTGTTTTGGGACCGGAAAATGGCTGAGGAGAGAATCACATTATCTATTAACTCGATCCTTTCCGCGGGAAACTCTGCTAGATATATTGTCAGCATTTTAACTCTTTAAGTAAAAATTTAACCTTTGATCTCACTAAGCTTTTCAGCTCAAATGATTTAAAGCGGTCACCAGCCTTATCCACACCTGGTTAAATTTATTCAACAATCTGATCATCAAAGAACCTGAAAGGATATCTGACAAAAAATTCGTGAACTTGTGTTCCAAAAATCCCACATAATGATTATTTCTGCAAAACTATTCTTTCGTTATTACACTTTTATTAAAGTTAACCGTTCAAGTAAGAACGTTTATGACTGCAATTGCCATAAATCCCTAATTGAGCTTTGCACTGTTGAATTATCTTAGATTAGCTTTCACTCTCTCCCGATTTAATTCAGCCCTCCGTAACTGACTAATTCACAATTTCTCAGAGGATACTACATTTTTTTCCTTCCGATTATAATCTTTTCCTCAGCTCTCACTATTCTGAGAACGAATTATATTTTTATGCGCCGAAACTACCTAATATATTTTGGCAAGTACATCTTTTTACAAGGAAGGAGGCTTCATTAGTTTAGAATCTAATTCTCTTTTTATTTCAGTTTTCGCGGTTGTAACGAAATTATATTAATTTGAATTATGAGCGAAGATTTATGAACTGGTATTGGCAAGAAAAATTAGAGAATATCTCCACATTTCTCGAATCCTCGCTACTAATGATTTCTTGATGAACACATTTTAATTGTTCAAAGATTCTACAGCCGTGTTCACCTTTTCCCGCTAAAGATGTGCATTCTTCAAATCTTTCGAGGGCTTCAAATTGCCCATACTCACGTTATCGCTCCTAAATTTCGTTTTTCTGAGCAGTTGGTGAAGTAGCCAGTTGAGACTCCCTTAAAAAAATTGAGGGTCAAAATTGCATGCTCCGGAGTTTTCGTACCGAATTTTAAACTAGCACAGGAAAATAAGAAATTAATTACAGAGGAAGCAAGGGCTCACATTTTTCAGAAGGCTATCTTATTGGTCAAAACTAATGAGATTCTCCAATCGGCTGCTTGCCTGATGGTATGATTAATGATCAAAATTGAATATTCATTAAAATTTACGAACTCATTTACCTGCTGGAAAGGAAACTGAATTTAAACCAATTGCTAGATGCTTGATGAAAAATCCAAATTTCCGTAGCTAATATCTACAGGCAATCACACCAAGAAACTTACTGATAATAATATTTAATTAATTGCATAACTTATGCATGACATTTGAATGCTACCAAATTATGCATCGTTTGTGCATATATCAATATCTTACACCCTGGCTAAGCAATCGATAAAAAATCATAGGAAACTGTATCAAAATTCCTGCGGTTGTTCATGTTCATCAGCAAAAAATTCATTAGGATAAACTTTCCGAAAAATAAAAACCGGAGCAATATATAATCATCCTTACGGTAACTTTAGGTCATCACATTTTCTGTATAAGATTCACTTAATTATAATATCCTTAAGCTAGATCTCGATAAAATGTTTCTCTGATTTTTGAGTGGAGAAATTTATTGATAGGCATTCACGTAAATCATAAACTCATCTGCACTGCTTTTATTATTGATCATTGAAAGGCCGTCCAAAGAAGATAAGTCATCTAAGGATTTAAAAAAAAAGTTAACTTACCAAAATAATTCTGTCCCCTTCTTGAAATTTTCCGAGTTCTTGGTTAGGTATCCAATTTTCTGGTATTAAACATCCATGCAGATACTGCAGGTAAGATCTTACACATTAAAATTTTAACGCTTAAAAAGTATCCTTCACTTAATTATTTTTATATCACGATAGAACAATCACACTTCCGATGTATATATGAAAATTGTGCCTGCGTCCGAATCGGATGTCTTTCGTATCCAATGGTTTACCGAAGACTGAGCGCGCTCTGGTTGAAGCAGTCCCCTCTTCAGCAGAAGCGGCTATCATTGGCCGTAAACTCGATGAAATAAAAGCCTTCATTGAAATCATGAAAGGGGAAGAATAGAAAGTTACTAGTCGTAAATTAATTATGTTAATTAATATTTCAGTCTCTTAAGTGTTTCATCGTGCAACTGTCAACATGTAATTTGATATTTACATTCATTGTCCGCCTTGTGTAGCGAGAGCAGTCAAGAAAACATTGATAGAGTCACAATCTCGGGTATTTCCTACACAGAACTTGGTTCCATTATATTAGAAACATTTCTATTTTTGCAATTATACCCTACAGGATTTATTTTATTTCAGCTTAAATCAGATTATATGCTAACTGCTATGCTATTTTGGCGGGTATCCTTTTTGAATAAATTCTATCCAAATCGTTCTGGAAATCTCCGGTAGAGGTGCACAGCGTACAGAAACCAGCGTGGTTGCTTGTTGATAATGTGGTCAGAGGTGCATTTTCGTGATAAATTGTGTAATGTGTAATTAGTGAATTTTTCACTGATTGTAAGCATTGAATGGACATTCACAATTGAACTTTTTACGATGAATATCAATGTCGGTGCTCGAGAGCTCCAGTTAAAAGAGCTTAGACAATTTATCTCTAATGCGCGCAAGAGAATTACAGACACCACTGCTAAATTGCAATGGGAACCAAAATCCTTGGAGAAGGGAAAGGTAAAAGATATTAAGGATTTAGGTGCAGCAAATATTTTGTGCGTTAATTATTCAGATTGCTGAACACAATCTTCTATTTTCAGGAAATGGTTGTATGCCCCATTGATGAGGGTCATGTTATTCCTAAATCCAACTTAGAGGAGCACTTAGACAAGTGTAAAATGAGAAAAGAATGTTATCACCCTGAAGATATACAATTTCCTACCTTATCTGCAAATCCTTCCTCCCCATCTGTTTTAAAGAGTAAGTGTTTAGAGTTAGAAAATTCACCGGTGTTAAAGGATTAGGATGATATCTTTTTACCGTGTTAGTAATTGAAAATAACTTACTCATCTTCGATAAAAATGTGTTGAATACTAATCAACTTTCATATTGATTTCTAGTTGATAGAAAACTTCAAGCCTGTATATTAAAACAAGCCAAGGAGAATAAACCTTACATGCCTTCAGGTAATGTTTATTTATAATTTATATTAAATGTTTTAAAATGCGTAGACTTTTACTGAATTTTGCTGATTTCCTTCGCTTACACATAAATATGATTCTTTTGATTTTCAGCAGTTCTCCCGTGAGTAAATGAATTGGCCTTTGATCGGTTCAAGATTGTTCGTTTTATATCCTTTGAAAAATAATTCTATTTTGAAATTACATTATATTTAAGTTATGTTAATTAGAATTAAAGTATTCTCATAACTAAGTAACTTTAACATTAGTTTACTTTTATGTAGATCTATTCAGTCCTTAGTTAAGCGTTCATTATTATAATTTACTGTTGGTTAGTTTTGTATTAGCTACATATACGCTTCCTTTGTACTCCTTCTGTTTCATAATGATAATGTTTTATTACAAGGTTATCTCGTTTGGAGATGATTATATTTCTGAAGTTACAGTCCTTGTAGTGCAAACAAATTCCTTAATTCCTTGCTCTCTATATAGGATTTCAAGGAGAGGTGGATGACAGAGAAGTTCCATGGTCTTCAGATCGATTGATGTCTACTTTCACATCTGATGAAAGGTCTGCTCTTCATTCGTACGCCATTGCAAACACTGTCTGCCCAGGAGAAGGCAAAGACATCCCTTTAAATGAGCAAGATTTAGAGATCAAGTTAGTTTATGATTTAGTTTTAGATCAAGCTTTTTCTGATGCTTGTAATTCTGGAAAGGCTTTGTTTATTGATGAATGTGTGGTTGAAAATTTCAGTTACAAGAATAAGAAGGAAGAGAAGAAGGAAAAAACTCCTCTAGAGAAGTTGATTGAAGAAAGAGATGCCAAACGTCGGAAAGAAGGAAAAAAGGTTCACATCAACAGAAAAACCCACACTGAGGTAAATTTTCACATGATCAATATATAAACTACTTGAGGCAACAATTTTCCTCTAAAATTTGCCAAAGCAGATTACTTCTATATGTAAACAAAACAGTTATTTATAAAAGAATACTATAGACTAGAAATTGTCAATTAAAATAAAGTTTTTGATTTAGATCAGTGGTGGCCAAACTTCCTACATGTTGTGACACAAACACATTAATCACAAAGTATAGGGAGACATGATAAGTTTTTCATGTAAATTAATTGCATCACCTCAGAAATATTCATTGTAATACAAAAACCATTAATCTATTGATGATTCATTAAAATTAATACAATTCATTCTCTTTTCTTAATTAAAAAATATTTTGTTAAGTATTATTGTAAATAGCTGTTTTGTAGTGGGTGAATAATCTTCTGTATAATGAACTGTATTGAAAAGAGAATGGATATACAGCCACAATATAGCCACCCTGGATTTAGATCTACCGAATCACTTTTCACACTACTTGCATTTGTCTTTTGTCAGCAAGATTTTAAATGAAAATATTTTATCAGTTCAGATATTGCATGTTTGGTAAAAGTGAATTAATCTGAAGTGTTGGAAAATCAATGTTTTAGTTATAAATTTTCTTCAAATTGAAGACAGCTGAAAATTAAATTTAAAAAGAGTGGAGTGGAATTCTAATTCTATTGTTATTCTACTTTTGAAAAATATCATTAACATGTGGGGGTATTAAGGTTGGCCCTCAGCATATCATAAGGTATATAAGGTATAACAATTTTTTTCTTTTAAATCTTATTTTATACCTATTCAAAGCATAAAAAGGTATGAGTTTACTTCAAATATCTTATGAGAAATATTTTATTTCAAAAAAATTGTTTGACTTTCATTAACTACGCATCTTGGGATATTATATCACCTTGCTCTCTCACTGATAAAGGTTGCCCATGCCTATTCTGCAAGTTCTAAATCCTGTGAGGCAATTTTAGAAAAAAATATGTATCTTTTTATTGCTTTTCCATCTGTTGGAGTTGTTGGTATAGATGTTCACTGGCCTATTATTAATTGGCATATTATCATTCATCCATCCAACAAATTTCTCTCTCTCTTTATCCATCATTATTCTATTTTTATTTCCCCCCTTATTTTAACGTAACTGAAGAAAGAATTCCTACAGTATAGCTTAGTTAAAATTAAATGCATCAAGTAATCTTTGGAATTAATGTATTGATTTTTTCCTTTCCTTTTAAGATTATCCGGGAAGTGATTCTGAACCAGATGGAGGTTTATGTGGAGTGGCTGAAAGCTGAGAATTTGTTAGATGAAGACAAATCAGAAGCAGCCCAACCTGGAACGGTTCCTGAATGTTCTGGGGAAGGCGAAATCAAGAATTTTGAGATGGAAGGGGAAAATGATAGTTTTAATTCTAAAGAAGATCTAAAAAAATCATTTATGGATGCTGAAAGAGAAAGTTTATGGGAGAGTGGGCCAAATAGGGGCAAAAGGAGAGATTTCGTCAATCATGATACCAGATGGAAGAGTGCAAGGGGAATGGGAAGTAGCAGCTGGTCCTCAGATTCACGAGAAGAAGGAAAACGGCATAGACATCATGAATCTTCGAGATATCGAGATTATGAATCTTCGAGACACAAAGACTATGAAACCTCTAGACGTAAAGATTATGAATCTTCAAGAAATATAAACTATGATTCACAGCATAGAGAATGGTATGACAAGAAAAGCAGAAGGTATCATAAAGAAGAGAGAAATTATGATTATGATGATGATAGACCGCCAAAGAATGAAGACTCAGTGCTATGGAATGATGATAGACCTAAAATCAAGGAAGAGTATGATGATGATGATGATATTCATGAAGATGAAAAGGAAAGCATTTATAGAGACAGAAAACAGAATAAAGAAAGGAAACATCACAAAAAGAAAAGACACCGTCATGACAGTGGTTCAGATATTGACAGTAGTTCAAAGCACAAAAAGAAGAAGAAAAAGCACAAAAAAAGTGATTGAATCTCATCATTACAGCTTTATAGTTCTTTTTATTTGAAATTCATCATAAAGATCCATGTTATGTTGGTTGAATTAGCTGATTGTAAGATTTTTTATGAATTATCATTCAAGCATGATGAAAGTATCAGTTTATGTTCCTACCTCACCCAAGACCTTGCACCCAATTGGAATATCTTGGTACAATGAATTTTTTGTCATTGCTTTTTTTATTTTTACCACACTGAGACCTTAGTTGAAATCTATTTTGTATTATTTAAACAAATTTCGTATGAAGATTGACTTCCATTGCTGGAAGTGTAGTGTGAATTGTAAGAAGTGATGAACGGATAATGTCTTGTAAATATATTCTTCTATCTTCTCTTTTATGGGTCATTTGTAAAAGTTAAATCTTTGTGCAGTTTACACTGTTGGGACTATTTGTGTTTTTTATTTATTTCGTTATGAAATTAGTGTTGTTTTTTTAAGGGGATATAATTTTGGCTTTGAGGTAATTAGCACAAATTTTTTCTTGTTTTGGATATTATGTTGAAAAGTTTTACTAGTTCCCATGCTTGATATCTCCTTCATAATTTCCTCTATTGAAAGACTTTAATTTAAATATTAGTTGCTTTAAGATTTTTTAACCTTTCTCTTTCTTAAATCGGAAAAGTTTGTTCAAATTCAAGTTAAGTGATTGTAAATTACAACTTTGATAACAGGAGAAATGATTGCTGTATACACTTGGTTTTAAGTGGGCCATTACTAACTAAATTTGAGGATTCAATATAAGATTGATGTTCATAAGAAAAAGTGTTTACATTCCATTAAGTAAAATAATTTTGAGATGAGAGTAATACTTTTAAAAAAATCACTTATGGCATTAATAGGTTATAGAGATAATAATTTGAAATAAAGTAAATATTGATTTTAGGTATGCTGGTTCGATAACCGCTGAGATTTGAAAGAGATATTGTGCAATATGAAGCCGTTTCGAACATAATTTGGATAAGTATCGTCGTGGAGCTAGTCACGACCTTACTAACTTTGGCTATTTTTTTTTCTTCTTTTTCCATTCAAATCGTGTTTGTCAAATTTTCACGTTCTTTTCATGAATATATGGGAATGCGCTAAAAGGTGCACACCCATCACCGATTTAACGCGTTTTATTTGTTTATTCAAAAAATTATTTACAAACGGTTATTAATTTTAGTCGCCATCTTAGATAATTAACAATTCTTTCATTGCTGGCTTTATTTTTCGCTGTTTTACCGAAGAATGACAATTTGTTTGCTATTTGTCACATTTATTTCGATAAAAAGACGGTGTGTGTATTTTATTGATCACTTTCGAGCAGAAATTCCGAGTACTCGATATTTATTACATTAATGAGTAATTGGACATTGAGACATCGTCCCATGGAGATTCGATGAGTTTTTATAACGGGCAAGGTTGATAGATATGTTTCATATCATGGAACATTCTTTGATTCAATACTTCCATTATCTCAACCGATTATTTGGTAAAAAGTTTTTGAATACAAGCTTAAGTAAGTATTAAAACTTGCAATAAGTCTACGTTCAAGTTGGCGGTGAATGGGGGATCTTTATGTCTATTGGCTCGAAATCATTAAACTTCTAACAAGTGACTGCAGATAAAAGGATACAGGGAATCTAACTTGGGAAAACTTTTCAATTCTTTGAAAAATGTGCTATCTTATAAGATGATAGCATGAAATTTTTGTCAGGAGAAGCAGTACCTCTGTATCAATGGAAAAGTATAAAGTTATTAGTTTAGTAGGGGAAGGTTCCTTCGGTAGAGTATTCAAAGCTGAAGAAAAGAATACATCTCGAATAGTAGCTTTCAAAGTGATCAACAAGGTATGTTTCCATGGTTGTTGTTTTATTTAAACTTTGAGTTAAGCACTCGATTTTTATTGCTATTTTCAACTAATAAACGGAACGTAAATCTTCCGATTAATCTGCAATTTGCAGCGCGGCAGATCTGAAAAGGAACTTAGAAGCTTGAGGCAAGAATGTGAGATACAACAACATTTACATCATCCTAACATCATACAGATGTTGGATTCATTTGAAACAGATAATGAGGTTTGTTTCTGCTGATTTACCTGTAGATTTTGTGTTTTTTTTTCGAATTTCATATTAAAAAACGGATTGTGTAAAAATATGAATTTTTCAACAGATTGTTGTCGTTACCGAATTCGCTAAGAAAGAACTATATACTATATTAGGTAATGAAGGTAATTTGCCCGAACCTCGTGTGCGGGAAATCGCCTGCGATTTGGTTTCTGCTCTTTATTATCTTCATTCACATAGGGTATTACATAGGTAAGTTTTATATCTTGGCATACTTTCCTGCGCTTTAAGTGAATAGTGGTTACTCCAGTGATAATATTCTTCTTTATTTCTCTTACAGAGACTTGAAGCCTCAGAATGTCCTTCTGGATTCAGAGGATGGTGCTGCGAAGTTGTGTGATTTTGGATTTGCTCGAAGTATGACAACTGGAACTCATGTTCTGACCTCAATTAAAGGAACTCCACTGTACATGGCTCCAGAGCTGATTGAAGAAAGGCCTTATGATCATAATGCTGACTTATGGTAAACTATCGGCAACTCACTAAGTATTGTGTTGGATTTTAATTTGATTTCATGAAGACAGTTCTTCCTAATTTTATAAACTTTGCTTATTTTGTTATTATCAATAGATCTTGTGGATTGTATCATTAGGGATTTTTCCCACTTCCATAATTAATAGAGTCACAGAATCAATATCTATTAAGTTTATCATTTAAAATTAAAGTTTCCTTAAAAAATGTTAACAAATGTTATAGATAAAGTTAAAGTATTTGACTGACTATATTGTTCATTGTCTAGTTACTGATTTAAAGGTAAATGATCTGATGATTATTTATCTATTTGCCCTGTTGCTATAGTTCTCGGGTAATTCTCTTTAATCCCTAATGTATTATCTTTAAAGGGTAATTCTTTCCTCCTGAAATGCTCTGTTTTACTGACTCAGAATATGATTTTTTTTTCTGAAGATACATTCATTTCTCAAAGAATTTTGCCACTCTTTTCATTGGGGTCATGATGATTAGCTTAATTTTTTTCCTGTTCTAATAATTACTCTTTTTTACGTTCAATATCTATAATTGCCACAGTTTCCATGTGTCTCAATCTATTTGGCTCAAATTTATTGTCTTCTCATTCTCCTATTTTACAATAGTAACATAGATGGTTTTTCATTGACGAATGGATGGAACCCTCCTATGCCTAAGTTAGCCTGTGCGACTCAGCCAGAATTTCAATAATTATCTGATGGAATGGTAGTGTTTTTTCCTCACTCTACATTTTGAAAATATACATGTGGCATTATCTGTCACAAATGTGTCATTTCATTAGATTATCAATTTTCAACTATTTCTGGTGATTTATTATTTGATGCATACTTTGTGCTCTGCTTTCTATCTTCTTTTGTATATATCTTGGTATTTTTCTTGTCGATGAATGTTTTCCAATTCCATGATTTCCTATTCCTTTTAACCTCATAATTTAATCCTCATTCCTTAACTCCTAACACCCTTACCTACTTCACTTCTCATTACCATTGCTATCCTTTGTATCTTTTGTTAAGTATCTTAAGTCTGAATGTTATTTGGTTATATTCGTATACTACATACTTGGATATTTTTATTTGAGCATATGCATGTAGTTCAACTTAATAAATAAGTAGTGATACCTGGTGGAACTTACTCATGTTTCAATTCTGAATATTCATGTGAATATAAAGTGAAACAAATATTGACACAACAATTTTTGTGGACTTAGTCAAGTTTTGTTTTAATTCTCTGAAACATTATTATGTTTATTTAACAGGGGTGGATAAAACGGATATCATGTTTCCTCTTTCTATGGTCTCGTATTTTATTTGTCCTAACCATTATTGATAGCTATATAATGGATAGAGGGCAATTTTGCTTATTTTTCCTGTTAGTTACTAAATTATATCAGTTTTAGATCAAGCGTGGTCAATGATATTTTTTATTTTATAGCAAAATATAGTAGATGCATTCATTTTCAAATTTTGAAAATCTTTTTAAATGTTTCATAGTGATATTTTTATACCGGTTCTGTTATCTTTCATTTTTTAAGGTCCCTGGGTTGCATTGTGTATGAGCTGCTTGTAGGCTCTCCTCCATTTTGCACTACTTCAATCCTTCATCTTGTTCGGTTGGTCCGTCATGGTGCTGTCCATTGGCCCGAGTTCATTTCAGAAACATGCAAAGATTTTTTGCAAGTAGGTTAATATGGAATGAAGTATGATAGAATAGCATAGTTACTCTTAACCATGCTGATTGAATGAATATAAAAAAGACATAGTGTAAATATATACCTGGGCTTGTTATAAAGTATTTTAAATCTGACAACTAATTGTTTATTCTAAGTGTTGGTTGTTTCATTGAAGAAAGTTTTTTATTTATAATGCAACAAAAGTTAAAAAAGATTACTTATTTTTAACAGAGCAATATTTTTAGATCCATATTTAAACATAATAAAGTATCATCACTTTTTGTATTATAATTTGATGATTTATTAACTATTGAAATTTAATCTTCAAATCTATTTCATGAATAATATCTAATGTTCATATGTATAGAGAACTCCATTCTTGTTCCTTCTGTTCATGGTAGAAATTGTATAAAAGATTACATATTACTGAAAAATGATTTTTATGTTTAGCTAAATATATAATTTCCATGTTCTATGTTGAATTAAGAATTAAACATTGCACTTCCACTGCTTTTAATTCTTATAAAAGGAATTTTTTATTGAAAAGGCTCATAAAGTGAAAGGAACTTATCTTTCCAGGGTAAAGTTTTTAGTGATTTATTATTTTTTAAGTCAACCATTTTAAATTGCATATTTCTTATAATAGCCCAATATTTCTTTGTTTGAATTGCTTGTTTTACACCATGTAAGTGAATCACTTATGTTTCTTACACTCATAATTATCTGTATAGATGATTATGGTATATGTAGAGATAAATAAATTAACCATTAAATGTTTCTTACTTCAGTCATTAAGTATGAAACTGCTGTTCAGTTATTTCCTTGAACTAAATATTATGTATTAATATGTTTATACCCATTCCACTTATACTGAATGAGGATCGGAAGGTCTACTACTATGTATAGGTCCATAGTTTTTATCCTCATGTACTACTTTTGCTTTTCATCTTTTACTTCACATAAATATTTATAGATATACCCTATATTCTCAAACTTATATAACTCTTAAGTATGTCATTCTTCACATTCAGCCAGCTTTCTCTGTCTATCTTTATCATTAGAACCTTTCTCATTCTCTTCATACACCATTCTAGTTATTCTACTGTAATGATTCTTTCTATTTTTCCAAACTGCATAATGAACCTCTTTCACACTGGCCTTTCTTCCAGTCTGCGTTCATTCTTACTGAGGCAATACTGACTCAGCCGCTCCTTTAATGCCACACATCTGTGTAAGGCATCCCAACTTCACTCAGTTTACTACTTTGCTTTTCCTAACCTCTGCTACTATAAAACGAACTGGGTTGAAACCCTCTATTATAATATAATTTTTACCTTTTTATACAGTTCCTCACTTTCAAGAAGTGACCTCACATTATCCATCTCTCCTCTGCATACATTATCTCTTTTTATCTGTTCTTTCATTTGTAAAAAAATCTTCAAGTATTCTAATCTATTCACCATTTAAATTTCTCAAGCTTTTCGCTTTTTCATTAATTTTCATAAAATGCATCAACCTTTGCTTTGATAAATTTACTGGATCAATTCCTTCTGCAGCTGCAGCCATACTATATAGGAAAATTTGGAACATATTTTGCATTCATCCTATTAACTTTTTATGGTTAGCATATAAAAGTACTTCCATATCAAAATTTACAAGTTTTAAACCTCTATAATACTCAGAAGCTTCTTTCTCATTTTCATTAATGTTAACATTGATCAATGAGTGATGCATAATAAATCCTTGCAATAGATCTCTTTTAATCATCAAAGACTCAGTCCAATCACATTTACTCTCATACAAGATTCCACCAGTTCGGCCTTAACTTTGTGATAGTTCTCCATTATGAAGAACTCATACAAGCTTTACTTCCATCATAACTTATCAATCACTTTTTACTCATACTCTTCTGGAACCTTCCACTATTCAATTCTGTCTTTATCATATGCCTAAATCAACGGATATCAAATAAAATATTTCCTCACTCTCACCCTTGTGAATAAGATATATTTAAGTAGTTTATATGGTAGTTAAAAATGTAGATTGTAATATTTCATGTATTTGGTGAAGTATAATCTAGAGTAAGATAAGTTGTATAAGTTAAACAGTTTTCTGAATTATCACTCTGTCTTTCTAGGGACTACTGCAAAAAGATCCAAACAAAAGGTTAACTTGGCCTGAACTTCTTGAACATCCTTTTGTGAAGGGTAGAGTGATCATTGCAGAGAATGACAGTTGTAAGTTAATGTGATGTTGGGTTATCCAAATTATATTTCAATAATGAGAAATATATCTTTCCATCTGTTTTAGAGATTACTACTTTATAAATAATTTAATGTCAATGAAATATTGCCTAAATGTATTGGTTAATTTTAACTTGGTAACTGATAAGTGACTGTTTGAAAAAATAATGTCTTGGTTATTAGGGAAGGCTTTGATTAATTGTGCTTAATAAATTGTATGCTCATTAAACAATAATTCAACATAAAGTGAGTGTGTACCAGTGTTTGTCCACAACCAGAAGGGAAAATTACATCTCAACACTACAATAATAATTGAACTGAGGTTGAGGTAGTTGATTTATTCTTTACATTTCTTATCTCACTGATGTTCATATTTGTTATAATATTTTTCATATATTTCATGAAGTGAGAATGATTTTTTTGTGACTTTACAAAAGAGTAAGTCAAAAGATGAGACTGTTATTTTAGAAGGAAGAGTTAAACATGTCATTGGTCAACAAGATGATGAAAACATTCCTGTGAATACAATATTAATGATATGTTAACCCTTCTCTAAGCAACAATTGCAAATGGAGACTGTATGATAAAACCAATGTTTTACTGCTATTCTGAGAATCCGTGTGCATTTTGTAAATAAAGTGACTAAATCCAATATCAGAAAGTTGTGAAAGTCACACTATAAGTATTGAGTCAAAAATATAGATTTCAGAAACAGAATTTTCAGTTTTTTGGCCAGCTTTAAGGCTTGGCTTGAGCAAAACAGTATCTCTCTTTATGTCATTTTTTTGAGGTAATCTCTTGTTAGGGCTTGAAAGTGTTTCTTGCATCTAAGACCTCTGATTGCTGAAAATTTCCCTTGACTAGAATTTCTGTCAAGATGGTTTGTGTTCTTCCCAAGACTATATCTATACACCATCTGACATTAAGAGATTTTCAAGATCGTTTTTTGAATTGTGGAAATGGAGTGTTAATAAAGCCTTAAATAAGGAATGAAGCTTCATTTTTCTTTATTCTTGCCAATGAAAACAGCTCATGGATATAGTATTTGCCTTAATTCTCCATTGTATAATAATAGAAAATATTACTCACAGCTGTAACCATATTTGTAATTGAAGTAAAATTTTACTTATTAATATGATTTTCCAAGTATGAGTAATTTTTAGTTGATGTTATTATTTGTTTATTGAAGTATGACTATGATAAATCTAATATTCAAATAATAAGTTGGTAAGTTAATATTGTGTTATTCTATTTGATTGTTTCAGCTCCTGTTTCGGATTTTCCTTTGACTCATCGTTTAACAACATCTCAAGAGTTGGAAAAGGAAAAACAAAAAGAGGGACTTAAGAAACAGCAAGCTGACCAGCCTAAGTATTTATAATTTTATCCTCTTCTTTTATCCGTTTCCCTTCAATATAAGAAGTAATTGCCTAAATATATAGCAAATAATATTCTATGAGATAAGAATGGTTGTGTTATTGTGTAATTTGTTAATTCTAAATAATAGTAGCTTTGAGTTAGTTAATTTTTTAAATCTTATTGGTTAAGATTTGTAAATCAAGTTTATGATAATCAGACTTATAAGCTTAGATTAGGTAGTTCCTTATAATGAGAAAGAAGATCATTATAGAAAAATTTCTTAAGGAAAACTGATAATTTGCAGGCTACTCTATGATATTTATATGCTACATATATATTTTGGGAAATTTCCCACTCCAGCTTAATACAATTGTTGCTCTTCTGCCAATGATCTGCAACTGTTGAAGCTGTTCTTATGGATGTACATAAGATGCATAAATAAATATGCTCTAGCAAAAGGAGATTAGCTACAGATTTTGGTGATCATAAATTAGGTTGCTGTACAAATACTTTTGATGCACCTCCATATTACTTTAGACATTCTAACTTGCTGTTATGTATTGACTTCCTCCATGATAGAACATTAGTTGCTGGAAGCTTCATCCATTACTCTTCTTGTTTAAATTTTTTTCTTCATATACAATTTTGAACTTCAATTTTTATTCAGTTTAATACATTTTGTTGTTACTTAGTATTAATTTGCTGTAATAAAATTTTTCAGCTCTTTGGTAGAGGCTGTGAAGAAAATTGAAATGCTGAAAATGTTTGGTGATAAAACAAGTACTAAACAAGGAAAGAATACTAATATAAAACAGACTACCTCCAGTCTCAAGGAAATGAGAATTCAACCTCTCACTTTATCAGACACTCCCAAGAAAGGAGGAACAGTGAAATCTGATAATGTTCCTGAACCTAAAAGCAGTGTTCGACATAGTGCAGATGCACCCAAGAAAACAAATTGTCAGGTTAGATTTGTTGAAAATGACAAAGAAAATAGTGATGGAAATTTAAAAACAATGAATAAGGTAGGAGCTGATTGCCAAGGTGTAAAATCCGATCCGAAAACTGGTGCTAATTCTGAGAAAGGTATCAACAAAGTTGATACTCCTATACCTAATTCTGCCTCAGGATGTGCTCCAGCTTGCCCAGCTGTTAAACCATCTTCATTTTTACCAATCGTAGAAGATCCACAACCAATTGAGAGTGAGGAATGGTTAGCTTTTCTGCAGAGGTCTATGGAAGAAGTTATGGCAGGAGATTGTTCATCATTACTACAAACTGGTTTTTTAGCTGTGCATACCACTCCTCTTCGTCATCCTCATGCATCTTCACGAGTTGTTGAGTACGTAGCTAGTTACCTTGCCCTTCCCTTGGCATCACCACAATTACTTTCTGAAGAGGAGGGAAAGAGGGAGGAACTTCATAAAAAATTATTGACAGTGTACTTAGAAGCTAAGGTAGTCCCAAACTTGGTGTATGCTGCCCACCTTCTTGTTGGGCGTAGAAGTGGGGGGAGATCAGCAAACTCATCTTGTACTCTCTCTGGTCGTGAAAGTTGTACTGATGATGAAGAAGGTGACCTTGGTGCAGAGACATTGCAGGCTCTAGAGAGTGTTTGGCTGCTTGTTTGTCATCTAGCACATGCTGGGGAAGTGTTTCTTCAGCAGTGGTTAGATTCAGTGGGCATTGTCCTTGGACCTTCCTCATCTGTTGCAGCATTGTTTCTAAGGAGGCAGTTGCAGTTAGAGAGGCGAAAAGCTAGAATATCTGCAGATCTCCTTGCCTTGTTGGCTCATACCCTTCGGGTACTGCCAGAGAATGCACCTTTTGTGGAGGAAGTAATTTTTGGCAAAGGTAAGTGTGAGTTTAATAAGTAAGTGTTGTTGATTTCACTTTTTCATATAATATTTTTATGTAAATATTAGTAAGTAAAGTCCATGTTGCAACATCCCTATGTGGGATTTGGCCTAAGCCAGCGGTATTCACCATGGGTGACATGTGGTCAGTGCATTGACTCCTACACCACCTTAATTAGCTTTTTCTAGACCTGGGCCCACTACCTCTTAAATTTGGTAACTTTCTAATTGTTTTGATGTTGGGTAGACATCTTGGCCCCTACCAGGGATGGAACCCAGGAATGCTTCCACCAAAAGTGAACACATTACCCACATGGCTACCGGGGGCACATTGTAAATATTGGTAATTATGTATATTGAAATCAGATTATATTTTAAATTTGATCAAAGTCATCAGTAGCTCTACATAGATTTGTGTGAGATGATGAAGTAATAAAAGGTTAATATGGTCAATTTAACCTCTAGAGGTGACTAGTGCATGACTGTCTGTCCCACTGTAGTATAGTAAACTAGGACTAAAATACTTAGGAATGAAATCAATTTTCCTTGATGGTACGAGGGTGGGTCAATAAGTCCGTGATCTTTTAAATAAAATACAGGTTTTTCAACTAAAAAACCTTATATTTTTCAACGTTGTCTCTTTTTAGCTCTATACATTTTATCTAACGTTTCTCCTATTAATTTATCCCTTCCAAATAATAGGACTTGTCGAGGACCTCAAAATATACATTATTTTAGCGATGATTTCATAATTTAAGCCAAATCTCATCCTATAGAGCCATTTCTTTATATTTAGAAATAGTAAATAGTCGCTGGAAGCTTAATCTGGAGAATATGTTGGATATAATAGAAGTTAGTTCCTCAAATCATTTGGAGGTAATCAAATAAATCATACATTGACGAATTCAAAGATGCAAGACTTGGTTAGCTGTAATCATTTAAAATAACTGGTTAAATTTGTTTATCCTTTCTGGTTCAAAGCACCTGAAACTGTCTGGCTTCAAATTTTCACATTATGCTAAAATGTGGAAAAGCACTCATAATCTCTGTCCCAGACAAGGAGTTTTGACAAATTCATTTGACATTTTACATACCTACTTCTTCTAAACAATTTCTCTAGTTCTATATCTCTCTCTCTTTGTTAAGTACAGTTTGATGATTAATGCTTAAAATTATTGACAATTCAATTCATTCTTCTCTGAAATTAGGAAAATAAATGCATTCTTGTGTGAAATTATTCCTAACTGGATAGGGTCGATGCAGTATTCCTTTATTTTCATGAGTTATAATTAGTTGTTATAAATATATTAATAAAACTTGTTATTATTTATATTTAATTTATATGTATATTAAGAGCCATGATTTGAATGTTTTTCAATATTAAGCTCATTTCCTTTGCCTAATGGTTCACAGTTTACAGAATTAGCATAGTATGTTAACAAAATAGAAGAAGAATTGATGAATTGTAATGTTCTGGAATTTCCCTGTAACTTGTATTACTGTTTCCATTGACCAACTTATCTTGCTAGCTGCCTTGCATCCACCACCCTATCTTATTTCATTTTATATTAGTTTTCTACTTATTTGGAGAAGCCTTTCAAATTATGGATCATTGCCTCTTCATATCTACCTGATTTTTCTTATGCCGTTTTATTGTCCAATATAGCAAGCATATGCATAGTCTTTGTTTTGTGTCTTTATGTGTATAATTTTAAATTTTTATGTGGATTCATACAAAGGTAAATTTTTTATGAAGAAGATGTCAATGTTTACCTTTGGTAGGGACCTAATTATATTGTGCCATATTTATTCTATGTCTGTCACAAGAAATAGATATGTTTTGTTTGCACCTGGATCCCTGAATATCTTAAATACTTTTCGTTTGATTTTTGTATGAAATAATACGTAATTAATTATGTTACTTACATTATGCTCAATTTAATAATCTCTCGGTTCTTACAAAGGAGATGAATTATATTCATGAGTGTCTTTTAGTTATATTGATGAAAATTTTCTTTAATTTTAGTTTTTCCTGTGTAAATTTGGTCGCAATGTTCACATGTAACATGGTAAATACCAGATTTATGTTAATTTGAGCTTTTTTTGGGGTATTTTGGAGTTTGAATAATTTGTTGGGGTAATTTACACATATCTGGTATTTACCAAGTTATATGTGAACATAGCAATCAAATTTACTAGGGCAGGTAGGGGGCAACTTAGTGGGGTGTGCATAAGATGATTTTGGTTGTGACAGAGACATCAGAACCGATTTATGAAGAAGATTTCTGAAAGAATCTTCTTTCTCTCCTCAAATGTAGAAATAATCATCAGAATTCAGTTTTGACTTCTCCTTGAACCACCATAATCATCCTGCATATACACCGCTATCCTAAACTGTCTTCATTTACAAACCTATTAGGTTTATATATGAAGATTATTTATTTATTTATATTTTATTTATTTAAAATTATTCATATATTTATTTATTCTTGATTTATATTATAATTTAATTTCAGCATCATCATCCTATCATGTATGATTTTGAATTCTTTAATTATTTATCAAATAATGTCATAAGAAGTTGGTAAGTTTGAAGTCTTTATTTGATCACTCAGTTAAAGTTCATTTACATGAATGTTCGTATCATATTCAAATGCGGCATTATTAGAAATTTGAATTCTGTCTATTTTATTAAATATGAAGGATTCAAATGTAGTTCCTATTGCAGTTAATGTTTTTGTTTATTTTATTATTTCAATTTTTTAATCATAATGTGATATTTCTTTGGATTATTTTGTGTGATAACCATAGTTCATTATCTACAGTGTTTTTAAAAAATGTTAAAATATTGAATTTCATTGAAGGAGAAGACAACGGTGCTCCATTAGATCTGAGTCGTTTTCTATGTCATAGAAATCCAGTGCTCCGATTAAGATGCTGTGTCTTGCTACATTTGCTTGCTCGTTTCTCATGCCGTGCACTTCATGCTGCTTGGTCTACTCGTTTGAATTCTGACATTGAAGCTTTAACCTGTGATTCAATTGACAATGTCCGCAAGGTTGGTTAATACCTTACTATAAAGAATATGAATTATTTGTTGGAATCTTTTCCACAAAAGAAATATCTTCAGTGATTACATGGATCTAAAATAAATTAAATTGTTTCTATGTTAATTTTATGTTTTCAAGATAGTGACTTTCAAGGTATGAATAATAATATTTGATTCTTTACTTTATAGGCTGCCTTGGTTGCTGTTTCTGAACTGAAGAAACTCCCCTTTTATAGTAATAAATAATGGCTGTAAATTTTTTAATACTTTCAAAGTTAGGATACTTTATTTTAATATTTGAGATCATACATTTTTGTAAATATTGTTATGTTTTTTACTTAAAAATGAATCTCCAAGAAATAAAACTCCAAATGAGTAAGTTGACCTTGTTTATGCAGTGTGATTCATCTTAAATCCAGGGTCCCTATTTTTGAGCTCTCTTCCTTCTCGCAGTATGCTTTTATGAGTTTGGAAGTGTCTCCACTGCTCATTCCTCCCCTCAGACCAATTGTAGCATTTTCTTTCTGTTGGTAAAAATAAGTTAGATCAATATAATTTTTATCACAAACAACAACAATGAGATGTTTATTAAAATATCATAAAAATATTTTTAAAATAATATTTTTATGATATTTTAATGAACATCTCATACATTAGGGTGGGTTGCTTAGTTTTGCTATACTTCAAGCATTCATAGTTTAAGTCAAAATATTCTTTGCTATAAAACAAGAGTTTTCCAACATTTTGGCTGAAGGTCCATATTACACATTTGATTGAACATATGGGCCAATGAAGACCTCTTATATTAGATAGACAATCATTCTCTCATCCTCATATTTCACATTTTCATTACTACTTCTGGACAGGCAAATAATACCTTATTACATCACTAAAATCATGCATGCAAACAGATTAAAAGAATATTCAGTACACAAATGAAGTTAAGTTCTAGTCTAAACAAATATAATCATATCGAATGATTGCTAAAGGGACTTGATATACTGCACCTTTTATAGATGGAAATCTCTGAGATTAACATTCAAAATTTATTAATTTTATTATTTCCAGATGGTTGATGAGCCAGTTCAAAACATTCAAATAGCTAAATGTTGGACAACTGTAGTTTAAAATCTTATTATCAAAAAAGAATAGGGGTAGTTTAGGTTTAAATTAGGATTTTTTATATAGATGTATCAGAGCCTTTATGATTCCAGTAAAAAATCTGGTGTTAAAGTCTGACAAGACTGAGAATAAAAAAACAGGTATGCCACTTTCCAGTTGGGTGCTCCTACTAATTGGTAAGCACTTAATCATGTACCCTCTTGGAAAGTGGAGGATCCATGGTTCAATGCCTGATTTTGTCGGACTTTTTCAACTATTTTTCCTTTTAATCAAATTAATAATAATTATAATTTGCAAGGTTAGTTTCCTTTCCTTGTCATTTATGAATTGTTTGATAGGGGGAGAGAAGAAAGATTGCCATGTTCATATTTACTTGTAAATGCAGCATAGCATACCTCTCCCTTGACAAAATTGAGGGAAATATAGAAAGATTTTAGATTTTAGAGGGTTCATTGTGATATATATCTACAGTTTGTCTAAAGATCATCATCCAAAGCTCACTCTGGACTTCTTTCCTGAAAATTAGTTAATACTGTATTTTAAAGGCAATGGATAACTGTACAACATGAGGTAATCAAAATGAGCAACCAGTCTTGATGTTAAAACATCTTGGTATTGCACAACTATCGATTATGTGTTTTATTAAAGGTAAAATGTATTACCACCAGATTTTGCTTCATAAATTTCATCTTAACAATGAATTATTTTTAATATGGAAAAAACTAATTAATGCAAGTAATAAATGTAAAGGAGGGAAGTCCTTGAATTCATATGCACATAGATAAAGTTACATAAGAGAGTTATCAAATTTTGAATACACTATTAGTGACATGAGTTCAGGGAGGTGTTGATCGAAAAGTAAATTTTATATTCTTTAAAATTTGATAGCTTGTTTTTATGAAAATAGTATTAGTGGAATTGATAAGAGAATTATGATTGAATTATGGATCTATATTAATGAACCATTCATGTTTCACTACTGAATGAACATAATAATTATTAGTATGTATTTAGATGGATTTAGTAAGGGTTTGCTAACACCAAGGAAAAGAGAGAATGCTATTTACTAATTTTCTTCAGTTTTATTTTTTAAAATCCCTTATTACGGTAGCTTCAAAACTGTCAGAGAGACAATAACCAGACATTTCAAAATTTGGTATCTTATTTTTTAAGAGTTACTGTATTTTAACTCCATGTATTAAAATCTTAGAATTGATTTAAATATGTGCCTAGTTAATTAAATTAATACGTGAAGTAAACTTTCCATTAATAACTATAACTTTACTAGTTTTTAGTTTTACTTTAGTTTAGCTTTACTAGTTTTTAGTTTAGAGTTTACTTATAGAAAAATTCCCCTTGTATCTGAATTACATAACTGTTATATAGATGTCTATCGCAAACTATACTGATGACTTTTAAAAACCTTGGGCAGAGTAGTCTCTGAATCCCCAGTTTAATTCAGCGTAACATAAATGAGTATTTTATAAAAGTGATGTAAATGAATTATTTTAGACTTGTCATTCCTTAAGAAATTCTAAAATATCTCAGTGAAAAATCTTTTCACTTTTTACATCAGACTGAAGGTGTTTCAAACTGCAAATTTCTGTGATAAACTCTCATTAGCCTTCATCAACCTTACATGTACTAGCATGTTTCACCATGGAATAATTTTATCTCTTTTCATACTGAAAACATATTCATTACCAACTTCTAAATTGACATTTCAGTTATTGTGAGGGTCCTAAGGTGAGGTATTTTTTGAGTGTTATGATTATAGGAAATTAAAGCTTCCATTTACATTCCACAAAAAATTCATGCCTTGAGCATATATCTCTATTGCTCTACTTTCACTAAATATTGGCTCATGGTAAGTTTCATCATGAAATTCAACAATTTCTTTATTGGAGAGAGCATTCATTGACTCAAGCCAATGTAGAGTGTGATTTTTCTTAAACATCTATTTCTTAAAATAAAAACTGTGAGCTATGTTTCATAAATTAAGCAATGGAAATCTATAATATTGATGACAGATTTTTTTCACAGTATAATTATGTACTAAATTTTTATATCTAGTAACTGATTTAAACTCACCTTTGGCACAATTGTATCTTCCCCATTTTTAGAAAATGCTCTTCGTCCATAATGCATGACACTACTATAGTCATAGGGTACTCCAAAGTCAGTTACCACTGAAGAATTATATTTGTTGAAGTTACTTTGTTTTCCTGTGGAGAAAGTTCTTTTTATTACTTATATTCACTCAATTCCCATTCTATTCTAAAGATTTGATTTTGCTTACCTTCTTCTATGTTTTCCCAAACTATTTCTACAAATTCATCTCTGTCATGTGCACTTTGCTGATGGAAAAAACCTAATGCATGCAATACTTCATGGACTATCACACCATGGTGGACACATCCTGGACGTTGTAAGTTTACTACTTGTCCCCCTGACCCTGGTCCCTTTTCACCAATTAGAAATCCTAAACCCAGTCCCTCCAGCCATGCCCTCTTCTTTCTTTTCCCATCACTTGGAGCATCTTCTATTTCTACTGGATCCAGCTCATCATCACCTTCATCTTCTGGAGACCCCAAAGGTCCTCTTGACTTTTGCCTTCCCACCATAGACCAACATCCAGTAGGCTCTCCTTGAATCCAAATAAAAGTTGCTGGCTCCTTTTCTTTACCATATGTTTTGGAGTCATCACTGGATACACCGGATACACTGCGTATAATACTTTTATCTGAATCTCCCTCGTTTGTATGGGGCACAAGTTTCACACATGAACTGTCATTGAAGTCTTTTAGAGCACGTTCAATTGTCTTCTTCTCATCCTCTGCTAAAATTTGATTAAAATTAAAAGTCTATCCCTTTGTACATTTTCTATAAACTACTTGATTTATTACAGTATACTTACAAAAAATTGGGTCTATGTAATATGGTAGAACAGCATCTGGCCAGCGTGTTTCTTCATTTAGTATTATGTTTCTTCCAAATCCGTTGTCTTCTGGATTCAACATAATGTCTCCCTCATATTGACCACTGAGCTCCCATACATTTGATTTACTTTCAGGTGTCCAATCTGCTATTTTATCTGCTGCTTGGCAGAATGTTATTGAATTAATAATTCATTTTGGTACTTTTATGAGAAATATGTGTATAGAAGTCATAAACTGGGTTATCCTGTCTTGATTCTCTTTTTGTTTTTGTAGCAAACTTTGCTAAATGCAAATGCAAATCTAATGCTTATAAATATAATTAATTTCTTTACTTTGAGAATGCCCAGCAAAAAACAACTTGTTTCATATGCAAAATTATTTGTCAATTTGAAGCTTAAATATGGTTTTATAACTAGTTTATGGACATTTACTTTGTCTGTGAAGTCGACACATTTTTGTGCAAATGATAACTTTGACACTAGAAAATTTTAATTTTTCAATTTACTTCTGAAAATTCATTATTTTAATATTAAATTAGCTAAGAGGGATGATGTGAAAATATTTTTCATAAATATAAATATTTTACCAATATTTTATTAGACTGAAAACAAATACTTTCTTTTGTTGATAATACTAAAGTTTTCTTTATTTATGTTTTTATGATTACAAGTATCTTAGTAGATTTTTTTTTCAAATCCTTAATGACATAATTAGCCATTCTTAGAAATATTACTTACCCACTTCTTTGAAGGGAAATGCCTTGTCAAAATATCCTCTGAATGACGGTCCATGCGGTACTGCTGCCGCTGTGATGAGAAGAAGTACTAAAATCCCTGGTAGCTCCATTCGATTTCTGTTGGAGCAAAGAATGGGGCAGACTACCTTGAGTGCTCAACAAGACGCTGCACTGTAAATAGCGAAATTCCCTCCCTTGATTGTCCATTTTATATGTCTCGCACAATCTAGCTAGCCGCGACTTCATAGGGAACAGTACGTGGGATGATTTGTTCCTCATGTGTAGATACGTGCAGCAATCTGTCGGCGATAGGACAGTAGAAACAAACAACTTGCTGTCACGTCGAAATTACTTGGTAGCGCGTGCGATTCTGAAAAAGAAAACGATAAGCAAGGTCTAAAGCTGTAAAAAATTACTCGCTAAAACTATGTCGTCTTCTTGACCCAAATACTTTTACCTTGAAAGAAAGTTCTATTTATACAGATATTGTATGAGGGGATTGTGAATAGCCGGAAAATTTATTTGCCATGATGTCATTCAAATTTTGGAATATGAAGACCACATACCCTCGCTGGTCGCCTTGAATACGAATGTGAAACTTCAATAATATATATAATCTTATGATAATGTATGGAGTTATTCTGAATAGTCGGAGACCTCTCCATTAAAGTTTATTATCCAACTCTCCTTACTAGGACTCCGCTGCTGTAACCCCACAGTAGTAGGAATTCACGCTTGTATGTGTCCAAGTATGTACATTTATAAATTTTTGCAAGCAATGCTAAACGTACTTAAGTTTTCCTAGGCTCACGTAACTCGAAACATAAGTTAGACTTCACCGCTTTTCGCGATTCTCATGCCCCAGATATTTTGCGTTAAAAAATAATAAATTTACTGTAATATTCTCCTAAAAATTTAATTTATTTATGAAATTCCATTATTTTATGTAACCCTCGCGAAAGGATTTCACATTATATTTCAAATCATGAAGTCACTATCACACTCACGATTGTCATCACTCTCTATTGTTGAATGACTAAATAAGAGTGTAGGTTACTTGTGGATTAGTTTTTCTGAAAAATGATGTTAACTAAGTGATAAATTTGTGTGGAACAATATCAATTATATCCGTCTCTGACGCTCTCGGGTTCGATTCTGGCGAAAGTCCTATTTTTCTGATATGGGTCGGAGGCAGGAATCTGGACATTAAAGTAATGCCAAATCAAGATTTATAATTATCAAAAATCATAATTTTCATAATTATTAAGACAGGTGGGACAAATATTAGCTCAAACTTCGCGGTTCAATAAGCCAGAAACCTACCTACCCCTAGACTTAGATCGGCAGTAGGAGAGGTGCCGAATTATTCGATTAATTTAAATTTGCATGCTTGAATTAAAAAATATGTGATTTTAATATGTCGTTGTAAGAAAAGAGCTCACGTAAGATAATATTAGAAGTATATTTTATTGCACACCAAGAAGCACATTCACGGCACATCGGTTAGAAAGCTAAGCAGTAGTAAGAAGGCTTGGGAGAAAAATGAGAAACGAAGTATTCCTTGGTAGGATCTACTTGTTGCTAAGTGGCAACAGTTTGACTTTTCGATTGGCGAATACCAACCTGAGCCTCCGAAACAGAATGGTATCGATGCCAAAACCTTACTCCTCTAGAATACTGAAATATCACAAGAATGACTCAAAATTAATTGTGACGAAATAGGTGCTACGACCGCCCAATTTCTAATAGAACGCAAAAGTTAGGATTAAGGG
This sequence comes from Pachydiplax longipennis, assembly GCA_036926295.1. Taxonomy (NCBI): domain Eukaryota; kingdom Metazoa; phylum Arthropoda; class Insecta; order Odonata; family Libellulidae; genus Pachydiplax; species Pachydiplax longipennis. Next base: position 15,731,933 of record JAVFKF010000004.1, on the reverse strand, counting down.
CGCCTCATCGATCAAAATCCTTGAACAAAAGATCTACGGAAGATTCGGTCATGGAATGGTTAAAGGACATCGCTAAGGTTTCAAAATCTCTTGTTAGATTTAGGTTAGCGTAGGTTTGGTCCGTAAATATCTGCTATAGCGGGAAAGAAATTAAGAAGAATATGGGATACGGTTTTTCAAATGTTAAATCTTTGTTTGTTTCAGTTGCTGAGGGTGTATTGTGTATCAGTATTGTTAGTATGAGATTTGTTAATCCGAAATTTTACTAAAGTTGGAAGAAATACTATTCCGCAAATATATTTTTTATTTATTTACAAAACATATGAGAGATCTCCCCGAAATCGAGACAATTCCTACTGAAATTGGTATAATGTATTATTTTTATTTTGTTGAATCCAGCCACATATTTTTTAAATACACGTGGTCCTCACTCATCTCTACTAAGTCATTATCGACTAACGGTAATTAATGAATAATGTTTAAAATTTTTCCATCAATTTAATTAAAACAGTGCGCCATTAATCGGATACGTAAGTTACGGTATTTCTTGACATCGAATATGTGTTAATTGGGCTCAGAGATTTTTCTGATACGTTTAGTTAGTTACTAGATAATCGGTTATTAAGGTTTTTAATTTGTATATAAGAATATAACTCATTTTCTGGACTTTTTATACGTTCTAAAATTCCTTCTCTCGGAAAATTGGATTTACTAAAGGGCTAAACGTTCTACTTCTCTGATTAGCGTGTGCCCGCTAATTTTTCTGCCGATCATCAGTTAGAATTGTTACTCTCCCTATAAGCTGCTCTAAGCTTCATTTTTTCGGAAAACATAGGGCGGATATATAATCTTATGAGTTATGATTTTACAGGTAAACTACTGAAACTATGGATTACAATATAATTATAAATAAATATTTTCCTTTATTTCAAAATATAATTTTAGATTTTTTAAAGATTTGACAGTTTTATTAGAAAAATTCTAGAAAGTTTTTTTATTAAGAGAAAACACTAGTTACGAAGATTTGCATAGGATTCGTTGATTCTATTGATCAAAAAGGTTTTCAGTTTATGGTGGCATATCTGAACAGTGAGGAAGAATGAGAATCACTTCACTTCGAAGGAGTACCGCTTGTAATAAAAGAATCGGATTAGACAACTTTTAGAGTCCATTCTCTAGTACAATTTGGTAATTGTGGCAGTTAGCAATTGCTAATGTCATAATAGACTAAAATTTGGCATCTGCATCAATTTATCGGTACGAATACAAGGGAAAAAACTAATTACCCGCGATTCACAGTTGATATAGCGTCGCATAAAAAAAGAAAACTTGGAAAAATACTATCTTCAATGGAAAGGAGGATGTTCTATCTCAAAATAATATAAGTTCTAAGCTTGGAGATGGGAAAGGGAAGAAAACTTTCAGGAATATTAAGAACGGGTACGTTCATAATTGATCTCTATTGTTCTTAATTGTGCTATCAACCAAAGGATTTCGATACTCAGGAAGGTCACCAACAATTATAGTAGCATTAGAGAAATATCGAGAATACTCTAAGCGAAATACGAGCACTACCTGAAGAAATAATCTTTGAGATAAATTATACGATCTTTGATGTGAAGGAAAGGGTCATTAAAATCCTTACGTATAGTGTTACCTTGTGTATGGTTTTAAGTCATACCCTGAGTAGCAGAGAAGATACATTACCAGTGAAAATGTGCTGATATAGGATAATGAAAAAATAAAATGAATAAACCGACTAACTTTATTCGGTTTATCCATTATGAATATAATGAAGAAGCCTTTCGAAGAGCAAATGAAGAGATATTTAGAAAAAATGGAGAGAAAATTGTATCGGGCCCACATACCAAGACACAATAATCTTCTATAGATGGTAGATAGGAAGAAATGATGAAGGGATGGTGCTGTAGATAATGATCTATAAATTAAATTACGAGAGACAGGTGGTGGTAATTGTAGAATGGGTTGGCAGGGGATAGGGTGGATAGAGGAGTTGCAGTAAACCCAACCTAGAACTGATAATCCTTGATGTTTTAATTTCTCACTACCTTTGTCTTTATATATATTCATAAATTCAACTTTCAAATGAAAATGCGAGTTATCGCTTGTCTTTAAAGTGGAAATCTCACCCATGAATGGGTAACAATCACTCCATCCTCCTTATCAAATCAGAAATTAGAGCATTCCATATTCTAGGATTTCTCATTCTCTTTGGAATAATCATAGGCTAAAAAAGGATCAAAGTACATTCTTGCGATTTTTTGATGGAGTTTTAGGCGCTTCATCATCACTGCAAAGTTTTCAGGCGTAATGCCTAAGAAATATCAGCATTTTCCTCCTGACTCTTCAATGACTCAGCTCTGGCTCATGTATTCTCTAGAGAATCTACATCGAGCCTATTTAAAAATATAATCATCGAATGTTTATTTTATTCATTCGTATTTTTTATAGTTAGAATCCATAGAATATCTCAAAATTACAAATGATGTAGGGCTACCTGATAGCCATTTGGGCAGCGCGTTCGACTTCGGCAGAAGCGGTTCTATTCATGGTGGAAGCCTTTTTGTATGCTGCTTTTTTAACAATAATACTACTACTTCAAATGATATAGACAAGGATTTATTTATGCCGTGCTTTTTACAGTCACTATTTTTTTGTATTCTCCGTCATGTTATTTAACTTTCATTCATCAATATATTCTTTAAAATACAACGTCGATCAGTATCCCTGTTTTTACGCGTTCTTGAGTGATAGAAAATTCCATTTCTCATAATTCAATCAACCTATCGTTTTCTCACTCATTTGACTGACTTTCTTTCCGTGTGGTGATAATATATTAATTTAGTTATATCGGATTAATTAGTCCCTACTAAGTGTACTTACATCCTCCCAAAGAGAATCGAACAAATTGATTTTTGGAATGATAAGAGGTCCGGCTAACGCTTGAGAGAGAAGTGTTTAAGAAATACGAAAATATAGGCTTAGTTCTAGATACATGTAGCCTGTTTAAAGTAACATTAATTTATTTCTCAATAATTTTTGATTTAAAGACGTTTTCAATGCCCTTCAAATTTTCAATTTTGAATTTGATATAAAAATTGTTGGTAATATAATTAGAGGAATGTATAAATACAGTCGGAACGAAGGTAAGATGATTTCCTCATAAATTTTATTTCGCATTCGTCTCCTGAGAACATAAGTTATTTCGATCATGTAATGAATGTCGGCAAAACTTCAATCAGCCAACCAAATCCGTGGAAGAATGAGTGATTTTCCTAGAATTTCGTTATAGTTAGGCCGTATCCCGTAGAAAGCAGTTTTAAGGGCACTATCACCAACCCGTTATCACCCACAACTTTCTTCCAGTGCCCCTCTCTCTCTACCCGCGCTAAGAGAGCTAGTTGAAAGAAAACTGGCGCCCAACTGCCGCCGCGCTCTTCCCGCTTGGAAAGTGCGGGGCACCTACCTGCGTGGACACTGGTCTCCTGGCACATTGTTGCGTGTACTTTAAGTAGGAGGGCTATCTCCTCCGAGTTCAACGACCGCTTGACATAAGCAAACATTTTTACGAGGTAAGAGGGAGAGAGAGGGAAGGCGGGGGTAATTTCATATGAGGGGGAGAAGTGGTGCCCCAGAAACACCAGAAGGGGGAAGGAGGGGGAAAGAGCAGTGGGGGGGCAGGTGCCGGTGTTCACGGAGCGCCGGTATGGAGCAGGAGCGCCTGGGAAGTCGGGCACTGTTGGCGTTGACGGAAGTGGAGATGGTAAGCTTGAGGACAAGGGGTTGGTGGGGATAAAAGATTGAGGAAAAGAGGTCGGGGAGAAAAGTTGGTGGGAGGAGATGATTGGTTGCCATGGAGTCACGGTGGAGTTAATCGAAAACCTCGTGCGGTTGCTTCATGCCTATGTAAACGATGCTATGCGGGTTGAAGCGTTGGTCGGGAATTCCTCGTGTCTTCTCGATTTGTTTTCGGTGCGTAACATGCGAGGAACGATCGGTTTGTGGGTGGTGAGAAAGGGGTGATCGGTGATGTATTTAACGCGTGTAAGAAGTCTAGGAAGTAAGGCTGAGGACTTAATTCCTGCCGAAACGAAGAAAGGGGGTACAGTTTTGAAGCTGATGCTTTAAACTCAGTTTGTCCCAGTACTATGTGATGTTCATGGTTATTTAAAAATTAGTAGCATAGTTATTTAAAAATTTTACGTTAAAAGTTAAGAATGGTCTTACAGCCGGGAGTTACTCTTATATGATGCGAAAGATATTGAATTAAGAGACGTAAAGATTTTTGAAAGGTTTCATCCATTCATAAATTCATTCATATCATTCCTTCTAGGTATAATTAAAAGTAATGTCATAACCAGCTAGATAGGACTGAGAAAACGGTTAGAATCATTTATTACGGTGTTAAATTTAACCTGATTTAACAGTGTCATGAGTTTAATGTCATAGAAGATTTTTACGAGCAAGGCTGAAGACTTAAATGGAAATGAGGACTTAAGAGGATTAGATACTTGTTGCTAACCCTATGATTTTCACGTATATTACACTTTGCCTAAAAATGAAGTAGTGTGGAAATATGTGATGTATTCTTAAAAATATAAACAATAATGTTATTAGGAATAACTAATGAATGGCTAAAATAATATTAGGAATATCAGTAGGGTAACTAGTTGCGTATAAATATTGTATAATTAGTGTCAGCTACAATTTAATTTCGCTCTAGGTCGTTTCACCTCCTACTATAGGGAAAAGATGATGTAAATCGGTTTAGTTAGTATTTTAGTGAATTGGAGTCGTTCTCGAGGGCATATTTCCTTATTGATGTAGAATTAAGATGTCATTGGGGATATGCTTAAAATGACTTTCAAATTTTTTTTGTAGCATTTTCTCTGGCACAAGTCATTTCATAAAATTTCCTTTAAAATTATGAGTGCTTTGAAGACATGAATTCCTAGAAGTTTTTTCTCCGCGTGTCATTCAAATAATCACTTACATTTACTCGCAGAATTTTCTCAATTTTGTTTCTAATTAGGTGTTTAAATCCTGCATTTAAAATTAACGACAGAATAATCCAACAGTTTTGCAGTTATGGCTCTCAGGTAGTATGACGTTTTGTAGGAAACCTCGATTCCTCATTTATCGAGGTAAATTTTATCGAAGTACCCTCAATGAAAGAATCAAAATTTAGAAAATTCAGGATTCTTTATCAGGAATCGCATCATAAGAAATCTCACCTAAATTATATTACGGGCGAAGGAGTAAATGTCGTAGTTAACTTTCTGTAAACTGTTTTGAAATGTATATTCAAAATCTATTGACCACTTTTGTAAGTATATGATCGCTCTATGCTCGGATATACTGGCTTTTTAATTTTGCTTCTTAATGTTTTACGTACGTTCATGGCTATCTTCAAGGCTTTGGTTTACTTTTAGCATTGCATACCCTAATCTTTATCTTTATGTTAACTTATCTAAAATTAAAGACATGCTTCTATTGACCCAAATCTGGAAAGAAAATTAAACCAAAATGCAAGTAAGACAATTCAAATATGTAATAAGCTCAAGCTTTTTTTCTTTTATAAATCATCGTTTCTTTGTCTATACTTCGGTTGGTAATCTTACCCATTTTCTCACCTAAAACTATGCGCGATTATCAAATAAGTTTTTGTCTTGTATTTTGGATCATTCTCATTTTTAATTCTATCAGTCACGTATCAAGCAAGGCAGCACGAATAGCAGGGAATTTTCCATTTCATTCAACAGATAAGCAAGACAGTGAGGCATGCGTCTTTGAAAAGATTTCACATGCATTCCCTTCGAAAAATATCATAGCATAACATAGAATGGTATGGAATACTCGAGTCTCCCTTATCTTTTACTATGCTTGCACTGACCTGAGACTTTGCGGGGAAGGCACTGAATCAGCTTTTTATACGCGAGGGGCCTTGCTAATAAATGAGCCGATCCCAATCCAAGTGCTGCAGGATCCCGTTGGAAACTTTGTAAATAAGACCATCAATCGTTGGTGTGTTGCTCAACGCCTCGTGCACTTCAGGGACTAGATAAGCTTATATTAATTGTTTCCTCCGCTTGTCTCTTAGGAACACTCACTTGGATCGTGGTCATTTACAAATCCACCGCAGAATTAATGGATTCAATTAGTAATTGGCGATGCAGGTCAGAAGTCATGTTTGTGACAGAGAACGATCTAAATATTTTAAGCGGCTCTTTTTATAACGCACGCAGATTCGTGCACTCTATATGTTTATAAGAGCATTAAATTTTGAAAAGAAGAAATCAATCTCTCTTTTCTGAGAGTTCCTCCTCTAGTGATAGATTAAACAGGTGTCTAATTTTTCACTAAGTAGTTAAAGCGCTGCACCTGATTCAAACTCTCAGGAAGCGATAAGGTTTATCCATCAACAATGGATATTTTATTATAAATTTCGATAAGCATGAAATCTGCTGCCATTATATTTTTCTTTGATTGATAATACATTTCATCAAATCCTTTTTCCTGCCAATTTTGCTACGGTCTTAAACATAAACTCATTAAAAAGTCGTCCTTGAGAAAACACATACCTTTCCATCATATCATATGCATGGTATTCTTACCTTTTAATGAATTTTACACTTTTTTAAAGACGAATTTACATCGACAATTGAAACAGATTTATGAATGGGAACTAATTAAATTTGGCTCCTCTTGAGAATTTATCACCAAATTTTTCAGTTTTGTCGGTAAGTTCTTGATTGTCTAGATCAGGGGTGCCCAACTTTTCTGCATATAAGATCTACTTTTTATCTTAAAAGTGTGTCGCGATCGACTTATTGTCATTGGCGTAGTCTAAGGGGGAAGAAGGGGTGTGAAATGCGTACTATGTTTATTCACTGTGTTTCAGCATAAGGTGCTTTCCAGCGAGGTATGGGTAGATAAGTAAAATATATATTCAAAACTATTTTTTATTTTTAAATCACTTATTAAGTTTTCGAGATATAGGCTCCTGAAGAAAATAAATTTCCAGACCCAACTTTTGATAGCAGCATTCCGTATATGCGGTACCTAAAAAATTCGATTTTCCGACACTTTTTCGAGATAGATTTTTACTAACTTAAAATGCAATTTAATTTTTTTATCAAATGTAATGTATAAGTTGTTGTACTATTTTTTCGTAAATATAAAAAAGTTTTTATAAAAATGCACAGTATGGCTGATAATTTGATTACAATATTTCACTTTCTCGTTTTTTTTGGGCCGAGAAAATTTATTATGAGAGAATAATATGACTTACTTTTTGCTAATTTATCAAAAGCTCGCTAAGTACACCTCGTACTGAAATATAGATATACGGCTTATCTACGTACGTAAAAAAAACATCAACAATAATTATTTAAAGGGCCAAAAAACTCACGTCAAGGGGAATTAAAAAAACATGGATAATTATTAACAATATTTATTAATTCAAAGTACCCACAGATAAATACAGATTTAGAATTTACTTTGTTCCCTTAACATTAATGGGAAGACTGAGTTTCCATGTTTATAACCAAGGGATCATAATCAGGTGTATATCCTGACAAAGATAATAATAATGAGTCTTCTGTATGGGAATCAGTCAGGACAGAACGTTGTTTAGTCTTCGTTAGCTTCAAGTATGAAAATGCCGATTTGCAAAGGTATGTAGATCCGAAACAATAATAGATGTATTCGCTACATTTGGTGACACTGGGATATTTTTTTCGGTTGACATATTTCCTAAAATCTTCTTCAGATTTTCTGGCTTGTAAGTTTATGTCAGTTTGTAAAATTATAATTTCATTTTCTAATGCCGAACGACCAAAATTGGCCTCGCGATCGACCGGTCGATCGCGATCGACTTGTTGGCCACCCCTGGTCTAGATTATCAGCATGTTTAACATTAAGTGACATGGATAGAGTATTTTTTTTCGAGGCGAGACATAATTGGCGTTTTTGACGATCCCTTAGTGATAAATTCCAGTCTTAACCGCTAAAATATGTACGTACTTTGCTGCGATGCTGTTATTTACTGAGGTTTCATCTATTTAATATTCAATTACTTACGATAATTTGGTGAATTATCCACCAGGTGAGGTCTCTTTCTTGCTTTAAATGTCCATTATAATTTATTAATGCGTATAATTATGGTATTTTAGTTATTATATTATATTTTTCCCAGTTTCAGTTTTCCATTTCTGCTTCAACTTACATTAACATACTTTTACCATTTAAAGAAAATCTTCTGGAAAAGGGGAACCACAAATGAAAATTTCAATAAAAAATTTGCTATGTGGGCTAATCTGATGTGGAACGTAATGATCACTGCTCAAATCAATGGACCATCACCATATCTTATTATTTTTCTTTTAACTCTCCACTAAGCCCTGATTCACTGCGTGCAATTTAATGAATCATAGGACTTATCGATTACCGCTTTAGCCTCACCCAGGCCGATTGCTTTCTTCCTCTTCTCCTCAAGGTCAATTTCTTCTTCCCCTCCACCCACACCCACTTCTTCTTGACAGGATGCACCACCTGCAATTAGCACGTCGCCTTCTGTATGACTTCTGCGAACAATTGTCGGCCTTCGACGTAAGGAATACACCAATGCCTACTAGTCTCCAAGCGAACACTCCTTTTTTTGCCATCCTTCTCCAGAAGGTACCATTTGTCCAGCGTTTTAGCGCTCTCCTTCGAGAAATCGTTTGATCGAGTTTTCTCCGGTGTTCTTCATCGCTTTATCATCCTTGAAATTGCCCGCTTTGAGCAATTAACGCACTTAAAGATGGTGAAGGGTTAATGCATTCGCTCAGGGAGAACTTGATTTTCCCACTTGCTGGAAGATTTCCTGTGCTGCAAAATTAATTGACACGAGAACAGAACAGTACTAATTAGAATTTTTCAGAAATATTTAGAAATTTGGTTGTGTAAGGGATTACTTAGTATCCATGGAAGTCATCCTTCACATTTCCAAAGCCTTATCGGTCAACTTGTATCGTTACAGATTTTTCGTTTCAGATGGAATCCATGAATCTTTGAGAATATTTGCGCGTTTAAAAATATCATGGGTTCAAATAAGTAATGTTAAAGATGATTATAAGAGAAAGGTGAATTAATAATCAGGCGTTCAAGAAGGAAGAAATACTTTGCATTGAGACTGATTGCAGGAGCGGATATAAGTTTTTTGGGGCAGTGCACGCAGAGACTAGAATGTGGCCTCTGTTAGAAAATGTCATAGAAAAATTGGAAAATAAATATTTTTCTTGTAAAATACATAAAAATATAAGAGATACTAGGCATAGACGGACAAATTATTATATTCTTCCAAGGATATCAAATGATGAATCTTAATTTTTGGTTAAAATTTCTATCAATGGCAATTAGCAATGAAAAGATTTTACATTCATTACAGATCTCTTGGCACCCATTGCACGCTCATACTTACATTATATGTAGGGCTATGTGTTGTAAATTCCTATAGCATAGCCACCACTGAGGACGTCCTTTGAATGAGGCCTACTTTGGGACGAGGCTATCACATAATGGGACTAATATTAATGGCCCTGGCTGAATGACTAAAATATACCTAATTAGAGAAAAACATTTTAGGTGAAGACATCATCCTATTTGTACTTTTATTCCTCAGATATACGTGTACTATATGAAGTTGCTGGAGAAAGTTATAAAAAAACGCATACAGGTTTTATAGCATAATTCTCCTGCGATCTTCGACCTCTCCTTCTGAGTCTTTCGTAAGGCGTCAAAAGTTGTCCAAGTAATTTTTTTCTTTATTTGATCCTTCATTGCATCAAAATGAATGATTTTTTTCAAGAAGATACATATTAATTTAATGCTTAACGATTTACAGCAATGTGAAGGCCTCACTGTTATTTGCATAATAATTTTAGATATTTATGGCAAAGCCATTTTTCGAAAATAGCGCTCCTGTGCCTGGAGCAGTTCGGTAATAATTTAATTACTAAACGCATGTCATATGATTCAGTTATCGGCATCTTTTTTCTAATATCAAATCCCATAATCTTCTTTACTCTACGTAACCGGTTAATTTGTTGCTAGAAAAAACCGATTGCAGCTTAAAACTCGTGATGTATTGTGAAGGGAAAGCACTTGTTTGGGAATGCCAAGGAACAGAATGAGAAAAGTAGAGTAGAATGCAAAAGGAATGATATGATGGAAAGGAAACGTTTGAAGGGATGTATTTTTTATTTTTGCCTAAATAAACAGTGCTCAAAGATACTTAAGGTATTGTCTAAAGTAATTAACAGCACTTACTTAAGACATTTTCTTCCACAATCGCTAACTTTGTTTCCTTATATGGTTTTGTAGTTTTTATTTTAAGAAATTCTACTACTTTCTTCTTCGTTGTATTTGATCTCAAATTTGAAATTCTTCTTATATAGTTTGGCTCCTATTTAGGCCAGGGCAGTTAACCACGATGAAACAAGGCTTTTTTTCATCTGCGGTATAAATAAACCCTATTTTCTTGCTGGTCCGTTTTTGTGACGCAGGAAGTGATTCGTGACAGCATAAACTTGAGAACATAGTTTCACCTACACCTGTTTTATCCCCTTCCTCGTATCCGGCAAAAAGTCTCTACGGTGATTCATAACTTGTAGCGAAGCAACTTTCTTTTATGACGGAATTGCATTCCGATCGAGGAATATTGACATCTCTCCTCTAAATCTATTAATTTACAAGTTTCAGCAGTATGGTCATCTTTGCTCACGCCCAGATATACGATATAATACGGTGATGTTAACTCCAATCTAGAATTGAAGATGAATTTAAGAACCTCGTGCATCTTGAGGATTTGTATTTAACCCGGTCATTCGTAACAAGGGAGAACGACAATAACTAAAGTGATCAATTTTATGTATAGTACTGAATCGGGAAAGAAATTTCAGAGGTTTTGTTGAAAGAAGTAATGAAGGAATCGTGAATTAAGGAAGCCGTTTATTACGAAAACTCCGTTCTTCATGGTGGGACACAAACTTAGTAATGTTATCAATAAAATTGGTACGCTTGAGTACATTAACTAACGAATTTTATGTTCAGTATATAGTACATACAGAGAAAGGTAAATAAAGTGTGTAGTAAATAGATTATCTAGTATATATTGTGTCTAATACATACCGTATCTTTTTTACATAGAATCTCGAATGTGATTAATTTTAACAATGTTTGATTTTTCATGTGTTCAAGTATACGTTAACCTTAATTTCAACTCCAGTCAGTACTGAATTTATTACACTGAAATAAATTTTTGGTTTCCATTCTTCCTTTACTCTGCAATGTGATGAATACGTGCGTAAAAAAGATTTTCCCTGACGAATTTTCCCTTTCGAATTCAAAAATCTTTCTATTGATTTTAAGTTTTCATGTTCGACACAATCGGTAATTAATTTTTAAGTGATTACGGTTGATGATTTTTGTCCGATTTTGTCACACGGACATTTCAGAGTTGCTTTAGTAGTGACTAAATCTATCAGATTATTTTCCATGCCTATGTGAACATAAATCAATTTGCTTGGAAAAAAACTAAGGTGTTACCAACTCTAAACATATCCTCTGCGATTTCCTCCCACACCTCCGATGTAACTCTTGACAAACTGACGCGTCATCCCATTAATCCGCGCTTAATACACTAAAGGCGTTCCACAAATAACGTTAATTACGGACGACCCCGAGAAAGGACGAGCGTTACGTGAGAAAAGAGCCAGAACTATAAGAGAGCAAAAGACCATTCCCTTCTGTAATTAATGATCTCGCGATAGAAAGTTATTTCAGAGCGCGGGATTTTTAATTCTCCACTTCCTAAGAGCGATTTAGGAGAGCTTTTTGTTTCCCGGTGAAATTACTCGCGGGGCTTGGCGTCGCGAAGTTTGCTTTCGCTAAACTGCAATGCAGCTTCCAGCATTCAAAACAACTATTGCTCTCTAATTGGAAAAAGGTTAAGCTGTGTTGGGAGATGGAAGTGGGGTAGCAGGGCGGGGTTGTCTCTGTAGGTGGGGGAATAATGGCTGTACTCACAATCTCTCCTCCACTTCATCTCTCCCCTTCTTTTCTCCCGCGACCTTGCAGTTCATTGACACCGGGAGCCCCAAAGACTCATCTGTCCTAGTCTTCGCTTGTAAATCGCTATGGCACAACGGAAGCTTTTATTTGTTGCGTTAGGCACGTACTCGTGGGGCTACCATTTTGTCTGTTGTCTCCTTTTTGCCTCGATATTTTTGGAGGGTCCCGTTGGAGATGATGGGTGGAGTTTAAAAAGATGCGGTGTTTATGTTTTTGTTCCTTGAGGTGGCGATGATGAGCGCGGGACCTGAACGGTTGATCCTGTAATACATAGGTTGGTGATCTAATGAATTTCTGGAAGCAACGGTACGCTGCTCTTGGAGTTGAGTTTGAAGAGGGCGAGTTATTAAGTTATTGTAATTATATTTCGTGCGAGTCGTTACGCTGTACCGCTAGAAATGATTAAAATGAGGAAAATGTCGGAAAAAATTTCCCAAACGGATTGTTGTTACTGATAGTTTAAAAAATAATTACTTGAGAACAACATGAATAGCTTTCTCATCGAGTGCTGCTAGTTTTTTCTATCGAAGTCAATATATGGCTATTTCCTGAAATCAGCTTGCCAAACGAGCTATGATTCATATATATGACTTTGTTTCGTTAATTAGCGTAATTGCAATCGATTATCTATGTTCTTGTTTATCAGTCATTACCTAAGTCCTTGTTTATCTGTCATTAATTATGGGGCAAGATCAAAGATATCTAAGTCTAAAGTATCATCCGTACGACATTTTGGGCACCTTTAAGTTTGTATTTACAGTATAGATTATCAATCTGTTATTTTTAACATGAGTAAGCGTCAGAATTGCCGCAGTTATTTTTAAATCGTGAGTAATTCTCTTTCTGGGTGTTAATGTTGTATTTGTTGATAATTCTTATTCACGGACACGAGGCATATGGAAATATATGTATTTGTTTGTTTGTTGGCTGAAAATTCTGGCAATGAATGCCTATACGAAAGTGACCATCAGTAAGTTGGATTCCCGTTACCGAAGCGCTTCGAGTCTCAATTTAACATACGTAGCCGCGGCCTTTGAGGTGTAATGATAAACGATAGCCCAAATATTCGGTGAATATAAGCGAAATTACTAAAGTTAAGTTGAATTTAGGAGGCATTCCATAAATTTACTCTTCTGAGATTGGATATAAATAAATGAGCCTTAGTAAAATAAATATTATTTTCTCTTTTCTATCGGGAAGTTTAACCCATTACCTGCACTATTTTTGTCGTCGGTGTAACCAAGCACAAAAATATAAATAATTATATTTATATGTGTTTGTGTGTACTAAGGAGATTTTCTATGATAAAATCCAACGTATATCTTCGAATAATATTTGTTTTTCTTGATTTATTATTATTTGCTTGAAATACTGCGAACTATTGTTGATGCCTAGCCGAAACTTGACTCTTCCTTTATGTAATAGATAATAAACGGACTCATCAACAGTATTTTGATTTTCACACGTATTTCCTTTTGCTTGTTCGTTTCTTTAATGCCATCAGATTATCATAGGCATGCAGTGGCTTTTCCTAGATCAAAAGAAGAGTTAGTTGATTCCCGGAAAGCCAAGTGGGCAGCGTGTTCGACCTTGGCGAAAGCCGTCCCGGGATCGATTCCCTGAGGGCAACCACATGCGAAATGACTTCAGCTGTCGAAGCAGTTATAACGATATTACTTTTAAGAAAAGTTTGTTAATGAACAATGCTATATTAGTCAAAAGAGTAAACTTTTAAGTCTGACGTTCGACGTCATAAGGTCTAGATTATTATCGTAATTCATAATTCTCTTAGCCAAAGATATCTCTTTGTCTCGATGGGAAACGATCGTTTACTTAAGAAGAACCGTCATATATACATATACACACTACATATATTTAATAGATAAAATCAAGCATAAATTACTTCCATAAATATATACGGTAATTTTACTTTATCAATGTATTATGTTGATGAGGTAATAAGTTAAAAAAATCGCTCCAATAAGTAATTAAAAATGTAAATGTCGCTTAAAAACTTTTTGATGTAACGGTTTTTTTTACCTCGACAAACTTTGAGATGGAAAGGTCTCAATTAAATCCGGGAAATCCTCACCTTCTCATTCGCTGATCTAAGTAACGCTCTCTGGCATTGCTGTAGGATCATTTCGTTCGCGTCCAAAAGGCAGCTCGTAAATCAGTAGTTGATTCCGCTCAACCACAGGAAAAGTCTACAAATAAATCTTAAACCCCGCAATCAATCTTCATTAATATGCCCATAAAAATGGAAATCCGTCTTCTCCCGCGAGCGCTAGAGAAATATTAGCCATCTCCATGCGTCGAAGCACCTTTTACAGCCCCCGCGAGATGAAATTCTGGTTTCCAATCCTCGTTGCCGCCTCTTTATGTTGTGACCGCGATGGAAATTATTTCTTTTCAACTCTTTCGTCACCGGAGACCGTAATTCCCCATTCGTAGGCACACTCGCCCTTCCTTTTCGCTCATCACGTACGGTAGGTAGTCACGAAGTATTCGTGACTCGAGCGCTGTCCTTTTCCTTTACCTTATTGCATTTCGCGGGGTTCAATTCATCGCCGCGCTGAACTCTTTCTTGGTCATTACCATTCCTCCTTTGTGGTCCCCAGATATTAGATTAGCCACGCTAACTAACTCCGCATTCGGTGAAAGTCGATGATCGAATTCGTCCTAATTCGATGCACCAAGGCGAGAACGGGTAAAATCAAATCCTTACCTTGTGCTGGCTTTTCTTCTCCAGCCGAATCTATTTTAGCCTAGAAACGGTTCTTCAACTTTATTTACCCAGAGCACGATTCTTGAAGTTGAATTAGGAGCTCCAATCTTAAACCGTCGTCCTCAACGGTGTTTCATGTTGCGAGGTTAAGAGAGAGAGCTCGTTTAAATTCATAAGTCGGAGGCCGAGAAGCATGGACGGCCAAGGGGCAGCCTTGATCGAAAGGTACTCATAATTTGCCATCCTCATTCGAATCTGTGATACGATCAAAGATCCTCAAAATACAAAAAAAACTTGTGTAAAGTATATTATGTACTCCAGAAAGCGGGAATCTCAATCTTAGACTCAGTTTCACAATAACCCCGAATAACCTATTTTTCCTCGAAACTTTGGGAGTATTTACAACTAAACTCCTATATATAAAAATACATACGCCGACTCACTCGGTATTGTACAAATAACTTCCCTTGCTTAAAAAAGTGGAACATTTGAGTTTTCGATTACACGTAGACATTACTTACTCATAAGACATCTCCAAAAGCAATTTCAGCGGATAAATTCGCATAATTGCGAATGATCGCGGAAAGAAAGTTCTCCAATTAACATATTCATTTAAGTAATCCTGATTAAGGTAACATTCGCTTCTTGAGCATAGTTACTGTTAGCACATCTGGTGAGAAGTTTAGGTATATAGTATGCTCTCCAGAGAATCTCGAAAGAAATAAAATTGAAAATGAAACATTTATAGAGCTATTAGAATTAATAGAATAGAAAGACTTATAGACTCAATTTATTGATCAATAGTGTGACATTATATTAGTTGAAAAATTACATTCTGAAACAACGGAAATAATCTTTTTGAGATTCAAACTAATCACGCTGATATTATTTAAAGAAATATTTTATATCATGTTAACAATATCATTTTGGCAGACATTTGTTAGCCCATACTTTTTCATTTTTTGTTTCTATTTTAGCGTCTGTCACTTAAACATTGTATCATTATGCCCATCGAATAACAACTTCGAATGCCTCTAGACATTAGAAGCAAGTAGCATTCTGGTTCTACCATAAGCTATCCTTTCGATTCATACATTAAAATTATTTCCCAAGGAAATGTGAACACTAGATAAAATTAAATACTTTCCGTTACCCACCTCTAAGCTATAAGTGATAGAAATTTGGTGTAACGTTATGAGTTTACTTAATTACGTAGTCATTACCGTAATGAAGTAACGGATTTAAAGTCGATGCTCTTACGAAAGATGAAGTAAAATGGAAGCGAATTCTTTTCTTTGACGACACCTTCAGTGGAGATTTTGATTTCAGGAAGTGATATGAATCGGTGGAATAGACCGAGGATCCCCATTTTCTCTTACATATCTATATTTCAGAGTGATAGGGAATTATATATAGCTTATTTTGGTCTAATTTCATCTCAAACATCCTTTATTCAGTAACATTTTATCAGGAATACACTTAATCACATGAAATTTTTTGGGTATCCATATAGGTATCCATACTCTTCAAAATTTCTGAAATCACATAAGTAATCAGGATACAAGGTAGTTCTCTTCAGAAAATACAAAAATTAAAATATAATGTAAATTTTATGAAAAAATTAATATTTGTTCTAACGCGAAATACTGCCTCCCACAAGAGTGACGCATCCATTAATACGCACATTAATGTAGTAAAATATTATTCCGACATTATTTAGACAATTATTGCGATTTATATTCACATTGCGGTCAATATTTTTCGGACGTTGATATTATATCGAATATGACACTCATTGTCCTGGAGTTCCATGATTGTTTCGAATTTAATTACCGATTTTCTGATCCAATGAATTCCGGGAAGTTATTACTGTATACGATTCAACCGCTTGACGTCGTATCTTGAAGTGGAAGCTTTCGAAGATCCATTCTTATCAGGGAATAGATTTTCCTAACACAATCTCCATTGAAAGGATTATGTGTTGTTGAACCCCATAGTCTTCGGTGCCGTTCATTGTCCTTAGCTTCTCCCACGCCTCAGGCAGATCACGAGATCCGGGAGACAGTGGTTTACGCGCTCGTTCCCTTCAAAACCTACCTCTTTTAATACCTTCCTCATCACGTCAATGACTCCTCGGCAGCTTTCTCCCTGGCGGTCGGTGCGACAATACAATGGACGAAAGAAAATCACAAGGGACGACTCATAGGATGACAATGGGAGGATAGGCGCGATCGGGAAGCCCAACGAACTCAGGGATTAGACTTTCCTAAAACAATCGTCTATAAGAAGTCAGCGAGGAAAGTATAGCGATGAGGTTGACAAATGGGTGCTGCAGCGTTGGTGTTGCCGAAGATATTTTCTATGCAGTTTGTGTGCTGTACCAGTTAGTTATTTTGCATTATATTCAGAGGCTTTCAGGACACCATGATTTTTTTCAACTGGCCAGCCCAAAGCAGGGAATTATTAATGTAAAATTAGATTTTGAAATAGTTTACAGTAATTTTAGGCAGCAAGGATGAGTATCACCTGTTAACAGATTTATAGATACCCTCTTTGCTCGTATGAGATCAATACGGATAAGTTTTTAATGCCAGTTTTTATAATCGTGTGATATATAGCCTGAGTCCCATTCGTTATTATCCTATTA
This sequence comes from Pachydiplax longipennis, assembly GCA_036926295.1. Lineage (NCBI taxonomy): Eukaryota > Metazoa > Arthropoda > Insecta > Odonata > Libellulidae > Pachydiplax > Pachydiplax longipennis. The sequence continues at coordinate 15,714,423 of JAVFKF010000004.1, read as the reverse complement.
TCGCTATTGATTTCTGAAGATATTCAACTATTGATTGATATAGCCATAGTTTAAAGCATGTGTCTTCATTTGAAATTCTTCAACTAATAATGCAGCAACCATGATCTGATAAAATTCTTATCGGAGAGGTCGGAAACTATTCATTTGTTATTAAAATAGTATGATGACATGTCCTCGAACTTTCATTTTAATTTTTCATTCCTTGATTTATTTGCTATTTTCAGGGATATGAAGTTGTCTAAGATAAAGTTTGAAATTAAGACTTGTTAGGAGGAACTACGGTCGAATTGCTCCAAGACGGAATATATTTTCAGCTTCTCTACTATTCGATATTTTCTTAAATAAAATTTTCTCTTAAATATTTTTATGTTCATTTACCCTTCGTTCCCTCATTATTTAGGTTTTCGCGTTTATTTAGACGCATTATTTTCATCTTATTTGTATCATACTTCTCAATTAAGCGTCAGCTCTTACTGATGAACTTTACTCGTTCTTTTTTTATTAATTTGATCATCTAAAGAATGAATATGTGTGAATAGATATTGAATGTACGTGGAATTCACTCTTTAGTCTCATGAAAATTTGAGAACTTGAGTAAAAAAAAAGTAACCAACAAGCCGAATAGACTTGTTGGTGACTTATATTCTTTATTTAATCATCATTTGTAAACTACGAATTCTATCTTACGAATATAATTTATGGTAAGAAATTGAGTAAAATATATCTGCCATCTCCGTTGTTTGTCTACAAATCTTTTACTTGTGATTCGTTTCGTAATGCCTTCATAACCCTTGATATTCTCATACACGCATTCTCTGGGTCCTTTTTCGTGATTCCTGTCCTCAGCAAAGGTTGAAGTTGGCGATATTAAATTACAGATAACGATAAAACATGTCACGATCTCGATATTATCGATATTTGCTTTCCTTTAATGTTTCTCAACCGCTGAAACATGTTCCACAGATGGGACTGACAAATCCTGTTAGTAGGACCTCGGCCCTCCCGAAATATGTCAACCTCTCATGAAAGAAGGAAATTTGGCTGCTGCTGTAACCCGTTTAATAATCTACAAGGAATTGAATATGTTCAACGAAATAAGATTACGTTATCACCCATTATCAGTATACTCGTAATTGATCAATTCGTGTATCTGTTTGGTAAGAAGAGCTGTTTTAAGAGATAGGAAATTTAGAGATTTGGATATTCTTTATTATTATCAAACATTAAAGTAAATTTATCTTTAATAAAGGTTGATAACCGAAAATATCTTTAAACATTTACTTATGATCATTTTAAAAGTTAATTATTATCTCTGCCAAAATTGATTGATGTGAAAAGCTGCCTTTAAGAGCACTAAAGCGATTTATCTTAGATAGCCAAACCAAATAATTAGCGACTTTAGGAACTCTAATTAACTCACGTTTATCTGTTTTGCAGAATTTAAGAATAATAAGGTATATACTATATAACTAAAGCTGTTCGAAATTTAAGCCAGTGATATTAGGGAAAGAGAATACGGATAATTCATCTCGCTTTATTTTTATCCACAAAATTACACTATTCTTTGTTGTTTGGCGTTCAGTTATATATTTTTTCAAAATATACGTACATTTATTTCAATGGAGGGATTTTCTTTGTTGTTAGCAGGATATTTCTCTGAGGAAATTCATTTATTTCCGTTCTGTTCCTGAAGTAAACATTCGAGTTATTGGGCTTAATTGAGCTAAGTGAGATAGAACGTAAGGTAGATAGAGATTTATTTGATTGTCATAGGTATATTTGTACGAGTATTTGACGTTTCGCTGGTTTTTTTAAGGTGTAAATGTACGTGTAAATTTATACTATTAACTAAAAGGTTAACTTAGTGGTGCCTATTGAAGGAACCAATGTAAAATTTATCTCTAGGAAGGGTTGCAATATCTGATGGCACCAAAATATTTAAAGCATTAGGAGAGTGTAACGGTGACCACATTGATACTTTGTCTTGAAACTTGGCATTCATTTCACACGTTATTTTGCCTATAAAGTCGGGTAGAGTAAAAATTTATTAAAATCAGCCATTGAATCAGTTCCCATTTTGTATCTCCGAATATTCATTCATTTTCTCTTTAAAATATAGGACAAAAAAGAAAGGTTGATACGAATTGTAAGTTCGAATCGGAACAGTCCAGTTTAAAACGGGCTTTATTTCGTTAGACTACCCCCAGGTAGAATCCGCGCGCTACAAAGCTCTTTTTCTGGCTGGATTGTGAGATTTTTCCTCGCCAACTTTTCTTAGGATATTCCAGTCCATCATTTGGTATAAGTCTGTATTTTGAGTGTTATTTTCTGTTCTTATTCTTTGATATATTCTTCTCATTTAGTCAATATTCTATGATTATAATTATGGCCGTTTGTGTGTTACACTTCATGTATTTTTATATTACTGTCTCTACAGTTTCTTGTGCAGGTTTATAGATTCGTGCTGTTTTGCGGTTTATTGTTTATCAGCATTAAAAATATAGAAATCTAGAAATTTGTTCAGGGAGGGTGTGATTTAAGTTAATTTCTATAATACTTATCTTAAAGCAACCATAATTTTACTTTCCTTATTCTCATCCGCAAAGCGTTAGAAATTTCACTTAATTGCGATGAAAGCAGTAAAATTTTATAACCAAGGAAACATTTCACCGTCAATTGTTAGTTTAACCTCCTCGTTATATCTTAAGGATATCGCTGGTCCTACAAATTAATCAAGAATCCAGGAAGTAGGGGGATCATCTTCCCCTCTAGATTCGTCAATGTATCTCACTAATATTACTATAAACGAGAATGTGGAAACAGCCCCATTAAGGATGAGTGCATCCGAACGCAACTCTTTAGCGAAGGCGTTGGTAATAAGCGGCGGCGTTGAAGCGAGCGGAGACTTCTTCCAAGCGCCGTGCGCCTCTCCTTATCGCGTCCTCCCTTCCACACGACTTTTCTCCGCTTCCATTCCTTTCTCCAACTCTTTAAAAAGCGTTGTTTGAGAAGTGGAGCGAGTGCGCCTGAGGGCGAGGCCTTCGAAGGACTTGAAGGGAAAGGCGGGCGCCTCGGAATGGGAAAGGTGTAAGAGCACAGGGGGAAGGTGCTCGAGGCATAAATTGGCAGAACTTATGGATGTTTATGTTATACGCCATCTTGGCAACACTGTTGGAAGAGGACGTTGACCCTAACGTACGCACGGCAGCCGAAAAGGAGGACGAAGTGTGGAAAATATGGGATAGTTAAATGGGGGGAGGAGTGGGCGTAAGAGGAATGGGAGAGAGTGGGTGGGGAAGGGGTGGATTCGAGGGATGGTGCCGGAAGGGGTTGTTGGAAGGGAGAAGAAACGGTGCCCATCTCCTGCTCTGCATCCACCGGTATCTCCCCAGGGCTGCAGATGGCCCCGTCCTTTTCGTTGCACCGGTAAATTCTTCCTTCACAATAGACGAGAGGACTGTTTTTCACGGCAGGATGGAACAACACCCTACTGCCGTTCGAGGCGAGGAAGTTGGTTTTCTTTTGGTCGTACTCTGAGTTTTTTTTGCCGGCCGAATCGGACACTCCGGTAAAGTATGAGATTTTAACTCATATTTTTGGGGATTTCGGAGTTTTAGGTGATCGAGTTTTTATAGTTTATGCGGGCGCTGTCAGTATTTTTCTGGGGTTGTTTTGGGAGACGTAATGAATTATTCTACGCGGTATGCTTCCGGAGAAAACGTTCCAAAAGAAAATGACCATGGATGCAAACTGGGACGAAGCGTTCTCCCAAACCAGAGAAACCGCTGGTTTTAGACCAAACAGGAAGTCGTTTCTTATTTATTCCATTCCGGAACTACCAAAATTATGTAAGCCGATTTGAAGTTTTGAGGCATGGAAGAGAATTTCATTTCCAGATTACAGAAGTGATGCAGGAAACTTCCAGTTCGTTAACCTTCCGTCCTTAGATTTCATTGTCTAACAGGTAATCGTCTTTGTTTGTCTACAGTATCTACTTATTGCCTACCGTTAATGCTTTCCATGATTAGATCTATCGTATGAATATACGTTTGTAAGGAAAAGAACACTTTGTCTTAGTTCCACAAGATATGAATATACATTTGTTCCGCCTATCTCTGGAAAATTATCAAAGTAATAAATTTTAGTTAATGAAATTTAGTTGAAACAGAGAACAGCATATCGAGTAGATGAATATTTGGGGATTAAGCATTAGGGGTTCAATCTGTGATATAGGCGAATCTGGTATCGCGAAAAAAGTGAGAAGCATAGATGATAATAGAAGTCGTTTCTAAATTTTTTATATAATTCGCGAACGATACATGGCAGTAACTAACTACGAATATGAACTTTATGGTGCATTTCTCCTCTGGCACATGTCAAATGGCCTTGTATATACGTAGATGAAGTTTCGATTAACAGGGATAAATGTCAAGATGTTAGCTATCCTTTTCTGAAAGAAGGAAATGATGGGAGTTGATTTATAATTTTTGACTTCAGTAGTACCCTTTAATAATTGACCGGCAATAAAAAGTAATTTTGGGCCCCATACCTACCCGGTATCTGGGGTACTTGAGTTCGAGTCCTAGTCATGTCGTAATTTTTCATTTCTTCTCTGTTTAGACGCATGCCTCCTTGTGCAAAATTAACTCCTTCCCCTCATTCTATCCAACCGTAAAATTATTACCGAATCCCTATTAATCACAACTCGTCCTCTTGAGTCGATCCCACAATTGCTGATAATTATTTCCTTTTATATCATAAAATCAGTTATTACATTTTGGACTATCGTCTCTAATTAGAATCCATGCAGCTGTGTGGCATCAAGGGCACCATAATTTAGCCACCGAAATAGGGATAGGAACTAGGAAAAATTTTGGACTCCAGACCCCTTCAATATTTTATCGATCCTCGAGATACTTCCTCTACTGTAATGAATTTGATAAAAGTGAATCATAAAAGACGCTTCTAAATTTTTTAGAATACCTATTTTAACTGTATACTAACTTCATCAAATGTATCTCATATACGAGATAACTCTACTCTGACTTTCTTATTGCATTAAGAGATGCGTAGTTGCTATATTTGATTTGATGATATTCTCCTATCACATGTCGATAAACTCCTTACATAGTATCAGTATGGATGTGGAGTCGAGATTTATTAACATTTTCTATCGAGCCCCAGTCAACATACGTCCACCCAATGTTATATCAACACGTTTAAGTCCATACTTAGGACTTTGCAGATTCCTCAAGTATTCTCATTGTTAATTTCAAAAGATATAAACGTTAACTAATAAATGTTATAATAATCCGCAAAAAATGAGTAAAAATACCCAAGGAGATAAGGAAATGAAAAAAGTTTGATCAGGTCCGTTTCTCCTTGGATTTTTTTTCTAGGTGCACACATTTGTGTCAAGTCACCTAAACCCATTTCCTTGAGTAAAAATAATTATTAATGATCAATTGCAAACTTTAAGACCATTTGGATTTCCTCAAATATTACTAATTATCAATGAGTGATGTAAAACAATTGCTCTCGTGTCAAAAAAATTTTGATATAACAATTGTGATGTAATAATGCGACAAGTGGAAATATTTTTACATAGTCACGCGATATAACAGCATTGTTGATATCGTTTATTTCGAACTTTATGATTCATAAATCCGAATTTCTGAGAGTTGATTTTCGTGAAAGATAAAATTAGGCTTTTCTATGGAGATAATCGGGATTTGTATACATTAAAAAAGCGTTGGTAGCCCATGAGGATTTAAAATATCATAATTTAGAGTTTGAAGTTATCACATATGGGCGTGATTCAACATTTGAGGATTGTTCTTCTAGAAAATATCAGTTCTCCATATCGAAGGTGTAATTCATCCGAGAAACTCTTAACAGAGTTTCGTGCAGCAGTAGGAATAACTTTAAATGCCCGTTACCGAGCTGAATTTGACGTAGATTTTATCAGTTTATGACAGCCAGCTCTCAATTACGCAAGGGAGATTTCAACTGTCTAACACCCGCATGGTGTGTGTGTGTGGACTTCATACTTCTGTAGTCGTTCAAACTCCTCACCAGCCACAGTGTAACTATCTCCATCCTGCTCGTGTACAGATTATTTTATTGGTATGTATACTCTCATCTTAATTTAGGATGATTTGTGATCATTGTGAACTGTCTTCAACTAGGCCAAAGTTTGATAATCGTATCTTTGTAATGGAAAGAAAAATCATGTATATCAACACCAAGGAATACTGAAAAGACATTCATTAATTCATAATCATGGATTTAGAAAGTAGGCATTTAAGGTGTATGTTTATTTCACTATTCTCGAAAAACCATGTTAATTTTAAATGTATAATCGGGCATCTAGTTTCATAAACTATATGAACTACATAACTTTCTAGTTTATTAAACTCATCTTTTATCAGGAAATATAATTGTATTTCACAAGATATTAATCATTTTGGTGATTCAATAATATACCGATACATTATACTGATATCAGATACCTTCAATGCTTTTCTCACAGTTAAATCAAAATATTTAGGTTACTAATAAGTACTGGAAATTTAAAAATTTATCTCTCCTTAAAGTAAAGCAAGTTCTGATTAATCCTTTTTCTCTGTAAAACCTTCTTTACTGGATACTTCACGTTTAAGATTGTTAGTTAGACTTCATGTTTTTCAACATCTAAGTCTTTCTTTTTTGGGAGCTCTTATTCATCTTTAAGGTTAGATAAAGTCATAAGTTTGTTTATTTCTAATCAGTATTTATTTACAAATCAAAATCGTATAATTACAGTATAGTACATCCTGTTATTATTACTAGTATTACGTTCATATCTGCAAGCAAGAGCTTTTAGTTGAAGTAACAATCAATAGAAAGGTTTAGAGATAATCTGATGTATGGAAGCAGATATTTGTGATTAGCATTTCTTTTCCTTGCGCAGAAAATTTTGGTATTTTTTCAGTGATATTTCAAAAGTCATGACATTGTGTGATATACTTGCCTGTAGGCTAATAGGTAAGTGTATCGAACAATTCCATGACCATATCCAAAGATATCTTTCCAATGGGAGCCAATTCCCTCTAATTAGCAAAGATATTAAAAACATGGACCTAAGTATGCCGAAATTTCATTTGAGAATCCTCCTTATGAATCGCAATATAAGCAAACTCACTGTATGCAAGTCTGAACTAAGCGTTTTTGAAGCATGTTTACATATTCAACATCGAGTGAATGGCGTAGTACAAACGCAAAATTTCTAACTTTCACGTGCTTTCACGCGATGATTTCTTCCGCGTAAATGTTAGCTCCAACTTGCACGCAATGTCAACATCACCTAGTCTACATCAACATCCTGATCCAAGAACACTACCTGCTGTGCTTCTTAGCTTCGAGTGATGATTGAAATTTGCTGGTATAATCCTTTATTAGTTTTCCATAATGACTACTAATAAACATCAGCTATACTGAATAAATCTAACAGATAAATCCAACAGATTGAATAAAAGTAAATCGATCGAAGATTTATGTGAAATGAGAAATCAGTAGGCTAGAGAGAGAGATCAAAAGAATTAATGCGCGAAGTAAATCGAGTTGAATAAAAAATGTTTCATATGGTCTAAATTTCTCATACTGAGATATCTGCATTTAACAAGAATTAGAAAATTTAACATTTATTGTAGTTATACGATATCAAATTAAATATGTAAGAATAAACTTTGAGAGAGAAAGAATTTATAGAACGTGAATAAGTTACGTGATTGCTTGAAAATATATCGTCGCTGGTCTTTTGTGCGTTCTAAGATTGTTATTGGATACTGGAACATTATTTATAAGCTGTTTTCAATTAGATAATTTGATCTGCAAATAGTTCAACTGAATTGTTGCATAAATTATTGCCAATTATTATTCTGAGCATTCGTTTTATTCATGATTTGAACGGCTCTATGAGGTTAAAAATTTCTGAACTTAATAATTTTATTTCGTATATTCTACCGTGGTATTTTTAAAACCAGTAATTCTTTCGTTAGAATTGAGAAAAAGGAGCTTGTTTGACTTTTCGAAGATCTGATTGATTATTTATTTATCATAAATTATGAAAATAATTGGTATGTCATGCAACATTATTAATTTATCCTAAGTCAGAGTACTTCATACCTTAATGATAGAGAAAGCCACTTCTTTGCGAACCTTCATCCGGGATAGGTAAGAAAAACTAGTAATAGTTCTACAAAAGGTTTCTGAATGGGACGGGTTTGAACTAGTTATGGTCATCATCGTCGAAGATTCTAACCGGTTGAATTTCGTCCGTCGAAAAAAACCTTTGGCAAAACTATAAATAGTTTTCCAGTCGATCCTATTCTGTAATTTAATGCATATTCAACACAATTATTGCTTTCTCCGGTCGATCTACATTAATTGAAAACGATATCTCTTGCGAGAGATAATGGATAGCATAATTATATCTGCATTACCTTCTGTTGGCGTAATGAACCATCAACACGGCATTTATTCCTTTATTTCAAGCTCGTGAGAGTATTTACGACCCGCGACTAAAACTTATTAGCATTCTCAAAGCAAATGTTACGATATTTTATCCGCGAGATAAGTGGACCCCCGAGGTGAAATTACCGCAGGATTCGTCGGCCACGCAGCAGTGATAGCCACGAAATATCACGCTCACGCTTCGCCTATCGACGATTCATCGAAAGAGCGATCGCCCCCAAGGCACCAAAGCGTTATCGGATAGATTCTGCTCCCGAGTGGGAGTCCCGATTACGGCGACGCTTGTTCTTGCGCCGGGGGAAGGGGAGGGATTTCCGCATGGTGATAGGGAAACATTTCGCCTCCTCCGTAGGATCCGCCGCCTCCTCTCCATAGGCTCCTCACTGGTCCGGTCATCACAATTTGGGTCACGATTCGGGCACCGAACGGGGCCCACCCGCTCACGCACACGGACCGCCCCTCTTAACGCGTACGCCCACTCCCGTCGCAAATATACGCGCGCAAACACTTTCACTCTCTCTCTCAGCATCGGAATGTTCCGCGACCCAAACCAGGGGCCACCCACCATCCATTCTCCACCTCCTGCTTTTTCTTCTTTCGCGGGTCCACTTGCAAGGCGGCTCAGACTGGCGGTAACAGAAAAAAAGGCCTGACTGTGGAGAGGATTAAAACCTTTGAACCGTTGAGACGAATTATTACTAGATGCTATTGTTAAATTTACTATATGCTTATGAATACTATATAATATTTTTCTTTCAAAATTGTTGATTATTGTTATTATTTGAAAACTTATCAAACGTGTGATTTTGACCGAGAGTAATTTTGCTAAATAACGGACATCTGCACTTGTCATTCTTATCCGAATTTGCCATACTTCTTCTATAGGTCAGTATTTTGATAAACGTTTAAGTAGAGCCCCACATGTCTCTAAATTACAGCCATTTTAAATCCGGGTTTATCAAATAAATGTAAAGTTAGTAAATTTACTCTTCATTACTCCTATTTGAGTATCTATTCGAAATTTATTTTTTTTAAAACGCACAATTATTCAGGCAACATAAAACTATAATAGATATTTTTTGGTGATCTGACGAAGATCATGGATCTGCTGTGAAAAATATATCCAAGTATTCAATGCATAAGGGGTGATTTATTTGCTTAGTTGAATAGAAAAACTTGGATTCTCTTATTTAAAGTCATAGTCAATGAAGCCATGGTCACATTGGCACATTGGATTATATTGGTAGGGTTATTAAAAGTGCTTCGATAGCTGGGATCATTTCGCATATATCAGTTCCCACCGAGAATCGAACCCGAGACCGCTTTCACCAAAGACGAACGCGTTGTCCACTTGGCCAAATGCGAAGTATACATTCATAATAATTAGAACATTCAGGGCAGTAATTGAAATCCCAGACGAATAGCAATTGTTAAGTTTGCTCGCCATATCTATCTATCATTCTTATTAAGCGAATCGAGGCTGAGTTGAAGAAGCAAGGAATGTATTTTGCTTGTATCTCACATTTGAAGGTCAACGAACTCACGTCGTGGACAAGCAGAAAGCGAGAGGTACTTCTTCCCAAAGGGCAAAGGAGTATTCTCTACAAAACATTAGTTTCTATCCCATTAGCGATAAGAAAACAACATGGGGAATCTAATTTAGAATTGGAAAGTGTTCCGGAATTCAGCAGTATTCTTTTTCCTCATTTGCGGAAAACGTATAATTGCACCATTAAGTATTTGGCATGGGAGATAGAAAAAGATTAGCCCTCATGATTGAGAATATGCAGTTATAAACTCGACCCAAGTGCTTGGGCATATATCAATCCCGCCCTGTTCCAGTGGCCCATTGCCGTACTATCTCCGCTACACCCACGCTCATTCCGCTGCAGCACTCCCTCCTCACTTCGACCCCCATTCCTTTCCCCTTGATGGCATTCGAGAGTCCATTACTCGGTGGAGAAGAACTGGTCCCGCCGAAGAAGCCGGATCGCCGGCACGCTCCCCCCTTCGTCACGATAACATCCGAAAGATGGATTTATGCCCGACTGTGAATTTCAAGGGAATGTCGCCTAAATGAAGAGAGAGGATACGTGATTTGACGCATGTGAGTCATTGACCTAAACGGTTGGACAGCTTCTTCGTCTGAAAATTAAAGTGGATTGATTAATTGATTGGTAAATGGCTCTTTCATCAAGGGAAAGGTCATTGGGTTAATCGCCGCTCACAATGACCAGCGGTTTCTCAAATCGATGTTTTTCTGTTTGTTCTCTCGTTGCTATGGCATTAATCTTTTCTCTTCACTCTCTTTTGGATTTTGATCAATCTCAGGGTCATTTTTCATTAGAAAATCATAGATAGGGGATTTAAAATTTAAATGAAAAACATCGAACGCAAAGAAAGGATTACGCGATGATAATAAACAAAAGTCAAACTAAATTTTTGAAATCTTATCTATGTTTCTATACATAACACCTATAGTTTTCTATATAGGGCATGACAACCACAGGAGGCTTAATTACTTACTTAAGGACAATGCTGAGAATCATCTTCCGTATAAGTAAGGTCGCTATTTCAATTTCGTATAAATCCGAAAGCTAGAAAAACTTTTAAGTAGCGCTGATGTTCTGCTATAACATTATTAATAAATACAAAATATCTGAATATTCTTTATCTTTTTATTATAGATTTTATTATAGATTGAGCACCATAACACAATTTTCGATTTGACCTTGTAAATTATTGCGTCGTTGTAAGCAGGTCAAGAGGCCATGTTTAACCTCAGTATATAAGTAGACATGATGCATAAAGAAGTGACTACCTCTTTATTTAGTACATGTAGTTTAGAATTTTAAAAGTGGAATAAAAGATATTTTCTAATGTTTTTATTCTAAAAAACATTTATTTAGTAAAAATGTGATGGTAATATTTGTAGGTGTTCAGTGGATTCCTGAATAAGTATGGGATACTAGAATTTATGCACCTAAACATCGAGATCTGGATCAACTAGGACTAATTTTCATCGTAGGTTTAGTGTTTTAAAAATTAATAATATTTCAGCGTAGCTTTTCACCGTAAAATTTGTATATGACTCCCAAAGACATGAATACTGTATGTAAATTCTTGCGTCTAAAACAGAAAAATCGCCTATTTTCTCAGGGATTCACTTGCAAGATAGCTGTAAGATTGACGTACAAGATTTGCTATTTCCGAAAAATGTATCAGCATTTAATTAAATAATGCGATATTTCATTAGGAACCTTTATAGAAGAAGAATAAGTCCTTGTATTTTAACTCGAAAAAGAACATCGGGCGTTGAAGTCTCCACCGAAAAAAAGCTCGAGAAAGCGATCACACTTGTATTGCTCATCCCGAATTTGGGAGCTGCATTACAACGGCCTTTCACCCCAGTCCTTCACCTCAGAGAAATTCATAATTTTTCAGGTTAAGGAGCTGGTGCACGGAACAGGTAATCTGGGAGCCCGAGCGGCGCCATCCCTCCTCCTGGGGGTGGCGGAGCTGCCAAAAAATAGATAAAAGTGGGCGCTTGTTTGTGGCGGCGCCCCCGTTACCGGTCCTTCTTGTCCCAACCTCCTCCTGCCCACTCCCTCCCCGCACCTGCGTCCTCCTACCCCCGCGACCAACCCCCCTCACTCTCATCCTTCCCCTATCCAGAGCTTCATCGTACCGGCAGGTAGATGGACTATTTCCGTGTGTGGTGGGACCACGTGCTCGCAGCAGTTCGTTGACCCCTCATCCTTCAGCTGGCTCACCTTTTTCCTTCCTCTCTTTCTTCCCTTACTCCTCTCTTTCAACTTTTCAGCTCCCTTCCCCCCTCACCCCCTCATCGTCCTACCTCCGATTCAATACCCCTCAAAAGGCTTCCCGTTTGAAAATATTGTGGGTGAGGCATTGTCGGTTGTTGTTGATTCCGGAGAGCATGAAGTGGGCGTCGCTGGTGCTTCCTTGCGGAGTACATGGATTTATTCGGCTCTTCTCTGCTTCCCTCATCATCTCCACCCCTCTATCTCTCCTTCTATCTCTTCCCCCACTTCTTCTTCACCTGTTCTTATGGTTTCCTGACTCACTGACCGACTCACAGGATGACCGACTGACTCACTGACTCCTCGATTGACTATTATACCCCGGTATTAGATCCTGACGATACGGTTAACATAACTTCTGGCGGAAGTGTAAACATGGAATGTTACGTAAATTATCTTTTATCGGTGGCACGAGGAGGGAAAGTAAGATAGGGTGGCAAAGTGGTGATATTTAAAGATAATTTTTGTGCCTGGAAATTTAAAGTTCGACGGTCTCTGTTATCGATGCAACATTCGGATTATTTTCTTGATTATTTTATAATTGAAGTAAGGTTTTGTAGTAGTTACGTGCCTGATTGTCTTTTAACAAGGCATTGTTATAATTTTCAATGTCACTCTGTAATAACTACGACACTTATCTATTGACGACTATCACTTATGTAGTAAATTTGTTTCGCGATTCTAACTTGTGAACGGGTCAATTGTGCACCTAAATGTTTCTTTAGGGAATCTGTATTCACAGGCTCTAGAATATGGGTTACTTTAAGAATATATTTTAATTAATAGAATTAGTTTTTAGAACGTTTGTTTACTGACATAAATTTTGGTCAAAATCATCCAGATGTAGACCATCAAGCTCGTCTTGTTATGCGAATGGAGTTTTTCGGGAACCTTTTCTTTAAATAAAGAGGAATCTTCAACGAATATTCTTCTATAGCACAAATTTAGACATCTCCAGCACTTAAAGAAAATATCTATTCTTCTTTTCGATGGAATGGTATGGGAAGGTTATAAACTACGAAGCTTGCCTTTGTAGCTGTATATATAACTTGTTCTTCGTCCCCGTAAGAAAATAATTTTCCCTGCTCTGCGCACATACATGGCACGCAGGTTATTAATATACTTATGTAGATATTAAGTTTAAGGTGATATAATGTATATTGAAAAAGAGTTCTTTTTGATCTAAAGATATATAAATACTGTTTGGTTTTCAGTAAGATGATTTGCCTAAATAAAACTACGTGAATCACGATCAAATTCATTTCCTCTTTATTTTTATCGTGAGGTAGAATACTACTCAACGCATTCGAGAGCTTTGCGTTCGGCCTTTTTATGCTTAGAAAACATTGACCCCACTTTCTATTCTGATCCACGAAAGAAGTTAACCGTCAGAGGTTAATTAACATTTGATACCTTTTACATGGTAGTTTACGGAAAAGTATCGGAATTCATCTCATACGTGAGATCTTCCTAAAAGCTTTCTCCGGTTTGAGATAGTTGCTTTCTCCAACGCAGGGTATTAACCTTAGAAATTACTTAACTGCGTGGTGATTAATTTAACGGAAACTTTTTGTAACAGCTCACCTAGGAAAACAACGTGGTGTCTTTTAAGCCATCACTAATACTAGCATGTTTTGATGAAGTATTTAATCCTCCACTTCTAGTTGAAGCGATCAATTGAATATTTTTCCATTCATTCATGAAGGTAGTTATTTTAGGAGTTTATAATATAATTTAAATCGTATTAAAAATATTTGAAGTTTTATTACACTGGTGATGGAGTTTTTTTATTATATTTGGTCAAACCAGCCTATTCATAAATATATAATGAATTTCAATTAATATATACTCAACGAACTTATCTATATCATTTTTCATAGCAAATATATTGTCGTAAGGTTCTTCGGTCGAATGTTCAAATATAGTTTATATACAGTATACGTACCTTTCCTAGGTTCTAAGTCGCAGTTAATTTGATTGAACCATGTCAAATAAAATTCCTGAGAGGTAGTAGAAATTTAATGCTAAACATTTTGCCTTTTAAAATATTATCTTTCAAAGTAATTTTCTTTTAAAATAATTTTCAGCTAGTAATCACAATGAGATAACTTTTACATATTCTGAGCTAATAGAAAATTTTTATTTCCTATTTCTGACTAAACAGCTTGCAGTGGTAATAAAATTTTAGAAAATACGAATAGATACTTTTGGTTTAGAAATATGTTTGATTTTATAACAGTTTCTTGAATAAATGAACCTTTTTGAAATTTTGAGGGATTCGAACAGTAGGCAGAGTTTTGATATCATTAATACCTATAAATTCTACCATGTCATGTCGTACTTCGTAGAACGACATTCTAAAAAGAATGAAAAAACTTTTTTCATATATTTGCACACATTAGTTATGGTAGGGTAGAATTTTATGATAGAATAAATTTATGAGTTTCCCTCATATTATACTTGATATCTACAATTTGAGAATTTAGTGCCATATTGCAATGATAAACTTGATACAATATATATGTAGGCGAATTTACCTTTGATAATTAGAAAATAACGTTTGGAATTCATTGAAATAAGATACATAATAGCAAGAGAAATTTCACGGTTAAGTTTATCTTGGTTATGTGATTTCTGTCCTTTCACTTATTAAAATCCTAGGAAATGAAGGAATGAGATTTGTGAATGTGTGACTGTGACACTCTTTAACGTGTGACCAAAGCTTTAGGTGACCTTCTCTATAGTAAATTCTCTGCACGAATGTGAGATAATGCCTACTCATATGGAATCGGCCAGTAACTGAACCATTATACTCGTGAACTTTCTCTCGTAATAAATAGAAAACATATGATTACTTTGACATGAACCATGGATTAAAAGTAGCTCAAATACCATTAGCGTCGGGTAGAAAATAAATCATTCCGCGATCAACGGAAACATAGCCTCAAAAATTCACCTATTACTCATTCATAAAGGAAAATATTTTCCTCTAAGATATAAATTTTTTACGTCACTTTACCACTCGTAGATAAAGTAAAAGCCAAGCGTACCTTAGTGACATAATTAAGCACCTAATGTTTTCAACGCGTAGAAAATAGTAATCCCCTTACGAAATCATAATCCCGCTGAGGTGAATGGATCTTTGTATTAGTGTCACTGTTGTCAGCGAGTATGAGAGGCTCTTCCCACCGCGAGTCATGCTTACTCTTCGCGCGCAACTTCCATCTCTTGTTGCTATGGGCGTCCAAAGGAGATTCTTCCACTCCACCACTCTCGACAGTTTCTTCGCGCCGTTCACCCCTTCAAATCGGGGCCACTGCTCCTTCCGTGCATCTGTCCACATGTCCATCAACTTCAGTACGAACCCTGAGGCTTTCGGGTGCCCCGTGCACGTCGACAACCCGCTCAGCACCCACGCCCGACGGGCGGCGAGCGAACCGCCCTCACTCCTACATCGATGTGATCACAGACTAAAAGCTTTCATCAACACATTCGCAAATGTCTTGTTTATTTCTTCTCCTTCTTCCTTCAAATTATTCATCTTCATTATGTATTTGCCGTGGTTACGATTCTCACTCGGTTTTTTCGCGGAGTCCAGTATATTGTAAGTATATTCCAATGTGTAGTATTTATGTTTCACCTTACCGAAAACCAACTCGTATTGTTGGAAGGAAAGAACTATAAGGTAAGAGGTAGATGAAGTATTAGTGACAGGTGTTGGTGTTACAAGTTGTAAGGAATGAGTAGAGGATAGGGTGGTATGGAAGGCTGCAGTAAACCCATCCTCGGATCGTTAACTCTTAATGGTGATCATTTTCCCGTAATTATTCATAGAAATGAAGTATGGGGTTGGATTATTGTCGCAATTATAAATGCGAAAAAGAGCGAAGATCAGTTACCAATTCAGGCTGCAAACATGTGCTGATGTATAAACGTTAGAGAAAATTTAGGGGTCAAATTTTATCTTAATTTCTTAAATTATTAACTCATTGTGTTTTTGGTAAAAGTTGAGCATTGTGATCTTGTTCTTATTTAAGCTTATATGAAGACCGCTTGGAAGCGTAGGATAAAATTGAAAGTGATGGAGTTTGGTTTGAATATAGTAGTCGAATGATATGAATTAATAATGATGAATAACAATTCTTTGTAAGTCTTTGGAACAGATTTTCTCGTATTTTCAATATAACCAATTCGCTTAATTCTTTTTTAGGAGAGTTCTTGAGAAGCATTTACTTTTGGAATCACCTACTCGTGGTAGATAGGTGAAAGGAATTTTTATCACGGATATGTTATGAGAAGCGAGCGTTAGAAAAATATTACGCGTGCCTGCGGAAATAGAGAAGTTATAAAGAGATCGAGGGCATGAAACGATCGTCATTTTGCAGTCACTTCATGAACAAAGTGAAAGTAAAGGGCGAGGGAAAGATTATACTTCTCAACGTTAGGTTTCCATTATTCATTTAACTGCTTACGTAATGTTAGTTATTCATATCAACCTCAACCATTTCCTCAAGAATGCAAACGGTAGATTCTTCTGAAGCTTAATTAATTTAAATCAAATTAAATGCACGCATTTGAACTCAAGTTTGAAACTTTTTATTCATTAATACCTACGTTAGAGTTAGCGACGGTTCTGATGTAGCTCAATCCAAAATTATCGCATAATGTATTATATTTTCCAGCTATTTAGAGATAATTTAATTTGTTAACTGCTGTTTTATTGTACATCACATTATTTTTATTCTTGGCGTAAAATTTTTCATTTTAATAATTTTCTTCCATTCAATGAAATTTATAAGGCGATTTACAAGCAAATTATGGGTGTACCTTTTGATAATCATGATAGTCCTATCAACTAGTATTTTAGGGATACGAGCGTTATGTTTTTAACGAAGAGCGCTGCGTTCATAAATACTTTTAGCGAGCATATTTCTGTTGAGAAGCAACTCTTCTTACATCAGCGAGAGCGGAGTGGCTCGATGAAACTTCGATTTCCATTTCTTTGTTCACCTCCCAGACATACAAACATGAGTCACGCACGTAATGTTTACGTTCGCGCGAAGAAAAAATACTCGAGAGAACATTCTCTTCTGCGAGAACTCTTTTTAAGAGCACCAACAGTGCACCTTTGAAAGAACTCCAGAGTTCTTGTATTCCATCCACACGTCGAGACATTACTTTCTATTGCGTCTATCCTTTTTTTCCCTCCTGCCTCGTCCAAGAAGAGTCAACGACACTGCGGTGTCAGGCAGTCAAGGTTGGGCCTTTGGAACCAGAACGCTGAGCGAAGAAAGAGAGAGGCGAGGGGGAAAAAACAAAAAGTCCGCTGCGGACTCGATAAAAAAAGTTTTCGACTGTCCCCTTCGATTTCTAAAATTCTGATCCGGCACGGAAGTCTTCATTTTTTCTCCAGCCTTCATCTAAGCTCCCTCTAGCGCCGTTGCGTCACGAACGAGCGGCTTTTTAAAGTCCGTTGACGCAGCGGTCTCGAATCGCGGGGACGCGTGTCACGGCGTTTTTTTATCCAGGTGGGGGAGGGAGTGATCGCTGGAGCGAGTAGTCACGCCTCCGAGGGAGAAAGTTCGGAATGGTGGGCGGAGGGATGCTCCCGAAGAGGGGAAGAGGAATTGAATAACCCATTGATTCTTCCCTCCGCGCTTGCCCATTGGGTCGGTAATTTATTAACTTGAAAGGTGCAATTCATTTTCGTCATGGGCTGTTTTCACTTCTCCACTGTTTCCTTCGCTAGGATTCTCATGATTCGGTATGTTTTGAAGAGAGGGCTTTGATGCTTGTCTTTTTGATAGTTGATTCTTGTGGGAAACGATTGGTGACTCTCATCGACATTATTAATCAGAAACATTTTCGGATGAAGTGAAAAATTTGTCGGAAGGAGGTACAAAAATTGTGTACATTATGTTATCAGTGCTATAGTTACCCTGAACTGTAGAGATCGTATATTTTTCTGTTGGGTGATTTATTCGCTACTTAAGACTTGGCATTTCATTCCTTCACCTACGTATTTTTAAAGTTAATGATTGTAGACTCAGAGCGATATGCACAAGTACAAGTACATTTTAAATGTACATTTTAAACTTAGTTTTCCGTGGATATTGCTAGAATGTGATAAAAAATTCCTTTCCTCCCTATGGGCTTGCACTCCTTATCTGCTACACATCGAAATAGTGTATTCAGGATATGAAAGCTAGTGAAGATGAATTAAATTAATCAATGAGTTGATCATGGCACTGTGTAAGAAATTTTCTGATAAGAATTCAGGACATAGTATTTTTTTGTTCATTTATAATATGACGAAAGAAGGATATAAGCTTGCTTATCTCGGAAGAAAATAAAATGATTTTAATGTGTTTATGTACTTTATGCTTTCAGGTTTCATCACTTTATACTATATTCTCCAACCTGTTACTCATATCTTCTTATATTACGAGATATTTATTGACTTTTATTTCACATCCACTATACCGACTGTATGAGAGGGAATTAAATGGTCGCTTTTTTTGTTTTTTATATTCTCTGAATAAGGGTCTTCGCGTAGTTTGGAAATATGCATGGATTTTGTAAGTAAAAGAGGCCTTATTACAATACAGGAAAAACTGCAACCTTACATAAAAGCTCTCGCTATTATTTTTATGTTGATATAGAGCAATCGCTTACAGCTTACAGCCTTGCAATTCATACTTAACATAAAATCGAATTTGAATAAAGCTCGAGTTGGATATCAAAATTCTTCCCTCACCCCAGTAAGAAATCCTTTACATAGCAGCTGATTCAAATAAGTCTAAATTAATTTATTTCAATTCAGGATAGTACCTCTATATACTATACTCTTGATTCATAAAGTCAATTTTTTCATCAGACTATAAATTAGATGAAATATGTTAAATAAGTGAGGATTTATCGAAGAATTTGAGCTTGGAATTCGATATGTAAACACAGATTTATTTATTTACTCTTCGCAAAATGCTCGGGGAGCGGCTAGAGAGGAATGAAAATACTCTCAACGATTGCTTAATCGCCATATGAAAACTAATATTTGGCATGCATTCCAACCCGACGTAAGCGATAAAACACCTCATAATATGATGAAAATTTGGTCATATATCACCTCTGTTTTCGCGAGGTCCTTTATCTCGATTTATATTGGCTGGTAAACAAAAAATATCCCGAAGTTCATTCATCTCTTTGGAAGAGTATCCCAAGATTTCGCCACCGTTCATGCCCGCTATTAAGTTTCGCGCATGCGTCCTTATTGAGAATAGGGACGACGTTTTTCTTGGGGCTATAAATAACTCTTGGTTAATGTCCCCGATTTCGTGAGTACGTTCACCCGTAGGAATGACTGACCTCGGAAACATATTGGAAGCGTTATGGAACATTACGTTGGATCTAGCTGGGCAGAGAATGGAATGTGGAGGGAAAATGTCAGATTATGCCGATAATGTGGAGCTATGCGGGCATAATGAGTGAAACAGGACTTAGAATTATGTTAGCGGGAACAAGAACCGCTCCAAAGCTTCTCTTACGGCTCGGCTAAAAGCTATGTTCGATAGACGTGTCTCCTGTATCGGTGGTAGCGGCACATTTGAGTATTTTAACATTTGCCTCAGAATAGATAGATACGTTTGATTAGATTAGGTAGAATGACGTAATTTGCATCCTTTGTCGGTACGTTTTCCCAACCATTTCATCTAAGAACACTCCAGTTAAAAATCAATTTTCTGTTTCAAGATTTTCGAGAACTTTCTTACTAGCATTAAAGGATTAGAAGATCACATTCGTACATTTTTCTCATGTTTTTTGTTTTTATAAGTATATTTATATTTATTAAAACTTCTGAAAAATCCATTATGATAGTCGTATTTTTTTATCAAACGACTCATCTTAGATGGCTATTGTAATAAAATAATTACTCAGAGGTTTGAGGTTCGTATCCTCCTTGCTACCAGTGTTGTGAATACATTTATGGACGTATCTGGGGATAGTATGAATGATCACTTGAATTAAATATCATTATTTAAAGTTAAAAAATATTGGATGATATGTAGAATATCACGAAATTACTTTAAATTTGTGTTAGTTTTAGTAAGTAGTTATTTTGCGGTATTATATAATCATCCAATTTTTCATATGAGATCGGAATGGATTTCCTCCAGATATTATTTTAGAAGATTATTTTTTCATTTATTGAAAAATTAAAAAATATGTAGTCGAACTTCCCGTTGATTCTAAACGGGGAAATAAAAATTGATAAACTCAATACTAATTCCGTCGCTCTGGACTACGAGAAAAATATTAATTGTTAATTTAACCAATGAGACGAAGGAATAATTATTTACTCAACGGAAAATACAATTTGCCGATTCATCATTTGTGAGATCATGTCGATGGACAAACTCTCACTTTTCAATATAATTCTGAAACATGCAAACGAAGGATTTAAACTAAGTGTAGAAAGCAAATTCACAAAAATGGACTAAATAAACCCCTCAGAACAGAAATACACACGGTAACTCTATCATTGAAGACAGTGAAATTTTCTTTGAGCATCTAATTTTTTCTGATAACCTCCTAAGGTATCCCAATAATTTTCCCTTTTCTGTTTCTGCACTGATAAATATCTTATTAATTTGCCTTCTTTATCGTAATAAAGCGACATAACTTTCCTCCTTGTAACATGCGGAATCAAGCTAAGAAACGTTCCTAATTGGTCGTAAATTTGACCCAGCGATTTTTTTTCCTGAAATAAAGAATGCTGAAGTTGCCTCCTCTTCATCTAGTCTACCATTAATTCTTTCCCTCATTTTTAAATAGATCTAAATTCCTCGTGTACCCTTATGAGAAATGAATTAGCTTAGATTCAACAAATACCTTGGTCGTCAGTCGTCAACGCCTCAAAAAATTGCATTTTACAAAAATTCTTCCAACTAAAAATCGAAAAAATATTCGATGACCAAAATAAAGATATTTATTGGTTCTTTTTCTTTTTGGTACTTGTTTCCACCTCGTATGACTATTCGTTCTAATTCAATTTTGCAAAAAAATAAACCCTGAAAGCTATAAAAGTAGACTCAACATGTATTTCTTTTGAAAACACATTGACACGCCAAGGCTCGCACCATGGATGGTTGGATGAATAAAAAATGGCCTATTATATGCTCAGGGAAGATATTTTGCAATAGAGCTAGATAAGAACTAATATCCTTGGTAAAAAGTGACAGTCGATCAATCATTCATGTTTTTTAAATGTCCAAAAAGTGACAAAAAATAGACATGGTGTCCTAATTTCCATTTCTCATATCAGAACGTTACTGATTAAATCTATAAATACCTAATTTGTGCTATTCGAGTGGTGATATTATGAGGTTCTGTTAGAGCATATACTTATCATAATATCAGTTTATAGAAATTCATATTATAAGTTGTATTGAGGTCTTGCTCGTGAATAATTTACATACGAGAGATATTCCAACGATAATAAATGATCGAATGACCCGGGACTTATTATTCCTTCGACACATCCGCAGTAAAAGGCACATTGGGTCAACGTACAAAGTAAACGAGACATCACGGAGTCGTCGTAACCGTTGTTTACGCCGCCGGAGAACAATTTACGTTGTGCGTTTAATAGGGCGTTCAGTAATTAGTGGAAACTCCTAAGCCTTTCTTCCTGTCACGAGCGATGGACGAGAGTGAGAGGAAGTCGAGGGAGGTGGAGGAAGAGGCGGGAGTCCCTTGCGAAACTAAGTCTCTTTGGTGGGATTTGAGTGGGTGTCTTAATCCTTCTAAGCTATGATCGCTTTCTTAGTTTCAGCTTCTGTCTCTCGTGATTAAGGATGGAGGATCACATAATATAGATAATGAAGAGTTCTTCCTATTCCTCGGATGGTTACCATTTTATGATCCGTTGAAGTATGCGAAATATGAATGACAGAAAGATCATATTTATCTAGTGTTGTTAAAGTATAACAATATGATTGAAACCGATTCCTTATTTCAGACTAGTGTTTGAAAAAATCATTATCTGCTTATAATAATATGTGTATTTGCTCTTTAATTAAATATAATATTCTGCTGTGAGATAAAAGAAACCTTATCTTCAGCATCGAATACTTAAGATCTTATGAATATAGTTATCTATTTTTGGTATCAAATGTCTTTTATGTCAAATAATATTGAGATATTTATAAGCCACTCGTAGCTAGTCTGTGCTTTTTAAAATTATTCATTTATACAAATCTCACTGATTCGACGAACGTAGGCAAGCTATCTTATCCCGCTCTTATGCTTTTATCAATACAAAATTTACTCCTACAGCATGTTTTACGAAAGCTTATATATTTTCACGATAAAAATTTGGGGAAAATTAAACCTTAGAAAAAACTTATCTATGATTAACATTCTCCCAAGTCAAATAGAACTAGTCTGTGGAAATCCTCCTTCAATCAGAGACAATTTACTGTATGTGTAACTCGTATACCTCAATAAATTTACGTGAATTACTCATTCAAACATTCAAGTAAAAAAAAGGCTTATTTATCTCCAGAGTATTGCATGTAACTAGCAATACTGTATTTAATTCTTAATTATTATGGAAAATGCACTTAATTTCTATTTTATAATTATAATCTCACAAAGATGAACTTTTCTAAAATAAAATGGTAGATTCAACGCCCGAGCGTTCGGTTTATAGTTCTAGAAGTTGGATTTTTGGATACATTTTTCAAAAATTCTATAAATCGACGTTTCGTCTATATCCATTTATGATTTGTGGGCTTATGAGTTCACTAATACTTGAATTTTATTATGAAACGAAGATGTCTCGCCCGATTATCTTCGAAAATTGTGCTTCTAATGGTAGAGTTTTCTTAAAAGTGCTTCGAAAGCTGAGGTCATTCCGAACGTGGGCTCCTACCGGGAATCGAACTCGGGAACGCTTTTTCCAAAGTCGAACGCGCTGTCCACATTGCTATCCGGCAGCCCTGCTCCCAATGATATGCCGCGTGAGAGAATTGATTGTGCTGTTTAAAAAAGGTGAAGATGAAGATCAGGAGGGCAAGGCGGACTAGAGAACAGAAAGTGGAAATAAAGAAATAGAGAGTCGTAGATGAATTGTAGGAGGACAAAGGAGACGGGAATGTGTCAGCGGAAAAACTCCTCCCCCTCCTCCCCTTTTCTGTCTCTGTTGCGTCACTCCCCCTTATGTTTTGCGACGCGAAATGCTTCGGCTGAGGTTTTGCCTCTGCATACAAAAGCTTCTGTTTACTTCTCCGGCGCGAAGGCATGCGTCCCTGTGGCCGTCTGTGGACGCGTGTGGCGGTTCATTTGTTGGTTCTCAACTCCACCCATATGTACACCTGCCCAAGCTATGGCGTCTGGCACAGGATGAGGGGGCGCCCACTTCGGATTCCTGTGAACGACCACAGCGTTCCTATTTATGTAACGAATGCATCGGATGTTATTCCGCCGTAAATGGATTCCTCTTCTGTTGCGATCCGCGAAAGGGAATGTGTTTTGACTGAGCTCTGCTGTAAAAACTATAGGAGTGCGTTGATATGTTCGACTGTCTGGTTCGTTTATCCAAGGACATTCCTTTTTACTGTATGGAAATGCACACGAGCTTTGGAGACAAAATTGGATCGAAAACTTAGAAAATTCGATTTAATGCGAAATATGTCACCCACAAATCAGAAAATGGAATGCACGACAGCGAAAAATGTATACAAGATTAGGAAAGTATGGAGGAGTGTTGCGAATAAACGAGAACTTTGAAGTGCTAAGTCCTTAAGGGAACAGCATGTTTAATGTGTATCTCTATATGTAATTATATCTTACAGAGTGCCATGTACGAGAGAGGTAATAATTAATTTAGTAATTAGCTTTAGGAGAGTTGAATATTCATCTCACTTTTTATTTTACAATTTGTAAAAATTAAGTTAAAGGGCAATAACTTCCCTCATTGATGGGGTGATTACTAAATGTATAATTATTACGTTTCCGTACTGGATGGAATGAGAACGCTTTGATTTTTACTTCGGTTTTCAAATGCATTTGATTTCGGTTTTTCATGGAATAGGCTAAAGTTAACTTCAAAAAATGTTTGGATTGTTTAATGTTATTCGAGATTGTGAATTATAGGGACTCATTATTCTGAATGAGACATATTAATATATTTGTAATGTTTTTAACAGGTTGTACTTATCGGGTATTCATATTCTATAAAACTATGACTGGCATTCCTACAATCAGTAGATTTTCAACCAAAATCTATCCGGAGGCACAAGTTAGAAATGGCCGCTAATACATTTTCTTGATTACAACTAAGTATTCCTTTCCCGTTGTGTTTTATTAGAAGATAATCGTGAAGATTTTCGAGTTTAACAAGCCATATTTTAATCCTTTACTACACTTTAATGTCATTTACTATATATTGAGTTAAGCTTTATTTAATCGGATTTCTATGTCAACCTGTTGCTTCATTCTAGTTGAACTATACTAAGGTAATACTTCCACAATGTCTTTTATGAACATAGCAAAATCATCATTAATCACTTTAAAAATTCAGCTTTAATTCAGCGATAGTTTACTTAAAATTTAAAAATACGGGGGCGCAAAAATTTATATGTTTCGAAATTTTCCTAATACCAGAAATGCGAATGTTTTATTACCGTTTCCTACAGTTTATATTGTATTATAATTATGAGATATAGTATAGTATACTATGTATGATTGGCATGTCGTAGAATTTTCATAAATATTATTAGGTCATTCCGTAATATTACACGATACTTTTAATGCAAATTAATTAGCAGATGGAAGTTTGAAATTGATATGCCAAATGAATGCAAACACTTTGCCTGCCATAACTGCCGTTATGTTTGAGTAAAGGGAGCCACACCAAAACGTATTTTAAGCAGAAGAAAGTGCTTGTGGAACGAAATACTTAGCTCTTCTATTTTCACACGGCCAAACCTCGTCTAATGGTAACGTGTTTTTATTTGCTCCGGTATATGTAAGTCAGGAGACTCAGTCAGTGTGAGCCATTCGAAAAAGAAAAAAAGAAAGCGCCGCCAATTTCTTTCGCGTTTTTCTTCTCGAAAGTGTGTTGGGTGACAGTTTTAATTATCAGCCTGGTGATATGTCACGAACTCTTTTAACGAGTGAAAGTAGAGCGTTGAACCGCGCGAGTACATTTCAGATGCGCTATATCTTTTTTGGAGAACCTACAAATCGTAAAGTACGTCGGCATAAAATAATCGGGCGACGGTGAATGATTGCGCAATTCCCACAGTTTTACATTATGACCTCATTATCATTGTTAGACCTGCTATAGATCCTTTATCCGCAGACAGATAAAACAAGGTTACGTGAAGAGAGTGAATCTGGGATCTTTGCTCACGTGAAAGCTGCGCTGAAGTCAGAGCATTATTTATATTATACATTCTAACTATTGTAATCATAGTGTACAAATATAGTTTATACTATAATATATTATAGCTCCTATGTCTTTGTAAAGAATTTTTATAAAATGACGCCAGGACATATTTGTGATTATCTGTGTTTTAACATTTACCACATACTACCTAAATTTTAATCATATTTTTATGATGACTTCAGCTTTTTCTTCTTATATGAAATACAATGGCAAGGAAATGGGATCAGCTTACGTTAACTCAACCCGAGTCACCTAAACTCAAGGTGATAATGCTCTTAAAATTTCCAATCATCGATTATATTGCTTTTAATTGGCTTAAGTGTTTAAATGTTTTTAGTTCTCAATTTTTTTTCTACGAGAAAAATTTAATCGTATCTCATTGCTTATATTTTTTTAAAAAATTATAAGTTTCCGTAGGAAAGTTTTGCAGGAAATTCACAAAATCGGAGGCATTTGATCAAAAACATTTCCTAGAAGATTATATAAGACAATCTAGAAAAGAAGATTTTATTTCCATATTTCATAAATTTTTGTTTATACTCGATTTTTATCATAAGAAAGACGGACATTATAGAAATTTAAACTGGGACAAACTGATATCGTAATAATTGCTATCGTTAATGATGCTTTGTATAAAAGCGGACCCGATAATATATCAAAGAATCAGACAATTTATTGTGGAAGCTTTGGTTATTAACGCTGTAACTTTGGCTTTTAACGTTAAAACTTTGGTTGTTAACGCATAAGATTAGGAAATGTAGATACCTGGAGATCCTGTGCGGTCCTTTGAGGTACAAAGTTCTATATTAACTTTCTAATTTTGATATGTGTACTAAGGCAGCCTCTAAGTTATTAATGGTGATTTCCGAAGAGAAATGCTGAAAACGATGTAACCTCGTGAAATAACTGAATTTTCTAAAAATATATGGCTAAGCGTGGAATGAATATTTGGCAATCGTCTTGATTGGAATTTTAGTCACGGAAGCTTAAATTATAAATTTCATTAAATATAGAGGACATCTGAGGAGCCCTTTAGTTTTTATTTTCGAGATATCGGTTTCTGCATAATATATCTGCGTAAATTCTTGAGGGAGTATTTGTGGGATCAATGTTATCGTATCTAACACAATAGTCTCTAGTATCTCACAAGGTTTTGAACCTTTCACATGAATCAGCAGTCGGGTGACGCCGATTCTTTTTATGATGGATTTAAAAAGTAAAATGGCGGTTTAGCTGAATAATCGTGGAGGAAAACGCGGCGCAGTATTTTGAAGGCAAACTCCGATTGGTCCGGCCGAGGACGATGTTGAGGACCACCATGGAATCACGATTGGAAACAGTCGCCAGTCTCTTTGGCCTCGTTTACGCGACGCGGATTTGGTGGACTGAATTGAAATTACGCGCTGTCATTTGACATCCAAGACCATTCTTAAGGTACCGATAGATAATACTTTGCGTACTTTTTCAGAGGCACAGACTTAGTTTAAGGCCTCAGATTGAACATGAGTTAAACGATGCACGCAAAAGTATATTCTATTCTATATTCTATTTCTTGATGTTGCCAATGTTTTAATCACATGTTAACCTATGTTATATTTTGCTTGTGACAAGTTTTAAAAGGCGTGATTCTGCAAATATCTCGGTTCGCCAATTTTTCAACGCTTCACAGAACTATATGCTAAACAGAGGGTGCACCGAGTGCTAACAAGTGGGATTATGAGCCCAGTAAGTATTCAGCGAATTAGTGAGGGAGAGGAGGATGAGTGGAGTGTGTTCGCGAATAGCATTCGTTAATGAATTGCGCTCGACATTGAGCCAGAGGAGGCCTCTTTGTGAAGGAAAACATTCTCCAGGAGGACTTCAAATGTTCACAGTCTCGACTGAAACACACTGCAGCCGTCTGGTAAACTTCCTTAAAATCCGTCTGCCAAGTGATCCGCTGATATTACAATCAATAGTTGTTTATAGAAGATAGCAGCGCGGTTCTTAATACTTCTTCTTAAATCTTCTAAACATTACACAATGAACGCTTAATTTTTTAATTGCTTTTATTTTATAGTCGCATGGAATATTGTAAGCAATTGTGAAAATTTATAGTTGAAATTTATGATACAGGAGTTCCATATAATTATATCTTGTAGGTAATTAACCATTGTCATGACATTCATAAGAAGTTTCTTTCGAGCTTTACTGCCCTAATCTGTGGTTGACTCAGTCTTTAGTGTTATTTAATGAGGATTCTAGTAATTTGCAGTGATTAAATTAGCGCGGTTCCACTGACAAGTTATTCATGAATGCATATTCAACATATTGACTGGAGTGATCTTGCTAACTTATTTGACTTTCAATAACAATTCTTGTTTGAAAAGGTCACGTATCAGTTGACTAAATTATGGATTTACGAAGCAGTCTTACAATTCATCCCCTTGAAAATCATTATCTTTGCATACATTTTATAATATATCGCTTTACCACATTTATTACGAAATTAAAGTTTGGGTTTCACTTTCCTACTCATCAATTCTGAATTGAGTTGTTTTAATTTACCCGGCCAAAGGTTGATTTCAACCGTTGTGGTATTTTGTAGCTCTCATATAAGTCAGCAGTATTTATGATGGAAGATATTTTTCCTTAATGCCAATCTGAGAAAATGTTCATGAGTATTGGAGACTTGATGGAATCGTAACCTGGATATCACGAAAAACTAAATTCTTTGAGAATATACTGTGTGATGAATACACTGTGATATCATAAAATATTACTCGTAAATAGATTCATTCATTCAAATTCTTCAAGTTTTCGTTATAAAACTAGCGTGACTCAAATAAAAAATTCTATAGTTATCAGGGTATTTCCTACCGTAAATTTCTGTTTGAAATAGCAAAATAATTTTTTTGAGAGAAGTAGCGTAGGAAAGAAAATCTAATAAAGATTCTTTATACTATAATCAAAGATATTTTTATATCTAAAATCTCAGAATACGAAAAAATATATACATTTTTGTAACTTTTCAAGACGTTGATACATTTCTGACTACAAGTGCTATTCTCGAAGTCGTGGCTATACTTAACTGATCTTAAGCAGCAAGTATTATGAATAGCACACGATTTGCTTCTACTATATAATAATTATTAATAAATGGATGAATTCACGGTTATATATCCATTCATCTTTAAAATTGTTATATCATTAACATATTAACATGTGACGATTTATGACCATTGTCAAAAATCGCTCAAAAAATCTCTTATCTCTAATCGACCATTCCATCCACTTTTTAAAAATGAAACAAAGGCTTCAAATCTTATTATTATATTTAATTACAACTTCATGAGTTTTCTACGAAAATACTAGCATTAACTGTCTCATTAAAACACGCCGCAAATTTTCTACAACAAGAAACCAAATTAATAGATAATAAATTACTGCATGTGAAAGATTTGACAGTCATTATGGTTACTGTTATTGTAGAATAATATAAACGTAAAGTAATTTTAATTTACTCATTATCATAAAATTTTTGTTCTAGTAAACTACTAAGAATAAGAAAATGAACTCCTATCTTATTTAGCTACGTGCGCATGCACCCTACTTTGCATTCATGGAGTGAGGCGATAATGAGAATCTCGAACACTGCGATTCTCAGTTGTCAAGGGCATCTCCACCTTTGAAACGCATATGGAGGTAAATTTCTAAACATGTCGGCTACATACGTGCAATTTCAAGCAAAAAGAAGAGATATATGCCATTTCACATTACATTATATGTATATAGGAATGGGGATCCACTTATGGAATACTTTTGAAAATACCTTTTATTGCTCATTTAATTTATTCAAAATATATTGAATTTATTCTATAAATCTGAGACCTCTCAGAAATCGTACCACGAAGGATATTCATAGAATAATAAATATCTTCTAAGCTATTATAAAAATCTTAGATGTCTAAAAAATTCCAATTAAGGTAGAGGGGATCCTTAGTCTAAATAAAAACTCGCATGAAGACTGGCAAGTACATTTACATTTACTTTGAAAAGGAGCTGACAGACAGCAGGATTTGTCTGACCTGATACTTGTTTTTTCCACAATAGGAGCAGATTCCATATTAGGTACACCTACCCTATACTTAACGCTTGTCTTAAATCGTAGATTTTACCAGACTCATTCCAAATCTTAGTAAGAAGAATTTGAATGAATCTAAGTGAATAAAGAAAGTTTCTGCTTATGCTTAAGTATTTTCTTAACCTTTGAAATGAAATGCAAACATGGCGCTTAGTTAGTAAAGCTTATGCTTCTGCAATAAGTATTTCTCTCTTCTTCGAGACCTTTTCATTTTACTTTGAACTGAATAATTTATTTCATATTTTAGCACACCATACTCACATCGCAATTCAGAAAATTAAAATTGTGATATCTGGTAGTATTTTCGTTTGAAAATTCATAAAGTATTGATTTTTGGGCAACTTTTACCTTCCAATTGAGTTTCGGCTAAGCTGGATCCAATAGTATTATTTTATTTCTGTTGCGAGAAGATTTTTAGTACTGAAACCTCTGAATCCATGAATATTAATTATTCCCTTTTCAGATATCTTGGATTTCAATGAATTCTCAAAATCTCCGGTCACTAAATAATAATTTGATTGTTGTATGAACAGATATTTGTAAACTGGTATTATCACTTAATAAATGTAATTAGAGTATCTTTGAGGTTTTTTGGTGTATTCATAATTATATATTATAAATATATCTGAATCTAGCGAAAACTACGAACGAGGTCTATATTTCATTAGTTGAATAAAAGGCATTACGGATGGAGAAAGTTCTCCATCACGAGATATCTTCTGAGATATGAGTGAAATTCCAAAAGTTCTTCAGCTTCGCTTGTAAATGCTGTTTTCTCTTTTTAAGTGAATGTGAGATCTATTAGATAAAATAACGCGGAAGATATTTCTCAAACAATCCCATAAGCTATTATCGATGAATATGATATTAATTTAATGGCAATGAGAAACACGGTAGGAAAATTGCGCATGAAAACAGAATTGCCTCCGGAATTTCCTAACCCCTATAATATCCCTCGCAAAAATTGATTTGTTAAATATTTACTCTCTTCGTGTGTGTAATATTGAGATGATATAGAAATTTGTAGATTTTGATTCTGAGATGTATTTACGATGGTGGTTACGAACTTTGATCCGGTTTCGCGCATTTAAAATATAAACCGGCAAAATATGCAGTAAAATACTATGTGAACGAGTGAAATAGGGTGTAGAAAGTTTCATCTACCGTTTAACCTATATCTTCTTTCCTAACGTTTGTGCACCCAACACAATTTCTTGATATTTACATTTACTACATGATTTGATGATGTATGAATATGTTCTTTATGATTGCCCGAATTCATGTACTTCCTGTGCAAAATGAGAAAAATTTCGGGCGAAATGAAATACCAGCTCCGATAAGTGAGTACTTACATTTAAGTGCATATTGCAATTTTTTCCAAATTATGCAATTGTAAATAACATACATACATAGTATCAGTCATTAATAAATCCTTATGTTGAAATGTTCCTGTCAACCGTATTTTCTTATTTTTCAAGGTTAAAAATCTAACGAATTTTCTCTCACTTTCAAATTATTTTACTCCTATTGGTTATTTTTTTATTTATTATATTCTTTGACAGCGGGTTGGTATCAAGCCTGGTGACAGTCATTGGAGGGACAAATAGAATATGATCTCTGCCTGGTGTTCTTATTGAACAATTTCCAACACTCATTACTTTGTTTATCTGGAGATAAAATGGTTCATTTTCCATGGATCTCGTTTTTATATTTTTTTACGGAATTACCGAGTTTTGCCATGATATTTGCAATATCTATTAAGGATATTTAAGACTATATCAAGATTATTTGGAAAAATAAGCTCCAGGGAATTTTCTAATGTAATTTTCTTCGAATTGACGATTAAACTCTGCATGAACAGAAAATTGATTTTCGTTAGTACTCAGCCGCGTCTAAGAAAGTCTCGATTGCCAGTGGAAAAGATTAAATTCGGCATCAGCGTGAGGTGAAATAATCGTACTCTTAGCAAAATTTTCGCATTAAGGCATTTTCTACTTCATAGACGCTAAATTTGTCTCCGATCGGCGGCTAGATGGATACGCAATCAATCCAAACAAGCGAGATCGTACGCGACGCGTGCAAGTCACGACTTGGGGCGGCATCTTTTCACGTGACATTAAGTGCGGTTAAATTATTGCCAACGGTATAAGAGTTTGGGACAGAGCAATGAGAGGGTGGCGGCTAAGAGTGGAGCACTGTAGCATATCAAGTTACTGGACGCCCCTTCCTCCTTCTCATGGCCTCGACTTCTACGGTTACATCCGGTCTCAATGCGCTGCGTTGCATCATTTATTTACTATCCTCGAGAGTGAATCGCGACGATCCGAAGAAGAAATGCGCCAAAGTCCCCCTCTAACGTTTCCCGAAACGTGACGGTCTTTCGGTGGACATTTTCCGCGGATTCACGCGGCCGAGAAATTTATCTCGTCCGCGTAATAAAGTAGCGAACGTAATTCGATGCTCGACACGTTCCCAGTCGTTAATTTGAAAAGGGAAAACGTTTTCGTCCGTTTTATTTTTATCCGATAAAGGTCGCTTAATACTGACACGTTTTAAATCACGTTCCGGACTTTGGAGCGAGAGTTTCTTCGATGATTCTTTTCTGAATGCGGTGCTTTTAACCTCTGCAGCTTCAATAGACACGTTTCCGATGTAGCCAACTGTGAAAAATAACTAAGAAACTTCTTAAATGTTATACAATGAGTGGATAGAAAATCGTTTTTCATTGGGGATTTAGTTATTCTTTTAGCAGTAACGTAATGCTATGTAACAAGACTCCAGTGATGATTGGTACAGTGGGAGTGGATCCCGGTTTCGATCCTAGTGGGACCCCATGAATCCTGGTTGGATGGGTTACAAACATCAGAAACATCGGCCACAATAATGAAAGAGCAAAATCCACAACTCATCATCATCTCTCTCGTCATGATATCGAAAATCATTAGCCATTATGAGCATATTTATGGAAAGAGTACGATGAGTGATACATAATAAATATGTTTATATAGATATAGTTACAGGTGAATGTGTGTTATGGTAAATAAATTGGTAGATATAACCCTTTGAACCGTTTACTACATTAAAAACTTAGGGAATCAAATAATTATTGGAAGGGAAATTTTCAGGAAATCTTTTCCTACTCTTTTTGCTCAAGTAGAAGCAAGTGCTGAATTTTTATTAGTGTTTTCAAATTATCCTTCATTAAGACATGTAATGACGATGAAATATATCTTAAACATATCGAAATCCGCTAAATGTCACACTTTTATTCTAACAAGGAGTTCTGGCTATTATACCAACTCTGGTTTAATCTCCAAATATGGTTTTAGTTCTATTTTATTACCTTGAACTCTAAAAAATATCGAATTGAGGAAATCTATAGAGCTCCGAGTGTTCTATTTGTAAAATATGCAAATATCTTGGATTTAAAATTTAGGCTATTTTACCAGGAATTGATTATAGGCGTTTAAGATTAGGGAAATATTTTACTTTAGTGTAAGCAAGATATTATTTATTTTTACATGTCTACACTCAGTTAAATTTTCATAAAAATTAACTGAAAAGTATTTTCTCTTCCATCAACATGAGGTTTGCGGTGAGATGGATAGGAAACGCTATCAATCCAATCACGTGGGAATCTGCACGACACGTGAAAGTCACTACATAGGGAGGCTTCTTTTCACGTGATATAAAGTACGGTTGAATTATTGCCAGCAGACTAAGTTTGGAACGTATTATATTATTAGATGTTAAATGAAATGAAACTGATTTGGTCTAAGATACGTAGAAATTCATTCCCTTGAAAATTACGGAACCTTGCGGAAGCAAGATTAGCTAATATGTATAATTAAAAAGTTATTCTATGAATTAAGGTTGGTAAATAAATGAGAAATAAAATTTCTCCTCATTCATATGTTAAAATTCAACAATATAAATAACATACAAGAGAGAGCCAAAATGATAAATATTTTACTGTGCGTGTAGGATTTGATGTGCATATAATGCCTTTTCCTTCAAGTTCAGAAAAAACTAAATTTTCTTCAAAATCCATGCTTAGAATTACATTTGATTCCTTTAAAATTCCTTAAAATAACGGCTCTTAAATTTGAGAAAATGCAACCTATCTATAAAGAATGTAAAATTTTTTCCCATAATTTATGCTAACCAAATAAATAAATTGAATTATATACTGCATTCGTCGACGTTCCGGTCACCCATATTTAATCTATATATCATATATTCTAAAATTTTTTCTGTGATATCTTCAGCTTTGTTTATTCTGTGCGAGATCTTCTGGGGGTGCATAATTTTAAATCCGTCCCTGTGGACAGCTCTGCATTACATTCTTACCCTGAAACCTATCGGTGTATGCTAGGCTGTAATATACTAGAATATTATCTAATATCTCTTTTGTTATTCTCGCATATCCGGAAAAGTGTTTCTTAAACGATTTAAACTAATTCCGAGTATTATGATTTACGCTCATTATCGGAACGGCAAAAGGTATAAGTTGGTATACCTTTTGCTATAAGTTATTACCTTTATACCTTTGAAATCTTTAGATTTTCATGCTGACGTTTTTTATTTCAGGAGGAATCATCGCTAACTTCAGACCCAAAATGGATGCCAGAGGAGTTGCTGCAAGAATGAAGAGGAAGCCGATTGTGCTGGAGGACTTGTCAGTAGGATAAGAAAGGATTGGACACAAGAGGAAATCGACAGTTGCAGCCAAATACTTATCTGCAGGACAAGGAGGAATCATCCGTCGATGGACTAATTAGTCGTAAGATCAGTGATTATGCTTTGCAGAAGGCGTACCCACCGGATGGATGATGTCCTAAACCTCTACAAAAGGTAAGGGGACGACTTTTGAAAGTTTACAGTTTTAACTAACACACAATATTGAATCGCTCAATTTTGTCATCAATTTCTTTTTATTAGTGACGAAAAGAATGAGCGGTTTCTGTACCGAATCAGATTAGGTTTAAGTCGTGATTTTTCAGGGATAGGTTTGATAGTAAACGATAGGTATATAGGGCATATTGTTAGTTCGATAGATATTGTTTAATGCCTATTGTGTACTGGAAACATTTGTTGAATTTCGATAATACGTGATATCTTCGTACGGTTGAAGGCAGAAATTTTCCTGTCATCTAATTCGGTTCCGTTAATGTTTCAAATTGCAAGGAAATTAACGCATTACTAACACTAAACTAATAAATGTATAGGACATTTATATTGCTTTTTTCCTAAAAATTAGTATTTTTCCCGTTTTCGGGATGAATAGTTCTTCGATAAAGCAGTAATGAAGGTAGTTATATGTTGCATTACTTCAGTCTCATCAATCGGCTAATAAAATTTCCGCAAGCTAAACTAGATGTTTTATCGATATCTAGTGGAACTACTACGTAAGTGTCGTAAACCTCGAGTCCTGCAATGTAATGGATGTTAATCACAAAGGATCAATTATTGATGAGGCTCCTTGATAGATGAGTAGATAACGCCTTCGAAGAAAGCGGTTCTGATAACGATTTCCTCTGAAGCCATGTGTTAAATTACATCAACCGTCGAAGCACTGGATTGTTTAGATAAGAATCTAACAATGATAATTATCAATTATTGAAATCAAATCACAATGATTTTAATCGTGATATTCAATGATATAACTTATGTGTCAAAATATGACTGACAGCCTTGTCAATGATGGTATTGATACAAATGATAACAGCCACCATTCTTAATAATGCAATAATCATTTGAACATGAGATAATATGACTTTTGAAGTGCGCATGTACGCCTTAAGGCCTTACTGCACGATCTAGAACATCACGTGTATTTTTATGATATCCTTATGACTTTCTTTAACCTCCATAAGCGCTGTGTTAGCATTGGAAATGAAAATGAAATATTAACTCTTCCCGGAAGAGTTGTGCGACAGCAACGTAAAATTGAGCGATTGTGAAGTAAGCTATAAAATAGACACATATTACTTATTTAAAGAATCATTTACTAAATTGAACGAAAATATCAGCAAAGCAATACAAAGGAGATATATCAAATACCATTATGAAAGACGAGATGACTGTGAAGAAAAATAATGCAGAAGAATATAGTAAAATACGAATTAAAGTCGATTACTTATTTTCTGGTTTGAGAATTCGTTTTGATTCATTGTGGTTTGAATCATGTTAATTTCGACTTTTCTTTGATTATCTCATCGTTTCAGATCATTTAATTTAAATTTAGCGTATATTCCAACTACTTGACCCTTTTTATCACCTCAGTGTGTTAGGCATTTTAATTTTTGCTTTCTTGGTATTAATTTTCTGTCTAATTGTTAGATTTTACAGCGCAGCGCTTTCAAAATTAGTAAACCTTCCTAAGTGAAACTTAAGTAGAAAAAATACCTACTAAACAGAAACAACTAGACTGACTTCTTTCTTAATTTATTTTCAATTCTTGTAATAGTCCTCATAAAAGGTTTGATAACCTTTTTTGATCAAGTTTTGGGATTGATCTCTTTCCTTTTCTTTGCTTTAATCACATCTATAACCATTCTTCAGTTATTGCGAATATTAAAAGATAATTTTGATCCGTTTGATCAACATTTAAGCTGTAGTATTCCTATCTTATATAATAATCTTTGTTGTTTATTTATTTATTTATCCGATGCCAGTAACTCCCGTAAGAAATACATGGGAGAATTACTGGAAGATTAATTTCACGCACTTCATGACGAGATAGAAATATGAAATTTAAAGATCCATTAGAAAATCAATAACTTATCATATGTCGATACATTCTGGTAATTCTTGTAGTATCTTTGGTTCACACAGCACAGAGCTCATAGCAGCTTTTGATTCGAAATCTAACTCCTTCCAAGGGAATCGAATTTGAATCCTTTCCCCGAATCGAACTCTAATCTAATTCCATTATCCTCGAACATTTATCAGAATTATATTGGAAATGTTATGAATCTCTGAATGAATGAGCATCAGAGGCATGTGTGAAATTTAAAAACCCATTTTCAGGCACGGCTTATAGAAAGCAGATAACTTGAGTAAGAAACGGCTAATTTTTAAATTGTTAAATTTAAGAGCTTCTAACTAAATCGCTTTCCTAATCAAACCAATTTCAAAAGTTTTTCCCTCAACCATCTATTCCTTACTTAATGTCATAGTTGTCTCATGATTTAATTTACTGATCCTTTTTATACACTTAAAAAATATCTGCTGTGAATCAAATTGAATCACTATTTATCATCAGTACAAAATATCTTTTTCCTTATCGTTACCTGCTTTTCTTTAATAAGGATCCAAATTATCACGTATTCCTTTACATAAGAGGTTAAAAATCAGTATAAAGAACTACCCTCTGCGATTTGTGTTGAATTTTTAAAATATTCAATGGAAGCATCGCCTTGGTGGGGAGAGCTTATGGAGGCTATGGAGTATGCAGTCTAGGTCTCATGTGAATTCCATACTATGCAGAAATAATAACACAACAACAGAAACAGTTCAGATCACGTTACTAAGATCGTGTTACCTAGGTCACGTTATTGTTTGCATCTAGCTGATGATAGAGCTTCTGTAACCGTAAACCGTTAGGTGAACTGACGCCATCAGTCTCATACACTCAAGCGGAACGTTGTGTAAAACGTGACTTCATCTTCAGACTCAGTATTTCAATTCGCAGAAAAAAAAATACAAACACACCCGAGCATTTTTGAACTCAAAACTAGTTCATGGAATTTTGAATGAATTAAAATTGGCTCAAATATTTGATCGCGTTTCTTTTTTGAAGATTTTCTGAAGTTAATGCTACCTGAAACTCCCCTATCATTTTCTTAAAGATAGCTTTGGAACTCGTTGATTAGAGAATAATTCTAAAGAGAAATTTCATCAAATAATTTTCAAATCAGCAATATTAACATGAGTTTATTTATGAAAGATAAATCGTAGTTATTTCTAACTGCAGGTATTCGCTCTATTTTATGTAAAAGGCTGACGTAAAGTTATGAAATACTTTGAAGTAGATTGAAGAACAGCTTAGACTCTCGAAATCTGAGAGGTTCTTCAATTTATATCATTGCCGCACTGATTTTATTGGGGTTTAATCCTGTAAGTAACGATCTGAACGAAGTTCGAAGGAATTCCAATAATTTACTCGAGTCAATGACTGTTTCAGAATATCAGCCTTCCTGAGGCGTGATATTTCTGAATGTATGTTTCCAAGTCACTCTCACATTTCGTGATGTATTACTTTTATGAACTGTTTATATTTGAAAGTATCACTGGATATTGATAGATTATTTATTTTGAGTTGTTTAATATATAAGTTCTCATAATTTAATTGTTAAGTTGAATTTAATCACGAAAATTAGAAAACGGAAAATATAAAATTTTGATGGACAAAACACATGAGAAAACGAAAAATCTCACCTGAAGTGTCTAGGAAATATCTTTTTCATATAGCTTCGGATACATTAGGCTTGGAATCGGTAAACTGATTAATAATGCGCCTTATTTGCTCATTCGTTCAAAGACTTTTTTGTTGCTTTATGGATTCTCTCAGATGTTCGAATATCTCTCTATAGATGACTGATTACTGTATGATTTAAATTAGTGATCAAGTGTGTCATTCTAACCTAAACAGTATCAGGCCACCCACTCTGCTTTCCGCGAGTATGCTATTACTTCTTTTGCTTGCCATGTGATTCCGGCTCTGGCCAATCTATTAACTTGACTGTTAGACCCTATATCACATAATGTTATAAATTACATGCTGTTTCAAATGTTTCTTGCCGTTACTAGTACATACATTTTACATTGCCAACTCTTAAACTATTCTCACCTTTATTAGCCATGCCATATAATATTTAGACAGTGGATAACGTATTTTCAGTTAAAAGAAATTGAATTATTTTTAATGAGACGATGTATGGAAAGTAAAAATTTTAAAACGCAAGATTAAAAACCATACTTTGTCTTCATACCACGAGTAATGAATGACAGTTCCGATTTCGTCGTTTTAACGTCGTCCTCTGAAGATAAAATGAAAGCGGTAATTTCGTTTATTTTTTGAGGAATAAAGACAAAGTAATGGTTTCAATCTTGTATTTTTAAGATAAAAATCCACAAGGTCAACGCTAATACGAGTGATTTAATTCTAATGCTTTTTTTTCGAAGAATAAATTTATAGAAATTCTTACTCCTTAAACTTTTGGTTGAGCGTCATCATCATCATTTTCTTTTTTACCTGAAACGAGTTCAGACGTCTTTTATAGGAACGAATAAAATCTCAAATTTATTTCGCGTTTATTGCGAAGGGTATTTAATATTTATTGAAGTTCCCTTCTATATTACTTATGGATTCTTTTTCACAAATTCGTATAAAATTTTATTCACAACGAATTATAAAGACTTTTAGCTTTGTAACTAACCAAAAAATTCAGAAATCTAATAATTTAATGACAAATTTTTAAAGTCAGAGAAATTGGATGGGTGTCTGACTATATACGATGAAAGCAATGCTGACATCTGGTAATAGACTTTAAAATTTCCGACTGCAGCCGATTGCTGAGGAGGAGAAATTTTAGAGCGGAAAATTTCACCGACTTCATGAAATTGGATAATGCAGTAATTCATTACATTTCAATTCTTAGTACTCTTTACGAAAATTTACTGCTCTTTTCGAGAAGCATATCTTAAACTAAATTTACTGACAATTCCTAGCATTCGATTTTTTTAGCTTTCATCGTAAAATTAGAAAATTGCCTGTATTCAGTTATGAATATTTAAGGGAAATTCTTCTTACGCAATTTCATGGGAGGATTTTTTTTGTAAAAATTACATCTGTTCGTTTTCATAAAAGTAGTTTAGAATGTTCATTTTCCTCTCCGAATCGCTAGTTCGGTGTTTATATCCTCTCTCGCAGGCTGAAAGGCTTGGGTAGTGCTTATGTAGATGCAGAAGATTTTCGTTTTTAACATTGTGACTTTGTAATTACATCATAACAATTACTGCAATGAAATTGACATTCCCTCCATGTTAGATTTTTTAGTAGTGATTGATTTTTCCGGTATATGGACTCACTTTTTAAAAATTGTTGAATTTACGTAGACTTAATAATTTAGTTGAAACAATCTGCTAGAAAAATCTTGCTCTGAGTTTATTGCTAAGTTAAACATTCAATTCATAGCAATTCTATGTATCCCTAATTCGGTTTGCTAGTGTTATGTTATCTGTTGTCTGCGGGGAGAGCCATTCATCCATTCATCATTTAGCACATTTAACATCTGCATTCAATTTAAAGTTCTTAAGGATGAGTTTTAATACGTATACATTTAGTTATGGATAAAAATGACAGGTCGTTTTTTAAAAATTAAACTTTATTTTCGTATAATTGGAATTTTTATTTTATTTTTAATCTTTCTCATATTTTTAATATATAATTAATTTTGTCTTTTTAACTCAGTTTTATCATCTCTTATAGCCCTTTCCTTCATTAGCCTAACTATTATATATATATTGTGATCAAAGGAAGATTAGATTATCAGAGCTATTAGAATTAGTCAAAACGAATAAAGAATACGACCCAGAAATGATTCGAGATCTGTTACTAAAAGGGATACGATACTCGTAAGGAAATCGTCCTTTTTTGAACATCGAATATAAAGATTTACTTGCTAATAAGGAATATTAATATCTATGTTGGTTCCCCATGGAAGGACAAGCGAGGCATACAAATAGTCTGGGTGTCCGAGAGTTACGGGCACCCTGAAACCCTTGGTAGTTGAAGATCCAATCTGGTACTGTGAAGGAAAATATGCTTTTTATTTAGTGTAAATATTTTGAAAAGTTTTGGGCGAACCCTTGATATTAACCCTATTTCAATTGGTGGTCTGTAGAAAATTTCGGATAGGTCTTCGAAAAAATGGTTAATATCTCGAATAGTGCTCCATATTCCTGTGGAGGAACCGTGTATCTCGTATCAGCATTCCAGCATGAATGGCGACCCAGGGTAGGGTCATCGCCCTGAAGAAAAATTATCTCGTGATGTGAAACTTTCCAACACCGTTACTCCAGGATTTATAGAGGGAATCTAGAAGCTCGTCTATCCATCGTATAGACCTAATTGTGTCGGCAGTCATTGGATAAAAGTATCGAGATATTAAGCGAACATATACAAGAGTTATTCTTGGTTATTTCGAGAAATTTCTGTGAAATTTATTCCACCGATGCACTCATGCATATAGATGGTAACTCAGGGTAAAGCCGCTTCCTTTGAGAGAAGACATAAAGTGCCTCTGTATGGCTATTTTATGAGTCGTTGTACGTTCAATATCCCTGAGAATGTACTTTTTATGCACGTCGTTTTCATGCTGGCTGGTTATGAACGTCGGTACCCTAGACGAAAGTCATACTTCGCTTGTGTCCCTTCTCACGGATGCTTCCTAGAAATTCTTTAAGAAAATCATTTCCACTTGCTGCATATTACTATTCGCTCCCATAATACTCTGATTCTTATCCTTTATACCTCCTTGTCATAATCACGCAACCTTTACCGCGCACTAAACCACTCATTTGCCAGATGCATTCTGAATACGTTCTAAAACAGAAATACAGTGAAGGTGCCATGCCTTCGAATGAAAGCTATTTTTAAAACTTTTTATTTGCAAATGGGATTAAATAACAGCTGACTAAAATTTAATTTCACCATAATTAAAAATATAATTAAACAACAAATACATACGCAAAGGAAATTTTCTCTTGCTTCGGAAATTTCAATCATCGGTAACATACTCCGTAAAATTAGTGCATGTAAAATCACAAACATATAAAACTACTATTTTTTTATCACATGATTGAGAATGTTAGTCAATTACTAATGTTTACATCCCTCCTGTGAGACAAAAATACGAACTTTTAATCAAACCACGATGTATTTTACTCTTTGTATAGTATAGAATATACATATATCCTGGTACGGGGAAAAGTTTGCATTTTCTTTTCTTCGAATTATAGAGTTTAACCACAAAGTAGTGCCTGAAGCAATTTATTTTCCCTCCTGTAATTTTCCAAAAAGTGGGTGTTTTCATGAGAATATGGAGATAAACATACAATAAGTAAGGAGCTCATAAAATATGTAGCAGACAGAGATTTTTCTTCCTTCTCGCATGCCTGTTGCACTTCCGATCGGAAGCTCCAAATAATGAACCAGAAAAGGGTCTTCATCCTCCAATAACAAGTCCAATAACAATCGCGAAATAAGGCGAGAGAGCATCCCATCCGCCACCGTTACCTCAAGACACTTGGAAGAAATACCGCGAGTGAGTACCCCATCCCTCGCATGCCATCGTATGTCAAAGTGCTCCCAGAAGTACGGAGGGGCGTCGACCTCAACACCTCGCTGCACCTCCATCGGCGGCCATCGCCCTTCGCCTCCTCAGCGCCGCCGGCAGGTCGCTGATCCAGCCTCAGAAGGGAGAGGGGGGCGTTGGAGACCGCGAGGTATGCAGGGTGTTTTCCGGCCCCACGTCATGAGGCGGTGCGTGCGTGGGTGCCGCGAAAGGGTGCAGGAGAGTGGGTGCCCGAGGGAGAAAAAGAGGGAATACGTCACCGCGCGGCGGGCGATCCATCGAGGAGAAAGTGGTTTCCCTTCCATCGCCGCCGCCTCTTCTCCACCTCCCCATCGGCTCTCTATTCTTTGTGGGTCAGTAACCGCGGGTGTCTGGGAGACGCCGGCCTATGGGGAAGTGTGTGTGTGCGGCGGCTATGGTCTCTTGTGTGCCTTCTTTACACATCTCGGAGGCACGTACCGGTGTCCACTCGCGCTTTCGTGTCTGCTGATTGTGTCCGTCGCGTGGCATGCTCTTGTGGTGTGGGTAAGGGAAGGGGAGGGTTTTTAACCCTAGAGGGATAATGTGTTACGACTGGATCCAATGCGGCAATAGGTACCGACAGGGTAGTTTATTACTGATGATGCTTGTTGTTCCTAGAGTGATTTTATTTTACTGGGATGTATAATATGTTTGAGATATTAGAAATTGGTAGCTGATGCATAAGATGAGCATCTCTCCGAGAATATTCGATTTTAGGAAGTGTTGTTTATTATCAGAAAAAATAATTTTTCATATACAGTTAAAAATTTAAGAATAAAAATTAGGTTTAATGTCGAAAGTCTTTTTTGTAGAGATTTTAATTAATTACATCAGTAGTCTTGTTAGCTAAGCATTATTAAAACTTGTTACTAAATTTAGGATAGAAAACTTTTATTATTGTATATGAGAAATATGCCTTTTTATTATTTATTTATTCTCATTGTGTAATTACGCATTCTTAGATGCCATCTCTAAGATTTACAAGTATTAGTATAAGATACGAATAAAAAATTATGATAGTATATACAGATATATAATAATCAAATTTAAATTCTAAGTATGCTTGATTTTTAAAGCTAATGAAATATTTCGATTCGATCAAATAATTAGAAATAATAAAGCTAATGGAAGATAATATCTGTTCAAGATGGCTCTCTTATTTTTAGTTCCCGGTGAAATGTAACTTGTTTATTTGTTTACTTCCTTCCAATATCAATGAAATGTGAAGTTATGTGTGGAAATTAGGAAAATTAGGAAAATTTTTAATTGATCAATTTAGGAAAAGTCTAGGAAAATTTAGGAGCGTGATATTTTTTATAACAGTAGACGCCCCCACCCATCTTAGAAGTCTGTTCATCTGTGAGCAATATTCTTTATCTCAAACCTATACAATAAGGAGTTTTCTACATGATAAAGATATTTAAATGTCAATTATTTATTGTATAAATCTATATTTAGAATAATATTTTTCAAGAATTGAGGAAGACAAGAACACAAAGAATAAAATTACGCTATTTTCCTGAAAAAGGCGTCTGGCAAGTTCAGAAGTTTGAAAAATATAATTTGCTACGTTTAATATATATAATTTAATATACATTCAGAAAACAAAAAATTAGCAGTTACGGAAGCATAGACTGAC
Source organism: Pachydiplax longipennis (assembly GCA_036926295.1). Taxonomy (NCBI): domain Eukaryota; kingdom Metazoa; phylum Arthropoda; class Insecta; order Odonata; family Libellulidae; genus Pachydiplax; species Pachydiplax longipennis. The sequence goes on along the minus strand of JAVFKF010000004.1, from coordinate 15,670,487 downwards.
TAATATTCTATCCACCACGAATGAACTCCTCGGCCATGTCCATTAGCTAATTCTCAGTCATTAAAAGGGTATCTCTAAATTATATGAACATTTCCTTTTAAAAGCGCATTTAATTTATTATTTGACGATATAGTGGTGAATCATTCATTCTGTACATTGTTCACATGGTTTAAACTATTTCAATTTTAGTTTATCCTCTTTCACTTTATATTTCCTTAATCTAGAGGTAAGGTACTCTGCTCATTCTTCTTCGCGATTTTGTTTCGCGATCATATTTTCTAGGCCAAGTTAAAATTAATTTAAAAATTTTCCACTTACATTACGTTAGTGATGTAATTCGTTTTCCCTCGGACGATTTTGAGGTCGCAATATGTGAATTTAGGCAATACGTAAATTTAGCTGGTGCCTGAAATTGTTCATATGCGGCCTAATAGTTTCCCGCGGGGCCCAAACGTTCATGCGGCTCTCTGATGAAAAGCGCTTCCTCATCTCTACCATAAGTGAAATGGTCCGGGTTTGCTTTAGATTATTCCGGATCCTGGACCAGTAAGGAGCCACTAAAATTTTTATATCAAATTATCCATGTGTACGTTTCCACATTATAGGATAAAATGAAGCACTATTTATAAATTTGTTGGCCTGATTTTACAGGGTTTAAATCATGATTCCTTACAATGGCTTAAATGGATTACTTTCATCGTTTGTTTTAGAAACAGGAAAGATTATTTTCTTCGATTTACAATACGACAGTAACCTGGGAAAGATCTATGTTAGTCTGTGGCCTGTCCCAATTATCTTTCATGATTGTTAGAAATCTCATCGAAAGCAACAAGAAATTTGGCGCGTTTGATTATTTCTTAAGTGCAGCATTTTATATTCAATGTGTGACAGTAATTTGCAGAATCCTATTCAAATTCACAACTAACTCGGTAATACCCAGTATGGTTTCTTCCAATAGCATACTTTGTATAATTGTAGTATCTTTGTCAATATGAAAATCATTCTCAATTACCATTGCAAATATAGATCAACTATATCAAGTTGTGAGAAATCACAACTTTAGAAAAAAAAAAACGTTTCATAAAGACTACCTTTTTTTACTCATCTTCAATTTAGTGACATTATAATTGATCAAAATTTCGATTCTAAACCTAATTTTTCATCTTCGGTTATTTTATGAATTATAAAAAAATGAAATGGTACGATTATCATTAAATAGAATTATTACTAGATCAATAGATTGAAACAACGTATATGAATGGATATGATCAACATGGATAGAAGTAATTATGAATATAAAAAAGAACGGTTTTGCAAGATGAGATTTTCGTGTTTAGCCTGTGTATCCTTAATGATATTTCAACATTTTGATGCTGAAAATATTCGTAATATTTTACGTTGACGGAAATTCTGTAGCTTGTATTCATGATGTCATTTCCCCATTATTCCAGAATTTTCACTGATTCAGAATTTCCAAATTTGGAAATAGTTTCCTTTCCAAAATAGGCAATTGCGAAAACAGTTTCGCTGACCTTTGACAGAGGTCGTCAACCTTAGAGGTGAGTCGTCTGGCCAACGCTCGAGAATTATCCGCTCCAAAAAACTACTTCTACACCTCCGCGCTTGACTCGTGCTATATGATTTTAGTGTCAATTTTTTTATTCTGCGTAGAATACCTCTCGTCCTAGTTTCTCTCCGTCCGTGTTTCTTTCCACGCTTTTCCTATTATGGTTTTCCAAGTCTCGGATGAGAAATCCTCTGCGTGACGGAGGCATATTAATTTCTATCAATAATTACGTAGGTTTTTCTTGGGCGATGGCGTTTCAGTGGATTAACCTCCATATATTTCCCCTAAAAGCGAGGTTTTTAAGGACTCATCATCAGAGTTGACAGGAAGAGTTAATGTAGTCGGTAATGGGAACTTGACATTATTATCTTTGTGGGGCCTGTTCATGGAAATTATGCTTAATTAAATGGCAGAGTTCAAACAAATGCCTTGAAATACTTTTGAAAGAAAACGTTATTGCTCATTGTTGGGAAAAGGTTTCCATGAAAAACCTTTCGTAGCGCATCTCTTTGTTTTGTATCCTGTCCATGGTTACATTCCTGGTCAGAGCTATTGGTAGATAATCAGTTTTCTTTTTATTTTGGGGTTTAGTATACGTGGAAGAATTCGTGCATTTTTTATGAATCGTCGAGTTTTATTCGACACTTGAGGTCTTTCTCAAATCAAACGCGGGACAGCTTTTGCCAAAATCGAACGCGCTACTAACTTGGCAATCTGGGAGTCCTCCCAATACATTCTAATTCATTATGAATATTATCATTTCTATTTTACTTTATATATTTTTAATTTAGAACGCTTACTTACTGTGAAACAAGCGTCGTTTTTTGACTTTTAAGGATTAAAGAGATTTTGAAGACCAAACCAAATAATTTCGCACTGAATTTCTAGTCTACGAGTACGATTTCACAATGGATTCGCTCCGACTTCGTATCAGACGTAGATTTATCGGTTTAGATTAATTCCGACACCGATCCTATCTCCAAGTTCTACATAATCATTCCGAAAATAGAAAAATAAACCCGACGTGGTCCCGCCAATGAAAAATCGTTTTCAGCGATACGCCTCGCATGCATTACTTTCCCCGGATCGATTATCGCACGCATCATTTACGTTTTCGCGCGATTTCATCTCGTTCCCCTGCATAATTGGCGACTTCCACCGTTATTCGTCTCCCCATCAGGTACAGTTGCTAAGAGAATCCCAAGCCCTACCGTTCCCGAGACAGGTAGGGAGCTAACGCATTACCTTGCCCATTCAAATCTGCATCGGGTGTGAGCGCAAAGATCGCGGTGCATTGAACCCCGTACAAATGATGTGGGAAAGTCTTTATCGTGAACAGTTGCATTAGCGTTGACGTAGTAATTTTCGGAGGGAAATGATTCTGAGAGAAATAATTCGCTCCTTTTGTGATCATTGATATTTTATTTTCTTCTGTGTGCTGAGCATTGAATTTTCACCATGCAGCTGGATGGATAAGCGCCCTGTCATGAGTGGTCCGCCACCTCAGAGTCGACCGTGAGCGTGGGAAATAACATCGTAGGATTCATTGACCAGAGCTGCCTTCGTGAGCCTCTCTGGAGGAAATGCCGCGCAGCTTTGCTTACGATTGCACTAACCCACCACCCCACCGCTATGGTAGTGAGCCATTGAGGCAAGCGCGGTGCAAAGCAAAGCGAAATTCGTTACGGAAAACGGAGGGGGATTATGTTTCCGTGGGTGCATCTCGCAGTCGTCATTGTTTTTTTTTATATTCATTCGCGAGGTGACTAAGGAGAAAGGAATTTTTCTCCGAGTCAGATCAAAAGGAAAAGTGCATCCCTCACTCCGTAACAGAGGGTGATCGGATGTGAATTTATTATTCCGCTTTTCGCTCATTTCAAAAGATGCGTTGGAGAATAAAGAGTTGCCAGAACATCCACTAACTCAAGGATGTCTTTCGTGACAAAAGACGAAATTCGTTTGTATATAAAGGTTTGGAAATGATTCATCTGAAATAATTTACTGGAAAGTTTCATTCTACGTGAAAAAAATATTTCTAACCCAAAATATTTCTAACGTATCTTGTAAATACTTTCAATTGGCTGTAACAAAATTCGATTTCGTGTTACCCTCTTTTATTAGAACTCGATTATAGAAAAACAAGCGTAGTAAAAAGATAAAACGATTGTTACAGAATGAATAGTTTGTAAATAAAAGAAAGCTAAGCACATATGATTAGTGTAAAATACTTATTCACAACTTTAAACATTTGCCTGATTATCAGAAACGATCCGGCCGCGGATTTTGAAGTGTGCGTACTCCTTTCATTTTAAGTTTTCACGGTAAATGCTCACGAGGAGAATATAATAAGCGGTCATAATTCGGAAGGATATCGATAAAGCCAGTATTAAAATCAAATTTATGATATCTACAAATATGTAATGTAAAAGTTACATAGTTAGCTTTAACTGGTGGAGACTCTATGACACACGTTCAAATATCGATTCTATATTGTGTACCATACTATCAAGATGGAGAAAACGATGAGTTAATTCAATAATTAATTATTATCTTTATGTCTTACTCCTTTGGAATTGTTTAAATGATATGCATCAATCATTATTTTATTTCCCAGTGGAATTTAGGCTTTCAGTTGATTATTACATATTTTCTGACAAAGCCATGACATTTATAAAAAGGCAACCAATATATTTATGGATTAATATCAGTATATTGACAATAAGAGCCGTAACTAACTGCGTGACTTGCACTAATATATAAATTTCGAGTCTATTTACACTTCGTCAATTTGGAGATCTGAAGCTAAAATCGCGCTTAAGAGTTTGAAATCTAATACTTACTCGCCTTTATCCTTCTAGTTGAAGAAACCCGGTTACGCTAACTTCATAACATTAACTGTTGTACACAATGCATTTATGAAGTGAAGTCGCAATTCATTACGTCTTTCTGTGCAGAATAGTCCGAGTTTTATTAGAATTCCAGGTTTATAGTTCAGACAAGCTATGTATATTTTGAAATAATTTGAAACTTTTCACATTTTATTGTATTATTAATTATCACAAATGGGTTTTTCTGTGCAGAATTTTAAAAGTTATTTTGACCTGCAAGTACGGAATTACTTGGATTTGTTGCCGCTTTGAAGGAAATCTTCCGTTTGCGCATCATTCATATTCCAAATTGAATGTAATCATTGGTTCTCGATTAACGTGAGATTCAGATGACAACTTTATTTTTAGAAGTGATTCGACATCTAGCGAAATATTTTGGAACTACGAGAACCTAACAAGCCCGGAGGAACAGATAGAAATTCTTGGAGCTACCAAAGAAATTCGTGGCCATGATGGGCGCTTTCGTATTAATTAGGAATATATTTTTGGGAAGTGAGAAAAATAACATGTTTCAGCTGAAACGTAATAATTAATCTGAAAAACCCATTCAAAATTTGCGTGCATGATATATAGTCAATACAAGGCATCTATTCCGCGACCTGTTATTCTAGCCCTAAGTAGCTAAGGAAGAACAGATTGAAATATTAAAGTGAAGGAATCTTGCAGGAAATAATGAATGGAGATCACGCGATGATGAAATTTCGTCGTACAGTGCGTTTACAGAAGAAAGGCGGGTATTTCTCATTACGTTCTTACTATTTCGTCGAAAACCAGTATCCCGGTTGTTGGGAAAAGTTTTATGAAACTTCCTTTAATGTTTAATTAACTTCGTTACGTATTTACTATGCGATAAGAATATTTCTATACGATAAGAAAGAGAAGAAAAAGAATCATATAGAATTCTCTATGACGTAGTTTTTCATTAATGCCCGTCCTACATCGAAGTATTCTTCTTGCATTAAGGTAGAATGAATTGAATCGATCCGTTTATCACAAACAAAATTTTCGCATAATATCGACGTAAAATTTGTAATGATGAATTTCAAATATTTATGTATGTACATATTTAATGATAATATTTATCTTTGTAACTAATTAAAATAATATAACCTATTTTTCGAACTAATGGACTAAATAATATTAAATGGATAATAGATCTAGTCCTCAAGTTCAAGTAAATCAAGTAATGAATGTTTGCGTTATAATAAAAGAATGGCAAAGAAATGAAAATACAGTACTCAGTAATTCTTCGAATCATTGAGTCGAATTTTATATGAATGCATTTTATTTTTACGGCTCATAAAATTAGATAGGAAACTATTTTGTAAAAGCATAGATCTTATTTGTATTGAATTTATTCTGTATAATCCCTAGCATCATGATCACTTACGCCATGTATTTTCTAAGAGGAATTCTAAGAGAGGAATTGGATCATAATAAAAATTCCATACTTCGTCCCTTCAATCTGTCAAATGTCATTCGTTCTCTAAACCATTTCTCCAGATTCCCTCACGTGCATTCCTCTACGTGTTGAGTGTGGTCAAAAATGTACGAACAATGCGTGATAAATGAATTCTGGGTGTAGTAATCGTGGGATTTTCTGTTTTAACCGGTTCCTATGACGGGCTTTTCTAGTGGCCTCTCGTAGTCAAAAAGCTATGGCGGGAAAATTTCGACACCGCCTCCCGAAGTTGAGCGCCCGAGGCTTTCGGATGGACTTCATTAAAGGCAAAGAGGATATCGCATATGGATCGGGGTCGTAAGCCACTGACTCCTTTCTATCCCTCTCTCTTAGTCCGTAGGAAAATGGAGAGTGGTATGGGGATCTCATTCACATGATGTAGACAAATGACTCTCGTATGCAATTCAAATATACCCCATCTACCTGTTATCCAAAGGTTGTCGGATGTGAGGATTGTTTTTTGTATTTCTTTGAGAAGCAAAAGAACACCCTCATATCCGACCAATCCAAGAGAGTATAACGATTATGAAATCCATTCTCGTTTCATTAGGAAGGTCGTAGGAGCTGTGCGTTCGGTAAATATTTAGCAGCGGAAGCTAGACGATTTGATTATTAATTAGAAATTACAATTTGTCTCCCTCATGGTCGGCGGAGCATCTCTCTTGATCACTTTCTATTAATGGCAATTCAGGTCTGACAAGGAGCTTGAATAAAAATCATCTGAGGGATGTTTTTCCACTTCTATTACATTTATCTTGATATTTTAATAAGGAAAGGTTATAGGATATTTGGCACATAAGGAAGTGCATCCAGGAAAATTTCAAGGAGAAACGGACATGAAAGAAGTCTAACAGGACCAGGACTCAAACCCGGGATCTTCCTCTTTCCAGGAGGCTGTTTTAGGCCAAGGCTTGAATATTCTTTTGCGTCGTTTGGGATTCTGCGCTAAAGCAGCTTCCCGGAAAGAGGAAGATCCAGGGTCGAGTCCCGGTCCTGTCAGACTTCTTATGCCCATTTCTCCTTGGGAAATTTTAATAGTTGATTGGAGGCGATTTCATTAGGAAATGGTCTTAAATCATTCTCTGCTTCTGGCATGGTCGCCCCCTTCCCTTGGTCAGTTTCTAGATCAGTCTCTTTCTGTTGTAGATGCAAGCTATATTCTCCATTGTAATCAACCAATTCATGACCATTCCCAGGGACTCTATTAAATAAAATATCTTTTTGGCTCTGTAAATGGTATTTGTCCAGCAACCTGAACACTAGTAAATGCCACGAAGATCATACTTGATTCCAAATCTACTTCAGCCTGGGGCCATGGGGGTGATTTTCAAGCCACAGCTGACAGCTGATATTTGAACTTGCTAGAGAATCGTAGAACTGACTATTGACCTTTAGTATTCAAGTATTCGACATCTTAGCGATGTCCGATTTCACTTTGGACATGGCCATGGTTTATTCAATAGTTCTAACCGTAACGATTATCGAGTAATTTTATTCAAAAGCCATGAAACTTACATGGAACACTATGTTGTAGTACACAACAATATTTTTACTACAAAATAAATAAGCATCGGATTAAAAATATTTTATTGGGAAATATTATGGACTAAAAATTTAACACTCAAAAATGGATTTTGTAAGAAACAAGAAAAAAGAAAGTCTATGAGTAAAGTTTTGCAGTAATTACTGAAATAATGACCTCGATTCAAATGCACCTGTTTAACTCTAATTTGCAATTAGAATCTTCATCAAGCCCAATCCCCTCTTATCCTAAAAGGCTCTGAAGAGGTTTCTCAATGCGTTTTTTATTACATGTCTCCAGTAATAAAAGTCGGCATCCGTTTCCAATCCCCAACATCCTCCGCGACATCTAAATACCCCTCCTTTAATGCCCCCGTCAAACGTCTCGGTGCTTATGGAAAACTCCCGTCGTTTATGCAGTTCGGCGGGATACGCCATTGAAATTCACCCGCCTCGATTTAATGAGCTCTGTTTTCGCTGGAAAATTTCCCTCGCTCCACGGGTCAAATCCTCAGTCACAATCGGCATTCGCGGTGGGTAGTCGCCGAGGAAACGTTCCTACCCATTCCGACCTCCCCCTACCCACCCTCGCTTCCAGGGCCTCCCCCTCCACCCGTTCTTCCGAGCCTCCTTACGCGGCCGTTGCTCCCTCAGTCACCCTCAAGGACACCCCTTCGGGAGAGCCGTCCTCAGCATTTCTACGTTTTTCCGGTACGTCCACCCCCCTCTTGTAGCCTCCCGAACGGTCGCAAAGGGGTATTCGGAAATATCTCCATAGCTCCTTTTCCTTGACGGAAACGCCCGATTTCCTCTTAGGGCATCAGGTGGTTTGAAGGCTCCGCGCATTGAAGTCTCCTCAGCAGAACCCTCTCGGACGTCCCAGCGTATAGCTCTCCGATATGATTCATTGGTGGTGGAGCTTTGTTTCGGAACCGCTGACTGTGGCTCTGCTCCTGGCGGCGATCTTCGCTTTGTGGGTGGCCAGGAAGAGGGGCGGGGAACTTCCTCCGGGACCACGCGGTCTCCCCGTGCTCGGTTATCTTCCGTTCCTGGACCCCAAAGCCCCGCATCGGTCCCTGGCGGAGTTGGCGGGCAAAGTCGGCGGAGGCGTGGTGGGGGTGTGGCTGGGATCGGTGTACTCTGTGGTGGTGAGCGATCCGGCGTTGGTGCGCGATGCGTTGTCGAGGGAGGAGTTCGCGGGTCGCGCGCCGCTCTACCTGACGCATGGCATCATGAAGGGGAACGGTGAGTGGTGGGGGAAAGAGGCGTCAGGCGGTGGTGTTCCTTTCCGGTCCGCCCACCCCCTTTCTGCGGAGAGAGGACTTTGGAAGGGAGGAGTGAAGTTGCACGTTTTTTTATTCGCGTGTCTCTCGACTGTATTTTTCATCTGAGGTGGTACGGGGTTGAGGATAGTGTCAGTAGAAACCGGCAGGGAAAGGGTTGTTGGAAAGGGGAATGAGTTTAGGTATGTTTGCCGGTACATGTATTTGTTGAAATTCTGGAAATAGAAGGGGTTCGAAGGGACGTAATTGCGCAATTGGTGAGAACCGTTGCGGAGAAACAGGGTCCTTGATGCCTTTCTGCATGTTATGTGGTCGTTTGTTATTGGTAGGTTTTCAACGGTAGTCACGCTATCAATATTTATAGACCGTTTGTTCTCAGAATGACGTTGAATTTGACCCGGTTAAAGCAATTCATTCATCTTTACTTAATGAACGAAATCGATATTATAACCCACTTGTAATAAACACTTTCCTCTTTAACTTAAATCTTTCATGCTTTCATGATCTATTACACCAACAAATACAGAAATTGTCACCCTCTTTAATTTTATGCTGTAAATTAGTATAATTAATACGTCTACAAAAATTTTATTACTTTTTAGATATTATATCATTAATTTTAATTGGTTTTAGAAAAATCTGGAGTCAGTTGTATTTAAATAATGAGTTATTATTGTAGCTGTTCATACTTTCTCTTTTCTTAATGCGCTTTAGATTTTGAAAAAAACATACATAGCTACTCAGATTCACGAAAACTTATTTTGAGGTGTTTCTTAAGTTAGATATCAAGGATCAAAATTAAAAATTTAAATTAAAAGAAAAATAAGCATTACAAACGAAAAGCATGAAGCTGGGATGAACAAAAGTTTGTAATGCACGTTCAGGAATTCTGGTTTCTCTGAGGCTGATTTCTTGATTTATGTATCTAACTTATGTGTCAAATTCAAGCCTCGTCATTTGGACAGGAAAATATGTAATAAAAAGTAATACCCTTTGGTAGCTGCAGTTTTAGCGATGTTATTATTATATGTATGTGAATATATTCAAGGTCATAATTTGGGTATTTTTATCACATTTTACATGAAGGAAAGGTCTAATGAAATTGATGTGGCACAATTCATCGTGGACAAGATTGGCTTTGGATGTGTAGCCGCTCTGCTGCAAAGATGTGTTCTCTTTCGTTTGCTGTATAATATTTTAACTGGACTGATTTTTTAATTAAAGTTTACTTCTAAATGTAAGATTCTTGTTTATATAAAATTATCAATTTTTTTCAAGATTTATTTATATCTCTCGATTTATTTAGCACTGAATTTTAATTTCGGACTATCTAAGGTGTTTTATAATGAAATTATTTATCTTATATTTTTCGTGGAACTATTTCCTTGAAACATTGCTTTTGACATGATCACAATTATTATGAGAGGTCTTCAATCCCTTGATTCTCTGAGATTTGTTCACTGCAACTCTCCAAGCCATCCTATTCCATGCTAGTTGATTCATTCCCTCACATCTCCCAACTTAAGTACTTATCGTAATGAGTATGATGTAATTCAATCAGGTATTCCCTGTTTATTCCTTTGTAATGAAATATCTATAATATTTAAGGAAATGATCTCTCCTTTGATTTTCCTTTGAAGCCCCTAGGTTCTTGCTGCTCTTGCATATAAATATATGGATATATTATTATATTGCTTGGCTTCGGCTCTCTCAGTTGGTAGTCTTTAAGATTGCGTGATAAAAATTTAACGATTATATTTTTAGTAGTCTATGTAAACTTTGGTCCTTTTCAAACCTACGACTTCAAGGTTTCATAGTAATGTCAAAGAGGTATGCCTGGATTTCAAATCGCTTAGCAGTCTATTCACTTATAAGTACGTGCTTATGCTTAGGTTTACGGCTGAATGGAATTTGAATGCTCTTTTGAATATTCCCTTGAATGCTTAATCACAACGATAGCTGCATTCATTGCCAAATAAAAAATATTTTGCTGGAGTGTCTCAAGAAATTTTTTCTCGACGTTGCCATTAAACGCAGACTTAGAAGATGGCGAAGGAGTATGTTATATAACAAATACATAGTAATTAATATGTTTGATGTAGCTGAGGCCTGCAATTGCCTAAAAACAGAAAACTTAAAGATATGAAGCAAGTGACATTTTGATATCGAGGAGTAATTAGTAAACCAAAACAGAACTAAATTGAGGAAACGCTATGTCTTTCTCTATCAGGCTTAAATGATAATGAATACATAGGAGCTGCTTCACATATTGAGTAAACCTTTGGCACCAGTGATATTGGATTTACTATCGCGGACTTGAATTATCTCGTATGCTAATAGTTTTGTCATTTATTGAAAAATTAGACAAAATTAATAAGTAGTAAGATTCTCGTAAGCAGTAATTCATTGCTCGTAGTTATAGATATTCTGCCAGTATCGTAATTGATTTCAGTCGCTTTACTTAAAAAACTCTAGATTTACTGTTTGATTTTTAGCCCTTTGCATTGTTTGTGCATGACTTTACAAGTTTCATGATTTATTCCATTCTTTGTACAATTCCGAAAACAGCAAAGCTTGTGATACTAATAATTATGCTAAATAAGCCACCTGCGGACGAGAATGCGGTATTTCTGCTCCTGCCCCACTTCCGTCCCCTTTCAACCCCGGCCAACTGATTCCGTCCCATACCTTTTATCCCAAATAAAAAATGATAACCTCCTAAAACTAGAACATTAGGTCATTCCGATCGAGTAGTTTTCTTTTCTCCGCACCGAAGAACGGATTCGAAAGACAAGTACATTTCGTCCGTGCGCTAGTCTTGTTTGGGGATTTAAAGCACTCAACCACCGTTCGCTGCAAGCAGATCGAATCGCTTTCAGGTTTTCTCCATTGAGACTCCCTTTGGTCTTGCATTCCCTCGAGAGAGAAACAGCATGCGGAATCACCTTCCTGGAATAAAGAATGCATCCTGCCCCACGAATGCTGCACATAAGTGATAGCAGAGGGTAAGATGCGGGGGTCTCCGTTACCCGCTGGGGTTATTTACCCCGTATTTGAGTCGCATAACGGGGAACACCCTCCTGCTTGAATTAATGCTATGTAGTAATAGGGATCGAAAGTTTATTCTAGTTTTCCGGCAGGAACGGAAACCTTTGCAACTAAATTAATTAACGCTAACTTTGAAAACTTGATTTAGGTTAATATCTCGCCAGAATGGTTTAATCGGTCATTGACTAATATTTTGGACCATTAACTTGAAATTCATTCTTTCATTCAGTTTTCCAAAACACTATGTTACTATTCTATAACTCTGATAATTTAGACTGTTAAAACATTCGATAAAATAGAAATTGATAGGTTATTAAGGCAAAACGTTTGACTGAAGAATGGCATGTAAATGGATGGTGATTTATATCGTAACTTTATAAGGAAGGGAACATAATGTTTAAGCAGAAAACTGGAATAATTAATACAGAATAGGAGTTTATGGAGTTTGCACTAGTATTTTAATTTTATTGAAATTTTCAGTGTGTTGGTAGATAAATTAGCGTCGATCTTTTCATGTTGTGGATTACAGTTCAGCTCAAAAAGTATCATTAACTCTCTCACCTAAATCTTACGTATTAACAATTGAGAGAGGGGTTTCAAAGCTGTTTTTAGGTTTTATCCTCATCCATTAATAATTTCCTATTAAAATATTTCAAAAATATTTTCTCGCTGGTTCGATATATAGCTCTATTTGCCATCTAACTTTTTATCTATCTTTTAATCCTTTAGTTCGCTGCTTGCTATAGTAATAATATTTCATATTAGACATGATTATGCGTCAAGTATTACCGATCCCATTATGTGAAAACCTAAAGGACAAACGAAGAATTCTTCCTGCGCCAAAACTCAATATATTTTTCATTTGAAATCTGTCAACCGTCCCCTTACTGTTATCTCAAAAATAGAATAAAACCTCATACTTTACTACATTAAATTTGTATGTTGAATTTTATTACATTAATAGTGATGTTTACGTGTAATTTCAGCTGATGATTTGAAAGGACTACATGATATGAAAAAATGGACATGTTTCTTTTCAAGAAGGATTGCATATCATCATTTATCATTATGCATATCAACAGCTGGAATTCAGTACTAGAAAATTAAAATATTATTTTATGGTAGTGTAAAGAAGAAAATCTTCGATTTTTCATATCATTTATGATTTAATTACTCACATTTCTTCACTACTGAGAAGCACTGATACGTTTTTTTAATGCAAGTAGTATAAAAATTAATACTTTTCTTTCCATGATTAATTTACTCTAAGTATGCAAAGAATTCTCGTAGGCATCATCTTAGGAATGATTTTGTAGTTTTAAAAATCATCCACATTAATTTTACATCCCAGAAATAAGCTTCTGGCGTTTATTTCTATAATTTGATCCGTGGATACGTAATATTTCTCTATCTGCTCGCATTAAAATAATAATGGTATAGTCGATGCGCTCTCGACAAGTCGTCTCTGAGGATGCATAATATAATTTCCTCGTCCCTGTATCGCGAAATAATCCCACGGTAGAGCCACTTATGTACACCGTTTCTCCAGTCAACATCCGCCGAGATGAACCCTTCCTGCCGTCGGAAATATCTAGTCTATCGGAACGAGACTCAACGTTTTGCAGACCCAAAGGACTCGTTTGGCTTTCGATCCGCGCAAATCCCTAATGCCATCCTTCCACGGGGTCGTAAATCATCGTTAATTTACACTCCCACGGATGTTAAGATAGTGGCGGCGCGAAAGAGGGGGTGGAGTGGTGGTCTAGGAGATGTTACCGGGAGAGGAGCGGGGGAGTATTGGGGGGGAGGGCGTGCGGTCGGAGAAGAGTGACATTATTGATGTTGGCAGCGGCTCACCGACCGTTGGCCTCTTCGCAGCGTCCTTGAGACGATGGAGGAGAGGCAAGAGTCGTAGGTGGTAAGATGGTAGGGGGATTAAATGTTGGATTCTCCTGCTCGGGGAGGAGGTTATCTCGTCTGCTTCGTGGCACCGGTAGTCGGGGGAAGAATTCAGGCATGGAAAAGGTGGGGTTTTTCGACTGGAGAGGGGGTTCCGATATATTTCGACCCGACCTTGCTTTTGTGGAATCTGCGTGTTTCTCCCCGTCCCAACTCTCCGAATGCCTTCCGCGGCTCCTCCTCCTCCCGCCGCAGTCCTCGCGGTACGCGTAACCTAACTATCCAGTCGGTGTTGAAACTATCTATAATGGAGGAGTCTCCGATGGGTTTATAAGAGAGTTCGACGAGAGGCTGTGTGGAGATTCCAACCGATGGTGTGCCAAGGGATGGCTAGCGCCTTCCTCAGCCGTTTCGTAATTTTTGCGCAATCTCGGAATGTTTTACGATAATAGTCCGGTGTTCTCCTCGTCGTCATGGAAAGTTTATGCGAGTATTTGTTAGTTTCTACTCTGTAATACACCTGTCTTTTTCCAACCACTTCATTCCCTCAATTCCTAATTTTGACATTTATCATCTTCTATGTAATTCAATTAAGGTCTTCTTCTATACTTCTTCTCTTCTACCTTTCCCTCCAATGTACGCTTCACGAGATCATCAAAGTGTTACCGATTAATATACCTCTTCTTATTAATCCCACCCCTGTCTTACTTAACTCTTCGAGGGATTTTCCATTGCTATTCGGTGTATCACATTCATTTTTTACCTTTTTTCTATAGCACCACATGGCCGATGCTTTTAATTTTCTCTTCTTTGCTGGTACCCTATGCTTCACAGCCATGCAAAATGATAGATATATGAATCTTTTTCTTATTTTTGCTTTACATATGATGTTTTTAGTTATCGGTATCCACTTGACTGATTTGTTTGTACTTAAATGTAACCAATATCTTCTAGACGATATTATCTTTGTAATATTTTAGAGCTTCAGGAATCTCTCATTTGTGATGAATACATCTAATAAGCAGACCAAAATTCAGTTTGACTTCTAAAATTCCTTGTGACTTCGAGTATAAGATATACGAGCAAACTTTGGTTAAACAGAGCGTAATATAAATTCCTACAGCTATTTCCAGAAGGAGCTACTTTTTGGATTTGGTTACATCTCCACTGAAATAATCTTTGTAGTCAATAATTAGTCGACCTGCCTTCGTGGAATGCCATTTAATAAATGAAATCTGGACTGGAGAAAGATTACGAGTTAGACTAAGGTCATCCATTATATTTAGACAAGGTTCGCTCCTGGAGTGGCAATTTGTTTCCTGCCTACTTTCCTACTTAGTCTAACCTGACTATGATCGTGAAATGAAAGAGATGGATGTTTCGAAAAATCGTTTTGAATTTTTCACCGTGAACGATACGCGTGGTTAAAAATTAACGCTAACAGGGTAGGGGCTTAGAAATTCTAAATTTTGCAAACGTCTATAATCTGTTATAGTAAATACAGATTTTATGATGTAATATGATAAGCGTATTTATTAAATTAATTAAATCCTGTTTTGACTTGATGTCCTCTAAATTTAATAATTAAATTTATTACTCTGTGGATGACTTTACGAAAGTTTTGCTGAATTCTCCTTCATTAATAAAAACGGAAGTATTTCCAATCTTCAATCGGGGAATCATTTGGGACGGATCTATTTTAGGTACAATTTTCAGTTGGCTCACATTCACTTTTCTCTCTGGTGTATTTGCGAGCCTAAATTGCTCCCCAATTCGATCAAATTTGCTGAGGGTTCCGAATGCCCTGACGATTGAATGCGAGATGTGAGGACAATGGAACAAGTGGGGTCAATGCGACATCGAACCCGGCAATATTCATCCCTTTTTCCACCCTCCCATTCTTTCTACCCCGTCGCACCTGCGGATCGAACTGCAGGAACGCAGGTAGGGTTGGGATGCTCCCGTATCGACGGAACCCATCTGCTCCAACTCCAGCAGTGTTTTGCTCTCTTCGCGAACCTCAACTTTTCTTTTCTACTCACCCTTTAGAAGGTCTTTCCCCAACTCCCGTATCACGCAATCTCCACCTCTTCGCATTCTACATATTTCGACACGCACGACCGGGCCCCCTACATTTCTCTCCTTATCTCATCGATGCTCTTTTTTCACGAGTACTCTCCACTGGCGATGGTATTTTCCTTTTCTCGAGGTTCATTATACTCACGGGTTAAATTATTAGGGGCATTTTCCGCCGGATTTTTCGAATCGGACGCCTCGCTCTTATTCCAATGCGTAAAAGTGCATTATGAAACTCGGTCGAATGGACCGTGCACTTAAAATACAAGGAGGAAAATCGTTGTCCCATATTTCGTTTCGGTGTTCGACGACCCGATTGGCTTTCCGTTGGTATTTTACGGTGGCGATAAATTGCAACGCGTTTTGTTTTCGCCGGCGGTACTACGCCGAATTGCTCGGTACTCAGGACGGAATTCTCTCGGTGGTGTTTGGGCGGAATGGGCGGTGTAGAGTTTTCGGCTGGAAGGGAATCAATGGCAACATTAACCAGTTTTCCAAGTGGAAGACGTAAAAGTTTGTATCAAGAGATTCGAGCAAATGGGCCCATAACTTAGGTTTTCATAGCCTTGCCGAGTGGATTATTCCAAATGTGCCAAATGAATCCCGCTGGAACGTATATCTAAATTAACATATTTGGAACCTGTTGAATTTTATCAGCTACTAATTGGTTGCCCAAAAATAGATGAAAGTACTGGAGGAATCTCTGATCTCTATACCTAGTCTCACGCTTTATCTGACCACAAATTCCTCTATAATTTTATTCTCTGCCCTATTCTTTATATTAGTTTTCAGTTTTATTTTTTCGACATTTTAGCGGTAGCCATGGGTTTTAGGAAATTCAGTTTTCTTAACCTCATCGAAAGTTATACATTTCTCTATTCACTACACTACATGATTGCCCTTGAATTTGAGCTAAAATTGGTTGCTGATTTTTTGAAAATGGCAAACTGTTTTGTAATGACTTTTCCTTACTTACTCTTTTTTTGTTATTTTTGTTTATCGAAAGGCAAAAATAAAATACAACTACAATTGTCAGATATAACTATAGATTTGAATTCGAAAAATTTGAGGGTTTTTTAATCGAATGGGAACTGTCAAATTTATCTCCATCAGTAAGAAAATCTCGTCCCTTAGTTTAGGAAATATCAACAAAAAATTAAGAACAATTTATGATTATTAGTGGTGCAGATTCAATTGAACGTTCTTCGATCTTCTTTTTTCACTTTTCAATACCTTTTCGCCTTCGTTAATCTGCAAACAAGTATTTTTTTTTATAATATACCTGAGAAGGTCACTTTATAAATATAATTATTGTAGTTTTCAGTCTTTAAGACCAAATATTTAATGAGATTTAATGACAACTAGTTCCTTGGTAAATGTAGTATTCAAAAGTCATCCGGGATCTAATAATTTCGACTGTAGGAATGAATGGATTTATACAACTATTTTGTCCACGATATTAGCTTTTATTCTATTTATTGTGTTTGATTTAATTTCCATTCGGCCAGATATAATTGTAATTCACTTCAATGTATGTTTTTACTATACAGCTATTTTTAGAATGAATCCCACTTGTAATGGATAGTCTTTGCAATTTTTCAGTATGAAATAAAGGGCTGTTTTTCTCGTATATCCCTGGATGGCGAAAAATATCCGTTTGCAATACATTCCTTTTATAACTTCACATATATCAACGTCAACGTAATCTATTAGCGCTCTCCTTTCTCTGACCAAAATTAACCATGCATACAACTTTTCTTCTTTTTATGATTGGTTTCCTCTTCAGCCGTTTCTGAGACGAGTTTTGCCTTTCCCTTTTTCCTCATTTTATTTCATTTTATTTCCTCATTTATTTCATGCATCTCTTCCCTCACCAATCTGTCTCCCTCATGATCCACTCTACCGAATTTCTTTGCCTCTTTATGCATAACCGATGCATTTCCTTTCATGCTATATTTAGCACTTAGGATGTTGTTTTCCGGTACATATCTTTTACATTATGCCACACCTGCATCTCAAAAGCTTTCGGTCTTTTGACTCCATCTTTCCTCTTAAGTTCAACATTAAATCTTTGCTGTAAAATGCTTTAGACCAATTTTTCAGCTCTCTCTCCGAATACTTATTTTTATCGAAGCATCTGGTTTTCGTAAAACGAATGGTTTTCACGAGTATCCTTATCTATGACCTCTGCATTTCACTTTAACTCCTAAGATATGGATGATCGTGTTCTAAAAGTGTCAGCAGATTTTCTGCTATAAGTCGAAACTGAAAAAACAAAATTTCTATCTGCTCATATCCTCGTGTCTAAAATTCATAGTTCTATCCCTAACAAAATTATAAAAATTTTAATCTACATACCCTGTCTTATGATAATTCTTCATCATACTAATCTATAGCTCTTCGACATGCTTAACTCGTTGCACATCTCATAAGAATGCACGTCAAATAAACTTCATTTTGATGTGGTCGACTGAAAGAATACAAGCTAAGATTATCATTGCTACAGCTGTAGACAATGGACTATGTCAAGTCATTTAAAATATTTAATAAACCTTCTCGGTTTTCAAGAACGTGTCCGTGCAGACCACAGTTCCTTTTCATGTTTAATATCCGAATAATTGCGTGTGAATTTATTCAAGACATTATCGATTCACATACTATGTACATACACACTTCGCTGCCATTAACCCACTACTGAGAAGTGGAGGAGGATATCAAACAACTTTTATGATCCGTTCGAAGGCCGCGTCACCGTGATTGAATACGCTCTTCACGACTTTCGAAGTGAAGGACACTCACGAGTTGAAAGTCCGCTAGTGTCAGGAAACGAACCGAGCCCCGCTGAGCTAGAGCCCAGCGGTCTGTCAGCTACATCTTGCCATATTTGGGCAAGAAAGCAGGTTTTGGAAAATGTGCTTTTGTATTCATGAATATTTTTAGCTCTGAGTCGAAGCAGCAGGCTTTGAAAGATGTGACTTTGCATTAATAATTGTTTTTGTCACAGAATGTTGATTCGCAAGATGCTATTCTGAGCTAATGGTAGAATTAGTGATGTACAAAACGGGATGGATGGAGTGAGAGACTCTTAAATTTGTTTTATCTTTTGGATGTGCCTTAACAAGCTAATAAGCTGGTCCATTATTCTGATTCCGGATCTAACTGTTAACAAAATCGTTTCTTTTTGCTTGTACCTTTGAGTGACATATCTCCGTTGAAAAGGAGCTCAAAAAGTAGTTCTTTACTTTTATTCATTTAAACCTTGTGTTATCTTCTTTCAATCACTATAAAGTACGATTAATAAAAAATTATTTTTTGTTCTAACATCTGGAAAAGCAAAAAGTGAAAGTGCTGAAAACGTTTAGAGTAAAGGCTGAAATAAATTTAACAGAACCCAGCCATTTTTAAGTTTTAGCTGTTACAGCAAAAATAATGTAATTTTCACGTTGTATGAGCAATTTTTAATAAAATTATAAGAATAACTTTACTGTAGATCATCAAGTAGATTGAGTAATACCAGCTGTTAATTTAAAATTACAATAGACGAGGCATTGAGAAGGAAGGGGTTACGCAAAGGTGTTTATTTCATGGATATTTGTTCTCGGAGTCTTAATTTTGCACAGATGATGATTGTGAATATTGATGATGAATATTTTAGAGGAAGAATGAATCAATCGATTAAATAAAAACGATATAGGGAGAAATAAACCCAGGGAAATGCATATAATACAGAAACCACGGAGAACATATCGTACTGTAAACTACTCCATAGCTAGAAATAAACATAAAGCAGATATAAACATATAGCCAATTACCTGATGATGATGCTCTATATATCTAAACCTGGGTCGAGTGAGGCATGTTTGTGATATTGTATAAATTAAAATTGTTAGTGCACAATAGTAATTTTCTTTATTTTGTTATGTCTTACCACCAAGTGAAGGCCAAAATCATTGACGTTATAGTAACCTATCTTTCGGGTCAGTATCAGTTATACCTTCATAAAACTCTTATAAATAGTGCATACTAATATTGCTACTATTTTATTAATTTTTCCATTCCTTTGGTGTAAAATGGCAAAATTTAACATTTTCAGTGTAAAATCCCACTAGAAGATAAATTTTCCCCGAATAAGAGCACACATTTAGAAGTATTGTATAGATAATTTGCTTACTTACGGCACATTTGAGAAGCACTGCTATAAACTACGATTAGTTTGTTAAATTTAGAACTATCGAGCGCTTGGAATACAAATTACTGATACCCATAACATGGTTTATTCCACGCTGCAACCAGCTCCCGAATTTCTACGCTACGGCGAGCTATTTCTCTAGCTGTAGTAATATCTGCGGGCGAAAGAGATAAGTCATGAACGGCGAGAGAATTTGCGAATCTCTAAAAGGCTTTCGGAAAGGTCTTAAATTCATGTAGGAAGAGATTTTTGAGGTTACAGCAGATGCCATGTTGGCAAAAAATCGTTCACCAGTCGAGAGCTTTTTTTTTCTCTTATTTTCCGCGCATTTTCTTCGAGGTATTCGGGACGACGTCCTTGCAATGCCACGAGGAACTTCCCCCCTTCCCTCCCCTCCCTCTCCCTCCCTCTCCCACCTATCTCCGAGGCATTTCGCGAATTCTCAAGGATTCGGGTCATCCTCCGTTCTTCTGCGATCTTTTTTCTCTCTCTACCCCATTTGGATTCCTTCTCTTAGAAATATCCGTTGCTCTATAACTGTAACGCTCTCTTATGTAAGAGCCGACGGAGTGTGAACAAATGGGTTGCGAAGAATAAAAGGCAGCTTTTTTTTGTCTTCTCGTCGGAAGAGAGCCTTTAAGTTGGATTAATCGCTTCCTTGTAAATCCGCGTCCTTCGCGCGCTTGATTGGCGATATGCAAGGCGTCATTTTATTCTCTCCGTGGGATGAGATCCGCGGATTTTTGGTCCATAGCTGTGCGGGAAGATTACAATAGGCTATATTGATCTTATTTAGCCGAAATGAAATCAAGGTAAACCCTGAGAGAAATTGGGCGAAAATGAGCAAATGTGGGGATGATTTTCTTTGTAAACAAAAATGGCACAAATTTAAATCCTTAGGATAAGTAAAACTCATTATTTTCGTCCTCTTCAGTTTCCGGTTAAATGATACAATATGTTGGATTAACTCCACCTTAAGGCTTGCATATCGTATTGAAAGGACGATGGATCAAAGAATTTAAGTACTATGATAGACCTCGTAATTTCATAAATGTAATTCAGTTTTCTTTGGGGTGATAGTTATTAAAAGAATTTTCGTCCGTCGTTGCTTTCTTCTGGAATGAATGAGTCCAATATTCATCATAAAATATTAGATTTTCACCTGGTTTTAATGATAAAAATATACATACGTGCACACACACGCACACTAACTTCCATCTGAGGAGCATTTCGTTTGATTCTCGACGGGCACTGTGAAGTACTCTCAGTGATCTCAGCTGTCGGTGGATTTACATAAATAAAGCTAATAAATGCAGCTTATAATTCTGCTGTTTGTTTTCAAGTTTTGTGGATATGAAAACAAACTTTACTGCCGCATCCAAATCTTCTTTTATTATTTTTAGTGATAAACTGCACACATTCTTCGTGTGCATCGTGTCAACAAGAGAGCTGAGTTATTGAAGAAAATTTTCCCGCCTATAGACATGGATGAGGCATTAAAATTTCAAAAAATCCACTCATCCGCTTCTTATGCACTCATGCAGACGACTGATTATGCGGTCTAATGCATGGCGAGGATATTTTTCAGTCGCTCGCGACCGTGTCTGTATTTTTTTTTAGCAGTGAGTCTTGCAGACGTCATTACATCGCCTCGTGAATGTTCGTATTCACCAAGCTGTTCACATCCATCATCCGCCTCGATAACCCTTTCACAGTTTCTGGTCTATCAAACGTCGATGAGATGCCTTTCGTAGCAGAGAAATGCGTTGCTTATTCGTCTGAAACCTTGTCAACAAGTGACATAGGTAGGGAAACATACACTCTGTAGCGATGTCAAGATTCGTCGAATGTTCAAGTGTTATTACTTTTTCGAAACGATTAAAGCTTGCTTTCATAGGAAAACGATCGAGAAACACTGCCTTATAATACTTCCTTTCGTCTTAACATCACTTATCTATCGTTTTACATTAATCAAGTAAGCTGTCAAATATTTGTTCATCACTTAAAGCCTTTAGAAGAACAATTCTTCGTTACTTTATCATTATTAAAATATAAGTTAGTTAGTTGGAGTAAGAGTTTTAATTTTACTAGGGAGCCTTGAATGAATTTACTTTCGGTTGTGAGGAAGGTTCCTCTCTTTTGTGTTCAGCGGTGATGTTTTGACCTATTTTGCTGGAAATTATTCACTAATTTTACGTACTGCCGATCAATTTTAATAGAAATATTATGCATTTATGTTATAATGTGTTCTAGTTTTTTAGTCAGTATTGATGATATTAATGGATATTAATTCCTATGAATTTTTCTCTGTATTGTAGTAATAGCCTCATTTCAGATCGTCTCTATAGGATGTTTCTTGATCGGACGATTAAAATTACGATTCTTCATTTATATTAGAATACTTCAAATACAGTTTTCAGCCATTAAACTGACTAAAAAAGCTAGAATGCAGAATAATAACTTTCATTAGTTAAAAGAGTTAGAATTTAAATGTAGTGCAATTCCAGGTAAACTTTTCGTTTTCCATCATGAACAATGTGCATGATTCTCTGATTGCATAAATCTAAAGAACCCAAGTATTTTCGGCAAATAATAGAATAAATTTTGCTTATGTGTGAATTTCCTATATTTGAGAAGTTTCCTATGTTTTAAGATAAATGTATTGATTGAAATGTATTCAGCTAACAATAATTAATAGCAACAAAGAAATGACATTCAACATTTTTATAAGAGGATATATAAAAAATATGTATTGTTCGGGTCTTAATTTCGCCTAATTTAACTGTGAGAGAATTTAAGGTCAGTTGAGGATGAAATAATACTCCCAACCAAATGTTATTGAATTTTTCGCAAATTTTATACACATTTAAAAGATCTACAGTAATGAAGCTTCTACAGAAAATTTGATAAATTTATTAATTCGGCAAGAATTCTTCATCAAATTACCGAAATTTTAAAATAGGTATCGTGATGATTTATTGTCAATAAATGTTTTCTACGAGATAGGAGCTCTTATCACATGGCTGTTACTGGCAGACCAGAATATAATAAAGGAGGCATTCCGCAAATAAATAACACCTTAGGCGCCAAAATTTCACAAATAACCCTCGACGGGACTACGCTCTTTCAAAACAGGAGTCAGCAGATAATCACGTGAAAATCAGATCGTTCAAGGCTTGAACTCTTTCCTCCGATGTAGCTCCGGTCGAAACGGAAGTAAAAACGCGGAAAATTCCTGCTCCGATGCCCGAGATGGATTTTCTCTCTCCGGATATAAAAATAGGAAAGTTCTTGAAATCGAGCGTGATTTAGCCATTCTCTCTTCCAGAGCTAAGCATCTTTCATGTCAGCCTTAACCCCGGACACTCCGCCCACCTTAGAATGGCGCGTTCGTTGACATGGGCGCCATGGACGGGATGGGAGAGCCCAGCAAAGGCAGAATGGTGTGGTCAAGGACTTTCCCACTCCGAATCTCTTCATTCCCTCTTACAACCCTCCGCTACGTTCTTCCCATTTCCCTCCTACACAAACCATCAATCCCACTTTTTAATCCCAACCAACTACGGCACCTCCGTGGCATTGAAATCATTTTGTTCTTTTATGGATGTCACATCGCTCCCATCCGAAAATTTCCTCTTTCAACAAACGTCTCTCAGCCCCTTGAAGATGAGGAATGGGAGATTACAGCAGTAATTTAAAATTTTCGAAAACATATTGTTATTCTCTTACCGAGGAAGTTGAAAGGAATCTTAAGCAGCCTGTCATCGTGTTGATTGGAATTTGCATACGTGCAATTCAATAGAAGCCTCATCGAGTCGAGTTGGTATTTTCACCATAGGCGATATGCAGCCGTTTATATTGGTTTTTACTTCTTTACGGTTAATCTGATAGAACAGAAATTTTGATAGCATTTTGAAATAGACGAATAACTCTTCATAAGACTTGAAAATTTTAAAACACTTGAATAGATATTTTGAATTAATGAAATATTTATAATTTGTAAATCTCGTTACTAGTCTATTTCTATTGACGAGGAATTTATTTTCATAATTTTTAATATTTACAAGTCTAACTGTAGGGAAAGTCTAATATCCACCGTGTTTGGCTGTAGAGAAATTGGAGAACTTTTACAAAAGTTTCTTTTTTAATATAGCTTTCACTTCATTTCGCTCCAAAAATTTTTTATTTTTAAATCTCACGATTATTTTTAAAAGTAATTATTTTTATTTTGCTATTATCTAGGGAGAAATCAATTATATATATAGATATATGTGGTGAATATTTTATACATAATATCCTTGCATGGGCAATCCTGTAAAATGTAATGCTTAATTCATTCTCTGTAAATTTAACAAGACATGCTCATCTTCATATTATTTGGATAAAATTTTTGTATATCTATTTTTAATTTCGTTAAATAGTCGGCCCATCAGGAATTTTTGGTGTGAGCTTTTATAGTTAAAATGTAGCCTGGAATAATATGGAAGTTTCTAGTCGCGGTCTTTTTCTGAAGAGGTTATGAAGATTCATTAATCTCCCGTAACCTTACAGTAACCTTTGATGAAATATGTTTCATCCAGTTTAATCACTTTCATGGAATAGTAGCATTAAAGATACGCTTTTTATGATGAGTTAGTAGGGGTATATAAAATACATAAGAAGTTATCATATTTGAGAAGTGATATCTGAAATTCCTTACAGGACGATCTCCTCGTCAATTAAGCGAAAACAGTTCATTGGAAAAATGGGTTGTCTGACAGAATTAAAATGCTTCCGTTTGATATTTATCTCTAACGCCGCATTCTTTCGAGATTTTTATCTATTAATGAAGCTGTCTTAAAAAGCAGTTGATACCTCCATAAAAATCAAACTTCTCCAAGGATAACCACATCTTCTTCGTATATTGCCGTTCAAATACAACTTCTCAGACTCGCCTTCTCAGGTCCCACAGCATGAACTCGAATTCAATTAAATCCTCTTCTGAATTCGCACAAATATCTTCCGATGGATTCCTCCCGAATCTACGGAGATTTACTCAAATTCACCCATTCTCGTTTATCTTGGACCGAATCCAAATAGAAATATGACTTTTTTCATCGTTTGATCGTTTGATTCTCATTGTCGTTTAGAGATTGAAAATTTTAAGAATATGATGCATATAGAAAATGGGAAAGTTAACCTTTAAACCTCTTTCTCCATCAATATCGTATTTAACCATTAAGCAAATTTTCAATGCTTCATAGGAATTGTTCATTCATAATATAAGCAATTACATTCCATTCGAATATTTATAGAATGCATGCATATTACTCACGCTGTTTCCACGTGGAGAAAGTACTTTATTTACCTCGTTTTATCGCTATATTTCTCTATACTTTCTTATTATTGCTTACTTCTTACGATACACCGTTCGATTCATCTTTACATACATTTCTTATAATTCTGTGAATCTCACACGTTTCCTTTTTAAGAATCTCATTTAGAACGCAACGAACTCTCGGTTTTCCTTCCACTTTACTACTACTCATATTCTCCTCATACACCACATTAGCGGTTTTACTTTCATCTATCCTTTCCGTAATTTCGTTTAATATCAAAACAGCTATTTCATAACAACAGCGCTGCTTTGCCTTTAGTTCACATTCATTACTTATTTATTACTAACTTCGGCACTCCTGTTCTTGCCACGCGCTTTTCCCTCATACTCCATCACAAGAGCACTCAGTTTAAAGAAAAGGGAGATTGTGACTCTTCATCAAGGCTCATGGGAAAATTCCTGGACTCGAAAAAAGTCAATCTAGACAGCATGTCTGAATGTTCTGATAAGATTGCATAATGGTTAGAGCATCCATCCGGCAAAAGGAAGATCCCGGCTCAGAATCTGGTCTTTCCAGACATTTTTCATGTCCGTATTTCTTTGAGTATTCTGCTAAATTCAGAAATTGAAATTAACTGTAAAAAGTAGTATATCCAGTTTAGAGAAATTGTTTCCATTACAAGTATTTAAATTGATTGGAATATAAGTTTTTATTTGAAGACTTCTCCGTCTTTGAACTATCCCAAGATTTAAAAATCTGATTATCATTAGTATTAGGTATGTATTTTTGTGCTGTATAATTTTACTAGTAATATCTACAGATCTCATTTACATGTTTAATGACCTAAATGCGCCGGGTGTTTAAGGCGTTAGTAGTGCTCTATCAGCTATAAGTCGATGTCTGTATTTTAAACTATCCTTTCCGAATCTCTCTTTATGAACGGAATAAGGGATTAACATTCATTTATTTGTTTAGAGAGCCAATATAGATCTAAAGATAGCTTCTAAAACTACCTTAGGTACTACTAGGTAAATAAATCTCAAGAAACAAACGGAAGTGTAAAAGTCATAAGTGACTGGGACTCTACTCCAATTAAAAGCTCTTTTCAAGCGGATGTTTTAAACCAATTTAAGTTACCACTTGGACCAGTCACACTCTGTTTTAGTTAAGCTTTTTAGGCAGGGCGGGTAGAGGCGCCAGCTGAGCGGCACTCACCAAAGTCACGGTCCTCATAGACACAGCTAGCCTTGGTGAGAGGGAGCAGAGACCAAGTGATTACTGCCGAGAGAAAAAGGAATTCCGTATTCCAAAGGATAGCACTCAAGTAACCGGACTTCCTCCGGAAAACTCCACGGCGTTAAGTGTAGCGTGGAAGGGCGAGTCCACTCCTTTTCCAGGAAAAAACCAAATCAGTCCTGCCTTATGCAAATTGGAGGATATGAAAGTCCGGGACGCCACCTATTCCTCACCCTAACGAAAGTCATTTCATTTCCAATCCACCTTTTCTTTGTCTCAAGGCTACTCCGCCGTTATGTCCTTTAACCTCTCATCCCATCTCCGCCATTTCGTCCACGGCACCCATCTCTCCCACTCCAAATCGCTATACTCTTCGCGTCCTTCACCCTCACTATAATATATTCTCTCTTTCTCCATCTACCCCCTCACATTCTCTCTATCTACTCGCCTTACACTCCTCTTCTGCCACTTAGCCTTGAGGGAGGCCCACTAGCCATTCACCAAGGCTATCATGGTTCAACACCCGCTGCAGGCACGTAGTCTCCGTCATTGAAACTAAGCGTGATGCGGTGGTTTGTCCTTAGCTCACCTCTCCTTTTTTCTCTTTCTCTAGTTTCTATTTCCATCTCTTTTTCTGGTCGCTTCCCACTCGCGTACCAACCGTGCGGATATTTGCTTCCTCACTCTTTAGAGGTCGGGTCACTTTGAGGAGCGGTTTCTGACGTGTGCTACGCGAATCGATTCTCTGCATCCTTGATGCTTTTCGATGTTTTCAGCTCCGTGTCTCAACTCATTAGAGTGCGGTTGGTTTTTTGTTTCTCGCAGTGGATCTTCGTTTGGAAAGCCGCATGTTTACATGTGGATATTACCAGGTGCGTTCTTAATCGCGTGGATCCCTAAACGAGTTTCAGTAATGCTCGGGTTATTATTGGTGCTAAGAAATGCGAGGAATGGTTTCAGTTACGCGCTTACGTTGGAAATAATTTTGCATTTTCTTCCATTATGGATTTTAATAACATATTAAAAGAAAACAATAGAAGTCTGATTACGTCATTTGTTAGAACTATCATAAAAACTCATGTATTGATGCCATGGATGAGATATAAACTTGAATAGTAAATCTATCATTGTAAACATTATCAAAATTATATGAATTTTGAAATATGATACAAGTATCATATACTTAAATCTCCAACTTTCAAATTTTCATTCTTCAGTGGTACTTTTGTAAATGTTTCTTGTTTTTAAGCGATTAAAGATTTCTCGCACAACTCAGACAAACATACATATACCAAGGCTTTCTCGAGAATGACTCGCTTAAATGTCTTACAGGACAAAAATCAATAATACTAATGAAACGCTCATCAAATAAAAGAGAGAAAACGTGATTACAACGCGCCCGATTTTTATGATGCTTATTTGTGAATGAACCCTCAGGATTTCGATCATTTCGTCCAGATGTATTACACGAAGCTCCTAGGCTCTCCGCCACTATCATATCGTTTATAGTTATTTTATTTTCCATTTCAAACACACCATTTATTAAATACCAGAAAATTAGATGTAATATAATATGAGAAAAAATATTTCCAAAATATATGAATCGAATACAAACGTTCAACCATTATATATGAAGCAGCACTTTAGAGAAAAATTCTTGATGTATTAACGTTTAGGTTAGAAATGTATCTTATGCACTATTTAACCATACTGAGGAAATTAGGTAATTTTCATCATTTTGGTAATTTTTAAACTTGCACTACAAGTTATTCGATAAGCAGTCGCATAAATAAAAATTTCCATATACCGTAATTTCCATAATCTGAATCGATATTCACCCCTACTAAAAGTAATTGATTCCGACTACGAGGAGATACGCTTACCATAAAGCGATTTCAAGCTGGAACATTTAAGGTGCAATGTAATCAATCAAAATGATTTATAATTGTAATTTCTTTCACAATAATTTGCCATCAAAAAGGCATTAAATAACGAAGCAGTTTGTGCGCCAACAAATATATAAAAGGAATTCATTACTAAAAAAGGCCATGAAAGTAATCTATAGTACCGGAACTCGAACCTTTCGGGAGAAATGCAGAAGACTCGGGTTCAGATTCTGGTACTATCATACTTTTTTGTCTTTTTTCATAGGAAATTTTCTATATGCATACAATTACGTACAAAATTACCCGTCTCCGCTTTCCTATAGGAGAAATTGTTGCCGCAGCCCTTGAATGTTTATTGTATCTAGTTTTTGTATATCAAAGAAAAATATAGGATTACAAATACTTGATATTAAAGAAAGCTTCAAGTTATCTATCATATTCAAAAGAGGCATGAAAAATGTATTTTAAAGCAATATCTGATGCTTAAAATTGGTGGAAAGCGTATCGAAATCATGCAATTCTTCATGCATCCTGTGTGATCAATGAATGAACCTCTGGGAGGGAAGAGATCTAAATATGAGAGAGATGCGAGTTGACGTGTTGAATCGCATTTCCTACCTCAAGAAGAAGAGAAAGACTTGACCTTTCCAAAGAAAGAGCGCTTAGATCTCTGGTCGGGGAAAAGATAAAAAAGGGACTTTTCCAAGGCGATAAATTTGGTGGTTAAGAGGAGATTGATCACGGGTGAATAAATCTGAATAAACGTAAGACAATACTTCTGGTCACGTTTTGTAAATTTCCCTGCTCCTGTTGATTTTTATCCTTTTTGAGGCCATGAATAAATCATTAGGAGACTATTAATTCTCTATCCCGTACCATTCCAAACCATGTATTTTCACGACCGATTTCACCTTTCTGAATCTTCATTTATCAAGGCCGCTTACGAATGCATTACAAAAAATTTATAAATCGTTAAAATCGATCACAAGTTAAATCAAGGTATATCATGGATGAAATTATTTTATTGATTGATATTGATGGGAGATGAAATATGCCTTGCGGGAAATCAGATCTCATGAGAAACATTCTTAATAAAAGGAGAACGTGAGGATAGCTAACACTTCGCAACATTTGTTTCTTTTATTTAATTAAATAAAAGTAGATTGAACAACATCTATTATCATCATATCATCGTTATTAAATTAAGTGGATGACAGATGTGAGAAATCTAAGTATGTTTCATCATGTTGGCATTCAAAAGTGGTTGAGTGACAGAATGTATTGTGAAATATCTTATCAAAATTAAGTACCACGGATGCGTTTAATCAAAATCATCCCTGTCTTTCCTTAACGGGATCAGTCTATTTTTATCCGACCTCGGCACCTGAGAAAGTCGTCTGACAACTCCTTGATGCTGAGGTCATGATTTCGAATCCCGGAGGCCATCGATTTTAGTGTTACAATGTTACAACCATTCGAGTTCTAGAAATTCGAGAGGGTACGGACTGATTATCTCCCGGACAAAAGATATGCCAGACATGGATTTGGAGCCTCGAATTAAGAAATGTCGATCACTGTAGATTTACTTTTTACGTAAGTTTTAAGACTAAAAATGTATTAGTAAGGTTTAAGTTAGACAAAAAAAGGTTTTAAATACCAAAATATGTGAATTAAAGCGAATTTATACAAAGGATATGATAATCCTCTGCTTTTGAAAAGGGAGAGCTTCGATTTTAGTACGTTAAGGAAGTAGAGTTTTTAATATTTTTATTATCAATCGCTCATTCACGCCAGCCAGCAATGTTCTACAATGCAAATCCCTAATGGTCACTTTGGATAAAATGCTGAAACTCATGAAAGATTAAAGAAAGATAAGAAGATGATCTTAAAAATACGGCGCAGAGAAAGTTTTTGGGCTACTTAAAACAATGCTGATTGGAAAAATATTATATTAACGTTTTTTCAAAAATGAATGCGAAAAAATCTCAATAAAACCAGGTGCAAACAGAAAGATTTTTCTCATGATTGATAATCTCATTTCTTATATTTGAGATCATATCGCGGAATTAAATAGTTTTCATAAAATCTTGTTCATTTGGCTCGTCACGCGTTACAGCGGAATACCATTTATATTGATGTGAGTCAATTTATTTTATGTCCTCATTATCCTAAAGTCAATGTAGAAAACTTTGGATTTAGTATGTTTTCATCCTTAGATCTAAGAAGGGGATGCAGTAAATTCGTCTTGGCGTTTGATTACAAAAATATTTCCACGTTCATCAAATTGTTTTCAAAAATCAAATACCATTTGTTTTCCATATTCGAGACTTCATGAGGTAGCTTTATCTCGGAATATTTAATCAAACTGAATTTTTGTCAAAATTAAAAATCTCTTTCAGAAGATCCTCGTATCTCGTTAAAATTCAAGGTCAGAATATCGATTTAAATAATTAATTAATGCTTGGCAATTAAATCGGTGTATGCGTAACTCTATAAGAGTTGTCAGATCGTAAATTTATTAACGCAAGATAAAAGTTTATTCCCATTGAGTGAGGAGAATTTTTATTTTCATAGAATTCAAAGCCGTAACTCTTTGGAAAAAGAAGGCTCCATACAGTGCACTTTACTGCCATTAAAATGAGTGTTGCTGTAAATGACATGCCCAAGGACTCTGTGAAGTGAGAGACGTACCATAAACAGCCACTTAATATGCAGATATTTTGTTTGCTCAGATGTTCGCCTTGAACTACCTATATGATCTTCTCGAAATCATTTACGGTACGTTCTCCAAATACTGATATCGTGCATTGTAATTCCAAAATTAGCTGGAACCGAGGAATCGGACGTGATAAATCTTTCTTGACAGGATAATAATAGGATAGTTTAAAATATCATGTTTTTTAATGTCATCAGGTTGAATAGAAAAGCTCGTTACGAAACCTTTCGAAATTGCAACATCGGAGTATTTTTTGAAATTAAATTTAAATCACTTTCCTTGTGAGAGATAGTTAAGAAGAATAGAACTATAGTATAAATGAGCTACATTGAAGCTATTGTTATTTATAAACATTAAGGTCCAATATTGTGTTTTTTTCCGGCAATATCCTTTGTTTCTTAAACCTTATTCTTTATTTGAATGAGTTATATATTTAGTAATGTTACTTAAATATTCTCTGTTCTAAGTAATAATATAGTATAGTATATAATATATAATTATGTTCTTCCAGGACCTTCAAGGAAGGACGTTCACAAATCAACGAGCCAGCAAAATGAGTAGCATTTTGGTATACATGTTAACAAAAATCCTTAACCTTACACAACTAAATTCTCTTGATATTAAAATTTGAATTTGAATTGAACTTTATTTATTTTCTCTCTTTACCTAGGATCGAGCATTATTTTTTTTCATACATAAGAACAGAAAATTTTTTATTTTCATAAGATATATGTTGAGGTTTTGCTGAATCTCCAACGTTTACATGTAAGTGTTTCATAGGGTTTCTGATTGCTTTCCTTACTTTTGAGCAAGGATCCAAGGGCTTTTACGTTGTCTTCTGTATTACCATTATATAGCATCGTTAAAAACTTATATAGTCGGTCGTATAAGGCTCTTAGAAGACTTAAGTCATAATGGTCCGAGCAATAGAAAAGCTTTCTATTATTTTATCCGTAATCAAAGTCGTTTGCCTAAAGATATGAATCGGTCCCCGCTAGGCATTCTCACGTTAGGCGCTCCACACCCTAAAAAGGTTGGGCGCCTTTGATTTATATCGTTCCAAAAATAGCTTCCGACATGTCCGTTATCATCTTAGTCTTTGTAACAGCTGCAGGGACCTCGAGGCCGCACCGGCGAAATAACCACTCTCGTCTATTATCACGGTGGACCAATCGTCCATCCCCACGGGGAAGGCAAGACTCGCATACCTGAGTACACCAGAAGTAGAATCGTATTCGTTAGATTGACGATTTTTATTCGGGAGGCCCTCATTTGGAAATCCGAGATGACGACTGTTAGCTTTTGTCAGTATCGTCATTATCCATACAATAAAAATGATCTCCGATCATATCTTAAAAAAGCAGATTCTGATGAAATGAATCCAAAAAACCGTCTGTTTTAAAATATTTCAAAAAATTTAGAGGATATGAAAGGTTCGTTCTTCCATCCCAAGAATTTTTAAGGGGTAAAATTTTCCTCTCCTATTTTGGGGTTTTCTATGTAACTTTTCGGAATGAGAGAAATAACGGTTACAAAGCAAAAAGTTTTCTCAGAACGGATGTATGTTCGAGGAAGTTTCGTCTTTTTAGAATTTGTAGCATTCATACTACAAACAACAGAGATTAGGATACATTCAGGAAATTAAATATTTGTATTACGTATTTCATCTTTTAAAGAAAAGGGGGAAGATAAAGCTGGCGATTACCGCCCCAATGAACTCTGTACCATTCTGATGTTGGTAATAATGGACGTATTTAAAACATTTTGAAATAGAACATTTTATAGACACCTATCTCCCGTAATCATTTGTGGCTTTTATGGTATTGATTGATAATTTGCATCACATTTAATTTCAAATTCACTAAGTGGAAATTGTAGCATACCAATATGATAACCCCTTAAACATAATATGGATCTGCTTTTGAAACAAGTCAGAATAAAATTTTATGTCAATTTTATTAGCAACCACAACGTAATACATGTTACGCAGAATTGAGAACGAATCCACGGCTTATAGATTCCCAGTAAATATGTACCCCTTACTCGTAAATCGTCTCCGCGAGGAACGGCCAATACAAAGGGAGACGTGTAACGAACTTGGGCGAGAGGTATTTCGCACGCATTCCAAGCATCCTTGCCGAAAAACATCCTCAGGGCCCATTCAACTCCCGTGCCTCATGGTCTGGCGAGAGGAGGGAGGGCAGTAGGGCTCAGCAGAGGGGGGAAGAGAACATTGGACGACCTTGAGCAAATGCCAAAGTTTAGACAAGCACTACACCTCTGTCGCCTCGCCCTCTTCCCCTCAGCGGATCACCTATCGTTCGCCTCTCCTCCCACTCTAGCCATCTCCGAAGACGGATGACTTAAATTTAAACTCGGCGCCAGGAGTCTGCGAAACCCCACCCCCTCTACGCCCACGCCCTCTCCTACCGCCCCTCTCAATTTCTCCGTACTGCTCTACGATTTTCCCTCCCTCATTTACATTCGTTCCTTCCACGTTTTCCGCCCGCTTTTCCCGAAACTCGGTCCCGTAATCGCGATCCGGTCGTTTTTTTCGCCCTCGTTCCCCCGATTTTTTTGCAACTTTCCTCAAAGCCCTCCTTTCCCGACGGCCACGCTTTTCGAGGGTGGAAATTTTCGCTTCGTCGCGGAGTTTGAACGCGAATTGCCCATCCCGATGGTCCTAACTCAGGGAAGTTCCTAGAAACTAGCCCGAAAAGGGCAATTAAAGTCGGTTTCCTCATAAACTCATGTACTACATTTAATTTTTAGAATGCTGTCTTGTCGTGATAAACTCGGTAGATTTGTAGTGATTGAACAAAACATTCACAAGATAAGATAATTCAAGCTTATCTTCACATCCTTGGCAAAAGGGTACGATCGCCCTCTCCTGGATCCGTCAAGGTCCTATGCAGGGCCCAAACTTCCTCTGGGCCAGAGCACTTTTTCACGGCTGGGATATTCTGCAATTCAAACCAAGTGAAATTTAGGTCCTGGTCCTAATCTAGTGTTATTTTCTTGTTGAAACGGATTAACGTCACACGTGACAGAACGTGAAGTGTACTTCGATCATGCATGAATTCGTGGATATGAAACCCCGTCACAGCTCGATTTCCTCCAGTTGACAGATATTGGTGATTTTTTGTTAGTTCTACGGCGATATTCGTACACGTGCTTGCATGGATGCAAGGTCTCTCCAAGGTATTCTGGCCTCTTGAGTGTCAAGGTATCCGTCGATAGGTCCTCTCATCTTACGGTTGAAATCAAGCGGTGAGAGAATTTAGAATGAAGTTTATATTGTTTTATTTAAGGTATATAAGTGTACTTGAGATTACAACGGAAGCCTAAAAATGTAAACCATTTAAAAATATTGCTCAATTTTTAGCTACTTAGCCCGGTCAATTTTTTTGGTCTGATATGACAGGTTCATGGTCATCAATCAAGGTTATTTAAGTATATATGTCTTATTTCCAGCCGGAGTATCTGCAAGAAATTTACATCATTCATATCCTTTGAATAACGTATATAAGAATAAATTAATTGCTTTTTCGGGTGCCCATAAATACTGCTCACTTATACTGTATATAAATTGTTACAAAATAAGATCAGTACCAATAATCAATTTATGAGTAGAATAAAGAAACACTAGTAATTCCGATGATAGCCAAGTGGGTAGTACATTCGTCTTTTGTGAAATGGGTTCTATTCACGGTGGGAAGCACACATGCGCGAAATCACTTAAGCTTTCGAAGCACACAAAAAAACTACTACTACCATGAGGAAACAGTCGAAATTATAAGTTACAAAGAATAGCAACTATGCATAGCTATTTTAACTTTATCGTTCGCCAGGGCAAACTTTTATCCTTAAAACTAAAATTTCAACGACTGATAGTCATTTCTATGTCGTAAAGTTTAAAACTGATAATTCCAAAATCAACTTGGAAAATCCGGTAGACCTCAGACTTCATATATTTCTCGTTCAACGAAACCAAGTCCAAAAATGGCTGAAGATTTCAGACTGCTTTTTTCCTGAATTTCCTTGGATTGAGTATATCAACTTCCTTGATGAGGGATGTGAGAATCCGTTCAAATTATTTTAGCCGACGGTAACTTCACCTAATACTTTCATTTTATTATGTACCGTCATGAGGCAAATTGAGAATAACCTTAATGTTCGAAATTGCTCTCATGATAAAGTTTTACTTTGGACTTTTAAAAACTATCGCCGAACGAATTTTCTTGATAAATTTATAAAATAGTTTTGCGAATGGAATATTTCTACAGCCCGCATACTCTCCATTCCTACCATTTGTGACGGATGAGTATTTCGTTACTTAAAAAAAGAAAAGGAAACAGGATGGCGACCATAAGGTATATCACTTGGAGCCACCGCCCAGTCTTCGCACCGATATCGTATGTGCATTTATTCATTTATTTATGCTCGGGAATTCCGATTGGATTGGAATCTCTTTACGTACTTATTACTTCTCTTAACTTGCGGACCTCCGGTTTCTCGTCTGTTCCCCTCCTACTTCTTTTACTCTGCCATTGTCCTTTATTCGGACTACCGCCCATACGGGGAGACATCGGACCGGGTTTTATCAGTGCAGAGGGCTGTAGACTGGCTCCAGGAATTCCTCTCTGGTTTTTTGCCCCCAAAACCGGATGCTCCTTATTTTTTTGCGATGCGCGGATTGTTTTCGTCTTTCTGCAGGTCCCTTTTCCTCTATTTTCTGCCCCAAGTCTCATCTCAAAATTTCACGGAATTTATTTATGGAACGGAACTAGTGGTCCGATATTATTTTACTGGCCGATGTTGTAGAATGGGGTTTTAATCTAATATATTTGAATACTGAGAAGAGTAAAACTAGCTTGTCTCAATCTCCGACTTAATTAACGTGAGGTAAAACGACGACTTTGAAGACGAGAAATGATTTTATTTCAAGAAATAGTTTCATCTTTTTCTTTGTGTTATGTTTAATATGTTACTGTCCCATATCTGTTTCGTATATTCACTTTTTATCGTGAAGTATTCAATAGTGTTACTTAGTGCTAAAAAATCTGCACGGAAAAACAGTATCATATTTGATTTAATCATCATCAAATGTCACTGAAGTGAAGGACTATTTCCTGTGCTTTTTTGCTTGATTGTGATTGGTTGAATATATTTATCATCGAACAATTGAAATAGAAACGGAGAGGATTCGGTTTGGTCGATAATAATCCTTTAGATAAGGAATAATTTTTTAAGTTCATGACCACCAAATTTAAATAATCCGATATATTTTCTTACCTTTTCGTGTCGAATAATTATTCGACTAAAGAATGAATTTGAGTTCGCTCACGTATGAATTGATGGTCAAAATAAGTAGAAAGTGATAATATAAAAATAGTATTTGCCTATCCTCGGTTATTTCCGAAAGGAACTTAAAAGCCAAAGTGCACCCGCACTAAGAAAGTAAAATTCAAATAAAGCAATTGCGGTAGTTTTAAAGAGAATTTATTATATCATCTTAACACCTGTCGTGTAACTGGTCATTTTCTATACATGTATTCGGATTCACGTAATAATAGATTGCTCAAAATATTTGACAAAGCATCATCAATCTTACCATATCAGTCTATTAATCTAAAACTGCGGCCTACCTGGCGCTACGCAGTAAGATAATCGGTACTTTCTACCATTTTATTATAAAATGTTATCTTTATAAACTTGACACTGTTTTTAAGCATAAACAAAATAAACTTTCACATCTGAAGAAACAAAAAGCGAATTTCGAATGAATATCTATGATAGCAACTTATGGTCCAGAGATTCGCAGTAATACCCAGGAGTTCTATAATCTTAATATAAGAAAGTTTTGTAAGAAAAATCTTATGCCTAAATATCACACTTCTAGCGAATAATGCTTTAGAATATTTTCTCTTGCATATGTTTCGCAGAGGAAAGGGATACGGTTACTTCTCAAGCAAAGGCTCAAGCACCTAGAAAATATCTATAGGAGAATCGGACATGAATAATGTGTGGTGGAACCGGGGCTAGAACATGAATCTCTCAATTTCCGATAGTTTGTTTTATCTACGTGTTAAGCTATCCGGCCAAAAAATTCTAAAGTCATAACTACGCCTCCAGGATGGAAAATTTGAATGTTTTGGCTGAATGGATAGAGCAACCAACCGGCAATGCTGAGATCTGGGTTCGAGTCCCGGTACCGTAATTTCGTTTCTCTATATTTACTTTAATTTTGGTCTCATTAATTTGGTTTAACGTGATCAGGGAAAACTCTTTCTGGCTGTAACTGGTAGCTAAACTTAATATGAGCTGCTATATATAAGACAGGTATAAAGAAATAATCTCATTAAGATTTCGTGGATGACTGCGTAGTAATCCGTTTTTGGCTGAAAAAGAAAACAGAAAAAGAACAGTTGCTCACTATCCGTTAATCCGTTAACGTAAGGTGATTCAGAGCCTCGTGTAAGGAATGATGAATTTTATTTTTTCATCGTATATAAAGACCTGGTAATTCCAATCGATTTCGGTATAATTAGGATATTACGTGACGAATCGTAAGGAGACCTGAAATGTCCGTTGCATTCGCACACATTCCTGAGTTGGTTAACCTCCTCGAGCACTCGCCAAGTACCCATTCATTTTCATCAAAACACCCGAAAATTGAGTGGGAGCAGTTTTATATGGTGTCGAGTAACATCCTGTTTATTCATGGAGGAGACCCGAAAATGTGCATGGGCTGGGCGGATGTGGAGGATTGAAGAGTATCTTGGGCGTGATCGCATACTGTTGTTCCACGCCTTCCTCGACCGTTGCATGTTGTAATCAAGACCCCGGAATGCGCTCGCTGAATTATTCTTATTAAATTTTGCCGCTTCATGGCCCTTGCTTAAAAAGAGTCATATCTGTCCTTGCTACTCCCTTTCTCTCCTTTTGCCTCTCCTTAGGCGTTTTCTTCTCTGCGGCTGACGGATTGTCCGATCTCACCGCAACCACAACTGACTTAACTCGACGCATTGTTTTGCTTTCGGTGCCGAAAAAAACTCCCCAATTCAAAAATAGAAGTTTGTTTTCCACCTATCCCTTTACGAAACTGTGAAGCGATACGCTAATGGAACTGGATAGGTATTTTTAGATGGAGGAGGGCCGTTTGTTATAATAGATACGTCTCGTGGTGAATCAGGGAATGTAGTGGTTTTTCAGCGAAATATTTGTTCCGCGTAAACGAAAATTTTCTTAACTTTTAATTTTGGATTACTAGTTTATATTTGCTCGTTATTTCAAATCAGGTAAAAATTTCCAACCTACAGTGGAGCATGAGTGAATCAAGAATGATCAAGAACAAAGATCAATAGTTTAATTGGGATATGAACCGTGATCTCGGAGTTGTTAAGTCAAGAGCTACCGCCAACACTATAAAGACTAATTTATACCGGCTTTCATATTCGGTATATAATCGAAACTTTAATCTAAATTGAATAGCTTCCTATAATGTAGATTTTTATATTTCATATCAAAGAAGTTTGATCCTCTGGATTAAAAAG
Organism: Pachydiplax longipennis; assembly: GCA_036926295.1. Lineage (NCBI taxonomy): Eukaryota > Metazoa > Arthropoda > Insecta > Odonata > Libellulidae > Pachydiplax > Pachydiplax longipennis. Next base: position 15,631,842 of record JAVFKF010000004.1, on the reverse strand, counting down.
GTAAAGATAGTGATGAACTCTCATAAGAAATTATCTAAGAATGTGACAATTAAATTGAATCAATATATCCTTCCTGAAAGTTTCCGCGTCATCCGCGCATGCTTTGGAAACTCCGTGAATTTCGAACTCTCCATGAAATCAAAAGATTTTCTTTATTGTGAAAAAATGAGCAAACGCAATGACATTAGGGATCGGATTGCTTTTTTCAACGTAAGATGCAATTAAATTAGGAATCATAAAAAAACAAGCTCTTTTTATTGCTATAGATCAGTAAAGATATTTTTTGATGTCCGAGAAGTTTTTACTACGAAACTAACGGTGCACTTTCCAAAAGTTTTAAGTGCGGTAAAAGAAACTCTACCTCTAAAAACTAGCAACATCAAGTATTGGAACTAAAGTCACCCAAAGTCAGTCAGTAAAGAGAAATTTCTATATGCTCACAGAGATTGATTAAATTGATTCCTTTCCTAATTTACGGTTGCCCAATGGGCTGAAATGTGTCCGATTCTTTTTTAAAAGAAATGCAATTCAAATTGGGATTCGGAATGAAATATATGCTGTCAAATGTAAAAATATTTCCTAGCTATTTCAATGTGGCACTTGAAATTTTTACTTGTAAGCAGGTCATAATAAAACAAAATTTTTGGTTGATGAAGAAACAATGGAATAGGTCGCATTTTCATATTTCCAACTATGAATACTAATTGAAAGTATAGCAAGAATAATACAATATGATTAAAGTGAAGACGGTCAGGAAAAATTAGAGATTCAAGTTTGTTTCCTATCTCAAGTTCTAATAGAATTTCTTCTTTGATATACCCTTATTTAAGAGTAATCTCTAAAGATTCCCTAATACCCGCTTTTTTCCATATATTTGTTTGGTGTTTGTTTTTGAATTCTTTGTGTTTTGTATTTACTACCTGACTCCAGGGGAATTTATCAGAGCAAATAGAAATGTTTCTTATTAGTTTATACATCAATAACTCTGTTCTTATCGAAAGAAGTACTTTTCAGTTGATTCATTATCTGTGTAGCATAGATTTGTTTTAATTTGATATTTTCACCAGCTCCATTAATTTTTATTCTAAGATAAAAAACCTGCATTCAAACAGGGATTACAGTTATTCGGACACTCTTTATCTTTGGCATAATTTCACCTTAGAAGGGTCTCAGATAACTGAAGGTTTTGCAAGCTGCTAATAATGCATTATGTTTGATGAAGTATGAATAATCGATCGAAAGTTGTTGTTTTATGGTAATAATTCTTAAAGTGAGAATAAAAAATAAATTTACTGTTTAATCTCCTATCAAAATTTGAATTGAAAATTAGATTTAACGTTCAGGAAAGAATAATTTACTGAAAATTGGTTTAGAGGCTCAAAGACAGCTGTTTGGGTACTGCTATCCAGATTGAAACTAAAGCGAATTTGGAGAAGATTGGATTAATTTATGTTACGATACCCTTCTTTCCTAAGGAAGCAACAAAAAATAGGATTTGACATTAACTCTTTTAATGAGAACATTTTCCGCTTTGCACTCTCTCTCGATGGAATAAAAAATGTCACCGTAGCGGCCTGGCTCTTACGAGTAATCATACGCTATTATCTTTCTTCCGGAGTGAGAATCTCGCACACTCGTCCTTGAAAAACAGTTACGGACCGATAATTGCGGATGAAAAATTATCTTTCCCCGTGAAGTATTTAATCGCGAGAAAAGTCGAGTGTGCGCGGTCAAGTCTTTCCCCTACCTCGGATAATCTTCGAGATTTAATAGTCGGACCCTCATTACCATTCAGCAAAAAGACCCTCCGCACACATCCCAAGGCAATCGATTGATTTAAAACTTATCTCGTGTATGTGTTTCAATCGCACTTTTTCGTTACTTCTTCATCCCCCCTTTTCATATTACATCGTAGCCAAGTGCATAGCCATCAATCGCGAGGTCAGCTAGCTGAGCAAGTTGGCTCTGCCCAAGGGTCTCACTCCTCTATCCATGTATATGTCCATCCGTTTCAGTAAGCCTTCCAGGGATTAAACACGAGACAAGTCCGCGGTTGCCAATGCTGTGTCTCCTTCTATCAGTTCGAATATCGAGTACTTTGTGCGAGAATATGTTGTCTTAAAGGTGTTACCCACCCTAACACTTTAAGCTCGACTTTGTTTTGCTGATTTTCAGCTGAGAAAGCGGCTCTGTGATATGCTATTGTCTCTATATCTAAGACTCACCATAGCAATTATTTCAATAGAATGTGGGCTAGTAACGAAGCCTAACTAATCCTCTATAATAATAAGCATCAACCAAAGTCTCCAAAATCACATGTTTCAGTTAACATAATTAATGCGTTGCTGTCCAAAAACCTAAGTGCTCTCTTTTGATGATTCACTGTGATAACTTATATCGTATGTATCGTGGATAAAGTTAAAGTGTTTTGAGCCTAAATAATAAAGAAATGTAACATATTCTTAACAGAAGTGCATATGGACCATTATTCAGAGTTGATGCTTTTTCTATAAAAACTATTTGATAGTTAATATCATTTAATAAAATATCATCTTTTTACTGTTGGCAACCGGAGTTAGTAATTTATTCTCCGGAAGATAATCAATACAGTTACATTTGACTTAAATTATTAAATTTATTAGAAAAACTACATTTTTTAAAGGAATTAATATCTCGACGAAGTAAATAAAATGGAATTGGCTAACAAGTTGGACCTTTTCTGTTGCATTCCTAAGAAATGGATCGGATTTAAGACGACGTAAATATTACAATCCTTCGGTTATCTTTTTAAAATAAAAATTTTCAATATTCATCAGTGGGTCTTTCCCCATAATCATCATTGGATAACTGACTATATTTGAGTTCGTATTGAAACTCAGGAGTTACATTAATGTGAGAAATGTGTATGGTTTCTTTCCATTTCGTTTAATGCAGTTAATTCATCGTTCTTGCGAGACACAAGTGGACCTCGTAAGTTTTCCTTTTCGTTCCTTCCATGTTATGAAAATCGAAATGGTAATGCGAGCAAATGTTCCTTTCCGCTGGACAAAAATAAGAAGCTCATGTTCACTAATGCAGCATTTCAAGATTGAGATAGTATATTACATAAGGAAGGTCTGTTATATCAAATGATTTTCTCTTTCATCTGTCAGGAACTAGTGTTCATTAGCTCTCACCGTTCCACTTTTTTGCTTTTTGCGCCTCAAAAAAAGTTACTGAGGTAGATGTGAAATATGTGGGGAGTAAAGGGGAAAGTAATTTCAGTAGTCAGACAGCAGTGATCGTATCAGCTATATCTCCCTAATGAAAATGTAGCTTGTTTTTTCGAGATATGTTCGCAAGGTTATTTGAAAGGTAAGCGAGAGGGAGAGAGAGAGATCAAGAGGGTGAGGGAAAAGTAAGTAATAAAAGTGCATCCTTTGCATCACGACGCATGTCAATTTCAGTTTTTGCCTTGAGTTCGACAAGTCTTTGGTTTATACCTGTTCGACTGCGCTTGAATGTTGCGACCTGTTTAAGAACATTTCCGTTGTATTTCAGCGTGTGAATTCGCCACAGTGGTTAAAGTGGTGATTTCTCTTGTTATCGATGAGATTTTATGACACATAATTCCGATGAGTCATACATGGGTTCTGTTTTATAATGGGTTTTGTCGGAAATCCATTATGATGTACGACTCTGTCATATCATTCACATCTTTCATTCAGGGGTTGTATAAGCAATTTTCCTGCTATCATACCTTGATAGATGGAGTATTTCCTTTAAGTTTTGGTTCAAGGGGAAGAAAAATGTACCTTTTATTTCTCTTTATCTCAATATTTTTTATGATTTTAATAATATGAAAGCCACCAAATTCTGAAGAATGCTGACAAACGGCACTTATTTTCCTCACTTATTTCATGTGGTGAAAATGGTTATTCGCAGGGTCATACGGTAACTCCGGTGAAATCTCTTGGTGAATCACTTTTAAAAACTTTAAATATTAATTTTTTAAATTTTAACTACTTGAGCTGCATCAGAGGGAAGGGGCCGCATTGTAGTCTTAGAATATTAAAATGTCAGTGAAATAAATTTGAAACGCTATGAATCATTTGTCGACAGAACGGAATATAAGGAATTGAGCTAAGGTGATAGGTGCTTCGCTTCTGGATATTTCTAAATAATTTTTGCTGGTTATCATTAGTTGAGAATCAATGGAGAGGAGAATGGTATTGCAATAATAGAAAACCGTTCTGCTAGTTTAGAGATCAAGGTCACGGAATACTCGTGGACTGTTTGTATTAATATTGAAAATAATTATAAATATAAAAGTAACTATCACGGAGAACTTTTAAGTAAATATTAAAATAATACTCCGTTTAGACAATCAACTTTCTTTAAAAGCAAAGGAAAAATTTTTACTCTTTTAATAAATGTTAGAGAAAATTAATGCGTAAATATTTAAAAATATATATCGCCGATGATTTTGGTTATGGATTTTAGACTAATTAGAACTTTTTTTTTCTTTTAGGATCTTGTTGCTAATTCTCCATGCAAATATACCTGCATTTAATTTTGGGCTCTTAATGTTTTGTCAAAGACTTCCGTCTGGAGCGCATTGACTTACGACTATGAAAAAGGGATCTTGGATGAACAGGAAAAAGTCCTTCCTGTTCCTGGAGGCTGAAATGTGGTTCTGGAGAAGAATGACACATGCAGATTGGTTCATGATAAAAACTAATGTTCAAGTTTCGGAAGAAATAAGGGAAATCTTCTTCAAACGATTAACTCCAGAAAAAATTAATTCATCGGGCAAATTTTCAAATATGATGATTTTCTTAAAAACACATTGATAAGAAATATATTGAGGTATAAAACATAAAGACGACTCAGGATGGTCTAGAGTCAATCACAAAATACAGTTCCTATATCGAGATGAAAATAACAGCTGCCTAGAAACAAATTCAATACCATCAACACGGTTAAGCATTTTGAACAACAGCAGTAATGTATTGCTGTTTATGCTGTTAATTTTTATTCAGAATTCCGCCACTTAAAGGTAGAGTAATATCCGATGTAAATGTGTAAGTTTTACGAGCCAAGGGTCATTGCATCGTTACTCACTGTTTTATGATATTTGATTTCACGTCAGGGAGCAGTCAGCTATTTTTCAGAATTTAGCAGCTTTATTTTGATTATTTTAATTTGAGTATTAATTGATTAATTAGCGGTGTTAGTTTAAATTGTGAAGAAACTGAAACCCTTTAGTGAGGAAACATAATGTTCTTATTTCATTTAAATAGAAAACCTTATCAGTAAGTAAATGAGTAACCTTATGAATAACTTTAAAAAAATAATTCTCAAATTTCTTAGCAAATACTGGGTGATCCAAAATCGAACCTCCTATGCACCTAGATTTGCGGAAATAATGGACATAATTGGACATAATTACTAAAGAATCGTTCAAATTTAGTCCCCCTCATTTTAAAAATAATCAGTATTAAATTCCGTTTGCTGATACATTTTTTAAAGTTTCTCCTTCCATTTTTTTTGTCGCGTAAGAAAGTTGTTTGTCTTTGTTCATTCCTGTAATTATAATTTTTATTAGATTCAATTCAAGTCAGACATGACTTTTTTGGGTTTCTTCGAACTAATATATCAATAACTAATAGGCCACGTATGGCACCAGGAATCATATCTATTGTTTAAATCTACTCTTGAATCACGTTGAGGATTTGACTAGTATTTACTACTTCTCTTTCGTATTCTGTGATGTGGTATGGGTTCGGAAACCCCTTCGGATGAATTATTCCATTCAGCTTCGGTATTACTTAAATGATGTTACCGCCTCAGATCTTGGACACAGGCCCCGCGTTTTCCTTCGGCGAAATCAACCAGTATGACGTCCCCTTTCATCCGACTTCCGAGGAGCGACTATGACCTCACCCGCGGTCGTCCGCTTTGGGAGAGGATGTCGATGCCTGCCAATTCGTTCCTCCGAATCAAACGCCGTTGATTCGTCACGCGCACCTTCCCCGCCGCACGAGCGACTCACCCCTAAAATGCAAGCAAATGGAATCGGCGTGTGCATTGCACTGGGAGAAGAAATAACCGAGTCTGGGGCCGTTGAGGCCGCTCACTCTCATCCCAGGCAGTCGCTCACCTTGGGCCCAACCCCTCCGTCATCGCTCCCATCCCACGCAAATCCTTCCTCGGTGAGAGAAGACATAGGAAATTGTAACTGAAAGGACGTCTGGGAAAGTTGAGTTCCCGCGGATGGGTGAATGCGAATGTGTTTGTTGGTCGAGGTGTTGGAATAGGCGAGCGTTTTAATCCGTCACGTCGGAACAGCTCGGATGTTTGTACGCTGGGGTTATGATTGAGGTAGTTTGATGTCGAAAGATGTCTCTCTCGCTCCTCTTGCCTTTCGGAAAATACCCTTTTTTCTCTTTTTGGATAGCGATTATCGGGCGAAACGTTGCAGGTTTGAGTATTTGAGCGAGATGCCTTCGGGATTGAAGTTGAGTAGATTTATTTATTATTAATGGAGGAAGATGTCATTATTTGAAACTCATTTAACAAGAAAAAATAACACTTTTTAGGAATTCCAATAAATATACTGTTATATTATTATATGTTAAAAGTTAATGGAATTGTTTTGCATTAAAAAATTAATTTGTATTTGAAACGTATAAATAAATCTTTGCCTATATTTTTACTTTTGATCGCCTCGTCATATTTACGAGTCATTTAATTTTATACGAAATATTTGATATAAATTGATTTTTTGGCATAAGTTGGATTCATAATAATAGGAAATTTTTTACTATGATGGTGTTCCCTGGATTCCCAAACTTTTTTCCTTTTCCTCGATACTAATGCATATAGGATCAAAATCAAGATGTCTTAATGAGCTTTTTTCCAGATTCAAATTGATGAAAAATAGAACCATTTATATTCATCGTATATCATTCAAGGTGCATAGAATTGAATGTATAATCAATCTTTTATGAAACGCTTTCAAGAGATTATTGATTAAATCAGCAAATTTAGTGATGTAAGACATGATATTCCATGAAATTATGGGACCCACTGAGAACTTACTAGTGACTCACGAGAGTGGTACGGAATAACGGATCTTCATTGGGTAGTATTGTGATTTAAAAAATCAAGGGTTGGAAGCAACATTTTCTTAAATCAGAAATACGTTTTGTTAGAAAATGATCGCTGCAACGTAATATTTGCTGCATATAATATTTAATTTCTGCGGATATGTAACGGACAAATCACAATTCAATCTAGTCGCTACTATTCGAGATAATAAGCTTAAATGAAGGGGTTGAAGCGACCGATCTCATGAAAAGTTAAGGATTAGTGTCGCAGGATGGGAGCTTCTAGTTCATAATGTTTGACGACATAACCGTTTTCGTCCTAGGTGGTTCTCTCCACTAGTTCGCAGGATATGGTTGTTTAAATGAAATATCGGCCGGTTTAAATATAATATATATCTCAGTGTAACAACTGATTATTTTTCTCTTCGTTTAAAATATTTTTAATAAATATATTTGCCTTCTATAAATGCACCGCATATGTAACCTACCGCAGAAATTTCAAGACATACATGGGCAAACCAATTTGGACCCTGAATTTAGGAAATAGCGCTAGCGTAGGTAGTAAGCCGTCGTAAGTAAGTAAGTAGGTAATATAATAGCTAAACAAACACACTAATAACTACGCTGATTTAACATACGAGACAACAAGTATAACGAGAGAAACATAATTAGAGTAACTGATTCACCCCTAGGAAGGGAATTGCTTAACATAAACTGACTAACCAAAAGAGCGGAGGTAGTTGGTAGCCATCTCGATCATCGACATCACTGGATCTGAAAACTTTATTTTCCGGAAAAAGTTTTCTTAGAGCAGGATTTGAACCCCTGGGGATGAACGTTGGATAATTTGGAAATTTTGGAAATTAAGAACCAGACGCTCTAACCACTCGGCTATTTGGATGTTACAGTTTGCTTGAAATAAGTAGGTTATTCAACGAAAAGGCATGTTAAGATAATGGCAGATAATACTTGATAGATACATTTACATCTATGTTAATACCCCGCAAGCCGTTGTATGGCGTATGGAAGGGGATATAAAAATCTACAAATAATACCTGAATACACCGTTTTAATTTAGCCATCTTCGATTGTGAATTTTGATTAATATGCAATTGTATTCCAGCGATAATACTCCGGTAAGTAATCGGTACGTTTATAAAGGGCTAATTCATTCATTTAATCATAATAATGTAAGAAAAGAATAGTAAAATAACACCTTGATAGGATCCGCGATCGCTGCATAACCCGAGAAAGTGAACGACGAATTCCCGCGACGTCATCATTGCCCCTGATTAGCTGCTAAGAATCTTTGCAGCAGTTATCTAATCATTTAATAAGTAGATTTAAATAACAATATCTTCCGAAACAGTGGAGAGAAAAACTATTATTTTACATATTTAATTCTCTGTTACACTAAAGAGGTCTCGTCTCAAAATCGCGATTCCTCTTGCAAACCTCTCCTTGTTTGACGTTAAGATTTCTGAAGTATTTTATTTGAAGGCTCTTTATTATTATTTTATACTTTATCTTTATTAGTATTTTATTTGAAAGGCTCTTTCTTTACGGCGTAGAAAATAATTCTGAATGGTCGTTTTAATTAATTTTAGTATTCATTTATCATACAAATAATATGATCAATCATGACTTCATAAAAGCTAAAGCTCTGGCAGAAACTATTGATACATTACTTTCATAAGATGAGGAGGTTTCTTTAGGAAAATGTGGAGAGAGAAGTTAGTAGGCGTATTCTTCTTTCTCTTTGAGAGTTTAGAGGAACACACCTATAATGGATGATTTCACTGGTCTTTTCCTCCTTGGAAAGGACTTAAGACTTGAAAAACTGATATTGTTAAGCACTGAAGAGCTAGGCGTTGTCCCTAGCAACCACTTGAAGGTGAACTTGTTTAATTGACTAAAATATATCGCATAATCGTAGTCCCCCTGTAAGAAACAATGCCGCAAAAAAATATCGAAACTTTTATGTGTTATATTCCTTTCGTTCGTAGACTTATCTCGGCTGAAATTACCAAATAAAATTACATTCACTCATAACACATTCGATTATTCAGGATTTTCCTTGTGCATTCTTTTCTTATGTTCTTCTTTATTAAAATGAAACTCGTTGACTGAGGAAACACTGAAGTTTTCCGTTGGTTGTATTTCAGCCTTGTAATAAAATTGTAACTTTATTGCTTCATAAATTGTACCTCTTTTATTTTGAATGCGAAACTTGTCATAATATTTATTTTGGTAACTACAGTAATCTTTTTTATCGTAACCCTATGGAAATTTCCTCGTCATGAGAGCAGACATTTTGGTTTCAGGGAAATTGATCTTTGAAAATGTTTATGGGATAGAGCAGTTTATTTTTCAAACAGCATCATCTATTTGAGAGAAACATTACGGGATGAAATTCTTCCATAGCAGTTCTTATTTGAAAATAACTATAAAAAATGTGAGATGATGATGCATTCACGTACCTTCGACCCGCTCATAAGGGAGTTTATGAGACGAGATTTTTCGAAAACTCCTTTTAAATTCATCGCTTTAGCTGGATATTCCATCAAATTTCTCTTACTCTATAATTTTCATCCACGCATCTCTCAGACCTTTTCTTCAGTCGCAAATAAGTAAATTAAGTGACAGGTACCTCTCAAGCAGCAAGATACTCATTTTCCGATGCGCCAGTAAGAATTTTTCAGGTAAAAGATCGCTGCGAAGCGTTTTAATTCACTCACTCATATACCGAGTCGAAACGCAGCGTGGCGAACGTTTCCTTATCTAGACAGGTTGGAATTAATAAGCAAACGGATTTGAAAAGAAAAAAGTCATACGTGGTGATATAACGAGCCGTTTTTAGTCTTCACCTTGGGATCAGTTGATGACCATTTGAGGCCACGCACTTTAAAAGACCACGTCGCTTATATGAATGAGTGCTTTCAATGAATCACGTTTTTAACCAGATGTCCTTGATGCACTATAATAGTTTTTTCCGACAATCGGTTCTAGATTCGTGAGAGCAGAGAAGCAGGAGCATAAAATAATGGGCGTTGACTGATTTGGCCGTAAAAAGAGCGTTTAATTTCAAACTTGACATTGGCGTTTCCAGGAAGGGAAAAATCGACACATGTGTTAGAACGTCGAATTCACTAAGCGTGTCGTAACTTTGAACTTGAGAGATTCGAATTTTCGAATGGCTCAATATAATGATTGGCTATTTACTTCCAGAATGTTGAGTAAGGTTTAATTTATTCAGCGTCAGGCTCCGTGTTGGAGAACTTTCAGTACTTTTTTCCATCGCCGAGGTCGCGGTTCTTTTGTTTTCATAATTAATCTTTCAACTCTGTTAGGTCACGGATGAAATATCCTTTTGGTCACATTAAAATATGAGGTATTATTAATCAAATATGCACTCATTAAACGTATTGCTTAGTTGAGGGATTGCACCATATTATGAGGTTTATAGTATGGTACCTAGGATAAAATAAACCGACGAATTTGAAATTAGCAATTAACAACCGTGTCTGATCCATTCTCGCCTTTCTCCACATTTACATTCCACCTCCTAGGGTTTTCCAGTCTTTATAGTGTTCTACAACCAATGATTACGTAATAATAGAAATATGTAATATTTCACATACTTAGGCTTTTCATGATACGTGCTATATATATAAATAAAGATTTTTCAGATAATTGAACCTGTATCACGTCATGTTTTTGTCGAAAAATGGCAAAATTTTCATTAAATCTTCCTTCTACTAAGGCGAGGGCAATACATTCGACACACACGACATCCCAGGGATTCCTGACTGTTTTGATAGTCAAACTAGTAGGCCTGCCTTTCATCACTCATTACGAAAAATTTCTTAAATTCAGTGTCCAAATTGGTCCGCCCATATGTATCTTAAAAGCTGTGCGATTGGTTACTTATGCGGTGTATTAATAAAAGGCAAATGTTTTCGAAAAATATCCCAAACGAAGATAAAAATAATCTTTTGTTAGGCTGCGATATACATTATATTTAAATCGGCCGATATTAAAGGCAATAAAGCATATGTACTAAATTTAAATTTTGACTGGTATAATTTGGTATTCTTGCTTGGGAAGAAACCTTGCAAAGGAGCGTCATATTCGTAAAGGTACGGAGAAAGACGGTTCACTTTGTTACGGATTTCTTCGATACCGAGGTACTTCATGACATAACTTGGAAATCCTTTCGTTATCGTTCCTTATTACGTAGAATAATATTATCTTAATGTATATTACATAGATTTAAGTCTTTTAGAGAAAAATAGATATCACTAGAAAATCAAGGAAATATATGACAGAACTAGATGATAGTACTTCCTCCCTTGACGACTTTCTAGCCTTAGAGTAAAAATTTTTATTTCAAGATTTCAAGACATTCGTCTTATATGCGATATAGTCTTGAAATAAAATCCTTATTGTGATGTTTTTCTACGATTAATATACATCTACTAAATTTATTTCTTACCTAAATTATCGCGAAATAAATTGCCGGCAAATCCCTCTCCCCTTAGCAATTCGCCCCCACCCCTTGGCAAGTGTCTATATCCACCCCTGATTAGGTCCATCTACACCCCCTGGTGTATTCCTATGACACACACTCCTGCATTTGGGCGTCTCTGTCTTTTATACGTGAATGATATTTTTATAGAGAGAATAGCATAATGCGACTTCATAATTCTTTCCGTTGTGCATTAGCTTTTATTAATAATCATTTAAATTGACCCAAATACTTATGGCAGATACGGAGCTTTCTGATTGACTGACACGCAAATCCTATCTCTGTCTGCAACCGCCGTTGTCTTACGATTCTGTGTATGATCTTTTATCGCTGAATTTTTACACGACCGGATGCCTGTTTTCATGCGCTCACTCTTAGCATATCGAGAAATTTCCTGTAGGCATAAATTCCTCACGAATTAAGCACGTGTCAGAATTCGGGCGGTGTCGTTTCCCGAATTCTTATTCTGAGGCTGACTTTCACCCAATCCACGTCCAGATCAGCTCAAAAACTGACACATGGCGGGCGGAAAGCCTTGAAAAAAAAGAAGCGATTTCCGTTTGCCTCGTGCCTTCCCATGCTACGCGGGTCTTTTGCTATTCTCGATCGATAGAGTGAGCTTCATCTCAACGAGATTTTGTGGCGATGCCCTTGGAGGTTCCTCTTTCTTTCCCGGTGCATGACTTTCTCGTCCTTGAAGACGCATATAACCAGCTGATTGACGTATGCACCACTCTCTCACCTTCAGGCATCATCTGCGCGGAGGGAGAGAAGTGGAAGAGGTCGCGGAGGTTCGCCGCGAGCTTCCTCAAGACGTTGGGAATGGTCCGGTTTCCAGGACCACGGAGAGATGCCCTCGAGCAGCGAATTATGGTTTCCGTGGAGGAATGCCTTGAGGTAAAGTAGCGCGTGGCCCAGTCTTATTAAGGGCGGATTTATTACCAAGGTTAGCTCCAGAATATCTGGAGCCTTTTCTGGCCGATGAAGTAATTACGGGTATTGCCTAATACACTCTCTCCCTCCCTCTGGTATCCTTGGATCTCTAAAATTAAGGAATGGGAAGGAAACGTCGAATCAGCGATGAATTTTTTTACCATTCAACAAAGAAGGATTTATCAAATATGTATCAGAGCGAAACTGCACTTCCTATATTCTGTGGGTGCACCGCACCCTGCTGACTAGATTGGGGAATTAACTTGCAAAATTATTTTCCATGCCGCAATAAAAAGCTAAACGATCGGTCTTAATGGTCCCAGTATCCAAGTACTGAAGGTGCACTTCGTAGAAATTGAATAATGGATTATTTCAAGGAAAAATTATTTTCTGCATTACCTTCAACTAGAATCCAAAACAACAATTTACCCAAAGAAATTATGATCACGATGATATCGTACATTCATTTCTAGGAATGAATATATTGACCTTAATTGCTGCTACCGCCCTAATTAAATTGAAATTTTTGGAATTCATCATATGCAGTACCCTGTCTAGGGCACTGAAGCTTTACAATTTAAGCATTCGTGTCTAAAAAATATTTTGAAATTATCAATTTATAGTATTGAAAATTTCAAGAAAAGATTTCCTTCTTTCTTTATAGAACTGGGGTTTCTTGTTAAATTTTACATATCGAGAATGATAGATGGAATTACGAATGAAAAGTAACAGAAAGGCTTGTTAATAAGTATATGGCTTTGAGAGGAAGGATCAAGTATTTTTGATATTTTTTCAATTTGAGAGTTTTCCCTAACAGACTTAACAGCTGGATTTTTATCAAACATTTGGCTAAATTTTTATCAAACATAAATACTCTTTTTATCGCTATGAGTAATCCAAAGCAGTTTTTAAAATTACATTCGCATAACATAGAAAAATAGGGGGAAAATTATCAGTCTCTAAAATAAAAGGGTTGGTGAATCTTCATATTTCATATAAATTTGTATATTCCTTTCCTTTTTCCTGGTAATTCAATGAAATCAACCATAGATTGATACTGGTTAGTATTTGTTATTCTTTTCTAGACGAGTTATGGATGATTTTATTGATATACTGTTTATTTATAGTTTGAGTAGTTTCTCTCAAATTTCAGTTAATATACTACATAAAAGCGTTAAATAAATTTTTATTTTACTGCAGGCCGCTATAAGCAGTCTGAATTCACACACAAGTGCAAATCAAAACCAGGAATATCCTTCATCTCTTTTTCTCTCGCAATTTTCCTGGTTTCTCGCGAAATAAGAAGTCACTTTGAGACCGATCTCGTTCAGTAAATATTTTCATAGCCTCTATAATCAGTAAGGCATGCAATCATTATTTTATCAAAAGTATTATCGCCATTTGTTAGTAACATTAAATAGAATGCGTACGTAACTTCGGGAATGGGAGGTTGCTTTGAACATTGCATCATCATGTTTAAAATTTGATTTGATCACTTTGTAAGGTATCATTTGGACTTGTACGAATTTTCAAAGCGAAATTTCTCATACTGTCAAAACTTTTTAACAAACAATTTTAAATTTAATTTTAAAATTAAATTTTAATGCATGTGACTTCACCTTTCGAGGCTATATATGGCACAAGAGATAATTATCTAGCTAAATATATATTCGTCTCGTTTGAAGGTAAAACATCAATCAGAATTGATTATCGACGAGATTGTCAATCGAATGCCCAGATATTGAATTCTTATTTACAATCTGTCATATTAATGCTGCATTCTCATTTAATATTAGACAGTAAATTTTAAGTTATGCAGTTATTATTTTTTAAATGATCTGATACTAAGTAAAATGATCTTCCACAACATTTGGTAAAGCCGTCGTATATTAAAGAAATAATTCATTGTTGACTATTTTGGAGATGGAATAGTTAGAAATATCATCAGCAGCTCACTCATCGTTCAGCCATCAACTTATTTTTAAATGCACATATTTCCGACCTCAGCTTGCCGTATGGTTAAAGCAGAATATAGGGCTTGGCGTATGGGTTCACGCGGTTTTTAGGGTGCTTGATTTTTTCTAGCAATTTTCAAAAATTTCAACATCAATATAAGATATAAGAAAAATTATTTCGAAAATCATGTATTCCTAGAACTGAAGCGAAAAAATTTTCAAGACAAACCCTAGGAGACAAGAAGCTTTGAAGTTAGTGGCACCTATCCTGCTTGCGAGAAACAAATGTATTGTTTTCATACCTGAATACCTTTGTATAAGGAACGAATCTAGTTTATATTGAAGATCTCCCGTTAGGAAGGGAAGAAGACCTTTTTTGGCACGCCTTTGAAGCGTAGAAGATTCGCTTTCACTTACGTTCCTGCGTTTGTCAATCGAAAGCCTCTGAGGAAGTTAGATGATTGCGAAGTCGATGTTACGTTGGAAATATAAATGTGAGAATTCATACACGTGAATAAATCATGACTCTTTTTGTCATAAATCCTACCATAATAATTTTTTTAACATCTTAAGCTTGAATTTCAATCTTATTCATTTTTCGTGATACTGGTAAGATCAAATTCATGTGATTTAAGGTACTGCACGATAACTACAAGCAAAATCCAATTTCTTGCGTATCTTGGTTGATAATTTCCATAAGTCATCGGAAAGATCCATCAGATATTGAGTGATTTCTTCCATTATATAACTATTTATATATAATATAGATCTTATCATCTACTAAACGATAATTTGATGCTACAAATATTCATCTCATCCTAAGGTAAAAGATGGATTAAAAAGGCCTGAGAGGATAGAGACTCTAATCAGGATTTAAATTTAAAAATTGCCGGGCGGCTGCTTTAACCAAATGAACTGTCTAGAACTAATCATATATTTCTAGAACGCTCATACTCCGTTTTGGAAGACTCTGTAGACAAAGGTATTCTTCGAGATATTTCCTAGGCCTTCTTGTGCACACCTTCCTTCGTATATTATATTATTCTCATGTTTGTTATTCGAATTAAGATCCCTTTTTTACATTTAATTAAAGTTCTAAGAAACAGATATTTCAAGGTTAATGTTTAAATATAAGGATATAAATCCTAAGGCTAGAATTTGTACACTTTCGGTAACTCTTGCACAGTGAGGTGATTATGAAATAAATATATGATGCTCTTGTGAATGGTATTAAGATAAAAATTAAACATCTTTCCGAAAAAAGACGGAAAAAGAAATTGAAAAGGAGAAAGCATGGGCCTGAAGATTTTATTAATTAGTATCTCCCTGACAGAAAAATTTTCGCATGTAATATGTAATCCTTTTGAATAAGTTTCAAATACATAAATATCAAATAGTTTATTCAGATAAGAGCGTTGTATTATGAATTAATCGGTCTTCCTGTTATATTTGTACGAGAACTCTGTCTCAATTTAGCTTCTAATTAATAATTTACCATTTTAATCGATCGCATAAATACCTTATGCACATTAATCATTCATCTGAAAGACATGTTTCCACCTTCCTTGTAGTTAGAAAACGACTTAAATGTAGGTATGGCAGACTCTCAAAAATAACAAATCATATATTTTAATTATTGTGCCACTCCCAAAAGGGATTCCGGAGCAAGGCAGCTGGGAATGTTGAAACGGAAATAGATCCATTACCGGAAATTCTTCACGGAATGGGAAACCTCATGAGCGACCTTGTGTTTGGGAGGACATGGAAGAGGAACGATCCCACTTGGCGATGGCTGCAAGAACTCCAAGAGAAAGGAACGAAGCTGATCGGAGTTGCTGGACCGTTGAACTTTCTCCCATTCCTCAGGTAAAGGAAAATAAATGTACTTCCGATTGATTTTTACCTACATCCGATTGGAGAAAATTTTATCTAGAATAATAAAAGTAAAGGTATATTAGGCCATAATTATAAGTGGTTACCCAAGCGGTATTTGATTTAGAGTTACGAAGGACTCGAAAATAATGTAGGTCCTTTACTTCACGAGCTGCGTCGAAACGAAAATAATTCTCAAAATTCGGTTTTTAATTTAGTATCTAAAAAAACTCGATAGTATTATTTTACAAATATGTTTTTTCCGTTTTGTTGCATAATGCTTATATAATCTTTTTCTTATGTCTTTTTTCCGTTCAGCTCCCAGTAAGAGAGTAAAGTCTAAAGACTTTGTTTAGTGTAGGTAGAGTTTTCATCGATTAAAATGGAATTTTTCGTTTATATTTTCCTTTAATAACTCTTAACCCTAAATCGGTACTGCACTGCATTCTAACTCCTGCAGATTTTTTAAATGTAGTTTCTTCAGTTTATTCTTTTGTAGAAATTTTTCCCAAATCATTTTTCCGATCATATAAGACAGTTATCGTTATAATTCGATGGCTTGTCAGTTTTACAATTAATACCAATAGTTTATGAGATAAATTATTTTCGACCTTTTCCTTGGATATTATATAAATTTATTTAATGTATTACGTAACGAGAAATCCATTCCTTAAATTGAGTTAACACTAATAGAATTTCGGAAAAAAACGCTCCGGATGCACTAATACAGTGAGAAAGAGTTACCGTACTAAAGGAGGGCCAAATAAGTTAGGCCTTGCAGACAAATAATAGGATCATTGTTGAGTTTCAGAATGTCTTCCGGAAAATGTTCTCAGAAATAGGATCCAGACCACCGCGCTTTGTGGCTCCTTGTATCCTTATGCCGTTTTACTGGTGGTTGCTTTTCGACAAAAGAACTATTCTAACTCCTCAATTGCGAAGGAACGGAGATGCTTACTAAAATATTTTATATAATGTTAATTTCGCTACATTGAGAGATTAAATCCATTTAAAATAAAGCTAAGTATTCGAGCTATCATATGAGCTGTCCAACCTCTGAGATAAAAGTTACGGAACCATTAAACGAGCAAATAAATCCGATGTATTCTCCAGATATGTGAATCAAGATTTCGGAAAGTGCCGCAATATTATGTTTATGTGTTTAGTAGGCGTGTCGTAATAAGTGAAGCACGCGACGATGTTGCGGTTTCCTCCCGAAAAACACGACAAAATGAAACGGATAAATATTTGCGGTGCATTAATGGTTTTTAACGATATTAACCTTTTAGCCGTAGTGAGTGTCGCTGCTGTCCGTATGAAAATTACACAGCCTTGAAGCACGCCACACATGAAAATTAAGCCGCAGAAAATGCTCGCGTGACCTTGGCGAGAGTATTTGCACGGGCATAACTAATAGCAGCACGACGGTTGTAAGAGCGGGAGAGGAAAACATCGCTTCGACCCTGAGATTTCACATTGAACGGTCGTCACATATTTGCGTGGGGTGTGAGTACACTCCTCATCTCTGTCCATTATCACCAACTCCCATTTAATAAGTTGTACCCATAATTACCTTCGCAAACTAAGCATTCCGCGGAATGTCACCCCGCTGGGGAAAAATGACGGCGACGCTTTCAAGTCAACACGAGAAGTCCCAAAAGAAGCGCCAAAAAGATGTGCTAATATGATCGAAGCGGGTTATTTTTTTTTATCTCCGTGGAGGTATCACGTGTTCTCCACGCTCGAGCGTAAAATTTTTCGTCGTCTTTTTTTTGGCGAGGCCGAGAAGAGCGGGAAAGGAAAATGATCGTAATTTTATAGCGTTCGCTTCGTGTTTGATGATGTTATTTTTGGGTCCGAAACCGTTCCGCCATTGAGTTTATTCACTTCCAAATGTCTCAACGTGATGTTGAAACTTGGTCCGCAGAGAAGTTCGTTCACGGTGATGGAGACGTATCAAGGTTGAATCCGGTTGACCTCTCGTGACCTCCAAAATTGCGGATTTCTCACCGCCTGGAAGTTTTTAAGGCTAAAAATATCACGAGTTAGCGCGCGACTACTTAGCAAGATTTTTCCCGCCCGTGGGTATGCATCCATACGGTGGATACATGAATGCTTGTGGTACTTGCGAAGTGGACGGGTTTGGTAAGGAAGAGACTGTTTACTAATAAGAATTTGCTGATCTGATGGTGGATTAGCATGAGTTAGTATGCTAGCCCACCTTGTGTTCTAGCCCTCTCTAATCAGGTTTTCTCTACATATGGAATAGCGTTATGTATTGATCCGTTAGGAAATTTGCTATCTTCTTTGTAATTTTCTAATGAATGGTTATTTAGGGAGAAAATTGGAAGCTACATAAATTAATACTATCCGTGATGAAAATAAAATTCTTAATCTGTTATCCACATTGATTACGCCTTTTATTTTCTCCATGAATAGTGTTGAATAATTTTGTGAATTGAAGGCCGTTAGAGTTGAATGAAAAATTAGTATTTATCAAGTCGTTTCTGTAAGATGGTTTACAACGTAATTGTCGTTCCTCAAATCGGGAAATTTGAAATCAGAGTCAAGTACCTTGGGGACATTCTATTTCTCGTTTAAAGTTTTCTTGACTTAAATCTATTTAACGTAGCTTGATGTTCGTTATCGCGTGCCTTCATTTTCGGATATTTGGAGAACTAAAAGGTAACTAATTAGCTTATGGGTATAAAAGTTTTTACCAAACTTTACCGAAACAACAAAGCAATGCAAAATCAAAATCATTCACGAGAATTAAGAATGAAATGGCCAGTAAATTGCAATATGATATAGTATGAATTTTCATGTGATAAATTAATTATTTTTAAGTTGATTGAAAAAAGGTTGTGAGAAATTGACGTTGCGAAGGCGGAGACGGTTTAATTATTACAAATTATATTACGATTAATTTTTCTGAGAACCTCCTGCGCTTGTATGAGTTTAATGGCATGATGATCTTTTACACGAAAAGACTCAACTGGACTCAAGACTGCTTGTTAACGAAACTTTGAGGTTGCCCTCTAAAAATTAATAAGTTTAGACTTGGGAAACCGATAGGAATTCCTATCGGTTTCCCAAGTCTAAACTTATTAATTATATATTATTATTATATAATATTATATTTTTGCGAAATAGAACTAATTTGCGATTCTGCATCAATGCTGGTGAAAAAAAAACGATTGAAGAATAAAAGTGTATATAGATAATCCTAAAATTTGAAACTAGGAAATCGATCTTGGTTCAAAAACTGAGTAGTTATTATCGGTTGTAATTATCTTAGGATTAGTCTATCATTGTTTGCTAAGTTTGACATCAATGTTACGATTTTCTATCAAAGAAAATACTTTTACATAAAAATCAGATATTAACATCAATTTGGTATTCTGCGAAAGGTTGATGCTCTTTAAGTTTCCTTAAAAATACTTCGATGATACAGACTGATCAAAAGAATCTACAAGGAAATTGCTGCGCTTGGCGAAGATAATGATAATAACTTTTCGAAGCCAAGGCTATAGGAAGATATTTCACCTGCTTTGAAATCCTGTAATTTTAGCAATATGTCATATTTTTTTCTGTGAGGAATTAGTCCTATGTTATAAATTCTAAAAATTTCAATTATTGAACCTAACAAAATTTTAATTAACAAAAATATCCAAAAATCTTTATATTAGTGCTTTAAAACTGGTAGTCTCTAAATCAGAATAAACAGTGTTTTTGGAATTGTAAAATGATAAGCATTTAAATTTGTCTCTCATAATATGGGAAAACTAAAAATGCGGATTCTTTGATGGATATAATAATGGATGGAGAAGGTAACAAAGCAAAAAGTAGGTAGCCTAAAATTATTCCAAATTCCATTTGTTTCTTTGACAAAAGATTTACCGATACCACGGCATTAATAAAAATTATAGTAAAAGAAGGTCAATTAGTTTTCCTTATTCGTAAAATTAGAATTTAATAAATGAATTTAGAATTGAGGGATGATAGATGGATACTTCTGGATACGAAGTTGTTATGAAGTGGAACTGTGGCTGTTACTGCAGCCATCTAGTTTAATATGCGTAACATTCGTTTGGCTAACATAAAATTAGCATAGTACTCATAACAGTCTAGAAATGTATGTTGCGTCTGGATTGTCCATGATTTTCAAGTCGTAATTGCATATTAAGATTGAGTGCTGAAGGTTGAGTTCATTATCGTATTCGTAATATGTTTAAGTTATGATTTACGTTCTTAAATGGGCGTTAATATGTAAGCGTCGACACACATTTATAAGATAGGTGATGTATCGGACTTTAAAATCTTTCAGCGTTAATGCTTAAGTTTGAATTCTGTCAGTGATGGATTTAAATGTTCGCCATGCATAGCGCAGCGTCCTTCGGAGTGAATGATAGGCCGCGCCGTACCAATGTTTTGCAATTGCAGTCCTCTGCTAGAAGAATCGTCTTTTCACTCCCCTTTCCTTCGGATTGAGTAACGCATTATTCCTGGCAGAAGAATAGACTTGCGGATAACCTTCAATATACATAAAAACAACCCCGACACACGTCGAAAGGCAACTTGCATTATATTACTGTAGATGTAGATGCAAGTAGATCTTATACCTAGGCGCTAATCATAGCGAAGTTGACTTTAAGTGAAATAGCAGGCTTTCATCGTATCCATAAACTAGATTTAGTGAAGATATTTGCTTATTAAACTTATATAGTCAATGTTTGTATATTCAACCTATATTGTTTCACAATTACCCATGCGCTGCAGCATTTATTTTGCGTTCATAAAACGCAATGAAGGTTTCACAGATCCATTTTTTCCGAAGAATGTAATTAAGTTCGCAAATAAATGGTATGCCGCACGAAAGCCACCTTATTAATCCTTGCTTCTCCTATATTTACTTACTCTATTATATCTTCATTAAAGGAAACACACTCTATGTTTCCTTAGGTTGCATTGGTCGGCGTTATACAATTTCCAAGCGAAATTCTCATTGGTATTCATCCCTGGAAATCTTCTTTGTGTCTGATTCTCTCCATTACTCATATCTGCTATATTAGGTGTGCGTTAAGTAAAACTGGTCTCATGCTATTACATCGATCCACATTCTCATTGCGTTAATGAGTGCATTATACCGATGACAAATGGCTAGCTGTTTACGATTGTCTTTATAAATGAGAAATTCTGCAAGCTAATCGCGTCATGCATTCCTGTCTCGCGTTTATGAATCGATTTGGCTTTGATGTCCGCAAGAAATTTTGCAATGTAATGAGGAAACATAACGCCTGGAATAGTGCGGTGTACCACATGCGGGGATGTCCACAAAATTGCCGACTTTTCAGGATACAGACGACCGAGTCGGATTCATACACAGGTTTTCATGGGTGAACTGTACTCCAAACCAATCTTCACCTGGAGGTATAAGTAAATATTTAGATTTAACGGATTTATGATTTTTCATTCCCTTTTCTTTAGATTAATGTTGTTTTTTTCGCCAAATATTCGCCTTCGATAATCGTTATAGCTCTACCCAATGAGACATTGGATGTTCTCAAGAAATCTCTGTGCCCGCAAACGTAATGGTATGGAAATTCAAACTTTATGTTAATGTAAAGAGATTAATATTCTATTTTCTAACTTATTTCACCTCACCATTGTCCAATGATATTCGGCCTTTTTCGAGCTTGTTCCGAGAGTCTTAATTTATCGGCTAAGAGAGTTGCTGGAGAAACATAGAGGAAATGCATCACTGACGTTATATTTTTCCGTTTCTTTTACTCCTTAGACTATTTATACTTTTATTCCCTTTTGCGTGCTCATAATCTGAGTTTATTCTCTCTAATCTCGATTCATCATGTTGCTCATACGTACACATAGAATTCATTTTGTCATTTCCTAATTTAACTGATTGCGCATCACTTTACCTAGAGAATATAGTATTTTAATCTCTTTTTCATTTGAAGTCGAAGAATAAAATGTAGTTGGCAAATTAACTTTCTCAATATTTTCATATTTATTAGAGATCATTAAATTGCAAGTGATGATGTACAAGATCTCTATGAATGCATTATTTGCAATTTTAAATATGCTTATCATTCCAGCTTAGATAGCAAATTCAGCAATAACGCATTATAATTATCTCAAGGTTTGTACATCCAATTTAATTGAAGAATTGTTTATTACATTTCATCTGTGTTAATTCAGATTTTTCTAGACTTGCACATCTTTGTCTCATCCAAACATTCGTTTTTTTTGCCTAGGTTTATTCCTTACTATAACAGAACAATTCAATATCTGGTGGAAGGAAAGAATCAGACCCATGAGCTGTATAAGCAGTTCATACTGGAGCATATAGAAAAGATGGAGATTTCACGGCGAGAAAAGACTTCGGTCTCTGAAGCAGACGTGGATTTTGAAGAAGCTGAATTACAGTCTGCAAATAAAAGGGAAGAAAGGCCTTATGATGCCATCGACGCCTACATCATTGACGCTAATCGAAAAGATAGAAAAGGTGATGTACCTTCAGATATTCGGGAATTGGCAAGCGACACTCAACTTCATCATTTATTGGCAGATTTATTTGGTGCTGGACTCGACACCACCATGGCAACCCTGAGGTGGTTCTTGCTTATGCTAGCAGTACATCCTCGTGCTCAGGTGAGATTTTATAATACAAGCCAGAGAATGTCTGTAATATAAAAGATTGCTTCATATTCATCAAATGAATTTCAAATTAATACCTTGCCTGTCATTGTATAGAATACTCTTCCAAATATTTTAATAAATTGAAAATTCGTCACTTCTTGGAAAGCGAAGTCGAAAAATGTATGTATCCTTAGCTCTGCACATAAGTATACAATGATAACAACGGTAAAGTTAAATTTATCATTGAGCGATAAAGTGGTAAAGTAAAGTAAAGATATACCGTGGGTATAGTTACACATTGTAATGTAGACTCGCAACGAAAATCTGATCTTCTATTGCTATTTTTCCTGGTTCAGTATATGTTTACAATGGAAATGTTTTTGATATTTTTCTTACCACAAGGTGGTTCTTGCATGAAGTGCATCCTTCTCTGAGAATCGAAGATCTCGGAAGATTTGAAACAAATAACAATTCATAATTTGAATTTCGACTAATAAAAATGAATAAATTAAAACATGAAATCATGGTATTACATAAATATCCATTTATCTATTTAATTTTTCAAATTAAATTCTAAAATTCGTTAAGTTTAATAATTTATACACCGTGACATCGATGAGTAAATGCACTAACAGTACGTTTTAACATAAAATTTAACTGTTGCAAATTTATAAGCTTAATTCGTCTATCACAATTGAAATATTCACAACTTCATAGCATTTGGTATGATGTGATACGTTTAATTTTTATAATGTTTCAGGAAGACATTATCATTTGAATATAACTTAGACGATCTCATTTAATTTTCTCTTTGGATAGGAACTCGTCCAAAAGGAATTGGATAACTTGTTGGGAGCCCCAGGCCATGAAAAACGATCCGTGACGTTGGAAGACGCCATCCATCTGCCGTATACCGAAGCAGCAATAGCAGAGACTCAAAGAATAAGACCAGTTGTGCCTCTTGGGATTCCCCATGGTGCTCTTAAAGTTAGCAGGAGTCTTAAATAAATTATCCATAAATACACTAATGAAAGCTGAAACTTTCCTCTTTTTCGCGTAAAGGAGCTTTTGTAAATGTTATCGCTGGAGTTTTACCTTTGCCTTTTCATATATGAATGTCTGTTTTATTCTTCACATTATAAATTTATTAAGAACTCCGTATGGAAAATCAAATTCTATATTTTGGTCAGGAAATTTATACCTTTAAATATATCTTCGAATTATAAGTATGTTACTTATTACCTAGATCAGTAACATGTTCCAAGACATTTTGATAAATGTTCGATTAAATGAGAATTTGTTTTCAGGACACTTCTCTAGGGGGCTACCTCATACCCAAGGGGACTATGTTGATTCCTCTGCAATGGGTTCTGCATAATGGAGAGGTGCCCTGGGGCAAGGACGCCGAGAAAATCTTTGACCCAACACGTTTCATAGACAGCGATGGCAACTTTTCCTCTCGCCAAAAGGAGCACTTCATGCCTTTTCAAACCGGTAATTCCAATTCTTGTTTTATTTCTACTCGTTATTTATTCCCTTATCAAAACGGGGACAGTTATTTATTCTGCAAGTTAATATATAATACCAATTTCAAGGTAAAAATATCCGTCAGGATGCTGGTTTCGTTCTTTGGTTTTATTTGGTGCCTATAGCTCAAAATGTCGCGATTGGGTCGAGAACTGGTCTGAGCAGACACTCAGGAAGTATAATTAGCGCTTAACAAAGGAAAGTGGTTTGGTTACTTGGAAACTCATACTCCAGTCCTCCTCCTTCCTCATCTGAATGCATAAGATATTGTCAATATCGTACCTTAATTTACTGAAAGGTGACTAAAGGAAAAGAATGCATTTAGGTTTATCTAAACTCGTAATGCACTAATATTGTTTGAAATTATTCATTAAGGTTGATTCAATCAAATGCATTCAAAGATAAACTAGAAGACAAACGTGAAGTTAACATCGTTACTGTAATTGCGGTCCACAGACCCAGTTTTGGAGCTCTGTCTGTCGATCCGAGTCGTGATTAATAATAAATTAACCGGTTGCCGCAACAAAAAGTTTTCTTCACGCTGCTCACGACGATAATTACCATATCATTTCTCATACACCATACTCTTCATACTCGCTTAGTAGGAATTTGTAGCTTCCAGTCATGCGTGGATCGGTTCTTTTGATGTTTAACCCATTGTAATGGTTGTAAAATAAATTATACGCGGCCTTGATAATATAGAAAACCCTATTTGATACCAAGGAAACCTTGCTTTCTTAATAACTTTCGTCAGCAGCTAGTTGCGTCCTTCGTAGCCCTCAATGGTCAAGGTTTAATTCAATTAGCAATAGTGGAAAATGATTCGGTTATTTCTAAGTTGCATAACTTTAATACTATGGCAGATATCGTTATATTTTTCATTCTCTGCTGTATCTTATACTTTTTTTAAATTTATTTTTACTTGTTTTTACAATACCATTTGGTAAAATTATTTCATTAGTTAAGGAAATGACGTAGGACGTTCATTTGTCATAGAAAAAGTATTTCTTAACCTCTAAGAATTTAATTTTTCACTACCTAAAATGTACTATCTATCACATTATGAAAGCTAGAAAAGGTTATGGCATTGGAAGAAGTATTCTCGAAAATTATCCAACGCATTATGTATTGCGTGCAGTCTCCTTTTCCTAATATTCTACGATGAAATATAGGGGTTTTGGCGGTATTATGCATCTAGCATTAACAATAAATCACAATTTATGGAGACTATTCACTGACCTGCGCTATCAATCAGGGCTCATACGTTTTCAGTTCACAGTAAGATTTCCACTAACATTCATAGTCTGTTCTGTACTACAGTTATAAATAAGTTAACATAATATACTTTATAAATGGGAAATTCTCAACCAATTATAAAAAACTGCAACTGTCAATCTAGGTTGTATGGGCTATTTTATTCTTTATGGTTTTACATCTTGGAATTTTTGCTTTTGAAGATACTGCTAGATTTCAAGCTTTCTTTATTTTTCCTTGATTTTTATGCTTTCTTAGCTATACTGATTTGTCCTTGAATATAGAACTCAAACCTGAATAATGAAGTTATTGCATTGCATATCAGTTTAATAAGAATTCCCCCCTGCCACACGCCGAAAGACGGCTTGCTGAGTATATATGTAGATGTAGAGGAATAATAATAATTAGACTAATAAATTACCTCCTTACGATTATTTCAGGTCGCCGAGTGTGCGTGGGCGAGGATCTGGCCCACATGTTCCTGTTCCTGTTTGGCGTCTCCATATTGCACGAATTCAATCTTTCTTTACCTCCTGGGGCAAATGCTGATGATATACTCGAGGGAGACAGTGGAATAACTCTGACGCCCAAACACCATACAATGATATTCCAAAGGCGATTCATTCAGTGATGATCGATCCATTTTCAGATGTGACCTTCTCTCTTTTTAGTATCATCATCAACTCAACTTATGTACGTGGTAGGCGATTTATGGATTCAACTCACATTCATCTCTAGATCTATTATCATTATGGACTGAGTAATATTTATGAACGAAGTATTATTTATCTAACATCATTTTGTTATTTTGAAAACGGTGCAATCCTAATCCTTGTAAAAATTTTGGGGTATGTTGATTCCGATAACTTTAAAAAAGGAATTGATAACTATGACGAATCCACTCGTATGCTGGTGTACCAATGTATTTTTTCAGTAAGTAGAAGGCAGTGAAATTAAGTATGGGTTAAAGTTGACTCGTAATGATATAAGTTTTTCTTGTATGTTTAGTGAGTTTGTTATAGTTGTTTTAGAAATCTATGAAACTACTACATATATTTGTGATTAAAATATTTGATGTTTCAATCAAAGATTGTGAAGTTAAATCTCAATTAAGTTAAGTTAAATCTCAATTAAGGCAGTAATGCACTCTTAAGGGTGATATAAACTTCATCGATTGCAAAATCGGTATTTAAGAATTTATCATCGTTATATTTCTATGTTATCATCTACTAGAACTAGTTTAAGGTTACGTCTAAGCGGTATCACTTCAAAGGCTAAACAATCCTTTGTTTGTTTGTAGCTGAATGGGCGAAGATAACTGAATGGGAATCTTTCTCATTACGAACCCGGAATATTTCTCACACAAGAGGCGGTACAAAGGACTTCCAAACAGCGATAACCTCACCCTCGACTTATGGAGTTGAAATTCGCTGTCCTTCCCTGTATGAAACGCCACTTATCATTCCAACGAGGCTATCAGACCGTACCAGACGAAACACAATAAATCGCGGAGTGTTTAGGCGACAAGCTTGAGTCACTCTTCTAAAGCCGGCTCTGGAGAGTGAATGAGCCGAAGTATTGCCAACTTAAGAGAAATATAATGCTAAGAAATGTTGGTTGAGAATTGGTAATGAAAGGATTTCTTCTCTACAGAAGTCCATTTTTCACTGAGACACTAAAAATTGAATCTCTGCGAAATAATTTTATCCTCAAATACTACAGATATTGTGTGTTGTTATTTTAATTGATATAAAGATATATTGCGAGCAAAGATTTACACAAATATTTTTTAGCTCTTGATTATAGAAAGAATTTTCTTCTTTATAATCTCGCCTTTTTTGTTTGTTTAAAAGATGAGTTCCAGATAATGATTGGGATTGATCATATATATCTGAATTTCACACTAAAGGAGATTCCGGCGTCAGAAAAAGAAATACTCTAAATGTCGAAATTAACAAAATATCTAAGGAGAGATCTAAGATGAACAAAATACTGGATTCATTTACAGTGGGTGGTATGTTTATCATTAAAATAATTACAATTAAAATAAATGAGGCTTACGAACCTCATAAATTTAAGTAGCACGTCCTTCTTCGACTCTAATATAGCGATCGCTAAATATTTCTCGCGATGTGTAAAGGGTACTATTAATAGTCTATTTGAAGGTGATTCGAGCTAAGGAGATTTTGCTTCCTTAGGGATCGAACCCGGGACCACCTTCACCAAAGGCGAACGCGCTACCCACTTGGTTATTTAGGTGTCCCAAAGGTATAATATTTTAGATATTAGAAATTTGTTTTCTATGGATTATTCAGACGGATTATAATCACTTTCATCTATTGAATTTTTCTTATAACACCGACGGCAAATTTTATTGAAAAATAGGGAAAAAAGTAGATCTTCGTCAGCTATCCCCACCTTTTTATCATGGAAAATCACTATGTTAAGGCTCACACAATGATATTTTAAAGAAAATTGTATATTTATATATCCTATACCCGCAATTGTGCATCCAGGAAATATTCCAAGGAGAAACATGAAAAAAGTAAGACCGGACCGGTACTCGAACCCGGGATCTTCCTCTATCTCGGAGGCTGCTTTAGCCAACTAAGCTATCCGGAAAGAACATTCCATATCCGTTTGGGATGCTTTGTAAGAAAGTGCATGCGAGTTCGTCGTTCGTATGGCCTCATAGCGGCACCAACAGTACAAATTGTAAGGAGAAACCCCCTTAAAGGAAAACACAATGAAAAGTGTCTTGTATACAGCTGATTCAAACGAATCCGTGTTTGGTAGAGACAAGAAAAAGAGGAATCATTCATTATAATTAGTATTTGACCTCACATTCAATGATTTGAAAAGACCTTCTCGTGCCTATATTTCATCCTATCATCATTTTGGTAATAATTCGCTATGTTAAGCAAATACAAGCTACGCATAGCATATCATTTAGATGAACACAGATTTTGAGAACCTAAGAACTTATGATGACTTTTTTTGAAAGTATACCACAAACTGTGATATCAACGGATTAGTACGAATGTTTCCAATCGAACAGGTCTCCCAAAGTTTACATTTGAAACTTGACGAAATTAGTTCTTCGGAAGACTGCTATCCTATTCAAGTCTATGATCCCAGTAAAATGCCCATTTGCAATAACGCAGTTGCCGCAAATTGTGAGGTGCCGGAGTTCTACAATCCTATCTGTTGGTCACGCGAGGTATCTGCCTTTTTGCCGATAAGCGGCGTCGCGTTGGTAGGGGAAATCCGCGAGCGGGATAATATGAGGTGAAAGCCCGACATCTGACGGCAAATCCCGGATTGAAATGCCAAGTGTGAAGGGGGCAGTAGCGTGGGAGGGGCGCCTGTGTATTCGGGGACTCTCGAGAATCGCACCGGGCGTCGACACTAGCAAATAGACCACCAGAGGTCGTTAGCCTCCACGGCGATTTTCTTTTGCGCTTGTTTTCTTTTCTAGAAAATGTCGGGTGAGTGCATCGCGGGCGGACTCTTGGAGTTTGCTTCGGAAGTGCTCCGTGATCGTGGCCGCGTGCGATGCGCGGATTTCGCCGGCTATTTTTAAGCATCGGGATATAAATATCGCTTCGATGACGGGTGGGTTTGCGCCTCTGGAGGTTTCGCATCCTCTACTCGCTTTTTGCGCTAATTGTCAAGAGCATGCAGCGGAGGATGGCCTTACCTATTCTTTAGTTGAAACTCTTGATGTATACATGGGAGAAAGATTTGCAGAGACGAATTATAAATTATCTTATTCCGTTTTAAGTTTTATTGACGCTGTTGATCTTTATTAGCTCTGTTACCATTCTTAGTTCTTTCATGAAGGCTTTAAAAGGAGCATATTGAAGGTTAGCTAATAAATCGGGGCCTAAAAATTACTCTTTATTATGATATTTACTTTATGAGATATGGCAAGCTCTGCACGTGGTCCCACCTCTATTTTTCATGACATTAAACCTAAAATTTTGGCACTCGTTTCAGTTGACATCCGAAAAATGTTCTCATGAAGAAACAAGAAATTAATTCCTTTATTTACTTTGTGAATCCAAGGGAATCTTTTGATCAGAAATAATCATTTGTGTCATCTTAAGAATAGGAATTTTCAGTGCCCAAATGTTTTTATCTATTCTTGCACTTCGTGTATAAAAAGAGCTCTTCTATGTTTTTGTGTCAAAATTACCCCTCCTGTCAACCTTTGTAAGTGTTATCACCTAAACTTAAGTT
Source organism: Pachydiplax longipennis (assembly GCA_036926295.1). Classification (NCBI taxonomy): domain Eukaryota; kingdom Metazoa; phylum Arthropoda; class Insecta; order Odonata; family Libellulidae; genus Pachydiplax; species Pachydiplax longipennis. The sequence continues at coordinate 15,601,783 of JAVFKF010000004.1, read as the reverse complement.
TCAACAATAAATATATTTTTTCAACGTATTTCAACAATGATGTAAAATAATTCCTTAGGTTTCATAAAACGGATGAATTAAGCTTCAATGATATCTTATCGTAAATTATATTTATCTTTTCTCGAAAACGTATTTTATCTTTAGCACATGATATTTACAACTTCCTCGGATCAGAGATCAGTTTTGTATTCTGTTATTTACAGGCAAGACGACATAAGAAATCATTCGCATAACAACCATACCTTTCATTAGGATGAAAAGTTATGAAAGAGTAAAGAGGATAAATTAGCTTGCGTATTCTGAAACGTATTGACTTGAAGGTGTAAGTACTTGTTTGTCAAATACTCAAGTTGTCATAAGCAGAGACTACCATGAACGATGTATTTAAGAGTTAACACACTCTATGCTATGGAAAGGAAATCTCTGAAATTGAGTAGATTATAATCAATGTAAGCTAGAGAAGGTAATGAAAGAGGAAACGATTCAAAACTGAGCGGGAACTATCCAATTAAAAGGTAATGGGAACAAATAAATACAGAGGGATTAAAAACTACTAGGAGAAAACTGTGACTGTAATTTAATGACATAAGGGAATCCAGAAGTAGGTGATATGCGCATATTCACAAAGCATTTTTGTTTTAAAAGAAATCTTTTAGGACTTTCAATGGGAACTTGGCAATGCTTCGCAGAGGATTCATTTTTCGCATAATTTTATGCACCAGGTCTCGCGTCCTTCAGAATAGAATGGGTCTCTCAAACCATAGGAAGTTTCTGAAATCTCCTATTTTACAGCCGTGTCCAAAAAGTGGGCTAAACTATGATGTCGTAAGAATTGAGGACTGCACGTAGGCAACTGTTGCTATGGGTATTGGGGTAAACTGAGATGTTGTGTCCGTTGAAAATGTAATATTAAAAGGGAAGAAAGATTGTTTTTACGATGAATGGTAGTAAATTGTGTATTATCAATCTTAACTTTATCTATGTCACTGAGATTTGTTGGATTTCGTATCATAAAGACTCGATGACCAAGCATTAGTAGATTCAAATAAGAGGCTATGACGAGGTGAATAATATTCTTAATGATATTTGCCAAAGATATTTTACGTTGAAGATGAGATATTATAGTATATTTTGGTTGCGAATCTTAAATACATCAGCGGCGGGAAAATGGTACTAATCTTTTGAGGTCACATGATGTAATTTCGTTGTTTCGTCCAAACTGATGTGGACTTAAAAGAGGTTTCACTTTCAATTTAGCATACTATTTTATTTACTAATGTAGCATAATATAACTTTGAGATGCCTGAAATTAGGCAGTTGAAAGATCTTATATCTTCAGTAATCTTTTCAATGGTTTTTTATATTCAATAATTTTTTGCTATATTTGGTATTTTCTTCTTTCCTTGATTGAAATTAAGATTTTTTTAATATTATTATCGAAGCGATAATTTGAGATATCTTTAGTTTTCTTCATTTTGCGACGGTTCTTCAAAGATGGTTTAAGTTCGAGGGTAGTAATGAAAGAAAAACAAGGTTTATTAATAATTGAATTTTTTATTTTTCAGTCGTTTATTATGGCATAAAAATAATTCCGGTCGAATTTTAATGAGCTTTCTTTTCTCTGCCCCTTAATGGGGGTCAGGAGACAGGAACACAGTTTGAATATGATAATGGTTTTAGACGGGCTCATCTTTGTCTTTTCACCCATCTCATGGTACAAAATAAAATTAGCGTACAAACACAAACATTATTTACATGAACATTTATCAGACACACATTTAGCACATGGAAGTAACTTCTCACAACAGCAAACACGCTCACACTTTAAAAACCCAACAGTTTTGTAGTTGTTGGTCAACTTTTGCACTTCAGGAAAAATAACGAGTAAACATCATCACCAGCATGTCCATTTCAAGAGAGACAGAGAGGTACGGTATGTCGATTAAATGCTTCCCCTCACTTTCTCTTTTAGGAATTTGACCGACGTGACTTTATAAACTTCTAGTATACAAGGCCATATTGCTTCGCCATCGTCTCGGTGCCAACTTCGTGAGGCACTCGAATAAAAATATATCCGGCGCCGAGGCAATTTTAATATAAAAATAGCCGAAAACGGGTTTGGAGAACAATTTTGCGTAGAAAAGTTTTAGAATCTCAAAATATTTCCATTCCCTTCCGTTGTCATATCACTCGCTCCTTCTCGTACACAAAATACTCTCGTTTGTACTTTTCAAAAGCATGTTTCGAAACGAGTTCGATCCTTTTGGGCTTGAATTTATACAGAATGTCAAATCGAAAGGTATTCAAGAATTTGAAGCCATGTTACTTAGCTGGGGGGTGGAACATTCGTGGTATATTCTTCCAAAAAGTGCTAGGAAGAAATCATTGGTTTCGGAATGGAGAATACAGAGCAAAAAATAGGTGATGCTTATCGCCCGGATCGGCATCATTTTTTGTACTGTTTGTATGGTTAACATATGTTAGCTCATCACTTGAACGCTGGTCGATGAAGCTAATAATAAAGAGATTCATAGTTTTCGAGAACATAAAACTCTGTAGGAGCAGTAGGAAGAGAGAGCTACTACAAAGTAAGCCAAAAAATCATACGTCGCTAAGCGTAACTACGTATCTAAAGAGAAAATTCGGCTTTCCATGGAAACGCAACCTCACGGCGAGACAGAGAAAAAGATGGAGGACTAAAAATAAGAAAGGAAAGTGTGAACCAATCTAAGCAAATACCGTCGTCCGCTGGGGCGACTCGCGGGAAGAATTCTATTCTCAAAACTTCGGAGCGATCTCTCCGAGACTCCGTTCCTTGGTCGAGGACAGAGTCGAATAATACTGATGTAGAGGGGGCCACTGGGTTAAAAAAATACAATAAACCGAGAAACGTCCATCATTCTCTAACGAGAGAGATGGCGTTCTATTGAACGTCATCCTTCTCGCGGAGAGACGTTGGACATTTTTTTTTACTCTTGAATTACTTCACCTCTTCGGGTCGAACTGGTCAATCTCCCTCGCCCCGCTTTCTCCGGAAAAAATCCCCGAGGCGATCGGCGTTGGCCGAGGACACCGCGACCGGCCAACTGTTCCGATCCTACCCACGATCCTGGCGCCCGATCCAAACTTCCCAAACGGTATGGTCCCTAATAGGGCAATCGACGCGAAAACGATCCCGGCAAAGGGAGCGCCTTCGCTTTTTTAACCCAATTCCGTGCCAACCACCCGCGCCCACGCTTGGTTCATGCCCCGGCTTCCAAAGAGGAGACATTAGAGGAAAGGAAAGCAAAAATTTTGCTCGCGAGTGGAAAAGATACAGAAAAGTGCGAGGGGAGAGAACGAGAAATGTTGGATTTATTCATTCTTGCGATTTCTTTCCTTTTGAATGAGGACAAATTGCTTGCGGCCAATGACACCTATCAGGCGCGCAAGTCGGACCCGTAATCAAAGTTTATAAAAATGGACTCGGATGTTTCTTTTCCTAACGACAATGCGGAGGGAGGATTGTCAATTACGCTTGCCGGAGACGAACCGGAAGGTCTCGTCTTCAGGAAGTCCAGAGGGAAAAGGAATTTTTCAAAGGGGGATTTCACATGACTAGTTGCTTTGCTTTCGGGCCTATCCTACCCGTTAGGATACCACGCAGAGCGCTCATCTTACGACTAAGACAAAATAAACATACGTTTAGAAGGCCTCCGGAGAGTGCCCAGGTCTTTTCTTTTGGCATTGAGAGAATTAAAAAAAAGACCTCAGTTTTCCTTATAAATGAACACAGCCTGGCGTCAAATAGATTGGTTCGGCGACGCAGAAGATATGGTAATAAAAAAGCACAAACCCTATAGCAAATTAGGGGTCGGAGGAATGTCTCTTACAACCTATTGATGTCATACAAAACACTTTTAAAACATATAAGTTATCACTTATCAGGGTAGTGGTCCCGTCACTCTTAACGCTACTTGTTTCTCATGAAACGATCCATCTCATTGAGCGTTTTTTGCCAACTATTCTTTAAAAGAAGGAATCTTCTTTCATCGACTGGGCAACCAAATCTTACGAAGATAAAAATCTTCAACAGGTCCTTTCCTCGCTCAACAAAAATAGTTAAAAATTACAAAAATTAACGTCAGACACGCACTGTTTATGGCACATCGGGTAATTGTTTTGGCATCTTTAAAGGAGCGCGGTAATTATTTTTGTAGTAAAATAATGTTATACCGCTGGTTGACCACTGCTTCTCGTGAAGAGGGGGTGTGGCGTGGTCGGACACACGGTCGGCTCCAGGCGACAGCTTCCCTGTCGTGGGGGGGCACATCCTGCGGCGCTGCGCCCAACCGGACGACAGTCCGGAGGCGCGGCAGCAGTTTACAGCCGGCGACTCGCTCAGTCGCGCTGCTCCTTTTTCTCTGGTGCCTTCAATGCAAAGGCCTCGCGGACTTCTTGGGGGACTTAACTAGAGATCCATAGGATGCAGACTTGGATAGTCAGTGGCCACCGACGTTTCTGAGAGCTGATCCGTCGCTGACTCCTCCACCACCTCCCATCGAAAGGAACTCTGCGTCTGTAGGCCTCTGGACCAGACACACCTGAGGAACGGGAGACGAAAGAGAAAGTTTAGTCGGTGATTTTCGTACTCACACCGCCACGCGCGGAGCGGCGGTCTGATTGGGTGTAGGCGTCCGTGGAGACAGCCCGAGGTGTGGAAGGAAGGCGGTGCGAAAGCGGCTTTCCGCGGAGGTTATGTTATTTTAATGGCGATCCGGAGGTTTTTACTCTCTCGCTCTTTTATTTTCTTTTTCGGTCTGCGAGAGAAGGCAGTGAAAGTTCTTCCTTTTTTCAAAACAGTGCTCGGCTTATTTCCAGAATTTCGTCGCGTAGAGAAAACAACTCGGGCGCGAAAGCTAAAGCAATGCTTCTAAAATAAGGAATGCTTTCTAAGATAATTATTCTGTATGTGATGCAATTCTAAAGGTTGGGAAATTCTCCACTCCAAAATCATCAAACCACGCACGACTTGAATCTTTCGCATCCTAAGTTAGGTGTGGTATCTGAAGCGAGAACCTCTTTCAACTAATTGATAAGCGAAAAGGTTGGTATATGTACTGTCATCGCTATGATGCAACGCTAACAAATTACACGAATGATAAAATATTGAAATATTATTTGTCCAATTTGTTAATCAAAGAGAACAATGTGTTAATATAATTGAAAGATCAAACAATCATTATTTGAAAATTAAAACATAGTCCCTCAGCAGTCTCAAGCTGTTACGAGATCTGCTTCTAGACTCCTTAGAATTCCTATTCACTCGCACTATTGAAAAGACAAAAAAATTATTCATGCTTGCACGAAAATAGTAGATATCTCATCGCCTGCTATATCCATTCTTGGAAAACGGAAAAATTCGCCGCGCCAAATTATCGAAAATGAGGTTTCGTTGCAACGATGAAACCTCGAGATGATGCAAGGCCGGAAAAAAATACGAAAGATTACAAAATTTTTCTCATTTTCTGTGTTTTTATAACGGCCCAATTACATAGCGTTTCGAGCAACGGATTTAATATAGCCGAGTTTTATTTTTTCATTAGAGCTCGAGAAAGTCATCTGAGGGATCCCACAATCGCAGGAAAGTTGCGCAAGAAAGAACTCGGTGGGGATATCTTAATTCTGAGCCTCACCTTGAATGGGTCTGGTGTGACTGTGACTCCGGCGTTGCCTTTGAGACTTGGCAAAGATGCTCCTGCTGGACACTCAACTCTGAACACATGAAGAAGTGATGAGAAGAAGAGGAACAACTCCATGCGTGCTAACACATCACCCAGGCACATTCTCCTACCTGTTAAGAAGGAAAGAAATCAAATGCATTAGAGAAGGTGTGGATACTCTACTTACTATCTCATATAGTAATATTAAAATAATATTTTACTAACATGAATTTTGCCTAGCTTTCTCTATTTACTGTTCGGATATTTTCATCAGCGCGATCAGATTAAGTTTAGTAAATCATGAAAACGCAAATTCTTTGCGATAAAGTGAGAAATTCATTAATCTAGAATGCCCATCTCATTTTCATTACCATCGCAGTCATGATAGTTTCTTTATCATTCTCCATTATTTTTATAGATATAAAATTTTAACTTCAGGAATATCATAAAAATTTAATCAGTAATGTAGTAATTAACACAAAAACTACTCTATGTAATGCTATCAATTTAACCTTTAATTCCACCATGGCAACACAAATCTTTTTACAATTAATTTCTTATAGAACTGAAAAGGCAACTCTTTAGATTACTCATCGTAGAATTATGAACGTAATTTCGAAATATTTATATGAATTAAGCTAAAGTTATGGTAAAGAAATTATCGATGCAGCGACTTTTATTCGAAGTTATCTGAATTTCCAGTCCGGCGATCCCGACTTGACTGTATGATCAAAAGGGCAGCACTCCCAAGTCCAGAAATACGTCTCGGGCGAGCAAAAATCAACTTTGTTTTCCGAAACATCTATTTATCGCAGGAATTAAAAAAAGCGATCGTAAAACACCGCTTCCGGCGTCGGCCAACGGCGCAGGCGCGGATGAGCATAAAATGGAGAGGGGTGGGAAAAATAAGGCACAAAAATATCCCTCCCCACCGTTGACGAACGGATCCACCGTGGCCTCGATTAAAAATCTATGGAACATCGTGTTGAGGAAGGTTAGAGTATTCCGGTCCAGAACTTTTACGTTTTTTATCCCCGCAGCCTCGTTTAGTCACGCTGCAACACTCTGCCTCAAGGCTGGGGGCGGTGCAAATGCACCGGCGACCACGCCCCCTCGCGCGCGCACGTCTCCTCCCTCGGAAAGGGGAGGATAAAAAACACATCGCCCTATCCAAATCTCCTTTCTCCCCGCGTAAATAAATCCACCCCTTTCATCCCCCAAGTGGTTCAAATGTGGTACTCACCGACACCGAAGGGCAGGAAGAATTCCGGCTTCGTGACCTTTCCTTCTGCGCTGAGGAACCTTGTGGGCCGAAATAGTTCGGGCTCGTCCCACAGAGCAGGGTCCATATGCACAGCATGGAGGAGGGGCACAACCTGCGTGTCCTTGGGGATGCGATATCCGTTTAGGCATACTTCCCTGAGAAAAGAGAAAGGGTTGCGTTGTTAGAGCTATTGATGGAAACAGGATGTGTTTTGGACTTCGGAGAAAAGAATGCCGTTATAAACGAGGAAAGTCGAAGATAAAAGGATGCGGCGAGTGCTTGAAGGTCGCGAAAAGTATTTCGAATGCATGTCGTATTCAGAATCAAAAACTTTGCTATCAAACTTCAAAATACGAGGAGTTTTAATTCGGGAATGAGGAAATGGATTTATATCTAATTATTTAAGCACGATCCTCAAAATGAAATAAATTACAGCTTATTAATGAGTGAAATCCATGGAATTTATCAACATATTATTAAGAGTACAATTATAATAGTAACCACAGGTTAACATAAATAACTTATACGATTGTTCTATAGTTAATTTAAGAGTAAGTCACATGAATTATAAAGACGAATTCAATGGAAGAAATACGCTAGCTTCTTGCGTGAATTCGTCCCGAGTAATTTGAATGCAACAACCGGTACTCAGCTCAGTCCCCTTAAAGTGCAAGGCGTCCTTGACATTTTAAAGTGTTACGACATCTCTAGTAGAGGAAATGCATCTCCTTGCACCCGACCTCGTCGTTTCAAGTTATTTATATTATCGCAATACAAGGTTGACCACCTCTGTTGGATCAAAAACTTGATTTATACGAATCTGCCAAATTTTGTGCACGAATGCCTATTTTAGGCGGACAGAAGATGTGGGTGTACGTAGAACACGCCGTTTTAGAATTGTATATACATAGAAAATTGTCTCAGATGCGAATAAGCTAAGGGAAATAAAAATATTCACGTTACGGCTTTAGCGTGAAATGTCAAGTGTGAAGAAAATCATAAAAGGGGCAAGACCTAAACGTATTTTACCGAGTTTATGTACCGGTTTCTTTTATATTCTGACTTGTATCTTTTTTTGCTAAGGGCAGTTATATAAGGGTGGTGAAATTCTTTTTATTGTAATTGAGCGCTTTCTGACGAGGATTATGAGAGATCAGTCCTATAATCTGACTATTAAATATGTTATTTATCGATATATCGAATTTGAAAAAGGACGGTATCAACTGAAGTATATCAATACGAGAAAAAAACTTGGGACAACCTCAGAGACCCTCGAAATATATGACGTAAGAACGGGTTTAGCGCAAAGGGAGAGCAAGGTTGAAAAATATCCGCTTGGGCTCCGCGAAACTTATGAAAAAAAATGAGGAATGGAAAAAGTAGGAACAAACTCGTGAAAGATTTGAAAAAAAAGTGTCGGATAAATAAAAATATAAATTGGAGCCAACGAAAAATCCTTGGGACTATCCGATGCTCGTCTCTCATAAAAAGAATTACGACCGTTCTCGTAAAATGTGCACATGCTTTAGAGGTAATGGGAATTTTTCCTCGTTCTAATTCTTAAAGGGTGGAGAAATAATTCTGTTTATAGTGAGCGGGGAGGATGTATTCCACTCACTTTGTTGCTGCGTGAGTCGTTCCCAGGGGCACGATGGAAGATCTCCTCAGCACTTCCAAGAGTGTGGCTTCGGTGTACGGAAGATAGGGCAAATCCTCCAGAGTTGGCAACCTCTTGCGTCCAATAACTCCGTCCATCTCTTCCTGTACAGCTCGCTGTGCCTCCGGATGGTGTAGCATGAATACGACAGCCCATTGCAGTGTGGTCTTGATGGTCTCCATTCCGGCGGAGAACAGGTCTCCAATGATCTGCTGCATTTGGCGATCTTCCAGGAGAGAAGGGCAGAAAAGCGTATTAAAGTCGTATTCTCTCTCAAGGAAACGCTCCTCCGATAATAAGCGTTTTTAATTTTCATCTAGGGCGTTTGCTTTTTATGTCTTTGTTCCACAACTCAACTTACCATGATTTTTTCCGTCGAACAGGAGCTCTCCTCGTCCTTCTTCCTTAGCCTTCTCTATTTCCAAGAGATATGTGTCGACGATGTCCCGTATGTTTTCGGGGTCGAAGGTCTTGCGGTGGACGTCTACGGTTTCTTGAAAGAACTCGGCCATCTCCAAACGATTCTAGAGAGAACAAGAGTTACGAATTTATTTCTTTGTAATTCAATGGCGGTGATTATAAAATAAATACATTTTTAGATATAATTTGCATAAAAAGAAAAGTATTTCCGAATTATCTCACTAGATAGAGTATGTTGATTAAGTTAATTAAAACAAATGATGATGTGGAAAAAGGATTCAGAACAATGGTTTTGGAACTTAAAATTTAGAGAAACGAAATTCTATCATCTTAATGGAATACTGTATTATAATATTTCTACAATTTTCTTAATGACCTAGCTTAGATATATCAGACAATTTTTACAGAACTCGAGGCAATATTTATTGGATTAGATATATTGGAAATATTTATTGGAAATTTATCGGCTAGTGGAAAATATTGAATCTAGGCTGATTTTAATACTAGATATTTTATTATAAGCATAATTACATGAAAATTTATGATTGGTGAGATATTATCACATCCAAAGTAACTGCAAAATAATATCGAATGACTGAAAAATTAAATTCTTTAGATGGAATTCGCTGTTAGAATCGGGGGAAATTTTTAAACATCACAAGCCGAAAGGCCAACTAAATATATAGACTGATAAGGAAAATTAGATTTTGAGAGAAGAATGGTGATCACCTTACCTTTTCTAGTTTTCTGTAAGCGTTCTTGAGTCCTGGCAAGTATTTCAGGATGGGAACAAAGTTTACGGATGCTACGGTGGCGAAGAGGCGGAAGCCTTCCTCAATGAGACCCATGAAGTGTCGAAAACGTGGTCCACTAGTGTCATCAACTGCTATAACTCTTTCTCCTTCCGCTTCTTCATCTTCCTCCTCGTGCTGGAAGCGTATGCTCATCATAAGGGAACAGATCACGTTGGAGACGGATGTAGCAAGGGGTGCATTCAAGTCCGTAGCGGCGCCTCTTCTTCTTACCAATTTCGTCAACAGTGTCTCCACTTCACTCTTTAGAAGAGAAAATGTTCCGAGCCATTAATATTTAGCCGATGGAAAGATGGAAACGAAAACCAAACGAACAGAAAAAACCACTTTGAGTCGCTTTATCAGTTCATCCAATCATCAAATTTCCTTCGTACCCTCTCTCATATATCACTTCATTCTGGACAGTCAAGTTTTGGGTTTTATTTTATTTAAACATGAATATTTCCCAGCAGGTATTGCTAGGTTTCTTTAATTGGCATGAAATATGGATTTGAAGTCTTTAAAGAGAGAAACTTTTGAATGTAAGAATAAAAAAAAGAAAGATAGTATCGATCAAAGGTATTAGTGATGAACACCATTTACGTGAATACTGAGAAGTGATTTGAACCTTAAAAATTTCCTTAGAATAATTTAAATTTTAAAAATTTTCCTAATAGGAATCAAGTAAGTTTATGAATGGAAAACTTGATTTATGTAAGAAATAAATATGAATATATGAGAGACTAACCATAATACGAGATTCCATTTGCTCTTTTCCTGCTCCCACGCACTTCATCCCGAATTGCCTTAACCTTTCATGAAGAAACCGACGTTGATCCTTCCATAGCCTTCCATCACTGTTGATAATTCCTGAAATTTGAATGAAATCAATAAATAAAAAAGGATCTTCGAAAGATCTGTTGTCGTGACAATATATATAATAAATAATGTGTAATATAACGATATAAAATGTTAAAAATCATCAAATGGTGAAATGAGAAAATTCCCTCTATTTCTGAAAAATCAACACGATGACTGCAAAGGGGAATTCCTCTAAGTATTCAATGATTATAAATTTGAGATAGTGTCTATTTGATTAACAATTATTGATTTACAAGATTTGAACTAATGTACAGAGGTGCAAATCAGGACAGTAGGACCTTCCTCTTCATATCGGAATGCTTGCGGGAACCACATTCACAGTCGTTCAGAACGCTAACATATGGTTTGGAGTTTGGTCCATTCTTATTATCTCTACTTCCTGTCTTCCGCCAAGATTCAAATATTTGTGAATAAAATGCTCTCAAATGCTACAGAATTCGATCTCTAGCCTTAAATGTTGTATCCTTCGCTGTTAAAGAAAAATATTTCTGTTCTTTGAGTAACATGAAGTGAGGGAATCGCTTTATTACATTGGAGAGCACCTCTTCTAATAAAAGGGGTAATACATCCCAGAAAGAGTTTCCCAGTTTCTCCCTAAATTGGGTAGAGTATGCTCTAAAAAATCAATTATTCCATAATCTAGCCCCGAAACCCACTCCGTATTCTTATGAAGGAAAAAGAAGCGAACATGAATGGAAAGAATTATATTGCGGATATTTGGATATCCATCAACCATCATTACGCTGCGATTCGCTCCTCGTGGGGATCGACCAGCAGCGTGCTTAATCATTTGATATACGTGCGTAAAGACGACGCCATATGGAAGCTCAACCTACTTAGCACTGTCTTCGTAAGAGGACGTTCCCATTCGCCTTGGGTCGCGGAGATAGAAGATATGCAATTTGGCACCCATTCCTCGGAGGGAGAAAAAGAATCTGCGTTATTCTCTAAGTCAACTCCGAACCATCAGCGATTAAAAAAATCCAGAACTAAATGACCCCTTCTTCTCAGACAACTGTACTATCGAAACGTCCTTTTACTTCGTTAAATATATGAGTCGTTATCCGAGGAAATATGGTGGTGAGATAGGTTGGAAACATCCAACTCCTTATTGGGAGCACGACATTAAAGCTCGCTCCTCCAAGTAACGCATCTGACAATGTCGAAATGAACTCGATCCCTTTCATTCCATGCGGAGGACCTCCTACGCTTCATGACTCTTTGTCTAATGAGCCATCTCTATTCCATCGCCTACGACGAGTCTGAACTAGCCTCGGTGACATCATTCGGCATTCACGGAGAATAATGACCTCTCCTGCCTACCTGTTCCCACCGTGAATGAACGGAAGAATCCCTACGAAAAAACCCCGATGACCGGTCGCGCTGCCATATCTCCCCCGCAGCGCGAGGGTTTTCCTTATCTTTTCGAGGGGATGGATTTGGAAGTTTTACCGGTGCTGAGCAGGTCGTGACCCGTTCAAAACAAACAGGTGGATCGTCATCTCCGAAGCAAGGGACACATGCACTTTGGCAGCCTTCATGGCTACGATAATGTTATCGCGAAGGATTTGAATTCTCCGGCCTAGGAGGCTCTGGCGGGAAACTCGCGAACTAGCAAGCGAATACAAACGGGGAAAAATTTCGAAATGCTTCTTTTAGCACTCGATGCCGATGGAGGTTCTCAGGTCCGAAAATGTCAGTAGTCGCGGTCACAAATACTAAACGAACTGAGGAAAAAGTGGAAAATTTCTTTTGCACGGAATGCTTCCTAGAAACCAATATCAAATCTCTTTAATCTCAAGACATTATACTAAATCAAATCCACGTAAATCACGAGCGGTAAAAGTTCTCATGCAGGGATGAATGCAAATTCGAACCAAAAACTAAAGTATTAAATATCTCATTAAATGCATGCGGTAAAATTCTACGCTGAATTAGTTAGCACCCGAATATATTTAAGCCAAAAATTAATTTTTCTCTTTTTTTCCGAAATTAGACATGACTAGAAAAACGTCCTATGTCTCTTGTATTTGCCACGGATTCGCGCACAATAATAAAAAAGCGGTCGTTTTTCCAAAACCCGGACTCACAACTTTCTAAGCCGAAAGAGCATCGCTGTTTTTTCCGCCGGACGAAATTTCCTCGGCGAAAAAAACGCGGCCACCTGCCCGGCGGGTTCATCTCATAAAACACCGCCGACACTCCAAAACACAAAGTTGATAAACCCGTATCACACCCCTTCTTTCGCCAGATTTCCTGCATGCAAATGTTCTGCTCGATCCCCTAAAAAAATGACACTTTTTCCCCGAGATTATGCGAAAATCGAAAGTTATGACGATCGTGCGACGGGCCAGAAATCAATGTCGAAAACACTCATGCTGGATATCGCGAAAAATTACATTTATGTACGGAACACAATAGAGATCTAATAGATGGATTTTCGAATCAGCGAATAGAAAATATGATGCCAAAATTTCTGTCGGGGATCTACTTTACGTTGAAGGAAATTTTACATGCAAATGCTGTCATAGAAATATTTTTCACTCTTAGTCCTCGGCACGGACTGCGTTGAAAATTCCACGCTTACATATCGCACACGCTCTGCGGAAAAAGATATTGGAAAAAATATTCGACACTCACCGTATCCCTCTAGGATATGATTGAACTCCGTGTTGGGCCTCGCCGTGAACTCCTCTCTCCTGAAGGCCTCACGAATCGTCCTGTGGTCGCTCAACACCACAATCAACTGGTTCCCCAGACGCGTGCTGAACATTGGACCGTATTTCCTCGCGAGCTCCTCGAAGTGGAGGTGGGCGTCACCCTTAAGGAACGGCAGGTAGCCCAAGATCGGCAAACCCCACGGGCCCGGCGGCAAGCTCCTCAGTTCCCATAGCCTCTTGCAGGCCATCCTCACCGTCAGCAGCACTGCCACGAACACGAAGATGGTCCTGGGCCACGGCCCGTACGTCTCCGGGTCGTTGAGACCCTTCAACAACCAGTGGATGCCTCTCACGATCATCGTGGAATATGTCTATGAAACGTGTGTTTACTCTCCGGCCGGAATCGCCGCCTCCTGCTGGCGCGCGGCGCGCTTTACTGGGAGATCTTCGGCAGTGGCGGGCACTCCTCGGCGAAAGAGGGAACGGCTCCGGCGATACAAGGGAGGGGGCGAGAGTGAGAGAAAGACACAAGTGTCTGTCGGAGCGGAGGGAATATACCAGCCCGTCCGTCAGTCGCGGCTATTTGTGTGTGAGTGAACGCGTGAGGCGGTAACTGAAGAGAGGGCGGCAGTGTCCGAGAGAGGGGGAGGAGGGTGGTGACGTTGTGGAGGGGAAGTTGTGCGTGTCTGCTGCGTCGAGGCGTGGAGCAAGGGAGTGGGGGAACGGGAGGAGAGGAAGGAGAGAGGGCACACTATGGCCAATGACTGCCGTCTGGTCTTTTGACTCCACCTCGCACACTGCGTCGCCGCGTATCCCAAATCGCGCCGACTCCTCCGGCGGGGGAAAAAGATTTTTCGGATGCGGGAATGTCGCCGCGAGGGAACTGGGCGACGAACTCCGGCGGCTGGTCCACGTTTCCCCGGGCTCAGGGACTGGAAGACGTCTCTGGAGACGGTGGATGCGATGAACGTCTCTCGGAGACCTCGGTCGATGTCGCGGGGATGATTGTTTTTCCGTTCCCCGGTATGAATGGAACGGAGGGTTTCACTCGGAGGCGTGCTCTCGGTGCGTGTCCGTAGGTTTCTGGAGGCTCGCCGAAGAGTGGGCACCTTTTATAGCGTGAGTCATAGGGGGCCTGGGGCGGGCCGGGTTGTGGAGTCCCACAGAGGCTAAAACGTGCCGGGGGGAAGAGGGCACACGGGGGTGAAGTGCAGATGATGTCTCAAAGGTGGGGGTGGTGAAAAGGGGTGCGTGGATGGGGGTGCTCTTCCTCTCCTTCCTTATGGGAAGCCCCCTTCCTCCTCACTCTTGTGGTAATTGTTGTCGTGGTGAGGATGGGTGTCTTTGGGGGTGGGGAAACGCAGAGCCGGGGCGCCGGAGATGAAGGAGTTGGGTTGCGGGGGAGTTGAGCGAAAAAAGCGGATATTGTTGGGTTGGTCGGTAGGAGGTCTGTGGGCCAGGAGGGAGGGAATGGGATGCCGACGCTCCGTGAAGAGGTCACAGAAGATTCCTCTTGCTTCCTACTAACTCACAGCAGAACCTCGTTTATCTCCAACGCCTCCTCTGGTGCACCCTAGTTCGGTTTTTAGATGGATGCCACAGCTAGGCTCTCGCAATAAAAGGATATAGCCTATTTATGCTAATGGCAGCCTTACCTTTTTTCTAAAAACCTTACCGTTTCATCTCTTGCTGTCTCCATTAATCTCCACCAATACCCGGGGAATGGGTGTATCCTGATGAAAGAGTAGAGGAAGAAATTGGTTGAAAAATATTATTCCATTTGCGAGATGGGATGCGGCCTGTTTCCAGAGAAAGTTGGGATGCTTCCTCTTATAAATAAAAATATTCATTGCCAAATAATCAACCAGCGAGTCGTTATACTAAGAGACGTACAGGTCAAATATTTCATTACTGCTTCTTTACATATTCTTTATCCTGAGAAATTCAAAAAGATGCTCTTATTTTTGTTTACTAATTCCTTAGAATCGCCTCCTAAAATTCAAATTTACGGTACTTTCGTTGAATATTCTTCAGTGTATACATTTTGTTGCTTTGATGTCACTATTAATTAGTGTTCTAAGTTAGGATTACTAAATTTAAACGCTCTGATTTCAAGCACTCATATTTTATGTTCTCTCCTTAAAAACCACACTCTCGCAAGCGTAAAATTAATAATTAAAATGACCATTGGCTTGTTTATAACAGTTGATTAAATTTAAAATATCCCGCTACAGCTCTGTTTGAAGACTTGGGATCATATCGGTATTGAATGGTAGGAATTTTCAGCAGCCAAGAGAGTATAAATATAACGCGTGCTTAAATCATTGCCTCTTGTTAGCAGGTGGTCATCATTCGCCGAACTGACTTGGCATGTTCGCTGAATTGTCCTCATAATGGTCTTATATTTACTCATTTATTCCAACTTTCCAAACGTGGAAGAGAATCGTAAGCTGCGGACCAGGCTTTAAGATTTGATCTCTACTTGATTATTAGCGGTCCGGAGGAACAAGTAGGTTATCAAACATATGTTATGGCGGAAATATGAAACTTAAATATTTACTTACCATTTTCTTCAAACAATTCAGGGAATACCGTGGAGATGACGGACACGAAATTCCCATCAGATCAATTGCGAAACGCTTTTAGAGCCAACACAAGACGTGCGTCTCCTTCCTTCACGCGTTAAGTGTTTCTGCATCGATAAATTTATTCGCTTCCCAATCTCATGAAAGGTGTTCCACTAGCTATTGAGAGCCAAATATAAGAAATTACTGCTTTTTGTCAATCATTAAGATTTTCAATCGCTAAGATGCTCATGTAGCATATTATTTCCAAGGGTTCATGATATTTGAGTTACGATACGTTTGCCCTCAGTTTTATATGAAATTTCTCACCTGAATCTGAAATTAGTCAGCAGGAAATGATCATTTACACTCGAACTTTGGTTTCGTAAATGAAACTATACCTAACCAAGGCATCGTGTGCCGTGAATTCATAGGTGGCAAGTATAAATTTATGAATTTCACTCACCCTTTTTGTTCAGAATCAGATGCAGAACTCATAGTTTCTATGGATTTTTATTTTTATCCAGTCACAATTAAAGCCACAAAGTTGTTCCACAGTCTGACTCGTTTTTTCTGAAGTCAATATTTTGACTTTTACATGTTCAATTGGTTTAAGTACGCGATGAAATTTTCTTTAGTAGAAAGCTTTTCATTAAAGATTATCCCCGCAGTTCCTCTTTCAAAGATCCTCGGGCATTGAATAACAGTATCCGTTGTACGACTCGTGGAAGAAAAGTAGGCCTAACTCTTTCTCCCGAGGCAAAGCTTTGCGGACGCAAGCGAAATTCTAGGACATCTTTAATCGATCGAAAATAGTAAATATCGGCAGGAATGAGATTCGGTGGGAAAATAAAAAATTCGGTCACCACTCCCTTCTTTCGGAGGTCCCATCTTCCGTTTGTATCCGATAAAAATACCATGTTATTAATGAATTGGCTGCGAAGTTGTTTGAAAACTCATTATATAACAAGTTACAAGACGTTATAATTAAATTAGCGTCCGAAAATCGAATATTAAACGATTGGAGACAGCGTAATTTTCTTATCACGGAGAGAATATGTAAACCAAACGGCCTTTAATGTCAATCATTCTCGTGATTTACTGCGACTTTTGATATTTCCTCTCCCATCCTAGATTCAGAAAGGCTTATCATCAATGGAGACGAAATGATTGATTGAAATTGCATCAACCTTTTAAACTTTTAAACAGACTGTGGAATCAGTTAGAGGCGGTTTGAACCGGACTAGATGCGGGGCGTGAGCTTAAGAAAATTCTTTATTTTTGTGTAAACATTGAATGTTGTTTACGTAATCCCTGCTCGCGACGGTTCATGGAATCCAAAGTTGAATAAACGAGCTGAGATAAGCCGACGGGGCGATAATTCCGGATTTCCTTAATTCGTGCTAAAAGTTATAAGTCTTTAAGCTTAGGAGTACTTGTCTCATAGAGTTAGATGTTGTTTTATAGCAAGGGAAATTTATAACTGAAGAAAAAACCTTAATGAAATTATGATATCATGCAAAGAAGTAACAAAAATTGACAGAAATATCACATCTGATACGATATACATATTAATTTTCTAAGTATAAAACGGTTTATTATCCTCTTAAACAGTCCTTTTTAATTTATGTGCCATGGCGCACTTGAACGATGATATTATGCTTTTTTATTTCACATCAGGTAATATACGCACCTTTCCGAACTGCTATATTTGTGTGATGAGATTATTCTCAGAACATATAATTATCTTCTATTCGTAGGCTCTTTTTCATCATTATGAATTTTTCTCAAAAGATAAGTAAAGAACTTACGAGTTGAGGGTATCACGAACTTATGATTATGTACTGCATAGGAAGAGATCTTCGGTTTAGCAGCCGCTAAAAAAAGTCAGTAAAACTTCATGATAAATTGAAAATCGCAAAGTAGTTATTGTTGTATTTAAAATATCTGTAAGATTAAGAATGAAGACTCTTTGATTTCCAAAAGATTTTTAAGGAAACTTGCAAAGTTTACAATATCAATTGTTGATTGTTAAAGGAGAACGTTGGAAACCTATAGTGTGAGCTATAAAGTTGGTCCGTAACAAAATACGAAAAAAATTAAATTTGATCCCACTTTGATAATTATCAGCTTTTAAGGAATCAGCGCTCACAGTGAACATACGTATAATTTGGCATAATATTTATAATTATGGGTGATATTATCGATAAAGACGGATATTTCAAAGAACTATGATGTTCTCTGTATGAGGCTATAAGGCATGAGGCAGATGTACAGAAAAATAATCTCACTAAAGATATTTATTCAGGAAAAAAACGTTAAATGAATGCCACATTTCTAAAAAAAATTTAAAATGGTTTATTTTTTATATTTTTTTCTGATGCTCAGTTTATTTTAATATGCAAGAACATTCATTTTCTTCACTTTTGATGTAATAATATTTCGGCCTAAATAATACCCTCGTTATCTATCAAAATATTTATCATAGAAGAATATTTATTTCCATTTGCATAAACATAGTAATATAGAGTTAGAACATCATCGATATCTTTAAAACTACTGAGAAATGGATACCAATTGCATTTTTCTGGGAATTCTTAAGATTTTCCCATTTTAGGTGATCAGAATGGTAAATATGATAGCATAATGGCTTTATATTTACACTTAGTTGATAAAGTTGATAAGGATACTCCGATTAGATTCCGGATTTCCCCAAAAATAACCGAATTACGGAGAAAGCTGTAGATGATGACGTCCTTATATTGATTTCTTTAGCAACTCTTATTTCATATTTGCTCGTTTAACTCCATCCCGATAATCTTAAGTAATCGTACGTCGACCGTAAGGTAGGGCACGATATCTAGCTTAGCTGATAAAATTTGGATTTATATAAATGTTACATAAAGACTGTACTCTATGCTATCTAAGAATTTTTTAATTCAGTGATTAATGTAACGATTTTTAAATACAGTGAGTAATATAGGAATTTGAAGTGAGTTTTTCAGTTAGTAATATATTTGGAATTTTAGCCAACTGGAATAGGTGAATTTCCACCGGAATTTTTCACTTGAATCCTTGGTGGCTAATATTTTGATGATCACATAGAAAATATTCCTTCGAGTGATTTAGAAATAGGTTTCTCAATGAATCCCCCAAAATCGAACATTTTTTTTATGAATGGAACGAAGGTTGAATACCTTCGAAATATGAGGCAGGAATCTATCCTAGACTAAGAATTGATTAAGCAATTAAGAGTTTTCCCAGCAAATTAACGTACCGTTGACCAAAAGTATCATATCTTGCCTGAATAAAGACGATTTATTATTATTATTATAGCTAACAGCTACCTCTTAGAAACGGCATTTAATGAGGTTTGAATTAATTAGATTATTTTCCAAGTTGAACTTTGAAATATTAATACATAAATAATAAAGAATATAATAAATATAATATAAAAATCAAAATTACACTTTGTTACAATTCCACCTTAATTTAATTTTTTCTATCTTTATAGTATTTCACCTAGTAAGGGCTTCCATAATTGACAGGATTTTGAAATATGATTTAGGAATATTATATGAAATTCCGAAGAATGAGCTTATCTCTTCATTCATAATGTATCCCTCCGAGTTGGTTGACTATCCTTTAAAGTCAGAGTTTCTAAATAGTCCTTTTCTGTAAATCTTCTTGTATATCGAGGAATGTATATATGTACTCCATTCCCCTTCCTATTTTAAACCCGATGTCTTTTGAAAAATTTTTGGATCAGTTAATGAATAAATGCATGCACTGCGAAAGAGAGATCCTCGAAGTGCATAGAAGATGATCCTCGTAATGCCATTTCCAGAAGAGGTTTCGTGAAGTTTATTTGAATTGGTACGTTCAGAATCGTTCGATGCCCATTACAGCCAGGCGATGTCCGCTCGCGGCTTTCGGACAACGCACGCTCGCATTCCGTCGCAGGGGAACGTGCAGAAAAAAGGTGCAGTGCGGCGGCGGCGGAGGGGCGGTGGAAAAAGGCATATTTTTCTTCGTCGGAGGAGCACTCCCACATCGCGCACAACGGCGAGCGCTACGTTTGCGGGCGTATGCTCCGATAAGCTACCCAAGCGAGGGAGGTTCATTGAACTGGAGTGCATGACGCCCTCATAGATGGAAAGCATCTGCCCCCCTCCGTCCCTTGTGGCCGTGGGCGGCATAGGGAGAGCGCCCCCCCTTCCGCAAGCCCCCCTTCGATCCTCCTCACTTCCTTCCTAAAATTCTTCCTCCACGCGGTATCTCCTCCGGACATCTCCGAGAAAAACACGAAAGCCGTTTGCTATGGTTCACTCACCTCATCCTATGTGAAGGATTCTTTCACCCGTACACCCCAGCATCCCGAGGTCGTGTTTTTCTTTTCAGTTGCCTCTCCACGTGCCCAGGTTTTCCACGGACACGGTGTCCGGGGTTTTTCCTACGCTCTCTCTCACTGGGGTCGACGGGGTGTTGTACACGTGCTCGGTGTTGGAAAGCGGGTCTGCTTCGGATGATCCTGGACACGGGTTCCCGAACGTTCCGTTGCACTCGGGTCGTGCTATGCGATGCGTCGGAGAGAGGCGATCCCTCACCTAACGAAATGCTTCCCGTATTTGCGTCATCGAAATATTTTCAAAACAACTCTCAAGGATTTCTGATCATGAGAAACGATGCGTGGTAATTTGAAGAGTACAATCTATTGCATAAACTTCACAGATTCAGGCGAGGTGTTGTGGTGATCCATAATGGAAAGGAACTATTAAAAACTTGTACTTTTACCACAAAAATATTATATTATTTTTGTGGTAAAAGTACAAGTTTTTAATAGTTCCTTTCCACAATCTATTGCATTTGAAGAAAGAGAATCTGAACATGAACCCTGAATCTGTCTCCATATTAAACTTCGATTTTACTCCGTGTTATTTTATAACTTATCTTTGACGTAAAGCCCTGAAATTGCTCAAGCTAGTGCAAATTCTTAATCCTGATTGCGCATCTTATACCAGAAAGTATTTATCGTTTAGTGTTTTGTCTTCTTTGCATCCCTGAGAAGGTGTCTTTGTAACGTGTATACATTAATAATTTATAATTCGCATCGCAATAATAAGCAAATACTAAAGTCTTAATAGGTAAACCTCAAATTGCCATTCCACATCCAGAGAGTGATTCGACTATTAACCAACAAGAGGAATTTTACTGGAGAGTGTATTTTTCATCCATCACGTAATAGGAAAAGCATTGCAAAATAAACAATGATTATGCTCTAAGTGAATTCCCGTTCATTGCCATGGCGTCTAGCAAATTAACTATTCATAATTTATATTCAATTAGTACATTGGAGAGCAAGATCTTTTCAATTGCACATACCAAATAAATAAGGATCATTCGGTAATATGATTTAATGGAATAAATTATCTTCATACCAAAACAACAAGAAGTTGCGCAGTGGAGTATGAATTTTACGTATAACATGCTTTCCCTTCTAACAGGGTTCTTAACAGTGTATAGGTAAATCTTTTACCGTTTTCCTAAAGGCACGTCACTGTCCTCCACCATATCCCGTTAGGGTATTTCATAATCATATAAGGGAAAAGGCCCTTAACCTTTTGCTTCCCTCCAGTTGTATTATTCTCTTCCTTCCCTTTGTAATAGATGCTTATCAGGGTTTTACAGATGAGCAAGCTTGTCAGAATTGAATATTACTGTTTCTTTAAAATTTCCTCTTAAAAATAAAATCTCTTTGTACGAGAAATTTTATTTCCTCTATTTTTGCCTTACACGAGGTTACACCTTCGCATAATGAGATTCTCCTCCGATCTCATGTATCACGAAAATTTCATTCATAATTTTTAACCATGTATAATTTTTAGCCGTTTAATGACACTTTATGAATGACTTTTAAAGAATTAGAGCCCATAATATTGAAAATTTCGATGTTTTCGCGGTATCTAATTTTAAATTTTTATATTTGTCGGACTGAAATGCTGCAGTATATACTTTTGCATATCATTGACTCAGAATCACGTGAAATATTGGGATATTTTTTATACAAGAATGAACAATGTACTTATTATCACAAGATTCATTAATGCCCATCCTTTGATCTATGAATTGGATCGTCGAGAATACAGAGGCAACAAGCACGGGTGTTGCAGTAGGTTTGCTTTGCTGGAGGTCTTGATGGAATGCGAAAGATAAATTAGAGGGGATTTCAATCGAAATATATAAATTATGAAACACCAATTTATATGGTAAACACCGTGTTCCACAACATCACGGACATTTCTGTAGATTTTATTAAAATGAAAAAATAAAATAAAAAGTGACCTCAGATCTCAGAGAGAACTTAAGTAAGACGGTAAAATTGAGAATATTTAGAGATTTTTGCCCTTAACAATATCATGAATTGGTAGACAATGTCTACAAATGATTATCCAATAGTCAAACGGAGGAAATAAAAGAGAATAGCGATAGCAGAAACAATAGCTCAAACACGTGGAGTAAAAAGTTACTTGAATAGACATCGAATCTCTCTTCAAACAAATGATGGCAAAGTTCATAGGGAATGAAAGGGAGCGACGCGACGGTAAGGAACACTTGGTAGGGGAGTAGAAATAGTTTAGCTTGCGAGGTACTAAAGAGTAGTGAATAAGAAATAGAATTGAAAAGGATGTTAATCAGGGTATTGAATCAGAAACAAACACCGAAATTGAAAAAGACTTAATTTTTTCCGGGAGAAGATATGAAACCTTGCCAAAAATTAATATTCTGAGCCGGAATAGGAAACCGTTACTTATTTTGTTCTGATCCTCAGTTTGGCGCACCATATAGCGAAAACCGAAACGCGTTCGCTTTCCCTGTCCCGGGTTCGAACCTCAGCGTGGGAGACGATGTTTACCAAGCATCGAAACAATTGGGAAGTTACCTTGATTATGAGGTGGTGACTAGAAGTCGATGCGCTGAAAGAGTGGGAGTGGATGCGCTGACCACGTGTCACCCACGCTGAATGCCGCTTGGCTTGTGCCTAATCTCATCATAGGAATGTCGCGTCATGGACTTAACTTAAACTTTTCTTTGAATATTTCTTTAACATCACCCCTTCCATACACCGCTTTCGGTTTGGAAGCTATGCAAATGTGAAAGAAGCCGCGAGTTTTTCCTAAATTTAATTAAATGCAGTGTGTTAAAAGAGTTGTACCTAAATGTATTTCAAAAAGAATTATATCAGAAGAGAGAAAACCGGTTTGAACCGGTTCGATGTTGACCGCTGTAGTATAAACCGGAACTGAACCGAAACTTTGAGCTTTTGTTTAACCGGAGCGGAAACTTGAATGAAAATACCCTTATATCTATTTTTTGATCATGTAAACCGTTAATGGAGTGTAAAATAATTACGGCTCAATACTCTGATATTTATGCCGAAAAGCCACGAAAGATACACAGATATAAAAATGAAGCGCTTAATATCACAATCCCTCAAAACAGACCTAATTACATAGAAATAGTTATCAGACTTGCAAATTTCTAATGACCTGTTAAGATGTGCATCACCTGCTACTGAGAATAATTATCAACAACAATTAGAGCAGTTGTATTAACAGGGAGCAATCTAGATGATTCGGATTTTTATGTAAACTTTTTTTAAGGTCTCCTTAAGTGTCGAAAAAAAATGTTTTAACATATCGCAGGGACAGCCAAAAATCAGAAAGGAGCACGTCACGACAGATTTGCTCGACATCAAGATTGGAAAAAATACGATGGCGAACCAAGTCAAATCGTTATTCATAATCAGGGGACTCACTCTGGAATTCATGTCGACTGATAGATTGCTCCGAGTTAGTGGAGAAAGGTTGAGCGCTAGAATATCTGCTTGTGAATAATCGTATCTTCCTTGCATATCGGAAGGAAGGGCCACGGAGATAAATGTATCGGATCAATCATAATCCCGAGAGCTACAGGCATTTGCTTTTCCTCGTCGAAAAAGGAATCCGGACCTGCTAGGATTGTTAAGCATAATTTGATTTATTGCCTACAACCTATGCCAACCGCGAGCGAAGTGAGAAGCAGCATCGCAGGGTCTATAAATTATATCGTCGTGCATCGAACTGTCTTGAAATCCCTTCGAGCCGTAAGGGTATAATGAAGAGTAACACTTCGGAGTGATTCTTTGGAATGAATCGTCCCGTTTCTTTTATTAAAGATCGTGAAAATCAAAAAGTGACGATTGTTGTCCTGGTGAATTTGATGGAATATTTTTATGGCCATAAGAGTATTAAACTCCACATCGAGAAATATGATAGTTTTAATTAGATGTTCTATAACTGTACTCATATTAAATTTATTATTGTAAAATGGTTAGAGATAAGAAGGGACTTATTAGTTTCACCCTGAGAAAGGAGTTTTTTTGCCGTTTTATTGCTAACTCTCGCCATAAAAGTATCCTAAATTCTTTAATAAATTGTATAGAGTCAGATATCAAAGATAAATTCAGCTTGTAGAAGAAGGAGAAAATCTATAGAGTTGCTAGGAAAAATTAGCGAAATTAGAAGAATCCTTAGCGAATAAAATTAATAAATCTGTCCACATACTCATACCGTTGTGTGAATTTCATATCTTTAGCGTACGTAGTTTTGCTTTTCCGGAAATTTTAAGATATTATTATCTCCGTGAAAAATTTTAGAATTTTCATCCCTAAAATTTAAACTACGACAGTATCTTGGGTCTAAATCACCTCAACGAACACAAGAGTGAATCTGTAAATTTTAGCGAATTGAAAAACACAAAGATTATTTTGACTTCAAGGTGGGTGGAAAAAAAGAAATTATCTTCAAAGAGTTTTTTTTAAAGATTTTTCTGTTCCAAAATGCATCGAAAGTACCATTTGATCGCAGGAAATTAAATAGATGTAAAAAATCATAGATAAATAATCCTTTCGCTATCATTTACATACTTTGGAATCCTCGTCATTTTCTATGCAAAACGCTGTTCCTACAAAATCATTTAGATCTCTAGATATGCCAAAGGAATGATCTATTTGGTCCATTTCCGATTCTCTTTGTCTAAATCATCGCTGCAACACTCATTCTCTCAGAGTTCGTAAAGAACCGTAAACAAATTCATTAATATGTATTATTTCGAAGTTTTCAGTAGGCATTTTGAGATATTCTTTCCTTGTTAACCTGAAAGTGTTTTTACTTTCTTCTATCCGATTGTCTTCGGGTAAATCATTTGTTTCACTTACTTCGTAGGCGTACAGCTGTCTGCCTTTATTGGACATATTCGGAAAACCGGAATGACCACTTTCTCTTTCTTTCACGTCCCTTTTCACTTATTTCGCAGTTTTCTACTTAACGTTATCATCTCGCCCAAAAATAACCAGCTTCGAATCATTTTAATGCTGAATGAATGGCCGAAAGTAAGCACGATGCTTTCAGCGAGGTCTCTCTAACCAGTCCATTCCTGTTCGCCAGCAAGGAATAATCTTGCAAATTATTTTCATACTTTTTCATTCCTTCTGCACTTCCTGTCATATATGAATTATTTCTTTCAATAGCCATCGAATGGCATAGTGAAATTATTTTTTTGTCAGCAGGATATTGTGTTGTGGCGACCCGTTGACATCTAAATTGAGATTTTGGCTTTGGGTGAAGAACTATTGTCACGCCTTTTACCAGAATTGCATTCAATATGAAATGCAGTTTGAGAATCGAGAAAATCACATGTGTGAGAGTATATGTATTCAGAAATTAGTCGAGTTTGTGAGGAAATATGCTTGAGGAAAAATATGTAATCCGTCATCCAGGTATTCTACTTCTTCCTTTGTATTTAATTATTAATTCGAGCAAACCCGTAATTATTTATAGACATGAGTAAAATTTATAAAAATACTGCTAATATTTACTCTTTAAAACTCTACTATCACGTTGATTTCTTCTATAATCTGTCATTAAATTATCCTATTTATTCCTGAATGAAGGTTGTCAATATAATTTTAGCTTCTGTATGTAGTTTCTATTTCCTTTTTATTCCAGTAAATACATTCTCGCTACCTGAGTTAAACGTATGCGGTAAATTAGATGAGAAAAATTTTAAAATACAGGAAAGGGTTGAGGGAAGAAAAGGCTAAATATTAATTACATGTAGCGTTAAAGTAGTTTTGATCAGCCTAGGTAAAAGTACGATGACATTGTAACTATGGACAATATTTGACCCCTGCTCGCCTCAGCAGTAGTAATTTTTTAAAAGTGCCTCGGAAGTTATGTATAGAAGTATACCGGGAAAGCTTCATATATGCGATATTTATGTATGGTAATGCCTCAAGGTATTGTTATGGCATAATATGGCTTTGGTAAAGAATTGGTTTCTTTTACTTTACTGTCTGGAATTTGTATTTCTGCCTTTTATTTTCGTTGTCTAGCTTGAGGTACAATAGACTATGCAAAGAAATCAATAGATTCCAGTTGCTAGGATAAGAAGAGATTCGAGTCAATGACACCTACTCTGTATCAATGAGTCAATTTAAACCGAAAGTGAGAGACGACAAATAAGCACCACAGTTTGTCACTATTTTGAATTGCAGCCCAGTCATTGTATCGCCTTGATATCTTCGAGTTGTGAAATGAAATTCCTCGACATCCAATCTTCGGCAATGCTTCGAATTTCCCAATCAATCGGCTTCGCTTTGTTAATGGCGAATATTTTAAATATGAAAATCTGTTTTCGGATCACTCACTAAGCCGCTAAAATGCGAAATTGAAATCAAACTTTTTCTTCGAGAAAGAGGAATATGCTGGGATTATCTCAGCTCAAGGACCCCAAAAGATGATGAGAAAAAACAGGGCAGTATTCCGCTCAATATATTTAGCTACATCTTTTGTTGGAAGGCGCCTCTAGTTCGACCGCATTGCCATCTTCCGGCGGAAATTTTCGATGGGCTTGGTACACGTGCACCAAAAGAAATTCGTCATGGCGGATCTTTGGTGAAAATTTAGACCTGAAGTTTTTTTTTAGGCATGTCAAGCCCGTTTGGAAAAAGGGGGATTTTAAAAAAGATGAAATTCCGAGAGTTAAATGATAAAAATCGTCGCGCAATTCGGAGACTAGGGCAGAGAAATCACAGATTGAGTAAATTCGAGCTTTGGTGAATTCGTCAAATTTTTCATTGAAGGTTATCGTAACACTCACAAATTACAGTAAAATTCGCTAAAAATAATAATTTTTGAAAGAATCAGCTACAGTGTCTTCGTGTGCTCTTCAATAAGTTCAGATAACCTTTGAGACTATCTTTGTGGAACAACCGATCGGACGTCCGCAATTCAAGCAGTGATTCTATTTTTAACTCGTGTAGAATTGACATAACACTCGATGGCGTAACGACTATGCTGACAGTTGGACAAAATCGTGAAGGTGGAAGGGAGAGAAAAAGGTAGACTGCTGAATAGGTGTCTGAACCATTTTAGTGGAATCAATTGAATCACATCTTATGCCAAGTTTGGGATAGTATATAAATGATTATTGGTTCGATTTTCAGACTTTGAGGTATTTCTTCGTTTTTCATTCATTTAAAATTTCTAAAAGGGAGAAGAAAAAGGTCCTAAATCTACAATTTGAAGTATCGAAAACGAAAGAGTCATTGCAGTAATGAAATATGATTAGATTCTTTTTGCATGATAGCTACTGGATTTCTCACAGTCATTGCATTTATCGTTTTGCAGGATTTTTCAAGTCTTTTTCTGTAGGGTTATTTCCAACATTCCTTTAGACCTATGCATTGAAAAAGTGATATAGGGTATTCTAATGACCTATTATATTGAGACCCGCAGGACCTCCGGCAACTCTGTTACCTCCCACTGTGGACCACAGTAGAATAGAGCTTTCAGAACAGGTTTCTTTTTGAATCTAGGAAATGCTCAAGATCATGAAAATACATGTCGTTGACCTCTTCTACGACGCATAAAAATATGCTAATGCCTTTCGAAGTCAAAATTTTACAAAATTGGTTTTTTGTTTCCTTTTTTGATTTTAGGCCGAAGTAGTAGCAAATCACATATTGGTGGAACTTGTGGAATGAAACAGAAGGTATGTTATGAAATGGCTTCTGTACTGTTTCGTATTTGATTCGGAAACTGCAAAATGCTTTTTTAAATATCATGTGCAAAAGGTAGAATAAAGAGTCCACAATCAATAGTGTTTGCAACGTACATGAAAATGCTTAAATAATTAAAGATTAATAGAGGTTCGCTTGGGATAATGTCTAGGATTTTCTTTAACCTTTGGTCTAATGAGTCTCGGCATGTTTCCAGCAAGATAAATTGTGTTATAATACAAAAGAACGCAGTGAGGATTCAAGCTATCGACTCCGAAAAGCCGAATTTTTTCATTTCAATCACTGAAACATTTTCTATATTGCCTCATGCGGCTGTTAAGTAACATTAGCAGGACCGGATTAGATTTGTTTGCGCCTCGGGCTGGGAGTCATGCATTCTATAAAGATACTTTAAGAAAGTATTTCTTCCGTAATCCTTTTTCTTTCAATATTTGACCACCCCATTTCTTTTGTAATCGCTTCTTTACATCCGTCAAAACCATGTTCTCCAAGTAGTATCGTTAAAAGTGCTTCGACAGCAGAGGTGACTTGGCACGTGAGCCCCATCCGGGAATCGAACCCAGGACCGCTTTCACTAAAGATGAATGCGTTGTGCACTTAGTCATCCGGAGGCCCTAATGTCTCCAAAATTTTCGCGTTTTCTCTTTCATCAATCCTGCTTACTTAATCTATTCGAAGTCACACCCATATCTCAAAAACCTCCAAATTTTAATTCCCTTTTTTCCAGTGTCCCCGTTTCACATTCTTTCAGTATAATACTTCAAACCAAGGCTTATGCCATTTCTCGATTCTCTAATCAATGCTTTCTGTCATCGATTCTCGTAGTTTCATAAAAGTTTCCTTAGCTATAACTGTTCTTCTTCTAACCTTATGTATGCATCTTCCATCCCAAAAAAATACTAACAAAGCAGATGAATTGGTTCACTCATTTAATTTTTCACCAGAAAACTTAATAGTTGATTTAGATTTTTTCCTTTTTAAAACCCCATTACCTTAGTTTTTCTGGCATTTATTTTCATCTCAAATTCCCTTGCTTCATCATCCAGCGCATTTGTAAATACCTTATAACTCTCCACTATATATGTAGTCATTGACGCTTGTTTGGTTGCTTTACACTGAGGTATCCTCACTTGTTTGGTTTCTGAAGTGGCCCTATGTAGGCTCCGGCTATATGTCAAGGAATTTTAAATCTCTTTGGAAAATATTTATATGAAACATTTGAGGAGATCCATTGATGAAAAATTGGAACATTGTTCTTAAGAGAATAATTAAATTAAATTTCTGAGAATTTTAATGAAAATAAATGAATTAAAATTGAAATTATATTAAGCCCGCATCGGCTCTCGAAATGAGTCAGTCGTACTCACACTTTTATTAAGACCGGGGCTTTGATTTTTCCTTACGCATACGATATGTGCAGTAAGTCTCTACTTATCGCAGAGCAGGAGATGATTTTAGGTGAAGTTTTGAATAGAAAATGAATTTCTTGATTATTCTTTGTTTTACATGAAGTAAGGAAAATATATTACAGTAACCCAAGGCAATATCGTTAAATGAAAGAGGCTTAACCACATCCGATTTTGGCATGATTTTGTAAGTATCCTAGAGAATTTAGGAAAAGAGAAATCTTAAAATGATTCTAATGTCTAGCAACAACTGTGTTGACAATTACCTGCAGAAAAACCAAATGATGAATTATCTTGTTCACAGCGAGCCAACAAAGGTCGAAAAAACCGAATGGAGATTTTGAAAAATGTAAATCGTCCCCAACCGGAAAATGCTATCCTTCAACTCCTGTAACTTATTTGTCTGCTGTATTAAACGGTAATTTGAGCATCCTCATGAATGTAATCAGAAACAGGGCTCTTTAAGATGTCGAGAATTGTTTTAACCAAATATCTGTATCTATCAATAAGTAATGAGAATGAGCAAAATTCTGCAACAATTAATTTTACTATATATCAATTACACCTGTGGTACTCCTCTTAATAAACTCGTTAAGAAATCGAGTAAAATAAGCCGATAGATATAGATTTATGACTATTCTGTAAGACAATGTTTAGTATTGTGTTTTCAGTGCATGCGCACTCGCGAACGAGATTCTACAGAGTTATCTGAAAAATAGTAGCGTACCTTTCTTATCGGAACGCGCTTAGCACAGTTTTCTGTTTCACGTGAGATAACGACAACAACATTTCAATTCATACCTAGAAGAAACAGAATTGCCTGTTAGTTCAATGCCTGACTGACACATTTCTGCGCTTTCTCGAGAGCGGTATGCATGTAAGTTCTCAGCCAACGTTTGGCTTACATAAATTTTTCTTGCGGAAAATGTATGCTCACGAAATTGAATACGCGAGGTAAAATTCTCATTCGATAAATTGGAAACAAAATTTTTATTTTTATATTCTCTGTTATGATAGATAAGAATTTTAGGATAATAAACTAAGGAAGATCTTTAGTTTATTTTTGGTTGCCGCCCTTATTTGATAGTAAAGGGTTTCCGGATAACCAAGTGGGAAGCGCATTCGACTTCATTGAAAGCGGTCCCGGGTTCGACTCTCACGGAGGGCACGGGGCTAACGTGAAATATGATTAAATTCTACATATTTCTGGTGAAGTTTTGAGCTCTGCTGGGTCTGCTTTTACGCTCCTTGCATTTTTCTTTTTTCTATACTTATGTCCCCTGTTGGTTCCTCATCAATGTATTCCATAACAATCCAAATTAATGCAACCGAATAAATATAAAAATAGGTAAATGCAATGATGCAGAAACAAAGATCAGCAATTTACTATTCATATTTCACTACAAAAGGTTTTACTATCCTTATCTTCCTGATATCATTCATGTTTGATTGTTTCATATACCCCCCTCATTGCTCCAAAGGATTAGAGAATTACTGTTATAGATACATCTATTTCATATCCACTATCCAACAATACTTACAATACTTTTGAGCGCATATGAAGTTAACCGGCAGATATAGGAAGCATATATTTAACCATGCTCATAAAAGTGTTTAAAACTGTTACTTTTTCAGAGTATCCGTGGAATAGATCTAAAAAAAAAAATTAAATATTTCTAGGTATCAGTTGGACCGAACATTGATTAGCTTGAAAACGGTAGTCCATTTGCCGGAAAAGAGGTTAATGTAGCTTAGATCTTTGGTTAAGGCCTATACAAACATGTTATACATTAATTTCGATCACTTAGAGACGAGAAAGAAAGTTAATTTTGATAATTAATGATCTCAAAATTTTTCACACTACGCTACTAAATTCTTACTCTAGTTATTCAAAGGAACTCTGAATTTTCCTTTCTAATCGTCTATCTCAAGTTACCATAATTAGACTGTCTTGGGTAATTACAAATAGGTTCACTTAAGTAAATGCAAATTTGACTTAATTTTCGATTTGATTCGTGGTGAGATGTCCGATAAATGTAGTGACGAATAATTTGGCGGAAAGCAATTTTATAGATATTTCTGTTTTACATGCATAAATTCTGAGCACTGACTTTGACTAATTGAAATTTACAGTTCGCTTTTTCGTACGTTACGCTACCATTTTCTCTTGTACAGCTTAGGAACTTCTCGAAACTTTGCTCGTCATTCGAGAATACCACTCCGCTGTTACGTTTACCCATTAAATTCCTCTTCAGGCATAATATTTTGCACCCCATAATGCGCTTCGAAGTATCATCCTTCGCATTTCCGCCGTTTCACAGGGATAATGAAGCGCGCTTGCTCACTTGACGAATTCTTCGGAACGCGTTAACCGAGGTTAGTTCCGAGCCTCGAAGCGATGCGGCGGTCGGGAAGGAGAACGGAGGGAGTGGGAGAGAGGGGAGAAAGAGAGGGGATGAGGAAAATGGATAAAGAAGCCGGATGGGAAGTGAGATCTCAAAAGTGGGATGGCTACGTGATGTTTCCACATCTTGGTTCACATAGGAAGTTGTGGCGAAAAATTCAAATATGGACAATTACCGGCTCCAATATCCAAGTATAATTTATTTAATTACGATCTTAGGTTATCGCTTTCAACGTGTTTGCTGGTCAAAAGTCGAAGTATTGGAGTATCAAATATCTATATTTACATTTTCGCCCTGAAATTCGCTAGTTGTGTGCGCCAGGGTGTGTATTAAGACCTACATTCCGATTTAACTCGAAAGTTTATAATTTTGTTTAATGCAGTAAAAAGATCACAAGGCAGGACCACCTGTTCTGGAGATTATTTCATTCTATAAAATATACATATTATAGGGATTCAAGGGCCTAAATTTATGATCCGACCCCGGCTCAATATTTTAATTTGAGAAATCGTGCCTGAATTGCTCCTGGTATTGATCTTATTATTTTCCCCGAAGCCAAACCCAACCTCAAGAAAACTTAGTTACCCAGCCTGAGCCTGCGCATACTTTTAATTTTTTTATATTTAACGTTTCTCTACTTTTATGAAAATAGAATGTGCTTTTTCATTGGGTTTTTCAACTCTCAAGGATTTTTCGGCATATGTAGGTCGACAAGATTTTAAGATAAATAAATACAAGTCTGCAGTATCTACTTCATTACATTACTTAAAATGCTTCGTAAAGTCAATTTATGGCCCATATTGAACTATACACTTGTCTAAACACGAATACATCAATATTACAGCATTTTGATTTGATATTACGACATAGCTGTGTATTATCGTTCTCGTAATGGCACTCCTTTATGGTATTTCGGGATCAAATTACTTGTTCTTACTTTTACAGTTAAATAATTTGAAATTAAAACGCTCTCCATCATGACAACGACCGGCTCATGCATTTGTTAAGCAGTAAAACAGGAAATAGCCTTATGCATATTTACATCGAGGCGTATTCCAATCTCAGAGAGAAGTACAAAAAGAAGTTTATCACCCACCCTCTTACTGTTACGTAGTCGAACTGTCTTATGACGAACCGCTTGGGACATCAAGCAAACATTGATTATAAAAGAAATCCGTTACATCCAAGGCACAATTTACTGTTATGTAGAGTAAGGAAATAGTAGTGGTTGGAGATCCGTAAGTCCTCCATAGCCCAGGTCGATCCAGTCCACAGTTCGGGTTTTGGAAATTTTAATCATCAGTCTCTTTGTGTAACATTAAAAGCTTTGTGTTGGTCACACAGAATAAAATTGACAAACTGAACTTTGTTTGTTAACATACCTAAACATCCTCATTCATGATACAAATTTCTACAGCTGAGTGTCGTCTTCAGTCGAGCATATATTAATAAATTGAAAAAGTATACAGCAGTACTGTTAAAATTGTTTCGACAACTGAGATCATCTAGCATATCCATGAGCCATACAAATGGAACGAAATCCAGCCAAACAAGCCTGGTATACTATCTTGAAACATTTGTTGAAACGTTATCTTACATTAATGCGAGGTATAATTTAATAGGTTTTCTTTTATTTTTCTTATTTCCTCTCAGAAAATCACTTATAAGAGACTTATCTTTTAAAATTCCCATCGGTTTTTATGAATTTCAGTATCTTTTATGAGATACTGATATTCATGAAACCCATAAATGTAACATTTTCATAGATGATTGCAATGTCTGCATTATTGATGGTGATAATCTTTAAATAATTAAAACATTCGATGAGGTAACATTCCGGCACCAAAGTCTAATTTGAGTTAATGTTAACACTTAGACACACTACATCCCGATGTGGCCAACGGCAACGGAGAATGACCTGTTTACTGTTTCCACAGTCACCTTTGAAATGTCTTGGTGTCAAAGAAAATTACTAACTGAACTTTCTCTAATATTGCTAACTCAATTTTAGTTGATCCCAGAGATGAACTCAATGGAGGAATTTTCTGTTATAAAGAATAGGATATGTCATACTTAAGAAGGTCGTATATCAAACAAGCTGTAAGTCCTTCTTCTTCGAAGAAATCTTTCATATTTAGGAATAAAACGTCACACAATGCTGAGATAATTTTGCACCCTTCGTAATTCCGTGCCACATATTTTTATAGAATCGTTAGGCCTTCAAAATAATGCTTGGAATACGAATCCACTCAAGATACTGTGGCGTAAACACTCAAATGAACGTCTGCCCGACCGAAGTTGCCTTTTTGTTGGTGCTATCATTGATATCTCTGAAACAATGACCACTATAGCAATTTATTCTTATCGTCGTGGGCTTCAATCGTCCCGTAGGATTACGAAGTGAATGGGGACGTCCTCGCAGATAAGGGAGATGCAAACGCACGGAGTACTATGCGGCTGGGAGAGCGGTACGCCTGCAGGAGATAAGCGTTGTTTATATGCGGCTTGGGGGTTGTCGAACTCTCAAAACGGGAGGATGAAATGAGTGTGGAGAGATTGAGCGAAGGGGGGGCGTTGAGGACGAACGAAGGCTGAAGGTATATACCTGAGGGAGGAGATGGATAGTTTTCTAGGTGTGAGAGGGGCAGTGGAGGGGTAAAAGAGAGAAAACGCTTGGTAGTTGCCGAGAAGGAAAGGCCGGCGATTTTCAGTCCTCTTTCTCTCTCTCTTTTCCCGCGAGGTCGTTGAACCCTCTCTCCCTCCGCTAGGTGTGTGTGTGCGTGAGTTTTTCTCTCTCTCCATCTTACACCATCGCTCCATCCTCTCCAAGAGAAAAAATGTGTGAAAAGAGGCACCGGACTCATTGGATCACGTTTTGTGATGTTCTCTCTCTTCATTTCTGAAGGGGTGGGGATGGAAAAAAGGCATCCGTTCTGATTAAAATTCGATGGGTATTGGAAAGAGCGTCCCGATGTTTTTAATGGTGTTATGTGAGGTATGGGATGGGACCGTTTCTCTCCTTGGTTTTCTCTCGAGCTACGATACACAGCTGAACTGATGCCACAGATTCGTTGCACGAGGAAATAGTTATATTTCGTATATTCTAAATGTGTAGTAGCTACTGTCATTTGATTGTGAGGAGAGAATTATTTTCTATCATAGGTACGCCTATAGCGAGTGTAGTTGTTATTGTTATTTTCATTTCTTCCATGGACACTCCAAATCATTTTTGTCTACGTTTGTGTTTTCCGAATAATTTAATGGCATTCTTATGTAAAGAGGTATGCATACATTGATCTATATCACATCAAGTTACTATTTGAGGTCCATATGGAACTGAAAGCTACATTATGTACATCAGGATTAAATACTTAATTATGTCGAATAGAAGATTATGCGGCGGAATTTTTTAATTTCGCAAATGATCACAAGACAGCCTGATGAAAATTAACAAATTAAGAAGTCCAAGTGGTAGATATTCCAGCAATGTAAGACACTAGATAAAACATAATAGGTATTTGAGCCACCAGTAAGATTGATTGAGTGGGTCTTCTATTTCTCAACCGTAAGAAAACTTATATGCAGCATTTAAAAAGATTCATCGCATTGGCAGCTCGAACCAAAGTTAACATCTTGCCACAGAATTAATGTCACACTGAACACATTCAATTAGTTGGTGGTAGTTCCATATTTTTTCAGAGGCATCCAATAGTTCGCTTTAAATTCAATCACGTATGAAACTGATAGAGAAACGGCTTGACAGCCACTGTCGCAATCTCGCGAAAGAAGCGCTGTTTACACCTCAAAGGCCTACATAATTGACACCGCGGTCGCCGTGGACACTGTCACACTGGAAAGCAGCTTTTTACGTACGCCGAGAGCCGGAAAAAATATGAAGGATCCCGTTCCGTGACTGCAATGGTTGGGCGGATCCGTTGCCTCAAATGTTTTACGGTGTTATTGATCCCGCGATAAAAATGGGATTGAATTGGCCCAAGAGATGAATGAAAAGCTCGGCGTGACTCCCACGTGCTGGAGCCCAGCTTATTTTTGGATTTATAAACGTATTTTTTCCTCGTAGGCGAGAATGCTTCGGATACGCGTGACTTGGTCAATCTACATTCTGGGAGGTTACTGCATCGGGAGTTACGTAGGCAGCCGGTGGTCGTAGTCATCAAATTCCTCCGTCCATCGTTCACGGACTGGCCATAAATCCGAGGAGGAAATAATTCCCTGTTATCACGCACGAGGCAGGCGCTTATCACATCGCTGAGAAATGTATGTCAGAGGAAATTGGCAGACGTACGTTTTATGTCGCAGGTGTTATCGCAGATTGCAATCACCCTGAATTACTATTCTTCCGAAGGGCGTATTATTTTTTCTTTTTCATTTCGTAGACCAGTATGTTGTCAATATTGACTCGGGACGGTCGAGTTTATTTTGAAGTTTTGCTTGTGCTGTGAATATTTGGCGACGACCGCCCAACCATCTAGCTGACACGGCCAAGAGAGGTTGTTTATTTCACCAGTGAGGAGTCAATGCACTTTCGAGAGAATGCCTCTTACGACCGTCCCCACTTGGGATGAAAACTTTTTCGCATCTTCTAGCCACCTTCGTGGGCTAGTTTTCGTGCGGTTGCTATGGGAGCTGAACCTTGAGTTCGAATTTTAATGATAAAAATGTGAAGTTACACCGTACTGATTAGGTGCCATTGTGATATAGAGGAAAAGTGGACGTAATCATTATAAGGGGTGTTTGATTATTATAAGCTATCGTTGAGAAAAAAGTTCTTAGGACTGAGAGTAAGCTCAGAAGACGTTTATGATTCCGTACCTATCGCCAAAACAACATTGGAGAGCGTAAATATTTTCTATTTGAACTACGCTTCTCATATCCATTTATTCCTTACTGATATTTCTAGATATTTGTAAGAATTTATGTGTGTACTTTATACTGAGCTATATGATATTTCCTTCTATTTCGATTCGCTCTAAGTAACTTCTTGAATCGAATTTGACACTATTTAATTATAGTTTGACACAAAGCTGATTGCTTCTCAAGTGTAAAGAAAC
The DNA here is from genome assembly GCA_036926295.1 of Pachydiplax longipennis. NCBI lineage: Eukaryota > Metazoa > Arthropoda > Insecta > Odonata > Libellulidae > Pachydiplax > Pachydiplax longipennis. Next base: position 15,564,839 of record JAVFKF010000004.1, on the reverse strand, counting down.
AATATCTGCATTCTACGGTGGTGTGTGGTTAGACAAGCATTTGTTATCTTTAATTTATTAGTAAATTTGAGCGCTCCTCAAGGCTACGGCATGTGTGCGAAATATTTCTCACAAAACTGGCGCATTTCCGCTAGAAAGTATTCTCGCTGAAATTCGTTTCGTGAGGAACGGTTTCATTCCGCGATTCCGTCCCAAGTCAGCCCGGATATTTTTGCCATTTTCGAGAGTGGTCTTAATTACGACAAAAAAGAAAGGGTTTGCTTTCTACACTTGACCCACCTCACCAACCGTTTCATTCGCAGCCCCTGGGAAGATATCGGCGCATTTCCCATACATCTCCTCGCTATCCGAGAAGGTAAATATTTTACCTTCTTGAGGAGGAATCTCCTTGTTAGCAACGGACCATGAGAAGCGTGTTGTGCCGTCGACTAAGCGGCAGTTCTGTGGCCGGGTGCCCCAGTGACTCTCCTCTTTCTCTCCTCTCCTCGAACATTTCACTCTCCCTCCCTCATCGCCTGCTTTATCTAGGCTTTTCTTCTTTCGCCTTTCTCTACGCTCCGAATCGGATTTTTTTGGTCGCCCGCTTACGCTTTGCTCGAAATATTTGGCTCAACGAAATGCGCGGAAATGGCCGAGTTTGTCATCAAACGAGAAGCTTGAAAAAGTTGTGGTTCCGCTATGAAGTTTTTGTGTGCGAAGTATACGTTTGTGTTCTATTTAATCCTCCATGAGGTCTCTATATGGAGTTCTTTTTGAGTTGTTCATCCTGGGCCGTTTGTGGCTAGCATCTTTCTATATCTTTCCTGGTGACGCCGGCGTACGTGATTTGAATCCAGATTGATAAATATTAGTAATAATAGTCACGTCTCTATAAGGCGAATTTTAGTCTAATGGAACTACTCTCACAATTAAAGATATATCGACATACAACCATACAAATAGTAGATTCAAATCCATACAATCATGACTAAACCATGGATTCGAAACCGGGACCTCAATGTTGCTAGTACACTGACCTCTACGCTCCTGAACTAATGCAGTTTGCAATGCGGTGATAGTAGTCTATATTTTCGTCGATAAGGTTAGACAGCCCTCGACAGTGATTTTTACTGCATTTAAAACTCAAAGGCTGTAAAAGTTCCTATTTAACTAATGCAAGTTTTGTTCTTAGGGCAATCAATATTATTCTAAAGATCGCTTCATGGTACTCGTTTGGTTGATGACGTCTGACCACTGAGATTATTTAATTGAACCAAATTATTTTCATTAACTCAAAAATTTTTTACTGATAAGAATGTGAAAGTTGATTTGCATATTATGCTAATCGGTAGAATTATAATCATTTCGATCATTATCTTCCGAAGTCCTTCGCATTTAAGATATAAGTACCGAAGTCGATCTCAGGAGAGGATGTCACAACGCTTGAAGTTTTGTTATTCCAAAGTTGGTGCTTTGCTTGTTTTCGAAATGAAAGTTCAACTCTGAACTAATCAAAGGAGCAATAACAATTTCCTCTAAAGAAGGAAGGAACGAAAGCGCTTTCAAAATCCTTCCTTCGACTCAAATCAACGTTTATTAACTTCATTATATGTGTTTCCGACGGTAAAGAGTCGTCTTCATATATTTCCTATGCATCTTCGTATCTTGAATTGCAAGCAGGTGATAAAATTCCGAAGCTGAATTACCCTTCATGTTTCTCATTTACCCACCGAAGGATTTTCCAACGACCCTATTTAAGGCTAAAAGAGAAAACAGGTTCTTCAAATCGTGAAAGCTCAAATCCTTTCTTCAGCAGTGCTTAAACTCATATACTTAAGTTTTTCTTGCATAATTTACCGGCGAAGAGGAGCGAGGTGGAAGACCTTGTGCATCTAAAAAAATTCTTGGCGAGCGGAGTTTGATATGCGTGCCAGGTATATAAGGCATGTCTTAAATTATCGCGTCGATTTCGATAGAGAGTTTATTTTGACTGGACAGCAAGACATTCTCTCGAGTTCAAGACCGGTCATTTATTTTGGCGCATTTGCTCCCTCGTCGTAGACTGTTGTCTTTGAAGTTCTCTGTAGCTTCAAAAGACGTTCTTTTTGATAAAGAGATATTCAATATATGTTGGTATTGCTGTTTAATATTGGGAGAAAGGATATGTGTAACTTTTGGAGTAATTATAGGCTCTTGGGAGGCCAAGTAGGTAGAGCGTTCGCCTTAGGTGAAAGCGATTTGATTCCCGGTAGATACCCATATTTGCGAATTGCCTGATTTACTTTAGCGGTCGAAGCAATTTTCAAAAGAGTGTGTGAAAATGGCCTATACTCAACTTGTTTGAGTATTAAGGGACCTTGAGTAACATATACCGTTCGGCGGTGATTTTTAACCTTTCACTTTCCGCTTGCAATTCGGTATGATGACGTCACATTAAGCTTTTTCTGTTTTCAGTATTAATTTTTGCAAGAAATAGGTGCTTGAATTCATAGCAATTCTAATAATTTCGTTTCGAATTTCCTTGAAATATTACGCAAAATTTATACATGAGACATTCGTGATTTGCAAATGTTTTGAAGTTCTAGAAATATTGCGGTGCGACTGATTAAGAGAATCTATTAAAATATAGCGCAGATAATACGGGAGTATAGTATTATAGTGTCAGGTTTTTCTTCAGTCACAGTAATATATGTCAGTTTTATATCACTGCGCCTTTGAAGATTTACTCAGTGGAAAGATTTAAAAAAATTCTTGAATAGGAGTTTTAGCCATCATTCTTTGAGAAAAAAATAAAACATGAGAATTTCACAACTGATTTATGGGCATTTCTGGGGTTAGGTAACTTCTATAAATAATCACTTATATCTTTGGAATATCTTCCCTTAGATGTTGTATTGTAAATAAGCCAAACATAATTTCATTTATTACGAGACATTCATTCTAACCCTGCCATTCGTTACATATCATTTCAAATACAGACAATAAATATTCTATGCAACCCACTTATATGAGATAGATACTTAATCTCATCATCTGTAGGTCATTCTGAATTCTTATTTCTCCTTCTGATAGTCACCAAAATGCCTGACTGTTGAAAATAACGGTATTCTATATCCTCAAATGCTCATGGATAGTCACAATATTTAATCCAATAAGAAATTATTAGAATAATATTCCTTTTGAAGTTCTTTTAATTCTCTGAGCTCTACCGTTTAGCCACATCTTTTAAAGATTTCGCATTTACTTTGTCAATGTTGTCTTCTTACTTGTCCCCTTACTTTAAGACTTGTTACCTACATGCAATCATAATCCCATGATGAGAATCCCCTTCAATGAAACAAATGCTATGCAACGTTCCGTTATATCTCTTCCAACAACCTAGCGAACTAAGAAAGCTCATTTTGTGAAACGCGACACCTTTAGGTCGGATCTCAGCTTTTCAAACCCATTTATCTCAAAATCGGTTACATATTTGAGAGATGAAAAAAGAAACCGGTTTAAGGCGGATTTAGTATATAACACACCAAACACGAGAATTCGAAAGAAATTTGAAGCAAATATGTGACGCGATGTTTACTACTTGATTTGGAATGTTCGTATTCAGCTCAATGCTTACAGCTAAAACTTACCCGAGAACTAAGCTTCATTCAGGGAGTGTTAGAACAACAACTAATAAAATTCAATTAGAATTATGTTATTGTTAATGATTCTATAATACACGCCAGTAGTTGCTTGTAAAGTTAAATGTAAATGTTAATATAAGCTATTCAAATAGGAGAAAACTCGAATAATATATTGAAACTTACTTTACAAATAATACAATGCAAAATTTCTTTATCATCGGATGAAATTGGGACTATATAGCAGGGATATAAGTAGAAATTCGATAAGCAAGTTTTTTCTACCTATAAATATAATCTTCATCATAATCAACGTTCTCCTATTCTTTAGAAGGGTCTGTGATTGCATATTATACCGGGATTCTCTATTTTAATTCTATTTGTTCTCCCAAATTCAAATAAATATTATATTTTAGGGAAGTATGCATCACGGATTAATGAATGATTTAATATAATGGTGTTAATTTATGGATACTCAATTCGAATATATATCGCCTGGTGGTATCATTGGAATTCCAAATCATCATAGAAAGTTGAAATTTTATGAAACACCTTAGAATCCCCATTCACGGAGCGATTATTCCTCTAAAATCTGCAACAAAATACATTTTAACGAGATTAGCTAAAAGTAAAGTATCCCTCCTTCCGGAGAAGAGGCATGTTTTGGCTTAGATAAATATTCGCTACTTTTTTCATTGGCGTCTTTCAGACAGAGGGAAGGGGGAGGTATAGATTACCAGCTAGTCACTCACGAATCGGTATCAGAGGAAAAAAAGGAACCCCTCTGGTTGAGGTGGGTTAGTGGGTTAGCAGCGGGTTGGATGCGAGAGGAGAGATCATGACGTCTAAACCAATGAGTGGAAGAAATTAGACATCCTCTAAATGGCGGATTCTGCATCTACCCACCTGAATTCAGATCAATCCCTCTCTCCTTCAGCTTCCGCTCAAGCGAGAGGTCAATGACCGACTTGGAATAGGCGATGATGTAGGAGGTGTATGTGTTTGTGTGTGAGAGAAGTGGGAGAGTGAGGGAGAGTCGTTGCCGGGAAAGGTCCGCGTAGGACTTTTTGGCGCGGAACCGCGACGTTTCTCCGATGGATCTTCCTTACGAAAGTTTACCTGTCCTCCACAAGGATTTATTATTCACTAACTTATGTCTAGATTCGACCACATAAAGGAAATCAAGGATTTTTATGTTACATTGGCCGTACTGAAATTGCAAAAAATATCCGGGGAGTAGATGCTAGTGCTAAGTGTTTCAAACATTTCCCTTTTTTGCGAATGATTCGCGACAGTAACTTCGGTAGTTTGATGAAAAAATGCATTACACACGCCAATGAGTGGCTTACGGATTACATGTAAGAAGTAGCCGTTTTTGATTTAAAATGAAATTCTCTTTTTAATATTAACTCACGCCAAAATTTTCGCTAAGGACTCGAAATTTTAATTGGAAACTTATTTTTGATGAATTCATTCGAAATATTTTTCGTAATTATGTAAGATCATAATTTCTTGGAGTTTACGATTGTTATTTCTCACGTCACATCTTCCGCATAATCAGTCAGAGAGCTTCAACTTTTAGAAAAATCAGCGGTAAATTTCCCTCCAATGACTGATCGACTCGATCCAATCGATGGTAACTTAACCTGTAGGATATTTTGTACCTGTAGGATTACCAACATCATTATACCATGGTTTATTTCTCGTCCTCCAACTATGGAGCGATGATAGTAGGAGTATATATAGTTATCAGAAGCCTGATTTTTAAGGCTTAAATACCCTGAGAGTGAAAATTGTAAATATTGGATCCGAAAATTTTACTGAACAATACTCTACACGTTTATCTTGATCTTCTATTTGAGGTACATACTGTAAGATCAAACTAAATGAGGAGATAAAGTTGAACCATCAAAGCTATTATAGGAGTTGTCTTCGAGTATACAATAGAGAATAACAGTATATACGTGGAAAAGCTAAGTAGGTGAATATGCTATTATTTTCGGCCGAATGGTTGAATGAACCTTAATAAGGTTTCAAGAGGAGCTAATTCACCTTGATTCTGATAATAAATCACGAGAAAATAATTTCACTTTCTTCATTAGACTGACACATCAATCGTTCCTCATTAATTCCCTTTAAACGTTTTCCTAATGAGAAAGATTCACGAAGCTGCTACTGAGGAAAACAGAGAGACGAGGAAATTGAGAGAGACAGAACGTTGGGCTCAAGATAAAGAATCTTTTGAATCTTCAGCCGTAAATTAAGATCCTTATCGTTTGTAAAATTTTTATGAGACTGGAAAGGCCGTCGCATATAATTAGCCATTCAATTCACCGGAGATCTAAATTTGAATTGCTTGAGATTAACCCCGGGAATTGCGCTCCGAAAATAAAATGGCTACAATGCGATGAATATAATTGAGAGAATATAAAAATTCTTATATTATTGTAAATTTTAGCTGAATCTTCAACGCTTTGAGGGAACTTCAACTAAAGATAAGAAATCACTCTCCCAGTCCGTTTCATTATTTCATATCACTCGTGATAGTGACTTTACACATGCATGTTACAAACTAAAAATATTGAAATGAGTTTCACAACCGCACGAGCGACAATTGAACCAACTTAGCAAAATTCATTGCCGCTGTAGTGTCATCGAGCTTTCCTCCGATGGAGAACATTTTTAATGAGAGAAAGTAAACTATTAAACGAAATTAGAAACTTGCTCTATCGGCAGAGACTTTGTCACCAGAAAAATGGACTGATCAATTCAAAATGTAATGATATATGGAAAAAATCAAGTCATGTAGGTTCTAATCTTTTTCTAAATATTTTCTACATATTAAGCTGAGATTGTAAAGTGCTTTAATTACATTCTATATGAATTTTTCTTGTATACATTTTTATATCTCTAGAAACTTTAGGCGATTGTCAGCAGGACATCATAACTGATATCTCGTTTAAATAACAGACAGTTTGAAAACTTTTTCTCCAATGATGAATCATTCGAGTAGTTTTTGCCGTCTTAAACAACGAGACCGCCAAATTATGATATTCGTGACATCAAAAACATCATATTTAAAAGCTAATCTTATACTAACAAAGGTATTTCATAGAAGGTTAGCAAGGACCCGTGTTAAAGTAGGCATAGAATACAGCTGTAACGAGGATCAGAAAATCTTTCCGAATCACTTTTTCTGTTCGTTTTGATAAGTAAATTCATATCCTGTGTTATTGTGACAAAGTAAATGAAACCACCAAGAAGGAATCGATCAGATGTTAAGTATCACTTTGTGTGGGTAGGAAACTCGGGCAGCGAAGACGAATGACGTAAGAAAGCCGAAGGCTTTTGTAGGGTGGACGTTGAAAAGAATGTGTAAATGCACAAAAAATATATGAGGAAGTGTTACGACGAATGTGAGAAACGGGATATATGATATGAAAGATGAGGTAAATTGGATCGCTAGAGATCGGAGAAGATAGCATATCCTCGAAGATTAAATCAAGGGAGAAATTAAAGCTCCTGCGTAATGCCTTGTAAAGAGATTACTTAGGAAAATATTTTAAGCAGCTTCATTCGTTTAAAGCCACGGAGTCACAAAAATGGTATTAAGCCTATGGAAAAAAATTTCTCTGATAATGCATCAAAAGTAGTATCTTTGTTTTAATTTATGAACTTTTAAATAAATGTAAATGTTAATGGACTAAAGTCCATTAACATTTACATTTATATCGACTAGGTTAATATTGTAGGATACCATTTATCCTATCAAGCTTTTTTTGCATGTTGAATGTGAGTTATTTGGTCAAAGTAGGACGCTGACTTTTGGAGGGACAAAAGTTTTTATTATAATGATGAAGGTTTTCGCTTTACTTACAAATAAATTGGAAATCGCACTGAATTGAGAGCATTATTTTTGAGTGTGATGAGAGATTATTGGGAATCAACAGCAAATCTTGTCTATTATATTCTAGGTGCGGTTCTAATACCTTCTTATAGTATGAAAATTTAAAATTCTTTTTAATTGAAAATATATACCAGAAACACCCAAATATTTTATCAAATGGCAATATTTCATACCGTGATTCGGAAAATTATTTCCATGAGTGATACATAAACAAACAAATTGAACACAATTATAATATTTATGGTTATGTTTGTATAAAATCTACGCTTAAGGTTTCCTCTAGATGAAAATTTAGTTATGATCGGTAAAATAAGACCTTCATAAACAATTTTGATCAAGCTAAGATGTTCTCGTTTTTATCTACAGAATCATAGCCTAAGTTGATAGTCCTATGTTTTGCATGTTATAGAGGTTGGCAGTAAAGCTTTATTATCCTTAATTCGTGAAATTTGGTGGCGTTCAGCATAGAATGACGATGTCGGGCTTTCCGTCTCATAAGCTACTTCTAATGTGCTTGCTACAATTAAAGCTTGATTGAACAAATATAAAATTTTATATTTGATCAAGAATAGTTTAAAATAAGTAAAATGGAATTGGTATTCTTGAAGAGGTAAAGATGATTACCGATTGGGTTCGTTTAATGCGCATAACATCCATGCTTTGGACATTAAGTGTCCATACTATTAGCAATCGTTGCGTGCTGTAAATTTCTCGAGTAATATCAACTGAAGGAAACAGAGGCATCCATGGAACAATAGGCATCATCGGCGGCGCGATGGCTTAATTTGACTTCAAACATGAAACTAGCATTTTGCTTGCTCCCGTTTCTGGACAAGCGTTCCCGTTCTCGAAGCACGGGCGAGCCAATCACGAAACTCAATCTCGACGTAAGTTCCCTTCCATTGGTGGAGTAGATTCGTTCGCACGCAAGAGAGGCGAGTGTCTCGGTTTTCTTCTCCGTGCTGCACGACAAGAGTTCACTAGGGCAGATCACTTTAATGTCAGTTTTGCATACCTCTCGGAGCACGCCGGAAAGTGGTTTGGAATCGTGGAGGGAAGTTGATGTTTGTTCGAATATGTACCCTACTTGCTCTCCAACTTCCGTCAGATCTCCGTCCTAGGTTTCATCGCCTTTCCGATCATCCCACGCCGCTTCATGTTTCCCTATATTAACTCCTTGTCGGGTCCATCGACATAGCTGGCGAAATGAATGACGTGACGCCGCTGTCATCCCGTTTTCCTCGACTTATTTGGATGAGGAATTGATCAAATCCTTTGCCGTTAATCTGTGCTTGACTTCATATTAATACCATGAAAGCGATACCTTCGCTACCGAAGTTGATTCGTTCCATAATCCTAGTTCACTCTGATGTTTTCTTTTTTGGCGCAAAGAAAATTACTATGAGCGCTTTCGTAAAGGAGATGCGCTATGAAAGGAGAACATTGCAAATTTATGATTACGATTTTAAAAAATATGTGAACGTTATTAAATTAGGGTTATTCTGCGATTTTCTAGCCTCTTAACTTAAGAAATGTAATAAGTCATCCAAATTTACTATTCATAAAGGGCAACATCTTAATGTACTCGTGGAAACTACAGTTAATGGATTAACAATTTCTCAAGAAATTGTGTGCGCCAGAAAAGTCAGCTGGACGTCATTTTAAGAACTATTGAGTCGCTCAGGTATCTAAGTAACAAGAAAACCTGTTCATATTCATATTCGATAGGCGAAATCTTCATTAGTCGATAAAATATTTCCCATGGTGGGCCAAATTCTAAAAAACACCACCAAAGGAGTCACTATCGTTTAAAATTAGGCAAAAATGAGCATAAATTTTTTTTGGATAAAATCTGAATTCTCCCCGCCAATCATGCAGATCCCCATAAACATTCTTTAACCTAGTCCGAAAAGCAACGAAAAAAATATTAGCAATTTCATTATTAACATTTTGCACATCAATTTTGGAAAGGTATAATGCAGGCTGTTACATACATCATTTTGTAATTTAATGTAAAGGAAATTGCTATCGATATCGAATTTTTATACTAGAAGAAAAAGGATAGGGATTAGCAATGACACATATTTCTCTTATATGATGCCTATTTTTAATTCTTCCGTTCTTTATCTCAATCAACTAAAATGATAATTAGTATTTTCTGCGATTTTGTGAAAATTTCAGAAAATTGAAATCAATCACTCCCTTCTACAAGAGGATCAAAATGTTTGATAAAGCACTTTTTTACGTCTTCTCTACGGCCAATGAAGGTAAAGTAGGAAGAATGATAAAAATACATTCCTATAAATATACGAAACAAATTTTCCCATGCAGTAAAACTTAGTGTGTGTCCCGTAGCTCTTATCAGCAATATATAGTGCGTAACGACAATTTAATAGCAGCAGCCGATAACAGAAGAATATTATTGTCTTCGCTTTCGCCTGTTCATTCGAGTTCCTACATGAAGACAAACAACAAAAATACTTCGGTCGCCAGCGAGAGGCTCATAAAGTAGAGCAAGCTGGTAAAATATTGTTACAGTGCAAACTACCTGTCGGCATGGCGTGTAAGGATGTCAATATCGCCAGCCCATGACGATTTTTTTGCCGGATATCTATTCAGAGCAGCGAGAAACACCCTGAGACATCCAACGCCTTCGTTCTAAAAGCTGTGAATTAGGCGAGCAGAATCAACTGCAGTGATCTTATCGCAGGTGTGAGTCGCTGCAACCATAACTTTTATTGTGCATCATCCGCTTCAGCTCTCATTCTTTCGCTTCTTTCAGCCTCTTTAGAATTCCTCTCCGTTGTATATCTCCTGACCCGAGTTTTCTCACGGCAACGCCAAGTCGTAGAGACGCAATAACACGAAGCTTACCCTCAGAAGTTATCCCTGAAGCGTCGGTTTCTCTTCGGGGGAGCGCAGATAGCATCTTCGCAAAGGAAATTGGTTATCCATGGAACATTCTCATTCCTGTCCCTCTTTCCGAGGAAAATAAATCTTCTGTTTAAAATAGGCTAATATACCAGAGAAGCAAGAATATGTCTGAAGAGGAACAGAAAATCAGATGTTTTCTCCGAAGGGAGTATTTTTCTCCCCTTAACGGTGCATTATTTTCTTTCCGCTTTCCTATTTAAATTACCGGTAAAATATTGTAAGCGCCTTCTATCTCACGAAAATAGTTATCGCAGCCCTTAAGATATTCATGACGAAATATATGCATTCATTCGCGTATTTTAAATTATGTTTGGATATTACAACAGGGAGAGGAATTTTGTTCAAAGGAAAATACATATTTAGTATATTTTAAAATATTGATTCATTTTTGCTTCTTGTTTTCAAAATAATTGTCTCAAATCTACTTCAATGTCAGAGAAATCGGGTTAAAAATCCTATGCTCTTTTATATTTGATAATTTATACGTTAAAATTATGGATGTCGGAGAAAATATATATTTGGGGTTAGAGAAAAATGAGTTCACAATCAGCTAGTTCATTATAATACAAACTGATTGCTTTGCAACTACGTTATATTTGTGCACGATGGATGGAAGTACACGGTGGATCTGGAAACTTGAGTAGGGAAAGGGGGTGCTTATTTTATAATCTTAAATGCTCGTCTTAAAGTAACAAAATAATTAGCGCCTCGACTTCCTCCATTGGCTATTAAAATTCATAATCTCATAAAATTCCAATAAAAGTAAAGCTAGGAATACTTTGCAATCGTTTTTATTTCCTCATCATAACATAAGCAAATTACTCCTTCACTAAAAACATTCAGGGGGAATCTTGTCCTATCGTCTCCACTGAAACAATAAGTACTACATAAAGAGTTTATTTAAATAGAGAATGATGGATATAAAAGAGCTTTATCTCGGTTATTTTTCTTCAAAAGCAAACCGACACAATCATAATAATCTTCCGAAGCCAAAGGTCACAAAAAAAGAAGATGTTTTCGTTGCATCTGCAGATGCGAGTCCTCAGCAGATGTTATATTTTAGTAAGCCGAGCTTCCGAATATCTCATCGTTTCCAGCCACCGTCGAGAAGGACAGTGGGCCAATCTGGAGTTGAGGTACTCAACATTTTTTTGTTTGAGTCCTCTTTCCTTCCCAACTTTAATTTCCTTCCATTCGCTATCTCAGACGGAGCATCTTCGAACTACGCCCTTTCAGCAAAGATTGGGCAGGTAAAGAAGCCATGAAATTCCCAGCGGGGCTGTCGCGGGCGCAATAAAGTGCATGAATGAGGGTGTATAAAGCGACGCTGAGGAAAACGAATTTTGAGGAGAGGACGGAAACTCGTTACGGAGCAGAACAAAAGGTCCTTTTCCGAATTGGATTTCTCGCAACTCGGTTGGCGAACGAGTAGTTAAATGAGAGGCTTTTTAAGTGGTTGCCCCACTGACTTTTTCCCTCTCTTCTTTTGGGAGCAAAAATTTTTCGACAGTGGGCCATTTTTTGTCCCTGCTCTCCCCCTTCTCTTTCCCAAACACGGCTGCGTTGCGGTCTCCATGGTTTCGCTTCGTTGAGGCCCAAGTGAAACTCTGTTCTTTCGTTACGATTTCGTGGCTTCTCTACTAAATCTCACCTCTTCTTTCTGCATTAACGCCTCGTATCTCTCCCACTCTCCTTATGATGTATTTCTCCCCATTTGCACTCCCGATAATAACAAGTATCTCCTCCTCGGTATCGAAATGAAACTTTTTTGGTATAGCGGAAAAAATATAGAAGAGCCTTCGCTACCGAAATATTGTACAGTACGAAAGTAGGGTAAATCTTCCGAAAGATTAAATCGGGAGTTAAATGAAGAGTATTAAGTATTTAATGGCAGTTTTATACTTCCCTGCTCTTTCTTTCTATTTCTTCTAATCTTCAGGCAATTTTTCTCAACAAAAGTCTGCGAACCACAGTTGATGTAAAAAGGTATCGTTTATTACATAACTTCGGAAATTAATAATTGAAGAAACCAAAATGAAAAGATTCTTGCACTTATATGCAAAATTTATTTTCATTACATGACCGACTTAAATGATTCGTTCATCACGCAGGCTTCCGTAGTCGTATTACACGGGAACAATACATATAACGAGACAGAGATATTTTCTAATGATATAATAAAAAAAGATGAAGTAATCTTGGGGGATAGTATAGTTCAGGAGGTATCAATTACTGAGGGTCTTAAGAACCACTACTTAAAGCACTAGTTCAGTAATATAATAGAAATATTTGTTTCTAACTAACTTGTTGTCGTTGATTTCTTCGTTGAGTTTAGTATCACAGTTCTTTCTTTTAAATCTTTCGAACCATTTTTTTTAGATAAGCGAATAAAAACTCTACATCGAATTCATGATATTCATCATATTACATGATATTTGTCATCATGTTGCGTAATATATAAGCTCATTTTTAAACTGAAATTAAAACTCGTGAGTAAAATTGGTGTAATATACGATAATTTCTTTCCATCAACCAGGTCTTGGATACTGAGCCATTGACTGAGATATCGGACAGGACCATCTGGACTGCTGGATTCTTCTAAACATCTCAAGGTAAAACTGCCAATGTAATAGAATATACTTTTGTGATTTATTTAGAATCCTACCTCATGGGTTTCAACAACTAGGAAAGTATTCATTGAATTAATTGGAAAATTATTTATACTTTAGCTAGCTAAACTTTAAGGGTAGCACACTGATTAGGTCACATTAGAAGTACAGAATGCATTTTTATCCTCGGGTACAGTCGTTGTAATATTAAAAGAGTAGGAGTTAAGTCGGGGGTAAATTCATCCGAAATAGATCCGTTCGAAAAAATTGTCTAAAATACAATATATAAATACAAAGAAATCACGAATATGGTCACCTCTTATCACTGGCCTATCACGATGAAGCAGTAATTACGAAAAACCGCAAGGATCTATGTCCGGTCGGGAATTTGTGCCCGGTAACTCAGGGTAGTCAGGCTACGCTATTCCTTACAACGCCAATTTCAGCAATTTATATCAAAATTTGAACGAGAATTAACTATTAATTTAAATATGGAAACTATTTAAGTAATTCTCCTACACACCGTGGTGTGTCACATTGAATTGCACATTTTATTCTACTACAATTAGAAGGGTTAGATAGTCTTTCTCTCAGTGCCTATAATAATTACTATACGAGCACGTGGATGTCATTCCAAAGGTTGATATGATATCCTGATCATGACTGCCGTTCTCCTATTTCATGAAAGGAATGGCTGCATGGTGTATATTATTGAAGGATTGAATTGCACTTAGTATAATTGTTATTTAGATATATATCCGTCACATCTTATCGTTGTGGGAAAGAGTTGGTCCAGAGAAGTGATTTCCTAATTAGCAATCTCAGAGCAAGTACACTATTGGGAGGAGATTAAGGGGAACCTCTCCAGAGTTAGCCAGTTGAGTCACAAGCAAATAGAGACTAATCCAATCACACGTTCATTTGCGACGGAGTTCAGGTGTTGATAGTCCGATGAGCTGGATAAAATCGAATGACCAACCAGACATTGTACGAAGGGTAACGCGTGTGTATGTAAATTTAGACGTTGACGGACGCTTTTATATCGGCATCAATGTTCTCTTAGGAAAAGGTGTTAAATAAAAATTAGGGCAGTCAGCATATTTATTTCCTCTGGTATGAATGCGAAACGAAACCATGTTTGCGCAACTTGTTCCATTTAATGATACTAATGCATTATTTGAATTAGCTGTATCAAGAAGTTACAGAATGGATCTCTCCAACGCTTTTATATGTTTTAAGTGTGGCACACGACAAGTAGCCTGAGACAATCAGGGTCGACGTTTAAACCTACGAAAAAGTAAACAGAATGAGTAGATTTATTCTTGTTCTGTTGTATGTAAAGTGTATGTAACTCGTATATATCACAGTTTATCGCAGAATTACTGTTTGACATCTAATAACATGAATTTCTAGGACCATTTCATATCTGTGTATGCCACTCTATTGAGTTCCTGCAAATATCAAATCTGGAACCACAAACGGTACGCAGCAGTGCTCCTTACTCAGTAACGACTATCCTCTTTAATATTTAAATGTAACTAATTTCTAAAATGACGTACATTTATTTTATTTCAATGAGCGTATATGTGTCCATGCTCCTTCAGTTAAGGGGGTGAATAAGTAAGATAATGACAACTGAGCGCCTGCTAATTGCGCTAATTGCTAATACGACAAATGAATGATAATTTTTTCAAAGATTCGGATATAATAGTTTTTCATTAAAATATATAAAATGTCTTACAGTTACGAAAGCATTTACAGTCTTTGGATTAATAAATCAATCAAGCTAACTTTAATAATAATATATATTATTTAGTTTGATTGAAGTTAGCGTTCATTTATTAATATTCATATATACTGCCAATTTACGTGAAGTTTAAATAATTTAATTTTTAGTTACTGATTCAATAATGCCCGAAAAAGATTATCACACAGTTGTCTACTCCTCAGATGTCGTGTAATAATACATTTCTTAGCACCAATTCATGAGGCTTAAAATCTACAACATCAATCATTCAAAAGATGAAAATTAGTCTTTCCATGAGAGTAATCAGTCGTGGCTTTTATACCTCAGTTCCAGCCGATTAAGTTCTAAGTATATGTAACTAAAAATCATAAAGCCTTTGAGGTGATCAAAGAGCCATAATGTGTTTGCCCCTGGCTCTTGGTATTGTGTCATTGCGATCTTCGCTGGAAATTTATTGCCTGATTACCGCACAGTTCATAAATAACGACGTGAAAGCACACGCAATAAAAGCTTCATTTTGGAGTTACAGTTTATTTTTTTAAGAAATTAAAGGACGGATGCTACTCAAGGAAAAGAAGGAAATCAAACTTGGAATAATAGGAAACGGCTTCATTTTGCCTTGCGACACACTTTCGTACACACTTGCAATTGAATGTTTTACTTTGGAAAGAGTCTTTGCATCGCAGACATACCTGTTTCATACAGTTCCCTGCTTGGAAATTCCTCGAATTTAAAGTATGCGAGTAATTCAGATGTGATGGAATTGATCGATTAATTTATGTAACTGAAAATAACATAGCAGAGTTGAAATCTGAAAAGAGGAACACAACTTAAATGGCGAGCCTCGAAGAATGCGAGAATTTATTTTGAATGCGAAAAATTATTCTTTTGAAATTTTTTCATATAACGTTATTTTCTTGTAACTCATACATATTCATAATTACAAATAAATACTGTACTTATACGAAGCATGGATTCCACTGAAAGTCTTATTTTTTAAATAAATACGTTCTTGAAAGTTTACAGTAATGCACTCATTGTTTCTGCTATAAGACTGCTATTATCTACCGTCATGGACATAGGTTAAATTTCGGTCTTTGATCTCTAGTGCAGCTGGGAGCTGACCAATTCCATCGCAATATCTTTATTAATATACCTAAAATTGCCTTATTAATTACTAAAATTGTTAAGTTAATAAGTAGGAGTTTTCTTTCTTCCTTTTAAATTTTAGTTTCAACTGTCAGTAGGTTTAGCAGGTTTTTACGATCCTCCCGCTTGTGGGTGTTTTCATGCAAGATTTTATCGTTTTCCTAAGTGTAGGTTTTTTTTCAAACAACAGAATAATTCCCCAGTTTTCTTAGTGTATTTCATTTGTTTTATCTCCCGAAAGCCATTTCCTAAATGACATAAGGTTAGGTGTAGGAAGATACCAATAAAACCCAATCTCGCCCTTAAATAAAAACGTATTATTACAACAAGCAAAATAATAAAGCAATGGGCCGAACTTTGAATAATTTTCTGTATCAATTGAATATATAAGTTACATAGCATTTTCTAGTACTTTTCGTTCAAAATATACGTATATCGGTATATCTTTAGCATGGCAGACTATTTCCGGGAAAATAACTTACTCTGATTATCTAGAACATCCAGAAATAAGACTCGATATTACTATCAAGAGAAATCCGTTTATACGTTGTCTATAAAGAAATTGAATCTATTTTCGGATTGGATTTGATGGATCAATCCTTCAAAGGCTCATTGAATTAGATTTGATTATTAAATCTTCTTCCGAAAATAAGCCCTCCCTTCTATTTTAATCGCAAGGCATTTTTAAATATGGAGTCCGAAGTCCGGGAAAAGTCCACGCGGCAGTACAATATTTCCAATCGACGCAACTTTGGTTAGCTCATAGTGATGCGAAGCGTTGTTAGTATTTAAAAATTTCATCACAAGCGTCTGCACGTTTGTCATAACACGCCCCATCACGGGGGGCATATTAAGAGCCTTAAGGTGGGGCAATAGAGAGCGTCTCTACTTTTCAATACGTGTTATGGTTCGCCAAGTGTTGCCATCCAGAATGGAATTGCGGGGAGCATTGGTGCATTCTTAGTCAAACATACTAACCGCTGACTCATTGCGATGGATAGCGGTTGAACGAACTCTTAAATCCCCTCTCCACTTGCGCACCGCTTACAGGTGTGACAAACACGAAGGACACAATCCTCGAGCATTTTTACATTTCGAAATGTATATTAGCAATCACTGGATCGGAACTAAATTTTTTCTATCGAGGAGAGATATTTTTATGCCTTTCTCAAGACGGGCTTCGCTTTGAATAAAATTCATCACGGTGCCTGATTCCCTCCTATCTTTCGATTACATAATTTGCGAAGTTCGTGCTCTTTGTCTCCGCCGAAAATCAGATATGCACTTGGGAAATCGTTCGCAAATTTGCGATGGATTGCGAATAGAGGAAATACGCTATGATACCGATACATTTCGCCAATTTGATAAGAACCGCGTGAATTAATGCGTCGTTCTGATGGAAATTTTCCTAACCTCAGGGCTATTTTAGTATTCTGTTGATAATATGCAGCTTTTAAATACTGAAGGAAAAGAAATAATTTTTCTAAAATTTGAAGGTATTTTCAACGATAAAATTGAAAGTTAACCATATGCATGGAAACGAGGTAATTTTTGTGACATGAATTATTCTATAAAATTTGTATCCTTGATGTAGAGCACTTTTCATTACTTCCAGTATTTTTTCATCCGACACATTTTTCTGTGACTCAGTAGAATATTTAGCAAATTCTACGTTCCGAATCTCGTTTTAGAATTATCTAAAAGCGAAAACTAAGATAGCAAATAGTTACTATTATATGCACCATAAATGAGAGTTGAAAAACTAAAACATGATTGTACTTTTTACCAAAATTATCTTTCATATTTAATTCATATAATTATCTCCGCTTCCTTAAGCCTTGATAGTGGTAGATACCATTATCTAACGAAATCTATTCAGTGACTAATACGTAAAAGAAGAAAATATCATCTATAAATTCATTCATGAATTTGTCATGCAAGAGGTAACATGCGAAGAATATTTTAGAGATGAGAGCCACATGAAATGCGTCGTCATCAAAACTATGCATATGATTTTTCTAGTGAAAATGAGAGGGAAAGAGACTTAGAGGAGTAATTTTAACTGTAATATAATTCTAAAAATAAAAACTTGACATGCTATCGAGAAAGTAACACGAATTATTGCAAATCTAAAGAGGCTTTTGTTGTAGAAAAAACTTTGAAACAGAGCTAGTTTTAGGAGTTTCCATCTAAAATACTTTGGGATATTCTCAATGAGCATTTCGAAAAGAACGGGTAAGGGAACAGAGAAAATAAAAAATAAATTTTATTTAAAGGAAGCAAAAATTTTTATCTGTCGATCATTTGTATTCCTATGAAACCATCTATTCTGCCAAAGAATATCGTAGTTCATGGCGTCAGATTTAAAAAAATACAATACACTGTTATTAAAGGGATCTTCTGTAACCGAGGCTATAGATGAAATTCGAATCAAGTTAAATCGAATAAATGAAATTTCATACAATATTTATTTTCATTACAATAAGAGTGAATTATTTCGCTTAGATTTCTAAGATTGTCCTTCATACGGCCAGCTGACTAAAGAGTGCACTTATCACTTCATCATTCTTCAGTTTATTTATAACATCATGTACATACCTAGAGAAGATGCATGTTCAAACATAAGATTAAAGGATCAATCAAAGTCTATTTATCGGGAATTTATTCCTCTACAAATTCTTTGGATAAATCGAGGAAAGAAATGCTTCTTTTATTAAAAGAATTTTGTTGTGTAAACGCCTAACATTTACTTTATTCCCCTACTCTATAAAGAGGAAGAAAATTAACTTTTTATCCTATCGTATTCTTCCATTTTCTGTTGTTTCTGAAAATAACAATGGAAGGGAATAGCTTGGATATAGTTCAGAGAATCGTTTCATTTTCAGCAGAATAAATCAAATATAACGTACGTCGTGAGATTTCTAAGATTGATTACAATGATAATTATGGACAATAATAAATAAAAAATCCAAAGATATGACAAATCTCACAAGGATACTATTGAAAAATACAGCAAAAACACAGGTATCAAGGGCGAAAACCACAGAAGTATAACACTGATACACATTACGTTACAAAAATTAAATATTGATGTGTCAAATATTTGAAACTTATCACATGATGCTGTGAAATATTTTGTTTCGTATTAAGGTAAGACCTAAATTTCTGAAAGTTATTCTCTTTTTAAAGCAGAACTACTATTCCATTGGAATATGATTATATAATATTCGCAGCTAATTTTAATTTAACTTGTACGATAAACAGTATTTAAGGATTTGGTAACAAAAAAGAATATTAATGTTGAATATATTGAGTAAAAACAAATAGTGGTTCTGGGCGGATATCTTTAAAGCCAGTCCGGGGTAAACTCAATACTCCCACAATTCATCTCCTGAAAATCTCTGGTCGGAGAGGCCTCGCAGCATCGTTCCGGATTCCTGCTTGACATCCGTACCTGTTCTTCAATGTGTGCACCATTTGCACCCCTCCCCTCTTTGGGAAGCACGCGACCGTGCTATGACGTCACTCGCGCCAGAGAACACGTAGCTGCCTTTAACGGGGCTAATATGACGTGAAGTGGGAGAGATAGACGTGAAGCGTAGAGCACACCGTCCCACTGCCCTGCTACACCCATACACACTCTCTCATCTCCCAACCATTAATAGATCTCTGAATTTATTATCCGAGGTGATTTCTCTCAGCGCCGCATTAGTATGCATTCCGCGGTGGAAAAACTGCTCATTTGCTGGTCCGGGTGTAGGAGTGAAAATTTCCCTGCTATAGGACAAAAAATTCTGCCATCGATCGCACGTAAAATACGTGTTCGGAATTGATGTGGAATTATTTTTCATAGTTACTTTTAGCGCAATGGTCTAGCAACACTGAGGGTCTCAAACTCGAATTCAGGTTAGCGCATAGTTGTTTGTGTATAGAACGGTTAATTAAATCAGTGAGTGAACAAAAGAGTAATCTCAGATAAGTAATTTAGCCCCAATAAGACGTGATTTTTATTACTTATCTCTAGACAATTCAGTGTCGCTTAATGTAAATATATTCAAACGGCAATGTTTAAATGTTTTACATTGTTATTTTAGGCAAGTGAGAATTCCCTTGATACCTGCAGCATCCTATTCGTTTCTCCATTTATTCGTCCATCTTCTTTCGTCTTTTCCTTGATTTCATTTTAAGATGAAAATTGAGGATCTGTGCTGACAAGCAGCATCACTATATTACTTCTTTCTTCATTTAGGCTTTTTGACTGCTTTCTAACTACTTAATCACCTCTGTTTGCTTTTTATACAGAGCACGGATCACTCTTCTGCCGAGGCAATTACTCCGATTTCTTTCAGGATCCATTGCATTCTGTTTCGATCGAAAGTTTTTCTAGACCCACAAAGGAAATTAGATGTTTACCTCCCTCATTCTCTTCTCTGTTACGTATCTTAAAGCAAGAAATAAATCGACTTCTTCTCCGAATCGGTCTTCACATAAACACCGCTTTCTCTCCATCCTCCATCAGACTATTCTAGAGAGAATCTTTGATGTATAAGAAGTCAAAGTGATGGTTCAAAGTTTAGATTATGCTGCACTTCCTCAAATAGTTCATTTATCCTCTCGCCCCTAACCTTACCTTACCTTAAAGAATTTTAATCTGGGAAAAAGGAAGACTTGAAGATTTTATTCGTAAAATTGAACCTGTAATAACGTCGCTATAGGAAAATAATTAAGTTTTTATTAGGTGCTGTTTTTTATTTCAGAATATCATTTCCGTTTTTTCCGTAGATGATTACGCAACATTAAGATAAATTATATAAATTTCCGCATCCAAATAATGAAATAAAAAATTATAATTTGGAGCATGTTTTCCTTTACACGATAGTACTCTATAACAAAAATTATGAGCTATTATATTATTTAGCGTAAAATAAATATACAGAAAAAAAATGCAGAATAAATAATACAGCAAACAACTCATATTTTGAAGCATGATAAGTTGGTGATGTAATTTGTGCTGCAGTATTTGTAAAGTCTCTTTGAATGCTTTTAGAAGAATTTCATGATACCTGAAGTACCGATTCTCATCAGAATGTCATTCAACTTAAACGATTAATTCCTGGAATCTGAATGTGGATTAAGGAGGTCGATATGAATCCCATGTGAACTCATGAATCTTGGTCAGTGCTAATGGTAAGTTAAACTTCGGTAACGGTTAATTGGCGTGGTCACTGTACTGTGAGGTCTTTAAGATTTGTCTCACTAAAGAGGAAACCGTTAATATTTTAATGACTGAGAGTTACCGAAACTTCCAACTTTGGCATTGGCGCTGTTTCATTGGGAATATCTTTGGATGCTGAGGTAATATTGAAGATTGATTAAATGAACATAATCAATGGCATAAGAGGTGATTTTAAGGTTAATTGCCAATTAGTTATATCGAGAAACGAAATTCAATATCCGTTACTGGCTTTATCGATTTTTATTCTTCCGACGAGTGAGTGCCTTCTCATTCCCGAGCTAGCCATGAGCATATTGATTGCAGTGCCCTAAATTTTATCTTCCGTAATGTCTAGAGTATTTAATACAATAAGGTGCTCTAATTTTGTGGAAGACCATAAGATCAAATAGAATGGTTACAGATAAACTAACATCATCGATTTATTAGCAAACAAACAATTTGTCATCCAGTGTGACAACCAAGTTGGAAAATTATTACAGACAAGGTAACTATGCGGCTTGTTTACTTACTTGATGAAATAACCTAATTAGATTTCCATCATCTCCTTCTAGGGTTACTATTTTCTCGAGTTCCCATAAAAGGGAAATATCTAGTTCCAAAGAGGACAAATTCGAGCTAAATGGGAGCCATCTTAAGCCAACTTAAGTTGGGTATGAATGATATAATAGGTTATAAGATGGTATCTACGCATACAGGGTTTCTAATTTACTTTACGCCTTCAAGTATGTTAGTTATCAATTAAAACATAAGGTGGGTTTTTAATACCTCTATATTGGTACTAGCCGTTCAAAGTGCGACTACTAACATTTTTTCGGTATGTTCGACGCAATAGTATTATTTTATAACACATAAAAATATCGGCTTCAATATATTTGTCCTCAATGGAAACCAGGGTATCGAACCGTAACCGAACCATAACCAAACCGAAAAGAACCGTCATTTATTTCGGCGTAAAAACCAATCCAGAACCTAAGAAAATCGAATTCTTGGGTATAAACCGAAACCAAAAACCAATATTTATTCCATTCCGATTTTTGCTTCCCTACAATCCACATTTTACTTAAGTGTCATTGGAGGGAAGTTTAGAAACCATGTGTAAATTCGACATAACTATTACTCAAGTAGTTAATCAGGTATAGTATTAATCAAGACTTTAAAATCAAGTAGTGTTACTAGAAAATAGAGCCTACTGTAGTCTTTATGGAAAAATCTGTTAATAGCATAATAAAATTTCAGAAGCATATAACATAATGTCATTACGTAATAATGGTCGGAGCGAGAAAAAACTGATCGACGCTGAAAGAAGGGGTGAAACCGGAACTGAACCGATATATTTTTCGTCGACCTGGAGCGAAAAATATGATAATTTGTTTTTCTGATGGAAGCTAATCGCAAATTTGATCTCTGTGAATGTAAGCAATATCACGAAAACAGAATTTAGTTTCCCGGCGGAAAGTTGATCCTGCTATTTTCTTTGGTTATAGAGTTCCAGAGAGTTCCGCTTCTTCGGATGACATTGTTCAATAAACGATTACCAATCCTTTGATTCCTATGTATCTGATCGTGAAATAGATTATAAGGTAGATTAAAACCTTCTCAAGCCAATTTTAAATTTAAATATGAGGATAATCTGTAATGCCGTTAAAATTCAATTTTTATGTCGGAATGACTTACAATATTGTTCAAGTTCAATTTTCCTTTTCTTTCAATCTCTTCTTCTTGTTACGCAAAATTTAATAAATAAAATGGAAATCTCATTAATATTTGATTACGTAGAGAAAAAATCAAACAGAATTCTTTCGGTTCAAAAAGCTGCATGTAGCTCTTCTTTACTACAGATGTTCTAATCTTATGTTGAATGAAAATAACTATCGAAGAAAAATAGTGAAATTGTCTGACGTAGCCGGGAATCGATCTTACATCCTATTTCCACTATCACAAGCTCTTCCTCATTATGTAGTAAAAATATATAGCAACTAAAATATTTGCTTATATAAAATATTAAAATATTTAAAAATAAATTTGTAGTTGAGCACAGAATCTTTTTCCCCTCCATCTCGCGAATGCGTCGGACTTTTTCTCTTCATGTTATAAAAATTATATCTAATAAATAATATTTTTCCTAATCGGGAGAAAAAGCCTGACATAGTCGTGTGATAGCAGGAATTAAGAGGGTGATCTGTCTTCGAAATCCGGCTTCTGAAATTCTGATAAATTAATTACGACGGATGAGGCAGCAGTGAGTTGTATTCCAACGGATATAGTATTTATGGGGAGTTGGCGCCTGTAAACCATGCCATGTCCCCCTCACAACCCCTACGCTTCCGCACGGAAACAACAAAGCTCTCCTCTCAGCCTTCAACCAAATAGCGTAAGCGTAATTTTCACCGAGCGTGACAACTGTGCCACCTTCGCCGTAATTTATATTGCCCCATCCTTCTGCAGAGGGCACAGCACCCACACCGGAAGAATATCCATTCCGCCGATCGCGATTTTTCGGGAGAGCCGTTCGGGGACGCGCCTCCGATACATAACGAATTTTCTCTTTTGTCCCGAGTCTCTCGGTGTCTTTGAGGCCCTTCCGATCCGCCCCTCCCCCTTCTCACTCCACGGCCCGAAAGAGAAATTTGGGCCGAGAGCATTAGTTCCTCTTCCACTCCCCATCCCTTTCTACCCCATTCAACTACCACCTCTCCTCTCAGCCTCAGGCCAGGGAGTGTAGCAGACTGTCCACTCGGCTGAGCCCTTCAACATCTCGGTCATTCACCTTTCCCTCACCCGACCTTCCTCTCTCTCCCCACACTCTCTACAACACCACCTCTTGGACGTGCACCATTCGCGCGTGCTTTGGCCTCCGCGGGAGTCGCGGTGCGTCCGACTCACGATGCTCCGCTTGTTCTCGCGGTAAACGCTCCTAAAACCCATTCGATGGGAAGGCATCCCAACTACCCGTCTCCGAATGACTGAAGAGCTGCAATCAGCGGCGGATACAAGGGGTGATCATCCCCAGTTAAATTTACTTTACAAATCCGAGGGTGATACTATATCAGGCTTCTTCTAGTGGTACACAAAACCTAGGTTGTAAGAGAATTGATTAAAAGTTCCTGCGCGACCTGTGTTTTTTTTTCGTGTGCATAATAGATTGAAAATGTAGCAATATAAATTAAATGTTCTCTCGAGACCTGTGTGTTTCATATGCTGAGGGATGTTTCCACTGAGATAAATTTAAATATTCGTCAAGAGAGCAAAGGAAGCTTCATAATTTCCGCATGATTTAATTAAAACATAGTACTAAAGACCCCCTTGAAATTAATTTTTTTTCTTTCCCTTCATTATGTATTTCAACGAAATCAGGCCAACGATGTCAGATAATATAAATATTCATCATTCATATAAATTAATT
Source organism: Pachydiplax longipennis (assembly GCA_036926295.1). Taxonomy (NCBI): domain Eukaryota; kingdom Metazoa; phylum Arthropoda; class Insecta; order Odonata; family Libellulidae; genus Pachydiplax; species Pachydiplax longipennis. Next base: position 15,540,255 of record JAVFKF010000004.1, on the reverse strand, counting down.
ATTTTCACGTAGGTTTGCAGCTTCGTTAGTATAGATGTTACCTTAGCAACTCTTAGACCCGGTTTGAATTCAGGTCGGGGAATGGTAAATATCGTTCTTTTGCTTTTATTGTCCTTATCACTATTGATCAAGAATGGCTGTTGATGTGATGTTCGAAAAACTAAAAATTGAAAATATCAATTTACATCTTCTCACAACCTCGATTCTTCTTGGCACGAATCGACCAAACGTAAAATAAAGGATTTAGACTCAGAAAGAAAGAAAAATCCTTTTCAAAACATGTTATTTCATCGAAAGATTCGCAATTTCAACAAACAAAATATGTAAATAGGAAATCGTGTTTTGTTTGCGATTCATATCATTTGTTTACAAGAAGCGTGGGCATAAATGCAGATTTAGGTAAAATGTTTCAGTCATTTATGTGGCATCTACAAAATCCACAAATATAATACTTATTAATAATATAACGTAGTAATAAAAATAGTACAATGTAATGAGTCTCTATAGAAAATTTGAGAATGGGAATGGAATGGCATTGAATGAGAGGTTTTCATTTTTTTTTCTTTGAAGGAGAATAATTGCACGTAAGGGAAGCAGTATTCAAAATAAATTATCGAGAGAAAAAGATTATATTTGTGGAAAATAAATCATAGCTACGAACTCCTCATTCATTTCATTTGCGATTTCTTTCATAAAGAATAACTGTCTTTGTTGATTTATCATAAGCTACAGGACTTCAGGATTCATCAGGACTCTACCAATGATATTTAATGTATAAACATTGGATGCATTGCACTTGAGCGGGACTCGGCTACGACGTGCATCTTTAGAGGCACGTAAATTATCCACTGTATGTATTCAAGGAAATTAAAGGAATTATTTACATAGCTATTGCTAATAGTAGGAGGAGGAATTATAAATTAAAGGAGATATGGGTGGTAAAATATTTTAAATATTTCGTGACAATACAATAATGGGTCGGATGCCTTAAAGTTGATCAGTGAAAATCAGTTCATGATTGTCATCACTGACATATTTCATTTTACGTTGTTAAGAGAGAAATTTTCTCGTTTAAGTCCGGAAATGATTTATGAAGCAATAAAATTATGTACCTAATAAAATCAGTTGTGGAAGGATTTTCCATATGGAAATCCACGACAAGAAAAATATTTATAAAAAAAAAGCTTTTCTTCGTTAAGTGAGATTGATGTCCGAAACGGTGCGGAAACGGGTAGTGTTTTTGAAAAATTATTAAAAAATAAGGTTGTGAAAAATATGTAAAGAATGTTAATTTTATTTCTACTTCTCTGAAAATCAGAGCAAAATGTAAAGAGCAAATGATTTAATAGTATTCCGTTTAGCAGCTTTATGTGTTAAATTAATGCAATTTAGTTATTTTTTCTTAATGCTTTATATGCATAAATGTAGAATGAAATACTTTCACTCCTTTTTTGTGTGCTCTTTGTCTACATAATTTTGTTTGGCATATTGTCAAAACTTATTTACTTATCACAATGACTATTTACGAATTTATATCTAATCCAACATTTCCTTACTACAATTTTGCTATGCTATTTTATCGGATGATAACGATAAGCAGGAGACGAATAAAATGAGAGCTCTAGTTGTAAATTTTTAAGAAAGAAACGAAAAAAAGCATCATGCATCGAATCGAATATTTAGTCAGTTCGATTCAAAGTTTGAATAGATTAGTCAATTCGTTTGGAAGAGATAAATCGCAAATCGCACATCACTAATTTTCAACTTTATTAAGAAATTCAGAATCGATTAAGTCATTTGCAATGTTTATATAACCTCATAATTCCTTATAGTTGTATTCTAAGATGTGAAATTACCTTCTTTATCTCAGTAAAAATGGCACATTTTTAAGAAGATAACCTTTAAGATAAACATAAGTGCTCCAAATTTTATCGATGCCTTCTCATTGTGTTGCCATGTCACATGTTACTTCGCCATTCCTTTCGACAGGAACCGTAAAATCGATCTTTCCTTCAGTAAGCTTTCAATTATTTAAATTATAAATTTAACGTATTTATTCCACCACTTTCATGCAATTCCTCAGTTCCAAAATTTTGTTAAATGTACCAGTGAACTCCTTCAATAATAATAAATAACAATGGTGCACCATATAATATAAGAACATGTTCAAATTCGAGAGAATTCACTTTTCTAGTTCAGAAACTCCACTTCTCCAGCTCCTTCCTTCAGTGCCTGAATGTTACAAGTCCCACCTCAAATAACGAGGGGATAAATATCCTATTCACAATTTCCGCCCTCCCTTGTAATGATGCTCACTTCAATTAATTAATATAAACACTTTATTTGACGGGAAATCTCTTTTGTGTCATATTCATGTAACAAGCTTATACGCTTCCTTGTAAATTATTGTTAATGGATATAGCCTTATTTAAAATTTATTTAAAAATATCTGAGCGCAAATCCTTCGATTAAAATCTGCAATCGTAAAAATGGATACCTACGAAAATTATAAATTAATTTTATAATTTTCGGTGGATGTTGATGAATTTTTAAGGTTATATTTCATTAAAAAAGACTGGTAATGTAGAAAACTACACACCAGATAATGACAGATAATATGACAAATGCATTAAAATTAATGCTTGACATTTCTGATGGGATATTTTGTCATTCATATGATGTATACGATAATAATAGTACACTTTTCTATAAATTAAATTAATTTCGTCATTTTGACGGGAGTATTCACTAGTTATAAATAAGAATCTCATTAAGAATACTGTGAGTCTTTTGGAAATATATTCTAATAATTATCTATGTAATTATTAAAATAACTCCTTATATCCTACAGCGGAAATTTTCTTCATATTAATAAGTTAGGGAGGGGGATTCATGTGTTGAAATTAAAAAGCCATGGCAACGCGTGGCAAAATATTAAAGTATTAATGAAAGGAAATACTTTCATTAATATTTTAATTAAATGATGTGTATACTGTAATAAGTGTACTGAGGAGTAGTTTCTAGAACGCTGTTTTCCTTTGTAGAAAATGCATGCATTTAAATCAATTATGGTATGACCTCTTTGGTATAGCTCAGTTTGACAGGGAAAAACTGAAAGAGAGATCGATCTTTGAATTTATAATTCCTCGTTTCTTCTGGTGTTTTCCGTCAAGGTAAAATGTTACCCTAAGATCTTCGACGTTAAACCACGTTGGAGGCAACCCTTCCGCATAATCAATATTAATTTAGGAGCATCAGTCCTGGGAAGAATATAGGCCGCTATTTAAATAAACACACATATTCCGAGAGACATCTTCGCTAATAAAAGAGACATAATGAGCGCAGTTAAAGGGATCCGAGTGGCCATTTAGGAATTAACGAGGTGACGAAGAGCGGGCGATTTTTATCTCTCTCGAAGATGGACCACGAAATTTATCCGGCCTCAGACGTGGGTCACGTGCGCGCGATTCCTCTTCCCGACACATTCAAAAAAACACCGTACGCTATACGTATAAAAAAAGTATTGAGCGTTCCCGGGGCATTCTTCAGGGATAACGCGATCGGGACCTGGTCAAACTAACGGAGTCGAAAGTTTGTTACCAAGGGGAAGAAGGAAAGGAAAGAAAAAACTTTTTTTGTTAACATAAGGGCATTAACACTGTGCCTAAAGAAGCGTTGCTGGGAGGGAAAGTTGCTCAGACGGAGACAGAAAAAAATGACTAAATTACGTTCTTGTTGGCCTATTACGGAGTGGATATTTCCGTTTCTCTATCCGATAACAGATAGGAAGAGTTGGGTGACACAATGTAGGAATAACCTCCTTAGCGCTAATTGGTCTCGAATTCAGCGCTCACATTCGATTGCCGGGGAAAAATTCAAGGATGAATCGATTTCTTCACTCGTTCGATCGGGTGTAAGGAGAGTGTTTGCTCACTGTATGTAGAGACCGTTAGGAAAACACATGAATTATTTCGAATGGAAGGCTCCCGTTGGGAAATTTTCCCGATACACGCCTTCTGGAAATTATTTTAAAGGCTTCGGTCCGCTCGCGCGTGATGCTGACAAGGGAGATTATTTTCGCGTCGAAATTTTCGGCTTCGTTTCGACACCGAGGCTGCGGCTATTGAACACGTTCGCGAGAAGTCATTTTATAAATACTCGCTTACTGATTTTCGGGAGCCTTATTTTAAAGCGCTTCAGACTGAAGTGATTAAATTTACTCGGGAATTCTTAAGGCTTCCGTAATGATGCAAACTCATAATTCGTTGGAGCAATGCTACTTTATCTAAATATGTACTTATATATGTATCTGCTTATGTATTTCGTCCTGTAATTATGTTTATACATACATTAATTTATGTTTATGTTTGTGCGGTCGCTCTCCTTAGACGGCCTTCTAGGATATGCATTTGAAGAGGAAACATAAGAGTAACCTCAATGTTGATTTTTCATTTACATTGCTCTTAAAACTGACGTTTTAATATTTAGTTTTGGAGAATTAACATTATAATTATAGACTCTCTATTATTATAGATTCTCTGGGATAATTAATAGTTTAATTTGAATATGTATAAAAATTTCTAAAATCGCCCTTTCATAGTTGACTCCCAATCGCTATACAAATATGAAGCGGTGATTTTGGATATTTTTTATTTTCATAGAAATTTGCGTAAGCTAATTTTAAGCTTGAATATCTAGGATGCTCCCAGGGGTTCAGAGTGTGGCATAAACTCACTTTTTTGGTCAATTCGTATTTTTATTGAAAAGCTCACTTTGATCCGGATTCGCCTCCCATAACATTTGATTGCTCTAGTGAAAGTATAATCGTTAAATTACATAATTTAAACCAGAAAATAATTAAGTGCTATCTAATTATGAGAAATAAATCCAAATTTTCAAAAATTCGTTGAATAGATGTACGTAAAAATAGCTTGTTGATGGTATGAAAAATCCTCAATACTCCACCATAATAAAAGAATGTGCAAAACTTAAGAGAAAAATTACGTATCTCACAATAGGTAAACAAAGGAAGGTAAACAATACTACCTATTCTCCAATCGGGGGCCATTATTCTAGGATTAGTAGGACGGCCAGTCATCAAACTCATGCAAAAACGAATCGCTATATAACTAAGCAATGATTAGTGTATCCCAACTTCCTGTCGGCACTAAATATTCAATTGGAATAGGTTAGAAGCATTCGGAGGGGCGAATAGCAGGAGGTGATTAGCCGTCTTAAAGCGAGATAGGCAGGCATTGGCCGGAGGAAAAAAGAGGTCACTCGATTCAGAGCGGAGGCTCGCCAATTAAATGCAAACGATGGAGATTACCTTAGTGAAGTAATCCGAATATTGGAGGTCGCTTTTCCAGAAAACGATGCGAGGATAAATGAGTAAGGATCGTCGTGGTGCTGTAAGTGTGAGACTTAATGCGTCACTGAGTCCTTTCGTCACCTAGAAGCGCCGCCGTCGCAGTGGCGTCGCCCCTCCCTCCCTCTCACTCCCCTCCCGCCCCCCCCTCCATCCTCACCTTTCTAGTATTAGACTGGCAGGGGAGAGGGGATGGCATAGTCCAGTGCTCTTGAAATACTACTGGGAGGGAAAAATCAATCCCACACATCTTTGGAACGCTAATGAAATTAACACGCTCCAGAGTCTGGCCGAGATATAATGATGGAATAAAGATAAATAAATGCATTCAATAAAATATAACCAAATCAGTTTCTGTATCAAATTTTTATTTTACGTAGTTGTGCATACAATAATAAGTTCATTTTAATAAATTATCAGCGGTTAAATAGTGCTAAAATCGTCATTCTTAGCTTTAGTGAGTGATTCGCTATACCATTTAAATTAAGAAAAGTTCTTTGGCATATATTTATACGTAAATAAGACACCAGTAACATAAGTTGTGTACTATAATATATTCAGCATAAGAAAGTATTATTACTTTCGCATAGAATATATTTAGGGACATAATTTTTTGACGCAAGGATGAGGGAAAGGAAGTGAATTTTCGCTCTGTTTACCCTGGGTAATTATTCTTCAAACCGACGTTGTCTGATATATAGGTCATTTAGACGAATCAATAACAGAAGTCGTTCCATGATTAATTTATATAAATTAAATAATTAAATAGATTTTTAATATAGAATAGGCATTATACCTTTATTAATGCTACATGCATCAACTCATTTCATCCATACTAAATTTTCAAACCTACAAAAATGACCCAAAATTTACAAGGCTTTTTGTCTTATTATGCATAAGATTTAAAACCGTATTTTAGTTTACTGTTATTTCTAAACATAAGATTCAGGGTTATTAACGTTCATTCTTCATTTTCTGAACATTTTCACTATCTGTATTTACTCTTATTAGACACTGCTGTACTTCAGAACACTCCTAGGGCCTTTTATTCCTATCCAGTGTTTCTGAATTGAAAAAGAAGCTCTCTGATAAATCTCGAGTTAGGTTTCGGATATCTGCTCAAATCATCCTTAATTTGAGTCCCAGCTTCCTTCCGGAGAAACTTTCGTAATTTCAGATAAATGGAAAAATATATTCTTTAAGCATCACCGTTAGAGTATGGGAAATGTCTCGAGTAATATGAAAGTCAACGAATAGAATTTTGCTATGTTTCAGATGAAGATTTTTTCGTCTGTAAGATGATAAAGATAGAACATTTACTTTGAAGCATTTCAAAAATTGCATTCACAAATATGTACTTTCTAAATCTTCGATGAGTTTCGAGATATTAATTTTGTCATATAGGGAAAATATTCAGTTTTCTTTATAATTCAGTCCTCTTTCTTGAAAGAATCAAAAATCGTACGAAGAAAAAGTTTTTCAGATAGTAATTTTCTAATATTTTCGCATTGAATAATGCACCAAAATGATACCGGAAATACTCCAAAAAATAAAAAATCAGGAATAATAAATCTGATGGTGTTTAACCATTATTAATTGGTATGGCAACCTCTATTTATTTCATTTATTATTACCACAAATATATTTTACTTTGTAAATCCCATCTCTTTCGTAATTAATGTTTCGGATGATCAAATATTAATATTTTACTATTTCAAAAATCAAATTATTAAATTTAATGCACCGAAAAATATAAAATGTTATTTAAATAATGCACCCTTTTATTATTTAATATTTAAGTAACTAAATAGGCACAAAAAATGATTAACCTAATTTACAAGTTTTCAAGCATCTGTAATCTTCTGCCATTGCTAATTAAGCTAATGGTAATGTGTCTTTAACCATGACTATAGTTAGGTGAAATCGTTAGTGTGTGGTCACCTCTAAGGAAAAAGAACTGTTACATTATAAATTGCTACGTATACGTTACTCCCTCAGTATCTTTCCTAGAAAGTCTCATTCTCTCTCCATACTTTGGCCGCCAAGGGCCGAAAGCTTGTGGTTCAAACTGTTATCCGGGCTGAATACTGTACAGACAGATTTATGTGTTTATGTTTACCCCCAAAAACTGAATAACTGATGACTATGTATACATTATAACTTTTTATAATTCATTACCCATCTTATGTTAGTCGCTCTATTGATTTTTCCTAAAATTAAGTAGATTGATGGATGGGATTCTATATTCATATGACATTCCTCGAATCTTATTCTGGCGTTAGTCATCGATCATTTTCACGAAAGTGTTGTAATTTCCCCCTCACTTTCATATTCTGCTCTTACCCTCCATGGATCCCGCGATCTCGCTCGCGATCTGAACGACAAAGGAATACGTGTAATTTGTCACGTAAGCATCCAAAAGTGTCAGTCCATTGCTCTTGGCCCCTCATTCAGATTAAAAATAGTTTAATTCTTTAAGTGGGATTCTGGGATAGTTCAGCTGGTGGTAGGAATCATGAATTAGTATAAACAAAATATTTTTCTGATGGATAGGACGACTGCTCTGTTTCTAGATATGTTCCTATTTATGAAATAGAGTGCCTCTACGATGATGGAATTGCAATGAAGAAAACAATAGATGTTGCATAACCACAAATGAATCAATAAACCCCTATAGTTTCGATGCAAAAAGCTATCTTTGTGCAAATTCATGAATATTAACTGTATGATCATCAGTGGGTGAAAAACTTCATCTCCGAAGTGAATTATTATACGGTATATATTAATTGAACACTATTTGATATTATTGACAATATATACATTGAGTAATATAGGAAGGATAATAGGAACACTGAGTATGCAATTGTTATTAGTAATAATTTTTCTGTCACCAATGTAAATGATGCACCAATATGGTAGCTATCAATAATATACGATGTGTTCGCATGCAAGCTTTGAATTTTGTATTCTTTGATATCAGTTTCGAGAAGGAATCGAAAAAGGACTATTTTCAAATCTTCTTTATTATATGACAATAGCTATAACTCGTAACAGTAAATGTAGGCTCCCGTATAACTAAGCGGAAGCGCGTATGCTTTTAGTAAGAGCGGTCCTGGGTTCGATTCCCGGTTGAAGCCTATATGTGCGAATGACCTCAGCGTTCAAAGTACTTTAAACAGTACCATACTACCGTAGCAGTAAACGTACTTTGATTATAATTACTGTGATTGGATAACAAAATATAAACATTATTAGAAACAGATCATCTTTAGATGTGTGGCTGCCTTGAAGAATAGTATTTTTAAAAGATCTTCGCCAGGTCAGGTCATGTGGCACAAATCTCCCCATCGGGAATCGAACCGAAGACCGTTGTTGAAGCTGTCCACATGGCTATCTGGGATACATAGGGTACCATTTCTGTTAAATTGCATATTTTTTCTTTAAACGTCTCTGGTATCAATAATTGTTTCATAAATAATATTGACTTAATTAAAGAATATTTCTATCTAATCTATCTATTATGATTATATAATAGATTATAATCTACAACTACAACTATTCGTTGTAAGTATATCATTTTATTTCAAATATGTCATTTTTAATGGATGCCACTAAAGCTACTTAATTTATACATGAATTCTGAATTTTATTTCTGTTGTTTGCAATGGGCAGTATTTAAGTTGCTAATTTTCTTAAAGCGTTCATTCCTCTTTCTGTTTTTCTAATAATTGACTCCAATTGATTGCTGCGCCACGATGCGCTTATCCCACTTGTTTACTATCTGAAGTTTGGCCCACATTTGAAATTTTTTCTTCATCAATTTCTGGCATGCTCACTCAATAATAAGTTATTGTGACTTATTTTCGTAATCGAATCTCAGAAATATCTGTTTTTTTTTTTAAGGAAACACGATGAGACAGTTCAGCAACTTAAAAATATGACTAGACCAAATTTTAATGTTCATAGAGTTATCGTCATTAATTATTTCTTCTTTGTCCTCCTCATTGTTTGCGAAATTCTAATCTTGATAGCTCCGCTCTTTATCAGAATCTGGTGTTTTCATCCTTCCCCTATTCCTACCCCTTGGACTCGTTCTATATTTGCATTCTCCCTCTTTCTCACCTAGTTTACTGATTCAACGCACCGAGTAAGAATCCATCCTCTCATCCTCTTACGCAAAATTGTACTCTGAGCGAATTTTAGTGCTGATCGTTAAAACCATTCCAAATAAACGCCTTTGCGTAACTACATCAGCATTTAGTCGGATTCGGAATCTCATACCCGTTAATTTCACAATGAGTTCGAAGCAGGTGAAAGTTAATTTTAATTTCATTTTAAGTTACAGCGAAGTTATTATAAAAATACATGTATTAGTGATAGTGACAATGTCATATTTTATTGCGTTATTTGGTCGATGTTCACAAAATTTACTAATCATTCGCGTCAAATGAGCAATATATCAGGTCATAACAAATCTTATACTTAAAAATTGGTATTACATCTTTAAAATAGTCATCTTGATTGAAACATAATGATATAATTAATGAGTTATTAACCGTTTGATTTATGATGTTACTGTTTTCCTTACATAATTTAGTATTTCTTTTCCCCTTTTTTAGATGACGTATTTTGAAGCTACATCAAAACCACACCGGTAGTATTTTTTAAAAATTTAATCGTCTGATGAACTTTAAACTGCTGGACTTAAAATTTGAAACAGTCTGAGCTAAGACAAAGTATTTTACCGCATTTTACTTCCTCTCATATATATTCATATTTGTTTCTCTAAAAGGATGAGAAAAATAAGAAGGATAGTCGAGCCAAAATTTTCCCATGGTTAACTTTCTTTTCCGACCTTTTGTGCCTTTTGTAACTCTGCAGTAAAAGCTGAGTTCTATAAACGTGCCACAATATTGGAGAAGTAGTTGCGATGAATGGATTTAATTTTAGAAATCCATTTTTATTTCTATTCGAAAGTCTTTGAACGAATTTTAGGAATCCCAAACTTTGGAGCAGAAAGTAACCAAATGATGGTATGATACCTTGTCCATAAGGAATCTTGAATGAGGAGTTCTGTTATTCCAACATAACATAGACTTACATTAATTTTATTCTGTTGTACTTGCCCCTTAACTATATTTTGTTGGAAACTTTGGCCTATTTCAGATTTTTTATGCTGAAATAAGCACTCCGTATTTTGGTAAATCATACCAACTATTGTGGAAGCTAATCTTTTTGGATAAAACTTTTTGGATAAAACTTTTTGGATTACCCTACCGCGCTACAACATTCAGATTCATCCAGGAATTACAAAAGGACCTAAGCTCCATATAAAGATGGTTCCTAGAAAACGGAGTTTGAGGAGTAGGGACTGAAGAAGAATCAGAGAAATTCATTTGGGATTATTAGTATTAGAATTTTCCTCGTTGCTTAATACAGTACTCAGGAATAATTATTGCAGCATATTCTAAAGGGGAAAGAGGCTTTCCTAGGTGTCTAAACGTCATATTGTATCGCTTGTGGAAAACCCATCATGCATTTTCTGGAACTTTCTATGAGCAGGATTTGAAGCACTAAGGAAAACACTGGAAGAATGGGGAATCTGGATCATGCACTCTAACTACTTAACCCGAGTTAACGACGTATCCGCAATATAATTAAATTTGATAATATATAATCAGCCTAATTATTAGCACTTGTGACAGGCCAGTTTGGTTGATAATGAAATATTTTTAGGTAGAAGGAATATTTCGAATTCCTGCTAGTTCTTCATTATGAACTATAGCACAATTTATGTATCATATATCAAACAAAGATGGCATCTAATTTTCTATACGGTATCGTATCTATTATGAATGTCTTAGAAAGTAATGGTAGATAAGATTCATCGATGCCGTTGGGTTCAAACTAACTGCCAGATTTGGATATGCCGTCACATCATCATCCATATTTATTCCATCTGACTTTCTATCAATCGACCAATCAGCGATATGCATCCGCGGTCGCTTTAACTTTCTCTCAGACATGGTAATCTTCTCACATGTTGATTTTGAGTTCCAGAAAATTGTCTCCTGATAAATGCCTGTATACAACAAGTGCTCAGTTGTGTACTTAATTACCATTCGTTTTATGCAAAAATATAGAACCTCCTCCTCAGGTATTCATATGCCTTTATAGGTGCGAGACACGATAATTTCACGGTTTTTTCCGAAGCTGATGTCACCTCCGCAGTCAGTAAATTTGTGACCTAAAAATATCTTAATCTCTTCCGGGATGGTTATGAAATGAGGATAGATGGTGTCAGTTAGACCATGGATCTTAGAGTTGCAATTTACATCCATGTACGCTATGATTCCCATTCACATCTACGCTCTCCCGCATTCTGTTTTTCTCTATAGCCACGGGAGACGAACTGTTTCCATGTCATGACAGGATAATCATATTCAAATCCAGCACAGAGTGTTATTCCTCGAGAATTCAGCCAAACGGTATCTTTATTCGAGGAAAGTATAGTGTGCGAATTCCTCTGCCTTTAATTTGAAGATGACTCACATGACCACATCGGATCGCTTCCCGCTGTAGCCACAAGTCATTGGGTCAACGTAGCAAAGTTAGAAATGATTGACCATAACCGGGTTAAGAGAAAAAATTCTGCAGCAAAGTAAATTCGAAGAAACCGTTTCACTCACTCTTTCGCGGAATTTCATAGGTCGCATTTCCCTTCTGTGCACCTTCTGTCACGTATGCAGCTATTGATTGCAATAACCCTCCCTTCTATTCCAGGGGAGAAAACGCATTTACATCATGCAGTGAGCAATGGAAACCCAGCGGTGACTGTATACACAGGCCTCTGCGATGAATGCAGCGGAAGTTTGTGGGATGGCCTACGCGCAGACTCAGCCAGGTAAATGGATTGCTGAAATGAGAGAGAGATAGTACAAGGTCTCTTTTCTTAGAACAATTAGAGAGCTTATCGGTGAAGATTTTGCATTCCGTTATGGATTAATCTGCGTACAACTATACCGTTTGTTCCGCTCGAAAATTTACTTTGAAGTGGTCACGTACACTGCCACTTGCTTCATGGAAGGATCTTTATACCTTCAAAACAGTCAGCTGTAACAGAACAACAAATTTAATATTCCGCCTGTTATAATAATTTTTCATTGGCACATAAAATATAATTTGCAGATAATCTATTAAGGACGGATAGATCATAGGTCAAGATCTATAATATCACATTATTCACCGAATTGTCGACTGATAAATTTTCAAAGGTCTAAATTTTTCTCAATGTAAATAATAAATTTAATTCGGTTGATTCATATTCCTTTTCCTACAATATTGGGTGAAGCAAAGGGAACACAGTTTTATTTGCACACCTATTCATGAAAGGAGCGATCGATTCAACGAAAGAATTGGAATACATCATGGTCAGACCTAGAAAGTCAGCATTTGGGTAGTTTTGGATAAAACATTATACGAGTATACCTATTTAAAAAACAGCAACATCATTGCCTCGATTCACTCTCATTAACTGTTTTAATAAAATATTTTCTAAAAATATTCATTAATTTTAAGCTATAGCAGGAAAAAATGCAATTATTTTCTTTTCTCGTCACTCCCTGAGCAAATTAGTTTTCGCAAAATTAATGTGATGAATATCGCCCTTATCATATCCCTCTGGACCCTCAAATGGGTGATATACACAATGAGAGGTAAGCTATTTACTTTTCTTAAAAAAATTCTTAAAAATCTATATATATAGATAATTCAGATGAATCATTGATGTAAGGTTATAATTCTCAAAGGGCAATCACTTTGTCGATTGAAATGGAAATGATAAATGAACGCTCTTAAAATAATTAACATCCTCGCGGACTTATTGGCAACTATTTTATCTGGTTAGTTTTTTGAGAGGTAGTTATTACGGTTGGTAGGCAAGCCCGCTAGCTATAAATCTAGCGCGTAATAAAATCTAGGCGGGTCTCCATCATGTTAATTATTTGTCCATGCCTTTTCACCTTCCCTCATTCAACTTGATGAAATGGGTTCAATGCCAACCTTCATTCACAGTGTATATAAAAATGACGCATGGATATTCTGAAAATATGTACAAAATTACCGGTTTTTGCAATGGAATTACCGATGGAAACCGGAAATATTTCCACATATTGAATCTTTTCATCAAATACAACAAATACTGTGAGCTCACCTCGGAAAAGAAATATTATATCTTAAGCACTGATATCTGGAAAGAATAACTTACAAGTTCTATGCCTATAGAAGGCATTCCTAAAACAATTTACATTCATCTCAAAAATTTCGGACGGACAGCCACTCTGAGATAAGGAATTTGGAAATTCACGGGGGGATTCTGATAGGTCAGTGGTTCCCAAACATTCTCCAACCCCCTGTTTCCATTAACTTATATCTAAAATCCCCAACCCTAGTAGCCCGAATGCATATCGTCAGGGTCCGGCCTCCTCCCCCCTCTACAGCCACCTTCCTTCTTTCCGTACCCCTGGATCTACCTTTTCATTCATCTACCACCGTGGTAGATGACTGAAAATATTATTCCTTTATAATATAAAACCGCCATACACTCCAGCCATGAGGCACTTACTTCTGACACTCCCAGACTACTATCGAGGGACAACTCTGAGGTAATTTTAATGGCTGTCTATGTTTTCTTTCCTATTCCTACTTGTGTTCTAATAATTTCGATTTCAATTATTATATTTTAGCTGCATAGTTATTGCAAACGAAAATTTGTTACTCGCTAATTTATTCCTCTGTAGCGGTGAATTGCCGATGAATATCTCATCTACTTCTGAAATTTGACTTAATTCAACATATTCTTATTATTATCAAATAATCTAAAATTATTACTTATCCTCTATTTATTGCTCCCTGATGCAGTTGCCACTCTTAAAGTACACCGACTTATTTCCGAGTTAACATTATTGAATCATATTCTATCCAGCTCAGTTGGCCAAGTTATATAGGGATATAAGGTATCTACGTGAGATTTGTCTTTTATGATTGCTCCACTAAAAATAATACAATACCGTACATAAGCATATGAAAACGGAAGAGTAAATGTTAGACATCTGGATATAGTGTTTCTGTTCATAATTTATTGGATGTATTTAGGAGTTGTCTGATAAATACTCAGAAGACGAGACCAAAATTATCCCAATAAAGTCGTGATTGATTTATTCCGTGATTTCTATTCCTATCACATCTTTTCAATTTTGCATTTCAATTTTTCACCATTTCATCTGGATATTACTAATTTATTTTCCTGCGAAATGCGGTAAACAAATCAAAGCCAGATTTACGGTGCTCGGTGCACGGATGGTTTTTTTATTGCGCCTGATAATTAAGTTTATGAAGGAAATACTTTGGTGTGCTTCATATTCAGCCCGTGACTCGGAGCGATTCGCCCACCGCACCACGTTGGTGTGATTCTGCAGAGAATCTTGATGGATAAACTCAAAGACGCGTGGGATTATAGCTCCTTATCGGGGGATGATTCGCTTCTACTGCTGCGGAAGGAATCTATTAGCTAGAAACCAAATTAGCGACAAACTGGGAATTTTCCTTTTTCTACAACACTCCTGCAATGCAATAATCCTGAATAGAGCCATGTTTACGGATCTCGATTGATGGGGCAAAATCTCCTCTCTTCCCTCGCCAAACAGGGTCGCCAAATCGAAAATGTTTGAAGAATTTTGTGTACAAATGAATTTGAATATGCTTACCCATAAAATATTAAAAATTGAAATCAAAATCAAACAATGGTATAAAACATGAGAAGGGAGGCCAAGGATGGATGGCGCTTGTAAAATCAAAATATATCATTGAAAAAAGAGGGTAAACCTCGGTGCATTTAGGAAAGCGCATACTCAGCCAATGTTTACTCCGGCCCTAGTAAGAGGTTCAAGTAAAAACCAATAGGAAAACAGAAGAGAGCTGGACATGCGTCAGAAAATTTGTAGGATGAGTTTCTTCAGTTGTATTTGGAGTGGCATTGAAATCCCAACAAAATTTCTTTCTCCAGTGTAATTCTACCTTGGATCTCACAATTACATGATGAGGACGTTCCATTTCTCATGGCTGAGGATTTAAGGGGGATTGAGCAAGTTTCTCCTCAGAAACTGCCTTGTTAAGAGGTGTAAGAATGCGAAATAGAACAAAGGTTGGAAGCTCTTCAGGATACGCCCCAATTGCCACGTTTCTTTGTTTCTCAGATGGGTTCTTCTTTCTTTAGGCGACCTTGTTTCTTGATTTCTCATATGGCCCTTTCTTTAGCGTATACAAGGATTCTTGATAGGAAATACTCCGAGACTTCCTTTTTGCTACAAAGAGGTTCAATTATGATGTAAGGGAACGTTTCTACCAGTCTTCTATCAGTATTGAAGGGTATTCTTTCGTAAATCGTATCGATTCTATTGTTTTATTATTTATATTGTGTCAGATATTCCTTTGTCACGATAATTTCTTTGGCACGGTCAGATCTTCGCATCTGGAGGTTGCCTCAGTAGTTCACAGAAACTTTTCATCCTCTTGTGCAGGTGGCTATTTCATTTCACAATTTGCATCTGACCTCTGATACCGTAGCCCTTTGATTCTAAGTTGTGTGATTTCGTAAGAGTTTTTTTCTATACATCGCTGCCAAGGCACAATTTAAAAATAACTCTCTCCGTTTGGTTTTCTATATCTATTGTTGTCTCTATTGTGTTCCTAGGATGCATTCAATTTTCTTGGTGGTGTAACCATGACCATATCAAACTATGAATAATAACAGTGATTCTTAGTATTTCTGCATCAATACGACAATGTACGGAGGTTTTACTTTACGGTTGTCAACGGTCAGCATGGTCCAAAACAGAAAAAAAATCAAAGCTGTACAGAATTATACGAATGGAAGGTGATGCTATTAAATTAAATTATTGGGATGTATTGTAAATAATATCCTTTCTTAAAGAAGAGTCAACTCCTTAAAATTTGTATCACGGTGATGTTTCTTGTATATTCCCCACTATTTACGTTCACTCAAACACCGGAATTCGTTATAGGTAATTTGTGGTTTTTAATAATTATGTATGATAGAATGCATCACTGCAGTCATTGCATTGCATTATTTTCATATTCACATTCATTATTGATGTATCATAGTTTAAGGCAACATAATATTGAAAGGACTTCTTGGAGAAATGCTTAACAATAATTACATTCAATCATGTACATGTAATTACATACAATCTGAGACAGTGCATATCTAAATCAACTTTGGCATCTTAAGAAAATTCTTTAATGTAAATGGACCCTCAAGTTTTTTCCCAATATCTTTATTAATCATGAATCAGAACCATGTTCCATGAGCGATCTCAATGCAAGAACACTCACTGAAATGAATTACGCATAGCTCCTTCGCTAGTGGAATGATTGCCACTCTGAGAATTAAATTTTCAATAAGTTGCTGCAACATTTGACACTAATCTTACTAATTTATACTGATACTACTCTTGAAAAATACTAACTTTTAAAGGAAAATATTTTAATTTTACTTATGATAATTATAATAATACCCTTTATCCAAAGCGTTAAATTGGGCTCCATTGTGCTTCTCTCACTCCAAGCTATTGACGTCAATTACAGAGTCGAAAAGTACAGTTTAAACGCGCCGAAAAAATAAGGTGTGATGAAAAACTCCTCAGCTCAGGATATTCAGAAAAAAAGTACGAACAAGAAAGATGCTCACGCCAAAAGGGGGCACAAAAAGCTGCGAAAACAGAGGACAATGGAACCATCTCTGAAAGGACATGAAATAATGACACCCTTACAACACAGCAATTTTGCATCAAGAGTAACATATAATTTAGAGTAAATTCAGTCCCTTATCGCTAAATTAGTGGAAACATATATAAGGACTTTGGACAGAAATGCAATTTCGTGCAAAAACCACATTTCGGAAGCCCAGATTTCTGGAATTTGGCATCCCAAAAAGTCCAACGTGGCAACCCTGCCAGCAACCCTCTTTTTTTCAGAAAAAGAGGAAGTTGAGAAGAGGTGTGGGATTTTGGGTGGGTAAGAAAGAGAGGTCGGTGGGGGCGGCGACGTGGCCGGAAGAATCCCCCGACCTCTTTACGGCCCTCGGAGGACTGGGTCGCCTTCCCTTCCCTTAGACGCCTACGCCCAATATAAACCCGACCCTGCTACTCTTCCTCCATTTCTGGGTCACTCGTGAATCGGCCTTCCGAGGTTACTCACGGCGTTCATGGGTTCCGGATTCGCTCCAATCGAGTTTCTTACACTTATTATGTCACGTTTTCGAATAAATGAGGGAGATGTCATAAATGTGAGGTGAGGATGGAGCTCTTTGAAGTGCCGTTGGTGAAGGGATCTTTATGGGGGAGATACTGCACCAGTGGAGGTCAGAGACGTGTCCTATCAGATGATTAGGGCATGTCCAGGTGTAAAATTCTTCATGATTTGATCCTTCATTGGTGAAGTTGGACAAGAGACCTCTTTTTCGCCTATTCTCGTGAGATATTATTGCATTAAATAAAATATTATATATCAAAGAGAAATTACATTTTGGAAATTAGTGTGGGAAAATATCATAACAGGAATGTATTCCGATAATTAACTCACGACCATAAGAAAGTGGTTATTTGAAAAAATTTAGATGCTAATAAATTATATTAACTGCGATAAAGATGAATTAAGCGTACATTAGAAATCTTAAGGCAATAATAACCTATTTTAATAATAATTATGCAAAAACACCACAGCACAAATGTAGTTTCAATTCACTTATATTAAATAAAGATCCATTTCTTTTGAAAATTGATTCTTTCTACTGTCATGGTATCCCACAATGTTACTTCATAATCAATTGAATTTAAACGCATGTGTATTATTCGTAACAAATATATAAAGCTAAAATTTTAATTGTGCACTTTAACTGTGCACTAACATAATACTCACAAAGTGTGGAAAAAATATGCCATTTTGCTGATAATATTCATAACAATGAGAATGGGATTATTTATAGTATTTGGAAGTATTTACCAATTAGTAGTAGTGGATACAAATAGGGTGATATTATATAGAAACTAATCAATCTACTTAAAAATTTTAATATGAATGACATAAAATCTAGTAATTCTTAGATTACTGCGACAGTGTTTTATGCCTTATTTTTGAAATGGCTTTTTTCGGTTTATGCCTCTATCCTTCCCTCCTTGCTCTTTCTTGTTCAGAATATTTTATGGCTTTCTTCTTTTAAATGGGAAGATCTTTCAGATCGGTTATCAAAGAATGATTACTGAAAAGAATTTTCGTTATCAATGATTGATGAATAAATGCCAAAATAGAATGAAAGTAAGAAAAGTCGATCACGTTCAACCTTTGTTCTAAATGTAGTAGTTTTGCCAGCGGATTATATTTTCACTTGCCCCTAAAAAAGGTTATCTCCTTTAGTCAGAAGTATTTAGAGGGCCTATAATACAAGTTAATTATATGACGAAGAAGGAATTCCCTTTAATTTTATATCTGACCAAAGTATAAACCTGGAAATTATAGGAAAACCATCTGAAGGAATAAATAAAACCATTTATTTGGTTTGATGAGTTGTTTTCATTTAATTATCAATAATTAAATTTAATTGGCCATTTATATAATTTTAGTAAATAAGTAAATAATGAATATATGTATCTAAGAAAAACAATAATTTTCTCGGAAATTGATATGATTAAATGAAAAATATTCAAGAGAAATAACTTTCATTATAATAACACGATTGCTTCCGGGAAACGTTGTCTTTCAGTTTCATATATTTTGCTTGTGTGCCTTTTCTTGCTTGCACGAAGAGGTTTATATGTCTTTATCCAAGGTTTCCAACAACGACTGATTGATAATTTGTCGGGTTTGGTGTTTGAAAATTTATTACCTTTAACAAAAATTTTTATAAACACGTTTAAATCTGGCACCCCGCTTAACGGGCTGGCTTTGGTACGGTCTACCACGCTCAACCAGTTTTGACCTAAATAAGCCTTTATTTCAGCATTCTTTAGGCGAGTGACAGGGGGTTCATGTACCGTTCTCCTCTTGCTTTGCATCTCCACGGAAAAATGAATCTTTGAATAGGTCCCTCTATACATTTTCCTGAATTTTCGATTATTATTGCAGTATCTGATCGGTAAATCTAGCAGAGAGAACCTTCTACGCAGCTAGAGGACTTATTTCCCATAACTTTATCGAGCTATTTCAACTAAATTTTTTATCTTCTTTCAACGAATGCTTTCCTATGTCAATATTTCAATTGGAAAAGCTTATCGATTTATCCTAGCGATTGTAAAAGGAACGTCTCTTTTGGCTGTCTTTCAGCACATTTTCCGATATGTTCATGACTAAGGGAATTGCTGCATTTCCTGCAATCTACTTCTAGTTCGGAAAACGATCTTTTTTGGCAATCTTACTAATTGCTGAATTAAATTAGGACTAAATTTACCGGATGGAATAAAGAAGGAGATAAAATCCGAGAAGAAAATGACTATAAGAATATACTCAATGGTCTCGGCCGTGATGTGGTGGAAATAACTAATTGAAAGCTGATGTTTACTTTTCCACATATTGTCTGATTGAAAGCTGATATGGCTATAAGAAATTAAATGAAGAGCACATGAAAGTTTTTGCAATCATAATTACCTAAAATAGCTTTATAAATACATGAATGATACAATAATGATACAGTTTATCATTTTTTATACTGAGACTAGATAATTTAAAATACAATCGAGTCTATAAAAGAAGGCATGTAATATACGATTAACAAATTTTTTATACCAAATGTAAACATTATTTCATATTATTCTCTACGATATACATTATACTCATTAAAGTGTAACATTTTACTCACTCATCGCCTGATTTATATTAGTCGCCTAAATAAAAAGGACGGTTGTAGGAAGCTATTTCCATAATTGAATGTCTGAATTAGTTTTAGCTTCTGTACGTGCTGCAAATAGGTTGAAATCTTCATCAATAAAGTAATTCTTGAACTACTTTTGATTTGCATTACCCGGAAATATCACTTTTGTTTTGCCATTCGGTATTCATTCAATGCCGGTGTGTTCTCCGCACGCGGTATTTAAAAATGTACTACTAAGAATGCATATCTAAGCGAGGGCACCTTCTTAGAGTCCACCTGCATCAAGCTAAACTTAAACGGAAAATAAACAGATAAACCAATTCGAGAGAATTACACTATCTTTTCCTTGTAATTCTAGGAATCGTATTTGTGAACACATACAGAGATACTCGAGGAAGAATTTTCCAAGGAAAGAGTAGCGAGAGTTATTGTTTAGGCCGAAATTTTTTATTGTCATGTAGTGTGTATCATTCAGCTTATAGTGTATCGAGATTAAGTCATTACTACCACTTATTTTTCAGTCCTAGGGTCCAAAAAATAGCTGTATTTCAACAGTAATGATTGAATGAGTGATTTTTAAAGGATAAATGAGTGGTAACGATTCAAGACATTTTGATGCCTCAAGCGAGGAATGGTTGTGGCGCCCCGCCGATAAATTTTTTTCAGCTGCAACCATTATAATAATTGACAGAACAATTTTGATTAATAAAATGGAAATACTAACATTTCTGGTGCTCACTATTTTAAGGAGGATTTTATAGATTCTAATAGTCTCGGCTTAACTTTGTGGTAGTCCATATTAATTATGAATTATTGGTATAGAGTTTCATTTATAGTTAAGAGGATTTTATATAAAGATATCCGAATTCAAAAATGGAAACATTTTCGTTCTGATACATAGATGTACTTTTACATTAGATCATTATATAATTATATCAACTTTAATCATTGACATGATAAGTTTGCGAGGATTGCAAAACAAAAGAAGAATTCTCCTATCCCCCCTTTTACCTTCTTTTAATTCATTATCTTTAAAACTTACATCCTCGAGTCTTTTTTACGCTGTCTTAATCTGGCACAATTCCTGTATTTTGTGAATGCAACTGGGTGGGGATTGATTGTCCTACGAATCAAGATTTTCCTCCTCAAAATTTTGCCTCCCCAAGCGTTTCTTGGTTTGATTTTCGGGCCAGCTCTGTAAATGAGGGTCCTATTACACCGAGTAACTACCTCTGAATTTTCATTCCACGAAGAAAATTAATTGCTTTCGCCTAAAGGCGGTTGCAGTCGTAACTCAGTCTTTGACTTGCCCTGAATAAGATTGTAAAGATTCTACTTTGTAGAACTTTGGGTAGAAATCGCGATGAGAGTACGTATGAGATTAAAGGCATAGCTGTTTCGCTGCGAACGAACAACGATCCGTTGTCTTCCTACCTTACCATATCTCCAGAATTAAAATAAAGGAAGAATTATCTATGCCGCATCTAGGCACGATTTAAAGATTAATGAATATTTGCATAAGGCTGTGCAAGGATTCAGACGGGCCGGAGGCGGTTCAAATGTTTGCGTTGATAACTCATCTGAAATGAGCGAGGAAAGAGAAATCGGAAGCTCAGACTGGCAAGTGGTTCGGTCCTCAAGAGATATTTCAACTGCAAACCTCCGATTTAGAGGTTAAAGACCTTCTGTCTAGCGTTCAGACTTTCTCAAAAGTCGCGCCTGGGATAGAAAATATTTATTCTTCTTTCACCCCGAAGCGTACATCGAAGTGACATTTGGTTGCATAATTTCTTTCATTTTTTTTTCAGAGAAATTTAACCTCAACTGTCCTTTGAGGAATTATTCTAGCATTAAGTCCTTTGCCGCATTTTTCTAAATTGTTGCATAAGAACGGATATCTTTTCTAAAAAGTTCAATACTTTAATACAGCAAAGGGTGAGGAAAGAGAAAAAGGAGTTCGAGAACATCTATGAACGATTAATCTCTTTGACATCTCTTTCTATGCGACGGTGAAAATCATTGGTTGAAAACATAGACTTCCTAAAGGTTATAGGTTGTTGATTATATACAAGTCGTAAGAGTCTTTGTGAATTGTATTTTGACATGATTATGAGGCATTTTCATGATGCAAACGAGGAAAGATAATCAGCAGTATCCTCTCGTTTAAGACGCTGAAACAAGATATCGCTGAAGAGATCTATCATTTAACGAACAAAATGATAATGTTGGCTAATCTCTTGCAAAAATTGATGCTTTTGCTATTTTAACCACATTTTCAAAGGAAGGACTACCGGTATCTTTTCTGTCATTTATAGGCCATATAAAAGACCCACACGAATTATATAAATTTTTGGAACTTACCCGTTTAGATACCCTTTTTCAAACCGAAAATCAACCGATTCATTATGAATAACTTGGCTATAAATATATGAGAAGAAAATAAAATATCTCATGATATATTATATTCCCCAATTATAGTTTATTTGGACGCCCTAAAGTAATTTTTTAATGATTTTAAAATTACGTCAGTTAAATAAGTTATTAATGATTGATTGATGTCTATATTTAAAGGGATATTTTTATTTAAATATAAATAAAAGATCTTTAAATTTAAAAATTCCCTCTAATTATCTGACTAAATACAAAAATTAGAATAAAGGATGAAAATTACGTATCGATTTCGATGTTTTTCCTGAAATATCGCTTAGGAAATATTTCTAATTTGTCTCATTACGCTAATGAGAGAAATGTTAATTAGCATTTCAGGTAAACAACTACATTTTACGACGGTCCCTCATTTAGTTTCACGCTTGTCGGCTCTCCAAAGCCGGCTGCTGTACGCCACCGTGTTACTTGGAAAGTTTTTCTCTCCACTCCCTAAGGAAACGCTGATTCAAAAGGGTCGACGACCTCCCCATTACAGCCTCGAAAAGTGGCGTGCTTTGTCGTCATTTAAAAAATACTAGAATTGAATAAGGAAATTAGTAGATTGCGGAAATTTCGGTACTGAGGTACTTATCAGCGATCCTCGCAATCGGCCTTGTTTACTTGCACTGCGCGCTATCCGACGCGTTGCATCATGGATGCAATTTTTAGGTCTCGCCGTGTAATTGTAGCACAGAAAATCAACCGCCCGTGCTGCGGATGCACTTTTTCAATTGTTCTTCTTGCAGTTACAGGCCGTGGGAGAATGGAGAGAGGTCGCGCCCCGGCCGCGTAATCTGATTGGACGGCGCGGAAAGTGCAGTGAAAACGACTTCTCTGCCGACGCTGCACTTTGGAATCCGAGCTAATCAGTCCCTCCATTATATCCGTTCGAATTGAAATGTGTTTATCTGCTCGGCGTAAGCTTGATTCATCGCAATGGATATGATTCCGATTATTCGCGACCCTAAATAGCAGCGCCCCGTTCCATTCAATGGAAATGAGAGTTTCTCCGAGGTCGAATTTCTCGTAGATATCTGTGAGCTTGGCAAAACTCTGCTGCGTTTGCGATTATCATTAAAAACATTATTATAATGAGATCTACTGCCTGAGGTAGTCAATGAGAGAATCTCTGTATTAGAAATTTTCATCGCGCTTATATATTGTTTTTTTACTATGCCAGTAATTTTTCCAAAAAATTGAATTTTTGATTTAACATAAAATTAATCCTACGCCATGTCCTGCAAGACAGACTAGAGAAATTCATAGAGGGGAGGGGACATAGATGGTCCATGTTAATGACGCCGGAAAGTTCCAACTGTAAACCAGGACATGGATTCGTGATATTTTTCGTTCAGGTTTTCCGCTGTCGTTCAATGAGAAAATTTAAAATTCAGTTCAATTCGAGTTTTCCGGTTCACCAAAGTCGAACCGTTTTAAGCCAGTTCCGATATATTCTTTTCCTCCAATGATTTGGATATCCTACCCTTCCAAATTTAATTTTACGATGTAAATTTTTTCAACTACGAAAGATAAAATTAAATTTTAGGTTTTAACTTGCGATATTACATAAATGATGGCCAAATATTAGAATAGATAATTAATTTTATTTATTTTCAAGTCTCCGTTACTCATAATTACAGTCAGAGCTGCAGGGCATTGATACCTGGATTCAAGTGGTGTTGATGGCTGATTATTAAGTTTCCTATTTTAAGGATCATCGGGAGTAATTTTTTGGTTTGGTTCCGGTTTAATACCGTGCTAAAAAGTAGGAGAATATGGCAAATGTTTAAGGGAAGGTGAAGCAAACTTCGCACTAAAGATAATGGACCCCAACCTATTCTAGGCATAGGTTTTGCGTTTGATCGATATCCGGTGCATGATATTTGTCCGATGCAGAGGTCCTCAACCCTCGTCCCACAGGCTGCATGCGGCCCCTTAAAGCGATTTTATATGACTCTTGCTTTCTAGAGTCACGCTTATAGTTTCTAATCGGATTTTCCGTTTTATTAACTAAGGGAATGCATATTTCAATTTGGATACACTCACATAATCAGCAATTGTTTGAATGTTGTGTGAATCCTATCTACATTCCCTTGTGGTCTACTGGAGAAAACCTTGGTGCCGCCTCATTCTTTATCCGTTAGATCCTAATCTATGAAGCTTCCTCCAAGAAGTGGTGAGAAGTTCGTCTCGTTTAAAGTTTCAGTATTTGCCTGAGGGCGTTGCACCTAGCAGAGCCTTGAAGTAAAATGTAGCTCTCTAATTGGACTGAAAACTATCCAAGCTAGTTCTGTACTACTTCCCATAAAACGCAATTTATTCTCTAAGTTTGGATTTTACCTAAAATGAAACTAACATCGTGCTGAATACTTTCATTATATTACGATATGGCTCTTCAAACATGGCGAAAGAAATTATTTATGGAATATTTAATGAAATTTGTATGCATCCAATTCTTTGGGTTTTCGTTTATACATTAATAATGCTTTAGTATGCCAACATTTTGACAAAGAAGTTAGGAAAACATTATTCCAATATTTTCGTCTGGAGCACATGTGGCAGTAAGAGTTGGACCAGCGGTAAAAGGGAAAGAAAACAACCAGAAGCGGTAGAAATGTGGATATGGACAAGACTGACATGCACGAGATGAATTGACAGGAAAACGAACGATGAAGTAACACGGGAAATCGGTGAACAGAGAATATTATTGGATGCTATAGAAAGAAGAAATTTTAGATTTATTGGTCATGTAAAATGACGCAACAGGTTTGTTATTGAAAATTTAGAAATTCTAGAAATAGACATAGATCAAACCTCCCTGTTCGCGATTTCCTGAAGTTGGTCAAGCTTCCTTGCAGTAATTTTACATTATAAAGATACGATCGAGAGTATTATACAAGCAAATGTATAAACAATATAATAAAACTACCCACCTTCCTCTAATTTCACTCTTCGTGCTTGCAGAATCAGTTTCAATGATCGACGGTTTTCGAATAAATTAAGGGAGTGGAGTTTGGTAAGCGGCATTGAAAAACTATCTAAAGTCTATTTTCTTATTAAGGATGAATCAAAAACAAAACGGGCAAGCGAGATAATTTCTAGCGATAATAGAATTCAGTCTTGATAGTTATATAATACTATAATGTCGCTGCGATTTGGCCATTTGGCCAGATGGCAGCGGATCAATATCAATCCATCTATCAATCAATCTAGCTGTTTATACTAGTGGTAATAAGTTATGTGTAACTTCTCTTCCCTTATTTGAGCGAAACTGGTTAATAGACAGCTTTGATCAGCTGATTTCCAACATTTGTGAGGTCCAAATAGAAATACCCACCTAGTTCTAAGACCTTAGCGTAAAATTGTTTCATTAATAACGAATTCCTTTTCCTCTCCTGGAAATTCACTTTCTTAATACAGTTTTTAAGATTCACTACCGAACAACAATAAGCAGTTTTTCCCATCCTCGCAATTTTTCTTACTTTTCAAGCTTATTCTTGATAAATTATTGATTGTTCCATCGATTCTGTGAGAATTCTTTGAGAGAGTAGAAATATTTTACAAAATAATATCTTGAGTAGTAAAAATTTATAATCTTGTCTCCTATATTTGCCAGAGCGGAATAAAATGCAAAGAGAAGTAAAAATTGAGAAGTAGAAGAGAGAAATGGCAAAGAGACGGAATCAATGAAATTCTTCTACAAACTTTTTATCTTATGGCTCTTTGTTTATAGATTGTCGATTCCGCTTTTCCTTCAAACACAGTTTATATGATATAAAATATCATGTTAGCTACGGTGACTGTTTTGCAAACTTTAGAGCATATTTCTAACAATAATATTTTTTAAACATATTAAGCTCTTGCCTTCCCATTAGTGGAATTTCTCCAACGAAATTGCAATGAAGCAAAGCCATATTTGTTTAATGGCCATTATTTTTGCTTAATATGTCTACCGAATGGGAATTTTGATTGTTATGTATTTACAAAACTGTTGAACTCTGAAAAATTGAGAATGTTTCTAGCAATGTATTCTAATTTTTTGCATTATTGAATATATTCGGCATTAATTTGCTTAGATGAAAGGTCCATCTCTGTACATATGATCTCATAGACAATCAGTAACTATTGACATGTTGTTAATGAGGATATAATCCAACGATTGGTCGTAGATAATTTTATCTACATCTACATACGTACCCTGCAAGCCGCCTTTCGGCGTGTGGCAGGGGGTGCAAGCACCATGTTTCTACTCTTCTAGTCGATTATTATCTTGTATCGTTCTCGGAAAAAATGAATTCTTGAATCAACTGGTTCTAGCATAATTTATCATTTTCTCTCTAACTGATGCAGTAACTTTTGGTTCATACCAATTCAATCCTTCGGTTTGAATGTAGAATCGAAATAGGCAGCCCTATGGAAGTAACCAAGCTATCAAAATATGCATCGATAGAGTTTGGCAAAGCAATCAAGGAAACAATACTGGGGTCACACGCTGAAAGGCTCACAGGGTGCATGTTTAGATGTAAATGTCAATATTGCCTAATTGAATTATTTAGCTGATTACAAAGTCTAGTAAATAAATCAGGCGAAAGGCAGTTTGGAATGAAACTAAACGTAAGAAAAGCTAAGGTAATGAGGTGTACCAAAGAAAGGAAAGCTAGCTTAACGATCAGGGTGGATGGGGTAAAAGTAGAACAGGTGGATCAGTTTTCATACTTGGGTAGTCTTCCATGTAGGGATGGAAGATGCACAGCTGAGGTTAGGAAAATGATATTATTAACCAAAGAAGCAATCGCGAAGGAAACTCATGACAAATTCCTTTGATGAAGGAATCATGGAAGGAATAGTGAAATTCTTAGTGTGAAATGTTTTGCTGTATAGGTGTGAAACGTAGACCTTAGGGAAAGAGGACATAAAGAGGATAGAAAAAGTAAGCTAAGTAAGTTAGAGAAACAAACGCGGAGGTGCTACAGATGGTTGGGTAGGAAAGGGTTTTAATCGAAGTAATTAAGATACGGTAAGGGAAGTGAATGAGTCAAATAATAAGAGGTGATGGATTGCATAGAAGAATAATTGAGGGTAGAATGCTAGGAAAAAGATAGAGGAAAAGACAAAGGCAAAATATGTTAGATAAAATAATGTGAGGAGTATGTTGCCAAGAAACGAAAGAAAGTGTATTGAATAGGGTATATTAGAGAATATAAACCTACGGAAAGGTAGAATGATTTCTTATGATGATGATGAATGAGAAGCCTTCACAGCTACCTTAGCAATCACGGAGAAAATCCCCATCGTATATAGATTTTTCGTGGCAACCAATCTTTTACTTCCTTCAGAACTGTGATAATTACAGCAAAAATACTCGATATTCATCCGTACATTATCCCAACATAGAACGCATTTTTTATCAAAGATTTAGCATTTTCAGGTGTAAAAATAATTCAAGCGGACGATACATACTTGAAAATCCGAGCTTATTGTTTTCGACCTACGGAAATTAAAAACAAATAGAGTCAAAACAACTCATTAATTAAAATGGAAAATCCCAGTTTGATTACGACATTATCATTTACGGCAATGTATTACGAATTTAATCGTCCCCACACTCACAAAGTCAGTCAGTCAGTTCGTCAGTCAAATATGCAAATGATAGAACGATCGATCGCGAATTTTCCGTCCAACTACAACAAACCAAAGTCGCTCTCATCCGCTCCCCAAGCGCTTGGATTAGTCTCATAGAACACTTCCCAACTGGCGGTTGCGTAACATCGCCAAACCTCCCCTCCGCAGACTATTTCTGTGTCGTGTTTTCCTCGCGCTACGGAATGCGCACTTCCAAGCCTTCTTCGTGAGCAAGATGGGAAAAAAGGGCGATTAGTGGAGTGATATAGGGGTTGAGAGCGGTAGAATGCATGCGGAACTGGCCCAAGGACGGAGCAGCGCAGAGAGGGGAGTGTCGCGTGTGTGTTATGCTCGGCGGGAATAGAGTGACGCCGTCTTGTTTATTTACTTTCCACGACATGCATTTATGGTGCTATCCCTTATGGAGGCAATACTTTTTCAGGTATGGACGGAACGTATTGACTCTCCTTTGTTACCTGCAGATAAGATGTTGCTCTTCCAATCCGAGAGTTGCGTTATAATGCGTGTTATTCTTCCGTGCCAAAGGACGCATTTAAGGCTGTAAGAGGCAGGCGATTTCGATTAGATGTCGAAGTCTGAGTCAGGAAGCGAAGGAATTTTAACATTGCTAACAACTATAATATGAATTTTTACGAGTACCTTCTGCATCAAGGCCTGATTCGGAGAGTAAGCTGGAAAGAATAAATGGAGACAGCCATTGTGAATTGTTTTGAGGAATGTACAGTAGAGGCATTTACCGATGCTCTAATGAAATTCTTCTTGGTCTAATTAGCATAAAAATGACGATTTTACTGCGGTTTACTTTTTGTACTTTAATTTGTTTAATTTATTATTATTTTATAATTACTGATCGTAATTACGCATTTATTATGAATTTAAAGTTATTTGGTGATAATTTTCAATGAATTTTTTATGACTTCATTACGTTTCTATTGGGAATTTTTTATACTAGAGATATTATAATAACACCATGCACTTACTGACCGACTTAAGCAGCTTTCTTATATAATCAGTGTATGATATGTATGATGTATAGTATTTAAAATTGGAAAAATTCCAAAATCTATACATTTCAAGCTTTAAACGTGAAATTCATCGCTGTAGCATATTGAATTTTGCAATATATTATATATAAGAACGAACGTAAATATGTCGCCCGAATAACCCTTTTCGGAATATTTATAATCGGCACCTGTTACAGAATTTGTTAAACAAAGTTTATGTCTTTAAAACTGCAGAATTTAGTATTTGCTGGATTCGAATCTTTCCCAAATTGAATTCGACGATACGATCTCGTACCATCTCGGCAGTGATAGATTAGGTAACGCGTTATTTCGCAAAATTAATACTTAAAAGCAATTATATCCTAATAAAGCTTTGCAATAACTGAACTATTGTGATTTCATGATAATATCTGTCAAATCACTTATCCCTCATTGTGCCACCAAACTATCACTTTTATCTTGAATACCTTCATGATAATTTATGGCTGAAAAATCAACGTAATCATGAGGGCCAGTTTGAAGAAGCAAGAGGTAGAAAGTGATCGTTGTAAATGATAATTGTGGACACACTTCTCACTAACTGTCACGATAATACGTACTAACCATGTTTTTACGAACTTGGGGTCCCTTCCCGTTGGCAACCTTCTATATATTGGCAGAAATTTAAGGGGATACCAATCGTTTCATGTTCCCCAGAAGAGACATTTCCGTCTATGAGAAGATTTCTTACCTAAACGCAAAGATACACCTTTAGCAATAAGCGAACCGGATATTACAGCGATGTTATCTCCGCCCGCTGCGTGTACTATACACGAACGCGCTGTCAAATATTGCCATCGGAATAGAGTAGGGTTCACCTATAATTCTTTTCCCATCGTTACTTTCACGAGACACCATCGACATACTCGACATGGGGATCTTAAACATCTCTCCTTAAATTTCTAAGCACGTCGTCTGCTATGCACTGCACCGGCTTGCGAATCATAAAGAAGAGATCGCGGATGTAAATGTATGGTGGATTCGCAACACGTAAGAGCTTCAAGGAATATTGGATACTTAAGCCTCGTCCTTCGAACTTCACCCTGTCGATTTCTTTTAAATTCTCGCCATTTGAGGATGACGCATATTGTCGTCATCAAGGTTTATTTCGGCCGTAAACAGTCGCGATTAAAGCGATAACGTCATCATTCCAACCTTGGTCATTGGGAGATTACGTAGAGTAACACCGTATCTACATATTATGATGTTGGAATTATAATGTTGGAATATCTCAATCTGTTTTCAAGTTTTGCCTCTGATATCCATGACGTGAAATGTTTCAATAAATGCTTGGAATTTCCATTATGCCATTACTTATCAATTTATCGAATCAAAATCGGCACTTTTCCTTAAGGATAATTTCTTATCTTGTGACTGATTTTGGTAGCACATACATGACCCGTATCTGGATTTATGACTCCCATGATTGGCAAAGACAATTAGCTGAATCAAGTGCGATTTTTAGGTTAGAGGGTTTCGACTAAAATTCGGCATCAAAGATGATATCAACATACAAGTCTCAATCGATTGGTACTTTGAAAAAGATCCTTCCTAATCTCAATACATTTCGAACGAATTCTAAGAAACACTGAAAATTGCAAATCAATAAGCTTTTATTCTTTTAAAGACTGCTCAAACTTTGTTGCAAATTCACAGCGGGTGAATTTCGTGTAAAAAGTATGAGTTCTAACTTCATGAAGAAGTGCATCTATAATACATTGCTCCTCCAATCCAAGGAGTAAATTACAAAAGATCTTCCGCGAACTATATGCGACAGCAATAGATTATAGAAATAGACAGTAAGGTGCGGGAAGGCGGCTATTAGGATACGCATGTGAATGCAATAATATTAATTGATATCGGAAACATCTCTTGCGTCGATCAATTATTCATATTCATCTTAATATTCTCAATTTGGAATTCTCCTTTTTAGCAATGCTCGAGATGTGTAGAGGCAGTAATTCCAGAAGTTTACATATTCTCTTGCTTATACAACTGGAATTATTGAACATCTATTTCAACAATTTTGAGTTTGACTCTGCTTTAAAAGTTAGTGCAAACTACCATAAATAAGTGATAGTTAAAAGAAACAAGTAAAAAAAGGTCATTATTGCGAAAACTGACACTTTAGACAATGTTTATAAGGAGGAAATGCAAGAAAGCAAGGTACCCAGAGACCGAATCTAGAACAGCATTATGAAAAGTTACAATCTCTACTAACAACAGAAATTCTTGTAAAGCATCGACGCTTTCAATTTAAGTTTCTTAGCGAACAACTACGGTGAGAGCGGAGCACGAACCGAAGACCTCTAGAAAATTACCAAGCAGACCCGTCATCCTTTAAAACAATCACCTTTCCCTCAACATTCAACCTTTCTCCGACGACAACCGAATCTCTTTCCTCCGCCGAGAAATGACCAATTATTGCGAGATCAAACACATACTGCATGCGACCGGAATACGTCGAGAAATTCATCTGGAAAAAGGGTAAGGAGGAGTTTTCTTTCGGGGAGACTTTCACCCTCTGGGCATCTTCCCTAGCGCTTCTTTCAGTCGCAGGAGAAAAAATCTGGGAACGTGTTTCTTGGCCGTTCGCGGCGATTTGCCATGCAGATTGCGCTGCCCGCAATCAATTACCCAGTTTCCGGACTCATTGCCTCTCTCTTCATACACCTCTCTCGCTCACCGGTGTGTGTGTGTGACGCGCTCATCTCAGGAGGGCAATGACTTCTGCCCGCTCTCATTCATTCGCTTTGCAGGAGGTTGTGAAACAATCCAATGTCAATGGTTACGCCTCCCCATCTCCCGCCTTCTCTTTTCCCCTTTCAAAGATTGAATGTTCGACCTGAATTCGCAGAAATGTATTTCCTCGGTAAGAAAGCTATGGGAGGGAGACTTTGGCGGCCTCGGAAAGGCTCGGTGTGCCGCGCGCGCGTGATGTTTGTTCTAAACATAGAGTTGTCGTGCTTCCCGCCTTCGGCAGTGAATCTGTGATGGATGCTTTCTAACTCGATCGCAGATGAGCGGGAGAAAAAATTGCGGGGATTCTTTTGGAAGGGAAAATGTGAAAACGCCGTAAAAACGCGGGATTGGAAGTTTGGCGGGAGATTGTTGGCGCGAGATAATTGGCGTGAAAACGAACTTTTCCTCCGATTCTTTCCCAAGGCGCTTCCCTAATAACTATGCATGTAATAAATTGGATGGCATCAGTCGTGACTTACTGGAAGCTGCGGTAGATGGTGAGAATGATGAAATTATAGTGCGTAAAAGGGGAGTGTTTGCTTCTCGAATTCCTCCGTATCGAGTAATAACAAACAAGTGGGGTCATCATCATCTCTCGTAGAGGACTGCACGAGCTAAAACGAGGGTCGTTTACTCCTCTTGGTTTCATTGGAATTCTTTAAGCAAATATTTATTTTTATCTCACAATGATTTCATCATCTCTTGTATACTTTGGTTCGATAATTTTCTGCAGAGGATCTGTCGCTCTATTATGTAATCACTAACAGTAATTCCAAGTTATGAAAATCCAACTGATACCAGATTCATGATGTCATTCAAAATTCTAGCGCTGCGCATATTACTTTATTTATTTTCTGACGAATAAAATCTTTTGGCCGACGCAAAATATTTGAGGAGTAGGGAAGTGTTAAGGTAATTTGTTGTTTTTCAAAAATTATGAAAAATCATCGAGTGCTCAAGCCTTTTACATACATCCAAAAATTCTTTGTTCCAATAATGCGTACGTGGAAAGGTGATAAATTTGTTTATGATCGTAAAAAAGCAGGAAGCGAGTCCCTTTGTTACAGACAGAAATCGTATCACACACCAGGAGGTTTTGGAGTATTTGTCAGGATAGTCTCGACCGTCATTTCTGAAGCTCCCACAAATTTTAGGCTTTTCCTTTGACAAACATACATAGAATACCGTTCATCTTCTCTCTTTGCGAAGTTTATGATATAAGAACTGAAGATGAAATTCAAATATGTACCACAAGGGGCAATGAGCGAAAATTTACGAATTATTTTGCCTTTGCATGGAGCTCCGCAAACAGTCATTGTTATCCTCATACAATGAGGTATTTTAATGAGATAAAATACAGCATAAATGACACATTCCGAGTTTTCCGTATGAACCTAAATGGGACTCGTTTTTCTGGAATTTAATTACGACCTTTCTGAGGTTGCTAAACATACTCTCCCGGGTGAACGAACTGAAAATGTAAACATTACCATAGACGGAAATTTGTCAATCGATTTGACTCCTGATGGGGTCTTGTCAAGCGTGAATACTGCCACGTTCATGACTCTCTTTTGTACTTAAAATTTCTCAACCTAAACACGTGGACCAACTCTAAGTTATGACGTAACTCTAACCAAAAATTATAAGAAAATAGTTGAATGTAGTTGATATTTCAAAAAGCTATTATTTGAATATTTTGGAAATTTCCATATTAAAAGATTTATCCATCTACGGCCAATATTAAATGACTAATATTCTCTTTCAGAATGATATTCTAAAATATTTCTAACTCTGAAATGGAATTTCAGTGATAAAATTTTACTTTTAGAGATCATCAGAAGGAAACTTTATCATAAATCGACCAAAGAAAAGAGTTTCAAATTCATATCAAAGTAAAGAAGCAGATTCTGTTCTGCAGCAGATTTACTTGTTTGTGAGTGAAACAGATTTGCCGTCTTTAGATACATGATTACCATTCCAGCTCGTCTGAATGTCTAAATCGTATCTCAGTGGAAATATCTTATTGTTAATAAATAGATAGATGTCGCCTCTAAGGCAGCACACAACAGTAAAATTTCCAGCTTCGTATAATAAGCATACTGTCTCAAATTATTCTTCATAATATTTATTGTGAGTCGTAAAATTTTTCCGGCATCGACGAAATCTCCGGTGTTTCTTAACAAGGGTCAGATATTCAGACTTACATAAG
The DNA here is from genome assembly GCA_036926295.1 of Pachydiplax longipennis. Taxonomy (NCBI): domain Eukaryota; kingdom Metazoa; phylum Arthropoda; class Insecta; order Odonata; family Libellulidae; genus Pachydiplax; species Pachydiplax longipennis. The sequence continues at coordinate 15,505,882 of JAVFKF010000004.1, read as the reverse complement.
CTCAGTCCGAGGACTGATTTTTAAGGGGATTGCAACAAGGAATACGTTTATTTTCGTACTTTTCAGTTAGTTATGTAAGTTTAGAAGCTCCAATACGGGGGCCTCTCAGCCATTCCTCCTCCTAGAACTTTTGATTGCCAAAACTGCTCTCCGTATAGCTTAGCTACACAATTCTGTAACGCGCTACGATAAGATGGCAGTGAACATTATATAAAAAGAAAAATCAGAATGAACTAGAATGCTAAACAAATGTTTTGTTAGTAAAATTTCGTATTTATGTTTCCTTTTTTATTGCATAAGCTCATCGCATGAAGTTGATGATTTCGGAATGAATAAAACGACAAAACTATTCGTTTCCTCCGACTATAAAAATAAACCAATTATCTTTCAATAGCCACTCGTAGAGGTGTTTAAATTCACCATATTAGAATCGATTACCAGGTTGCTGCCCCAAATTATAAAAGGTAGTCCCTTACGTTCAGTTCCCTCCACCAAGTCTCCCATTTCGAATTAAGAATCGATTCCTGCCGATAATGACTCACGTCTTCGCTCAATTGGGCCCACGGATTTGAATTCATAAATCGCTGTTCCCAACTCACTTTCCACTACTTCCCGTACTGCGCAACATAGTTTCCGAGGGCTTGGCAAATCAAGCGGTTAGCGTAAGTTCAATAAGCAGTCGTCTCTAACCGGCAATTTTGCGCTCGTGTTCAGCGGAAATCGTGTCTTAACAAATCTTCCTTTTGACGTCCTTGCGCTCTTTCCTCTCTTAGGCTTAGTCTCTTCGGTAATCGCCCATCTGGCGATAGTCCTCGAATGATGTATACAACTTCCGCATGAAATGAAAAAGCTATTACATAAAAGGGTTAGGTGCGTAAAGTGCTAAGAAAATTCTCATATGAGGGTCCAAATAAGACTTCTATGTTATGAGGAGCATTCAATAACTTGCTTTCTCAATAATAACAGAGGCAAAGACCTATCTCGTGCTTGCGGGATTATTACTCCAAGAGTTAATTTTATATGTTGAATAATCCTACGTGTATGTAATTTTAGAGAACACATTACATAACTTACCCCATCTGATAAATGAAACTATATCAATTACTCACTTGACACCATGAGTTTCGGGCTTATAACAGTCTAAAGCCGCTCCCATACTGCGAAATCTCTTTTTCTTTGTAAAGGATTAATAATCTACAAAGAGTTTAAAAAAATGACAATCAAGGCCTTGTTCTGAAAAAACAGAACGTTGGAAAATATCTGTAAGTGCCCCGGAATTTTATTTGGCTTCGGTAGTTCTGTTCTACCGATACGCATTCCTTTTTAGATAATTACGTCTAAATATTTTCTAAATGGAAGAGGAGACTTAATACTCTCAATTTCGCCCACAATAAAGACGAAATTTATTTATTTACTTAACATGTTTTTCCCAACATCATTCTCACACGTTCATAATTTCAAGTAACTTACTATATGGATGATTTTGATTAATTATTTAATACTGATAATACAGCCATATTTTGCTAATAGTGGAGCTAGGGAATTGCGAATCCAGATCATGACCCCCGAAATTTTGTCACTCCAAGCGATGGATGGTTCGTTTCTAATGTCGGGACGGTGAAGCAGTCAAGAAAGAATTCCATCGGAAAAGGCTACTGCAATTGTTCCTGGTAAAGAGGACAACGAAGAAAATACTCTCTCACAATAGTAGAAAGGAGTTCACACTGAGGGGGAACATTGTTCTGCCTAGGCGAGAAGCACTCCCCACCAGCTGGGACAGTGATTCTTGAAGGGACACTGGTGCCTTACAGCTGCACCGGCCCTTATAAGCATCAATGTTCCTTCATTCAGCTATTTTCATCCTATGCCAATGAGCAACTTGGTGTCGCTTACGGATTCAAAGATGAAAAATCATTCATTCACGGCTCGAGGTGAAAGTCGAATCATTAATTCCGAGCAGATCCGCAAGAGCAGCCCGCTCATCTTCGACGATTATTTAATTTCGGTGAGGTAACGGACCCATGAAATCTGTGCCTCTGTAGTTGTATTGGGAGTAGCAAAGCGCAAGCGTTGGCGGTTTCTCAGCGCAACCGAGCACTCTCGCGGTGCATTTATCCTTGAATAAAGCTCTCTCTCTTCTCCCCACCACCTCTATCATAAGACCGCTCCTTGTAAGAAAGCCCCCCTCCCACGCACTTGCTACCAAAGGTTCAACGAACCTTAAAAAGAGCGCTCTGCCCACCTGGCTGCACTCTCTCTCTCTCCCATTCCCATTCTCACTACCTCTCTCACAGTCGGGAAAAGCTTTTTCGAAAAGGGTGGGTGTTACCCTTTTTCAGGGAAAAGGTGGAAGGGTATAAGGTAGTTATGGCAAGGGTTTGTGTCGGCGAGGGTTTTTTTTAAAGCGTATGGGATGGCCCTTTATGATGGCTCGTAATGAGGGATTTTAGAGGCGGGGTGCATTTATACGATGGAAGGATGATTTCCGGTAGATGCCTTCCGTAGGAATGTCCTTGACTGAATTGTTGTTGCGTCCGAAATTTTAGGGGTTTCTGAAGAGATGCATCTGGTTGTTGGTTACCTGAAGCAGAGTTTTGAGGCCGATGTTCCCTCGCTGAGCTGGATATTTTCCGAGAAAATTTTGCGACATTTTTCCTGCTTAAATTTAAGGGAAATTTTCCATTTATACAGTACTACCAATATCTAAACTAATGATTCACTGTCGTTTATTTATCTTTCTTATAACTGTATCAAAACTTGTGGAACTAGGTGGATGTGCCATGTATCGTAAAGGAAAATGATCACTAAGATCGCAGTCGGAACCGACTTCAAACATTTCCACTCTAAGTTAACCACGATTCGACTCCGTATTTAGAAGTTTTGTCAATGATTGATAGACTTCTAAGTAAAAGTTTTAAGATTATTTTTTTCAGAATTCTAATCTCCACTTTCTCCGACAACGAAAATTCACCATATGCTCATTATGATGAAAGGGTTAATCAGTAAAGCAATAGTATCTTTTCACTGATAAACCAATAGTGTGAAAATTTAATAGTTCAGTTATATTTTATAAATATTTTTTCCTTAAAATTTACATTTTTGTGAAAACCGACATTTTCTAGCCTATACCTTTTGCGGAACGTTTTCTGAATGTAAATGTAATGTAGATGTAAATGTACAATGTAATACCTTCATTTCCATGTACTGAATCGAACTTATTGCTGCTTGCATGACATCGGAGCAATAAATTAATACCAGGTATTAATAATTAAGGCAGAGAAGTATTATATTCTTGATACGAAGTATTATATTCTAGATCTCGTATTATCCCCATGAATGATGGATATTACCCTCTATTTTCCAGGTTCATTACGCTTTTTTGGGATTTGGTAGTGGAATTTCAGTACCTAGCGAGTAATTATGGTACAATTCCATCCATTCTCATATATTTTATACTTCGATAAGCTTTTTTGTCATCGGGAGTCATCTAATGGATATACTTTAGAGGTGACTGTATTTATTACAAAACTTCTCCGAGAGCTCGTAACTCAGTTTTTACTCGCTCTTCAGGTGAAATTGTTTTACAGTGAGAAGTCGTACTTGTCACAGCTTTCAAGACAAGGTAGCGCAACTGGAAAGGCAAGTGGAACTTCATGAAAGATTTATGGGGTTGCGAAGAAGAAATTATTCTCTGTTTACGCTGATTAGATTTTGTAACTTTCCCCTCGGAATGGCTGTTATTAACGTCCTCTGGGGAAGGCTTTTAGACAGAAATGTTAGTGACGATGCCAGGAAAATTGGCACATTAAAAATCTCTTAAGATATGGGAGCTATGGGAGATAAAGTTGTCTGATGATCGTCTGCAGATTCCATCGATTACCTTAGCTTAAACATCGTTTCACTGCTTCCGCAATCTTTATCTGTTTCCCTCTTTGTGATTTATTTTTTCTCACTGGCGAGGCAATTTACAGCCGAGAATTTCCCATTATTTATTTCAAAATATTCTAAGCATTTTACCTTCAAGAAAATCTCTGTCGAAATTGAAAAATTAGATTTTTCTACGTGTTTATTTTTTATAACATTTATTAAGTGATTTTCTATCGATGACTTCAGGCACGGCTTTGCGGTAGAACTGCATAACAAGTAAAATGATCTAACGAAAACACAAAAAATATCGTTCTGTGGGTAAAAGTTTGTGGTATTATATTCTTCTCAAGGGATTTTCTATTCTGTTCTCAATTTTCGTTGATCGCGATATCGGTAAATTGAATGTTGCGGTAAAGATTAGTTTATTAGAAATATTTCTGCAAAGAGTCTTTACTTAAATATCTAACGTCTTTATAAGTATATACGCGCGGTACATGATTACACCTTAGAAGAATTTATATATTTACGTATTTTTATCTCCAGTTTTCATCATACCAGATAAAAGGTAAAAGTTTATTCCGGGAATTTCTCTCTATATATAATATAATCGAATTATTTTGATCTAATTTCGATTTAACAATAACCTAGAGTATGCAATAGTAACCTTGTATCCCGTGATTTTACTACCTGTTTTGAGCAACCAGTTTTTTCGAAGGGTTTGAGGCTTCAATCCTATTACAACCGGTTTACAGAAATATCTACCCTGCTGATTTCTATGATCGGGCGTTAAACACTGCGATGTGCTAGTACCTTTTAAACGTTTAAATAAAATAAAACATACAGTAACACCGTGCACAAACAGTAAATTTTATTTTCTGTTGGAGTGTTACAGGAATACAAATCAGTTTACGGTCTCTTGGAATCCTTTGCAATGTTTGGAAGATTGAGAAAAGACGATTTGGAGCCATGGATGTGCTTATATACAATATTTTCGCGAAACCATATCTTGATAAACGAAATATTTTCTTTTGGTTTGAGATAGATAATAATTTATCTTCATTTTACATTTTCTGTCTTGCTTATGGCTGCGATAACATGAAAGCCACAGAAACGTGAATGGTCCTGAGATTGGGTATTTAGATTTTAGATTTAGATGAGTACCCCGCAAGCCGCCAGTGGCGTATGGCAGGGGGTGTAATGAGACCATCTTAGTATTCTAATCGACCCTATTAGCTTCTCTAATAGCTCGCGGGAAGAACGACCAGAAATAACTATCTGTCCTTGCTATTTTCTCCTTATAACGCTTGGTTGATGTGTCTCGGAGATCGTATTCATACTGAACATAATGAAACATATCATTGATGAGGTTATTGTACGTGGACTTGTTCCAGGTAATTGTAGCAAAATGCTTATGGTAATATGACTAAGTGAAAAAATGAAGAGCAAAATACCTCACCCCTAATCTTGTTTAATAAGCCTCATCTCCTCTCCAAGGCTTATGATAGTGAATTGTGGAGGAGATGAAGGTTCAATCAGTCGCCGGGCTGATGACTTTACAGATAGATATATACAATATTATACTACATATGCACTATTTTGGCGCTTATATATTTGGTAAATTGTATTCGCATCACAAGAAATTCCTGATTAAAATGAGAAATTAAATTCTCAGAAGAATTCTCTGTTCAGACTGAAGCGAGTCTAATGGAATAGTTCAACCGGACGCCTACGGTCTTGCGGCAATGACTAACCTTGCACAATGCCAATAAAAATAATCCCGACGAAAATTTTTCAGTCCCTAAACGACTTGGTAATTTCTATTTCCGCCATTTTTGGATCCGGTTCGTCAACTGACTCCGTTTCACGTTTCCATAGAGGGATTAGAGCCCGTGATCCAAAGTTCCTTCGGTGGTGGTTTGTGACCATTCTAGGACACCTGAGCAAGCCGCGGAATTTTTATTTTACTTTACGCCTTTTCTCGTCCCCCTTCTTCCTCTCGAGCCTTTGACCCCATGAGCACCAATTCATTAATGAGTCATACCCTTTCCTCAGACCCCATTTTCTCCCTTTCAAATCCGCTCCAGTCTTAACCTTTTTCTATTACCCCCGCCTTTGGATCAAGGAATTGTGAAGGTATATGTTTATTATTCCGATTATTACTTTTTAGCCTCAAAGCGATTTGAGACACATATGGTTACGTAAATTTGATGAGAAATCACAGCACTTAAAATCTGGTTGTGAGATTTATGACAGGAAAGCTAATGGAAGGAAGAGGAAACTTAATGGGGCATGCGCCAAAGTACGATGATCTCTTAGAGATGGGATGGGAAGGAGTTGTGGAAAGAAGGAATTATAGAGAAATGTTATAATTTGAGAAGTGTATAATATTAGAGATAGGTATCGTTTATTGCTAGATATGAGGAAATGAGGCAGAACAGGAACAGGATGACCTGAGAGTTGCAGCTATCGTATTAGCAGATCTACGTGATAAACATTGATACGAAAATCTACAGATAGCAAAATTTCTTTTCTAATTCTCATATTTAGGTAACTATGTTGTCGGAACGGAGGGAGGGGCAGATCCTCCGTTCACTTTCTTGAACAAGCTATTTGCCAAGAATGTGGAGGGACGGACTTACTGTAAACTGATAGAAAAGTGCTTCTGTGATTACTATGCACCGATTGGATTTATCACATGTACATGGTATTTTTTAAAGTTTATTTTTAGATTGTTAGAGGACTAAGATATCGTTACTTTAAGATGAGTATTTAATAAAACTGCCTCTAATGGCCGCCTTTGGCGAATTTCCCTATATGCCCTACGTTAGTTTATGGTATAAACATACCAAGTAATAGAACACAATAATGTTCATTAAACTTGGATATCTCCATTTGGGTCCAACATAGCAAAAGAAAGAAAGGGTCAGTCCATCTATGTAACCATTTGCCATTTACTTAATTTTTATCCCGCTAAAATCCTACATATCATGCAAATTTTTCAAAAATATATTCTTTTTTGTCATCAAACGGATTTTGGTATAATTTCTTCATCGTATATTATTTAACATAACTAACTTAAACGCTGCAATATATCCACCAACTTTCTTAATTTTGGACTTACTGTTGAATATGATGATTACTGGTAGTATTTTCTCCATTTTATTCCATAATCATATGTTCGCAATTTCAATATATTAATCATTTATTGTAGTATCATAGCGTGACGTATAACATATAACTGAGATAGCGGCATAATCTAAAGATTTGGTTTCTATTTTTATTCCTATTACGAAATTGAAGCAGAAATCGTGGACCCAATCTGTGGAAAAATAGATAACTGTAGTATTTCGGGGATTCCTGATATTTTTTGATAATGGGTTATCGGTATTTTTTATGAAGGTAAAATGGTAAAATGATTCAGTGAGGAAATGATTGGGGAAATACTACCACGTAAAATACTACTATGTATACGCTGAGGACTACTTTTCAAAAGTTGGGATTTCCGAAAGGTGGCCAGTTTTCAAAGTGAGGTAATGATTGTTATCTTAGCGAAGAGGGACATCGATAACTTCGGCAACTACTTCCGCATAACAGCATTAATGGACAGCCTCGGGAAACTTTTATCGATAAGTGCGTAGACTCAAGATATTTCGAGCGGGAAGAAAGATTCGCAGCGTTCAAGAATACTGGTAATCGAACATTGTATTTATTTCAGCAGATTGGAACTGACAGACTCTTCAAAGAGTTTTTATGGAAAATTATTTTGAATAAACCAATGATAGATACGAATGATGATGTCAAAAAGAATGTTAGAGGAATTGACCGGAATGTGAAAAGTCCCATACAATATTTCCAAAAGAATTCCACCGAAATGAATCGAATAACAAAATACGTAAAGGAAGACTAATGAAATATGTCCCCAGCATTGCTTTAGTCTGTAATATGAGAGAATTTGATAAGAACATAGCTATTGTAATGAAAGCGGTAGTTCGAGACAAATAAAAATCTTACAAAGAATAAATTTTTATTTCATATAATTTATCGTAGCTTGTTTTGTAAATCAATGAAACCCACAGGAATAGTTACTTGCTTTTGAGGCCACATCAGTATTTTGAAGGACTACAGGTCGCAGAGAAGCAATTAATTTAATTTAAGATAACTTCTTCAAAACTCAATAAAAATAACTTGGTTTGATATAAATGTGATAACTGTTTCTTGATATCTCTTTTAAAACTAAGTATTGAGTTTCCCCCTGCTATACGCCACTAGCGGCTTGCGGGGTACTTATCTAAATATAAACTATTCATTACACTGTAATTTGATAGTGTATTATGAAATTGACAGAAAAATCGTTTAATTCGATATCTGGATTGTTTTTATCCATTTGTAAGAGCCGACTGCTTAACTACTTCAGTATTTACAAAGATCCAGTAAAAGATATAGTATTTACAAAGATGTATCCGGATTCAAGCAACACTGCATCTGCATCAATTCGAGACCAAAATACAACGAAATAACCCTGTAGTGATGCTTTGCTGCAAACTTCCCCAATAAGCACTTTAATTGATATTTTGTCATTTCTTTACACCGAATTTATAAGGGGTAGAACACGTACTTGTTTTCATAACTAATTTATTTTTATTATTTTTAGGTATCAAAAGCTAAGATATTAATCTGTGAAATACGCCAAGGAAAGATTCTCTGGGAAACAATGAACGAGAGACTGAGTGATTTGAAGACCGTAAGCTGGGAATACCCAATTAATGTATGTCTAAACGAATTCCAAATCTTAGAGCAATTAATATTTTTTCACGATATTCCGTATTATATTATTCCTCTCTTATTTTTTTGTATTTAAGAGCTCATCGATTGTCTTTAAATCCAGGTATTAGTGCTTTTTGCTGCTTAATCTTTTTAGCGTTACGTAAATGTAAATTAACTACATCAAATATCGCGTGAATTATTTCAATGTTTCATTGAGTCAAATACAATCATAAATAATCAACTATATCTAATCACTCAGTATACATTCGGTTTTCGCATTGTACACAATAGATTTACTGCTCTGAGGAATCTAGTTCGATACCCTAACGTTAAATTATCTGTCAAAAGAACCGCTGTACCTTTTTGTACACAAATTTGATTGCAGATTAAATAAGGTCAACCGAATATTAGATCATCACATATCTTTCCATGACACACCATAACATGAAATACGGCCAGTTCTTTGGAGAATTCAAAATATGAATATATGAATTTGGTAAATCGAGATAATGTCCATTCAACGTCTCAATATTTATATATTATTGATTATTATAAAATTGACATTGACATATTCATATTATATTTTTTAATTCTTGTAATTTATATTCTACATCCGTTCTTATATCGTATTTTTATATGAATTCGTACGTGCATATCTTTTTTTATTGCTCATCATAATGTTCTTCTGCTATTTTTTCTAATACAATGTATTTCTAGATTTTTTTCTCTTTGCGATGTATACCATTTGTATTTTTCATTATCATTACCATTGTATTGTTTTCATATTTCGCATCTACTTAAACCTGCTTTCTCCTTAAAAAGATTCTTTCAGTACATTACTGCCATTTTAGAAATTTTTTCTCACCCGTTGTTTTAAAATTCCATCTGAAATATTACGTTAAATTCTTATGCTAGAAGCTTCCAAAAACCCCAAAAGTCAAGAAAACATTTGGAAAATTACTTTATATTTTCAGCGTTCGAACCATTGGTTAGTAATTGAGATGCAAGCAGTACCTTTTAATGAATGAACCATTACGCGGCTCCCGGTACTCTTTACTGGTTTCCTCATTCTTGGTATTTTCCGGCCTTGATACTCCTGCTCTTTTTCTTCGAGCACATTTTCCTTATGCTTGGAATCTATGATCCAGTTTTTCTGTGTCGCAGGTCGCTGACTCGTTGCGAAAGCTTCGATTGTTGTTTTTTCGGTTTTCCTTATTGTTTGTTTAACTTGTGAGATTGGCTTCCAGAGGAGCTGATGTCGACAGTCCTTTCATTGCGATAAAATTTACGGCCTTCTCGCCATTATCACCATTATCTGTTTTTGTAATAAGACAGCGGCGGCATCATGCGTCAAGAAATTTTTGAAATTGCATTTGTTTATTTCCTTCCACTCTTATTTCGCCACCATTTGCCATTATAGAGCTATCCTTTGAAAACATATCGTGAGATTTCCCTCTCCACTTCGTTTTTGTGTATGAATGAACTCGGAAGGAAATCACTACTGAATGTTTGGAAACACTGGGCAAAATACGTACGTTATAGTATGGATTTTTATCAGTGTGATTATTGTTTATTGATATTTTAGTATCAATATTACAAACATATGACGATAGAGCTTGTGATGATTTGATACCCTCTGGTGAAATAGAAGTAAAATCGTTTAATTCGGTTTTATGTTTGTTTTCATCTTTTAATAGCACTATATTTTAATAGGCACTTTATGTTACATTAATGTTTAAACGATCGATATTAGATAAGCTATTGAGATACTTACAATCTCTTATATCAAATTAGTTTATTTTTTTTTCTCATTTTTTATTTTTAATTTCATTCAATGTTGAAAAATAATTAGTGCAACCTTTTTCTAGTTTTAAAATTAGAACTTAAGATTAATTTATACCTTCATATGTCAGCAATTTTTCATTCCGTAATAGCAACGAGTATTATTACTAAAACGTAAGCAAAATTTGATATTCAATGGTTTAAATTTAAGCCTTAAATTCTCGGATGGTTGATGCATTTATATGGTAACTAGCTTTTACAAAATCCATTTTTCCTCGTTCACTGCAGCCAAATTTGTTCTAAATCTTATTGAAGGGTGAAAATTAATTAATGAAATTGTAGGAATCTGTGGTTAAACTTTTACAAAAGCTGATGCATGCCAAATTTAGATGAAAAAATCTGAATATTATAAGCAGAGAGACCAGCTGTTTTCGTCCTTTTAAATGTAAGCTTTATTCTTTATTTTATCGAATATCGATATTAGATAATTCCTCATCATTCTAATTTTTCGAGATCTTTATGGGAAAAACTAGAGGTAACTATTCTGTAGTTCTTGAAATATCCTTCTCGAAGATGTAGATGACTTCTCTGCTAGCTATTAGAATTGGCGGAACGCATTTTCATATTTATGAGATGACCCATGAAGAATAATATAGAAAATTCCCGAAGAGATCCTTCATGTGAACATTGCGAAATTACATTCAAAATTCATTATTTGGATGTAAATATTTGCTAGGATGAAGTTGGAAAGAAATAAGGTTAAGCTAATGTGCGTCACTAAATTGTTTTCAGAGAAGGAAATGGAGAGGTCGGGCATATAACTGCGATGTTTCCCGAGTTTTGAGTAACATCCAGAATTATGTTAGGGGGACAATAAACTTAGATGACGCTCTGACAAGAGGAAATGTTCGAATCGAATTCCTTTTAGTGCCATAAGCAGCTTCAGCGAGAGTTTTCATTTTCGTGTTTGTTTTAATTTCATATTAAGCGACGAGGTTAGAAAATTAACGACATATTCTTATGTTTTTCAACTACTTATCTGCACAGCTAATATACATACATTTGGCACCTCAAATAAGAGGCATCTTGAGCGTAATTTATTCTAAAATTTCATTTCCTTGGCGCATTTATCACCATTAAAACTATTTGAGGCCGTCGATTTTTTTATCTTTACTCTTTTCCTCTCGATTTTCTTTGCATGATCCTTATTAAATAGACATACATAATAATATTAAGGAATAAGGAGATTTTGCGAATCAAACGACCTATAAAAATGTTGCTGCTCCTCACGGGGGTTAGTTTGCCTATTTAGCTTTGCCTACACCTTAAATTCGTATCTAAGGTTTTATGTTTTCTCTTAGAAAACCACCCAATGGAAATATTTTTATTGGACTGGTAAAATTGTATAATTTACTATTCAGTATTGAAAGTTCAAAAGAGAATTCGAATACCCATCATTTTAATATAATTTTTATTAGAATATTTCATTTTTCCTCTTCAGACTTTTAAAATGATATCGTAAATTGTTCCCAATGTAGCCGTAACCCAGTATCGGTCGATTTGCTGTAGTATTTCCATGGTGTATAGTAGGAGTGTAGTAGTTGTGTACTTTTACAAGGAGAGACAAACCTATAGCACACGTACCCGGAAAGGAAGGTTAGAGTATCATTTTGGTATGCAAAATACCGTAGGCGGTATTCTTCCTATATACATTTCTATAAATATTTATATAAATTTTATTGATTCTCCACTTAAGAAATTTAAACTCTTTAAAATTAATATGGATTCTTTCAATATATCAGAATTTTAATATAAACAACACTTCAAGCTCACCATTAACGTAATAACATAGATTGCGATGGCATATCACACTTTGGTTTGGTATCACGTTGGTAACAAAGTCTTTTATTTTGGCACTCTCCCATTCAAAATTTTGCCATCCCATCTGGTGTATAGTATATGCTATGGTATAACAGTGATCTCAAACCTAAATAATTCAAATGAAAATATGCTTCTTTCTATTCTAAGTTAATTGAAGGCTGAAAAAAGTTCCATCTACTGGCAACTTAAGCTATTCGCTATCTTTCGATTACTTTTACAAAGTAGTTTTGTTCCAAAAAAGATCGATAAAAATGTGGAAATATAATGTAATGATAGGTGTAATGATATATCTTCTTAGGATAATTATCTTAAAGTACGTCATTGGTAAAGATTTGCAATCGAATCAAAACAGGTGCGTCACGTATATCATCGAGGGAGATAACCGCATTCCGACATTAGAATGAACTAGTACTACTACTAGAACCTTGCATGCAATACCTGTAGTTATCGTAAACTGGGAATGAAAGTAATTATTGTTTTCCTCTAATTATTACAGAAAATTATCATTATCAAATATCATCATACACATTGCTGATGAGGGTCACATGTGTTGATTGCTGTTGTTACGGAAAATGGGACTAAAGTTTACATTCCAATGTTCCATGAAAGCAAGATCACCTTTTAGCTTTTATCATCCAGATACATAGATTGAATGAAGTTGAAAAAGTTGCGAATTCTATAATGATAGTAGGCCTTGGTGATTCATCTGCATGCAAGTCTCCCTCCAAATGTATTTGTTGCGTAGAAAAATGATGCAACTTTTATGGAAAACAAAAACGAATATTTAGCATTCGTTAAAATGACTGGGTCCACTGATAACAAGACAATTCCGCAGAGTTGATCTGTTTTACAGATTTTTGCCACTAATTTTCCTTTATTTAATAAAATATCAGGCGGAATCAAGGCTAAGTAAATAATGCCAGCGACATGTGTTGAAACTTGACCATTAAATGGAATTAAAAACAAAACTTGACTAATTCCAAAGAGTCTATTTTTTGGAATTAGTCAAATTTTGTTTTTATTTCATTTAAACGCAATCAAGGCTATCTTCTATCTTTCTATCGAGTTCATAGAATGCGAATTCAAAGAGTTCATAGAATGCTAAGAATCACAACTGTCTATCATTATTTTATTTTTAGCTCAAAATGCTTTCGCATCGACCTCCGAGTCGGCGTTTTCGCTCATCTCAGCTAATATTTTAGATTATCTTAAGTCAGCAACACTCCTTAGCTAAGCCTTCAAGCGTTTCCCGTTGAGTGTTTTGACATCAGTGCGCAATTAAGCGGAACAAAAGTTCCGCAGAACGTACCCAGTTCTGTAGAACGATAAATATTGTAGTGTTTGGCAAACAAATTTTTTGAGAAATGTATTTCTGGAGAATTCACATCAGCTGCTAAACTTCAGCATCAGAGACTAAGGATTGTTCGGTTATTTAGAAAAATAATTTTATCTCTGTACGATTATTTGAGTAATTTAAACTCATTTTTGTACTAATCAAATTTTTGCACCGGAGTCTCATTGAAAGAGACGAGTTTCTAATACTCTCACTACTAATAAAACTTGTTTAAATTTCGGTGCAGTATCGTTATATCCACTGCTTTGATTGTTCTATGATTATTTAAATACGAGCTTAAGCAGCAAGTTATCTTCCCTTGGTTTACATAGATGTATTTAACTCTATCTCCAGCAAACCGTATTTTCCTCCGTATTGATTAATTCAGCTGTTATTCAATATCTTCCTGCTGCGTGATAATCCATATATGTGTTGATTCTTGGATTGTGAAAAAAAATTCAATGTGATATTCATTGATCATCAGTATCCAATGATGTAGGCGCGATTTCAAATTTTCATATATTCGATTTAATATTTCGCGACGATAGTTGCTTCTAGTTGAGTTATGAAAACAATGCCCTTATTCTCGAATATTTCTTTAACTGCTGAAAAATTGAGTGGACTACATATTCTATTATGTTAATTCCTTATCAGAAATTTCTATTCTTAAAAAATCAGTTGCTAATCTTGGGTCACACGATAAACATACTGTTGCATCGGTCACTTTTTGACGACTGTCATACTCACGAAGCATTGAGAATTTTAAAATCGATGCTGTATAAAATATATATCAAAGCTCTTACTCATAACTAACAGTACAAAGAAGGAGCAAAATAATCCAAGATTTTTTTTTCTTTCTCAGTATTTTCTATTTACTTCAATCTTGCTGTTTTGTAAGATTGTCTGGTTATCTCTGGTAACAGCGTGACGTAAGTAGCGATCAATCAATCCTTATCTTATGCCTGCAAAGTGTAACATGTGATTCCAAAGAAATCACATTACGTAATAGTAGACTGATGCATTTGGACTAGAAATCAAGGAAAATATAGGAAATTGTCTTTTAAAGAATTTAGTGGTTTTTACGATAGAAAACATTTATATTACGCTTCATCAGGTTTATCATCCGAACTTAATTCATCCTGCAAAGTTGATTGGAATTCAAGAAAAAGGGTCACGAACCCATGGAAATTCCCGAGAAAACACAAACATGAAAAAAGTGTAAAGGGACCGGGAATCGAACCCGGGATCTTCCTTTATTCGGGTGAAAATACAGATTACGTGAAGAAGATAATCAAGCGTTTAATGAAGCCATGTTTATACGTGTTAATCGTGGATTTTGACTTTTGGTGTAATCGTTGGTAACGGCGGAATTAATATTTATGCAATATTCTTCAAAGTATAATGAAATGTTTAGAAAAAGGTAAACGAGGTTAGATAATCGAATCTCTCTACACGGATATAATTTGGTAACTGCTCCTTTAATCTCAACTGATGATACGTATCCCAATGGATTCTCCAGCTGCTGCACGTGATCTGCTAACGGAGGGACTAATATGCTATGCAAATTAAGCATTACAGAACCTAAATAGATTGTGAAATCCTCCCTTGTTATTCGCATCGTTCCTTTTGCATGGATTTGTATACACGTGTGACACAAAATTGAGCATTTGCACAAAGGGCCATTTAAGCCGTCAGAACAATCGAACCGGACAGAATTTTCATCAGCATTTCTTCATTCGCCTTTAAGGGATTTATGAGCCGTGGTTTGGAATACAAATCGTTCGATTCTTTATCTCAAAGATGTGTGCATTTTTAATGGTCGCCATACCCGGTTTTCTGCAGGAGAATCTCGTCAAAACTTGCAACTGAAATGTTTTATTAATAAATGACTCAATCGAAATACTTTTATTCTCAAATATATTTAATATACATATCTCTGAAAATGTCAAGAGAACACTTTAAAATGATCTTTGACTCAATTTTGATTATATGGACAAAGAATTTGAAAAGATTTTAGTATGTCTTTATGTATGCATTATTACATATGTGAAATTACATCATCATAGTCTTCCAGCTTCCTTTGGTAGTAGATTTCTCCCCAAGGAATTTCATGACTAAGCAAAGAAGTATTTCTTGGCCACCTATTAACTCTATCCTCCCTTAACTTCACATAGGAAGCCTTTCCTCTGCTTTCTCCACTGATTTTCTTGGAACTCCACTACCATAATCTTTAATCATCCATTCCAGTTCATTCCCCTGATAGGGAGAGGCTGCCAATAAATAATAGCAAAAAATAAGTTTTTTCCGGCCATACGTTGGTACAAAACTTAGCAGTCTTCTTCCTATATAAGATTGAAAGATAATTATGATATTTTACCAATTTACTTTCATATGCAGTGGCGCTTTTTTCACATTGTTTCTATTTTTTGTATCCAGGCTAATTTCCATTTTTTTTCCCTTCACCAAATCGATTTTAAGTTATTTCTAAATTCTAATTTATCCACAAATATTCGCTGGTGATGAAGGATTTCGTAAAGAAGTCAATTTCTCTGCGTTCCTAGCATTTATATCCTATGCGGTCTACAGTGGCATATAATTTTTCGATAAAAGAAGATCTTTTCTATTTTCTGAGTAGATATATTTATTAATATCATATTTTATGAAATTTAAGGTAATGACAGGTTCATCACTATCATATTCATAGGTTTTAATGCAGCCAAGTTTTTATTTTTATGTATAAGGAAACTAGTATACCTATCTGTCTCCAATATGTAAAACGAATTCACCTTGCTTTAATCCTGTTTTGATCCATGTCGAATCCGAGAAGGTAGAAGTTATTTATTGTACATAAAACTTTGAGTTATGATTAAAATTCGCCTATTTTTCTTTCAGGAAGAGTATATTTACTTCTCATTGTTCTTAATATAACTAGAACGACATATATTGTACACTTTTTGCTGTTAATTCGCCGAAGACGAAAGCTCTAATCACTTGGCTATGTATTATTTTGCAAAAGTACTCTTACTCTACTTTGTAATCTTACTTAAGGAAAGGAAATTGTTTGCGAAATTGAAGGAAGTTGAGAGATTCACACCACAGTGGCTTATATTATCCTTCGCCATTAATTACCAAACTCAAGAAATCTTCTTGGAAATGATATCTTGTAAGTGGTATATATTTGCAGGATTGGCAAAATACTAGGGTATAGGAAGTCATAGTCGAAAGCATAAGTAATAAATCTGATTAATTAAGAATTAAGTATATCGTAAATTATATCACTAGGAGTTCTAATTAAAATAAAGCTAGAATATGGCATGGAAGAGAGCGAGAAACCATAAAATATTACTATTAAGAGAATTTAAATGTAATGAGGATCATGAGGTCATCTCTGAATAGAAGTTGAAATTAAATTAAAAAATAATACTAAAATATAAAAAAGCGACTGTAATCTTCCTCAAAGAGCCGGAAGTGATCCCTTGAGAGCATCTTTACTCTTTGCTGACGAACACAAAAAGAATTTTTCTGCGATTAGTCTGCAAATCTTGCCGTAAAAATAACAATCATCCCAGCACTTAAACAATTTCGCATAATTTGAAAAATAACGAGGGTAATTCAAAGAGAGAGGAATAAAAAATTGTAATATGAGAATCTGGCCACTTTGTATTTGTAGTTATAAAGGCGGTAGTTGTTTATGCCATCTTTCCGATTTAAAATAATATAAAAAAGGAGCGTGGGTTCGAGCGTACCAGGTGACCTTCAACGGATTCCATGGCCATTTCACATTCGGCGTGACGTCAAAGTTCCAGAAGAGATGAATCACGTTTTCCAGAATCTTCCAAGACGCATCCTCTCACTTTTCGGAATGCTTCGTCGGATTTATTGTCATATTTGTTTTGTGAGTGTCGTCGAGATATTCCTGAAAGAGCGAGAGTGACGCACTTTCTTCGGAGGGAGTGTTCCTTGGGGTGCGTGGCCCAAGCGTCAGTTGGACACCGGACCTTTCTAACGAGCCTCTAACCAACGAATATTTCTCCTCTTCCGCCTTTCATCAGATGAATGCGCTGATAGCCAAGTTGTTAGAAGAGATAGTTATTAGATGAATGCGGAAGATAGCTAGTGATTGTATCCCATCTCCCCTAAAGGTGTGATTCTAATTACTAGCTAATAGGTATTAATACTGAATGAGAATTTACCATAGTTCTATTCTTACTCTACACAAAACCGATCGCCAACCGATTTTCCGTAAATATCAGTATTCAATAATCGCCGCCATATCACCACATCAAAGGATATTTTACATAGAAAAAAATGGAGGATATTTTGGAAATGTAATATCTGTATGAATGTAAAAACTGGAATAAAGTTAGCAATAGTAGCAAATTTTTAAAAAATCCTCGTTTTTTGGTATCAAAAGCATGCATAACCACCACAAAGTTTAGGAACTGAGAATGAAACAAGTTTATCTTTGTGATATTTTATCTATGCATTTAATATGCATTGAAGTTATTGAGTTTCTAAATAGGGTTAACGTCCTTATTGGCATGAGGAACATTTACTCTTTCCATCATCTTCATTCAAAGGTTAGCCAAAAACTAGGATTTTACTAACATCTCTATTATTAGATCATTGTGGTATCTTATCAATCTTTAGTCGTGCAAAATAATAAGTTGTCATGTATCATGCAAAATTGTTATATTGTCATACCTATTGATCATCACTGCTATTTATATGCTACGCTGTATGTAGAGCATATACGGACGATGTAAATTTTTAAAATGAAAAAAAATCAAAAAGATGATGTGGTCGTAAATGTGAATAAATATTTCGCGATTGTACTTTTTTCATGGAATTGGAATGGATACGTTGAAAGGTAGAGGAAGAGGCTAATGGAAGAATAGTCTTAATTTCGTTTCTAAGGAACACGTTATTTATTTATTTAAAGTATCATTTTATACTTATTTATGCACTATTACAGGTTTTTTTAGCTTTTTTATTAATTTCCAATTAAGTTTTGGGTATATGTTCTTCTCTAATGTTATGCAGACTATCAACTGAATTATAGATGAATGAAGGGTTATTATAAATTTTTATGACCTAACTGCTGTAAATTGTTTTGGAATAGCCAGTAATAATGTCCTTATCTATGAAGTCTAACTGCATTTTGCCTAATTTTTATGTATAACGCGAATATAGATACCATGCACATAATATTATTTTAATCTTTACAATCAGAATGAGAGAAAATAGAGAATAAATATGCCCGGGATATTAAAGAAAATTAGTCATTTTGTTAATTTTGATATAAAATGGAAGAAACTAATTATCAGTTGATAGTTATCCATTATAATCAAATTAATGAACTGTATCCAATTTTCCATCCACTATTATGTGTATGTGAATTTTTAGTTAAAATTATATTCCCGTAGTTAACCAACACTATAACTTTTTAGGCGCCCTAAGGAGTATTTAATGAAACTTTTTCTTGCTTTCTAGAATGAGAATACAACTATCTCTCTAGAATTCAAGCTTTTTTTGAGTTTGAGAATGTCACCAGATATTGAAGTATTTTTAGATGACTCAGTTACTCGACGCGTGTTCTATTTTTGACTGAATGTTTTCATTTCATTCACTCAGAAAGCTATTTTCGTCAAACCTGATAGTAGCCGAGTTGGTGTGGGCTTGGGTATTACTTATCTAACCTTTGTTTAAGAAAAAAGTCAGTTGAAATTCCATAGTTCAAGGGCTTTAACCCTTCAAGGATAGAGAAACAGAAAAGGAAGTTTCCCCCGCCTCTTATTTCATAGAAAGTAGAATTCCAAAGGATTCAGGAATTTTCCCTCCACGCCTTGTTTCCCATGTCTTAGGAGTCGACAGAGATAAGGGTAATTGTGACACATTCCAGCCAATGATGGAGAAAGTGACAGATTTTTCGAATATATATGTATATGGTTTGATTTTACGGGTCCGTTTCGAGGCAGCGGAAAAAGTGAAATGTCATCTTGCAGCGGCACATTTCCAACGTTCTAATGCATGTTATTTGAGAACGAGACAAAAAATTGAAAAATTACGTCGCTAAATTTCTATAAAGAGTTAAATTTTTACTAACCTAGACATAGATATAAATATCTCAAAAGGGATATTAAAAGGCCTAAAATAGAGATATCAAGTTATTACAAATAAAAAGAGGAAGGTCAGATTTTAATACTGCCCAGGATTATAAATTAAGACAAACTTTAACTATATCAGCAGTGAAATAATTCGTTACAATCTGACGCAGTGCACGGTCATTGACTTTGAACGAGAGTGCATGGATCAAACTATATTAAATACTATGTCTTTTATAGTATAATATATATTTATAATATAACGACTTCATTTTGACGAAATTGAGACTAAAATTTTTAAAATTTTTTCGTCGTATAAAATTTAACTGAATGAGATAGCTTGAAAAGAAGTGCACAGAATAGGAATAACTAGTGGGTTTAATCATCTAAATTTGCGCTCAGTTCAATATTCACCGCATTAGGAAATCACCCGAAAAGAGTGCGAAACACTTTCGAACCCCACTGATAGAGTTTCTTAATGTTAAGGAGAAGGCAGGTTAAGATAGGCTAACAAACAATACAGATAAACTACTATATAAGTAAAGTGAATGTGTTTGTAAAACAATAAGAAGAAAAAGAACCTTAAGAAAGGCAACTTGATTAAAAGCAGAAATTTACAACAGCATAATTGCACTTTCATACAAAACTTCCAGATAAGAACAGATATTGAATTGGAATTACAAGAACTAAGTAGTATACCGAAATAGAATGAAATTAAATAAATAAAACCAGGAGAAAAGAAATAAGTAAATTTTGAAGAACAGAAAATGTTGAAGTTAACGATAACGAAACGATAACGACAAAGATAACGAAAAAATTCACAATACTCGTGTATAATTAAAATTATACCAAATTTAACATCAGTTTCTTTATCGAAATGAATAGTATAGAACAAAAGGCAAAATTAATACAAAATACAATAGAATTTTTAAAAACATGAGCATTATCTATTATTGAAAAAAAGTATTCTGTTGGATTCACAAATATAGAGAAAGAGTCTCGTGAGTTGAAACGTAGAGCCAGATTACGTCATACATTGCATCGAATAATGCGTATGTTGTATCTTATAGTTAAATATATGATAAAATATACGACGAATTATATGTTATATCGTATAGTATAGGCGGAATTATTTCCTTAATCATCACTTGCAAGGACGGCCATGAAATTGTTTTAAACAAGGTAGTTCTTTTTGGGAAAAGTTTTGAAAGCATTGATGGAGAAATTTCGTTAAGACGGATGTTAGAGTTCACGGAATGAAAAAATCAATTTTTCCTTCTGGTTAAACGCTGAAGGCTAGAATTATTTGCTGAGTGAAAAATTTACTATGTTTTATCAAATTCGTTTCCTAGAAACCAAAAATACGTTGACTCGAGCAAAACTATGAAAAGTATCATCAGTCCTATTTATTTTTCAGGTGGAAACATTCAAATACTATAAACAACTGAATAAACTTATACATTATGATTAGCTGTTGTAGTGAAATCGTATCAGATTGTCCTAAAGCATATCAGCTAAAATTACAGCCATAGTTTTTATAATAGTGACTTTTCTCTAATTAAAAACTTTTTGAACGATTTCTCGGAAAACTTTAAATGTTTACGTATATTTTCCCGATTGTTCCATCCGTATTTCTCAACAAATTTTTCCAATGAGATCTCGTATTAGCAATTACATGTGTTTGTCAGTTTTAGTTTTGGTGATTTAATTTCTATTCAGTTGTAAAATTTAGGTGCGTACTAACATTCATATATTAATTCGATAAGCTGATTAAAATTATACTGACACTACAAGACAAAAACATCCAAACATCCAAAGACCACAGTTCTAAAATCAGTGCTGTGCTCCGTGAATTTCAGCATTGCTTTGGGAAAACTCTAGCTGGTGACAACACTCTGTTTCTTTCTTTCAGATGGTAGGTCTGCAACATAACTCGTCCTTGTTTAAATTACCCTTAATCCCTGATTCCATGAATTAATTTTATGTGTTTTCTCTTATCTGTTAAATAACAGCTCGGAATTTTATCCACAAATTATAGCATCAGATTTCTTTTCCGGATAACTGTAAGGGAAATCTCAAATTAGAGATGTAGAGTCGACCGATATACATAATAAGAGAGAGGGGAGAGAAAATAAAATCCTACTTACGTTAAACCTCTTCAGTCAGAGCAGGTTAAAGGAAAGAAAACGCTTCCAGGCTTTCGCCTTTTTTCCATTAAAGGAAAGCAAAGATCGCTCTTTCTTTATACAGAAGAATGACGACAACCTGGGAGCATGGTCTAACGCGTTACATAAATTATCTGACATTTTACAATAGATAGAATAAAATATTATGCTACAAACATATTTGATGTGAATGAGTGAATTCATGAGTGAATATTTTAGAACCTTAACGCATGTAGCAAGTCAATTCAATAAGAATTAGCAGCTAGATTTAATCTGCTATAAAAGTAATCCTAGCTTGGAACGCCATCCATCATAGAAAATAGAATAAATATCTAGGCCTTAGAAATTTTATACGCTTTCATCAATTTAGTTTAATTTTTAATTTCTCATAATTATTAACATCCAATTTGGAATAACACAGATCAAATTTAAAAATATCCTTATTCGCATATAGAATTTCGAAGGATATTAATTTTATAAACTTGAGTTTTTTTTTCAATTGGATAGCGTATTTAAAAAATAAATTTATCAGAGTGCCTTATTGGCTATTAAGTTATCCTAAGGAATTAAATTAAATGGTCTAGTGAAAGCACTTTCATTAAAATTCTTATCTTAAACTGTACATGGTGGACCTTTGACTGGTTTTCCTACCTATAAACAAACTGTGATAACATCCCAATAAGTTTGCATTAAGTATTTTTTGCTGTGTCTAAATGTATGCACAGAATTTAAATTAAATGAACCCTTTAGAATTTAATATTAATGATTATCGTTGATTATTATTAAAATTTCCTTTGTGGAGGTCCAAATTAAAGAGATTAACTTAGTTTCCAGTAAATACTGTATAGTTAAAATTTCAGGGACGTTTAGAGTCAAAATTTGATTATATAGAAGTAAACAATATTTAAATAGAATTCTTCTTTATGCAGAAGTTTGGGTGATTCCGATTCCTCCTGTGAAATGTTAAACGAAAATAATGTGATTAAAAAAGTTGTGTAATATTCCTTATGGAAGGCGCCTTATTTTATCGATATTTTTACCTTCCTTCCTCCAGGAGATAATTTTCTCTCTCTTGCCGACAAAACTTTTTCCCTCCGATTTTGCAACTATACGCCGCCCAAGCATGACATTTTTCCAATCCAACGTTGAATAAACCAACGATCATAGGGTCAGTTGCGAAATCTTCTCATGGCAGGATATAGAAATTCAACTTCGATTTTTGCTTAGTCATATAGCTCGAAGATACGATGGAGATATTCGCTATTCAATGAACTTCCAAAGGATTTTAATCATCGAAAAACGATTCTTTGCTGAGTTACATCAGAAAAATTCATGAGGAAGCCCTTTGACAAAGGTTAAATAACAAATATAGCAAGATGCCATGCTCAGTGATGTCAATGCACCCAAAACCTGCATACTTTTCAGAGGCTAGAGAAAGTAAACTTAGTTCAGTTAGCACACGCGCAGTCTTTAATGCAAAACACCCAAGTAATATAATACCTTCCGCTTTAGAGAGGAATTTCTGCTGAATCGTGGCGTTCGTAACTTAAAACTTTGTCGGTGTGATGAAATCGTTCACTGGTAATTGTGGAGAGACTTGTTATAACATTTATAAGCGCAGGATCAACGGAGAAACTGGATCCTATCATGAACAAAGATAAAATTAACAGTGCCCATTTTCATAGCCCTCCAAAGTGACTCATTGGCTCACGTTTGTACTTTTTTCAGTTCAGTTTTCCTTTCCAAAACGATTTTCTGGCACCGTTTTGATACGGGGCCAACAATCTGACATGTTTTCATTCATGTATCTTCTGATTCGGTCGTTTCGAATATTTTATTTCCTTCGCTTTCGTCCAAACTCAAGCAGAACTTGTCATAATAATTGTGTGGTGGTTTTATTTTCGGAATATTTACACCGTTACATTCTAATATGCTCCATATTTTATTTCTTGCATTTTCTATACAGATTTGTGCAGATTAATGTCTTCATGGGGATTTTCCTCTTGTGGATGCTTTTTCCTTAGTCTCGTTTATTTTATTGTATACGCACTCTCCTAAAAATTTCTCATTGCATTCAGTTTCATTTCAATATCCATATTTTTAATCCCTATCCTTTTTCATTCCCACAATAAG
This sequence comes from Pachydiplax longipennis, assembly GCA_036926295.1. NCBI lineage: Eukaryota > Metazoa > Arthropoda > Insecta > Odonata > Libellulidae > Pachydiplax > Pachydiplax longipennis. Next base: position 15,481,853 of record JAVFKF010000004.1, on the reverse strand, counting down.
CTCCCTGAATGAGTAAAAATTCGAATCTCGGCAAAGTTTTTCATTAAAATTAATATCAGCATCATCAGAATTACTGGAGTTAATTACGCAATAAGCTGACGAGATAGGGAAACTTTATTCGATTAATTTCATTACATTTTCCAAAATGAAGAATTGTGGAAGTTGATCGTAAGTTTAAGAGTCTGTCTTAAGGTAAAGTATTCTGCCCGAAGTTCAGTTGGAGCCTCATGTCTTCTACCATCAGCTACTAATATTTAGGTGAGAGGAATGAGTTTTACAAGGCAAGCTGAAGAGTGAGGTAGTTACCCTTGCTTTCAGCCCTTTTTTTGTAACATTTCATAAGAGACATTACACAGTGCCATCATATCTCATTAGATTTCACATCATGTCATGAACAAGATAGGGACAAAAATGATGACTACATTTTTCTCTGTGCTGAACCATGGAAACAAACGAAAAATTTGCTTTCGAAAATATTAATCGAGAATTCGAAAAATAATTAATCGAGATGTAGAAGCAGGACCAAGTTTAAAATTCTCGGTCCAAAAACATAAATTAATGATATCTAGGGGTTGGGTACTAACCTGCGGCATTTTTAGGCATTCAATGCGTAATTCTCTTATTTTTAAGAAAACTAAGGCTCTTAAATTAATTTTGTTCTGCAAACTCATTTTTCGTTATTGATAGACAAAATTTGCAATATGATAATGTCTGATCTTCCGAACGTGGCCCACATGGAACAAACGTTTTCCAAACACTGCACAAACCTGTATTTTCCCCTGTGTAAATTATGATAGTGCTGAATAAATGAATATCTATTTACTAGTAAATAAACTAAAATTAATTATTCTGAGTTCTCACTTTCAAATATTGATGGAGTGATTTATTTATATATGGGTTCAGCATTAAAAAATGCTTCTTATTGGATGACATGAAAAGTATTATTCATAGGGACAGTAGTAGACAGTAGTGTCCACGTGGCGTCAACGGTTACAAGAGGTGTAATCGTTTTTTTAACGGCTATTAAAGGACAAAATATGGCTTTGTAATCGTTATATCAAACCTGAAGAATGGCTGCCTTGCACAGTATTTTTCTATCAATTTAAAATAATACGTTTTCAACAGACAAAAAGGCAACCTTAGTTTTGTTTGTCATGGATCAGGTACCGTATCTTAACATGAAAATTTGTGGATGGTTACGCCTTAGCCTGGAAAAGACCACTTTTTCACCCTCTCGCACGTACGTCCTACTTCAACGAGAGATTGTCCCTATCGAGTAGAAATCTGCTCGTGCATGTAAGCTTAAATAACCAAAGGAAAATAGAGGAGAGAGTGGTGGGAAAGGGATTGGAGAGAGGACTCAAGGGAGAGTGGGTATCAGATTAAAATGAATAATTGAAATATTTGTAGCGATGCTGTGTATAAGGAAAGCCGGTGAATGTAACCGTTTCTAGGTCTTTCATTAGGATTTGTAGCTGCCCCAGTTTATTTGGTTTCTTGGCTTATCCCTTGGAGAAAGTACTAAACGCAGTTTTATTATTACTATGATCTGGATCAGTGTTTCCCAGCAAAATATCCTCCACGGTTCACTCATGTATGAACTCAAATTTCAGAACACTACTGAACCATATATTGATTTAGTTATAGAACGATTTAACGTTTAAATAATAGGAAAAGATGCCTAGAATGATTAGTTGTAATACTTTTGAAAGGAAATTCTATTATACTTTAAAATACCTCGGATAATAAAGCGCAATTTGAACAAATGAAAATATACCTAAGTTCGAGAACTTTGGAAAATATTATTTTGCCGAAATTCAGTTAGGTTGGGCTTAAGGTAAGGATAAGAGGAAGGCATTAGGATCGGGTAATCTTTGATTCGTATTCCTTTCGTCGATAAATATTAACGTATTGAGAGAGACTTGAAGACTTCACTGCCTTTAAATGGGATATGTATGTTGAAAATTTTAGAATGTATCGTGAGTGATAAATAACTATAGGGAGTTTTTTTAAGCAAGGGATGCGAGTCTTAAGATGTATGGATAAAATATTTCCGAGTTGCTTTTCTGAAGCAGCATACGTCCCTGGTAAAGGGCTATCGACTTGCAATTTTTATAAGGTATCCCATGATAATGCCGAGGCTGGCTCCGATTGCGAGCTGAGGAAATAACAAATGGAATAAGGTCGGGAAACTGCCGATTTCCTTCCATTTGCCGCTAATCACGCGGCTTTCTCATGAATACCAAATACTTCGAGCGTGTAGCCTATATATTAGTTCTTTTATGTAACAGGGATGCGAAGGGTTACACAATTTCCAGCGATGTTTCAATCTCATTGATTTGAGGATTTTATCTTTTGGTCGTAATGCGCCTATTTTTACTTCGATCCATTTTATATTAATGAGCATCTCCTTGCTAATGAGGCGAATCTGTGATTTAAATTGTCTTGTATGCGCTCACGTCTGTCGTTTCTGAAAATAAGGTTCTCTCCCTAATTTCGAACTTGGCGAGATCTCCATATCATTACCTCCTAGACTACTGTAGCCATTAACATAATTATCGTTAGTTTGGCACAAAGTTATTTTGAAGGTACCCTAAAGGGAATTTATTAGTGGAACTTTGAAATAAATTATACTAGGCTTATATAAGGATTAATTCTTATATCTAAGGCTTATATCTATATCTAAGGCTTAATTCTTATGACATTTCCTTTGCATTATTTGTATTGAGTTCATGAGTACGTCGAAGCTTATTGCATTAAACAGATGCAAATGTTTGTTATCTACTTCAAGAATAGGTCAGGAGACAAACGTAATTCATGAAGAATCATGACGGAATCCACATTTGCATTAATTAAATAGCGATAAAAACAATCTAATATATCTATCAGCCGCGAACTTTTTTTGTCAATAAAGGAGACATATAGTAACATTTAGGAACTTATTAAGGCAGGTTAATAGTTGGATTAGGGTATTGGTTATCTGACCATGAAAAAAAAGTTGACTACGCTAATTATTTGTCGAGTCAATATTTCATCGTATAATGCTAATAATCGTTACTCATACAATTAGTTATTAATATTTCATACTAATTATTAAACTTCTATTCATCAAATTACCTTGAAGCACTAGTGAGAATTTTAGAATTCTGTCTGTGCTCCGAGAAGGCATAAATGAATACTAAACCTCATGAAATATTGAGCTGGAATTATTATCATAAAGAGTTACCCTACTTGTTGACCAGACGTGTGGATAACACCCGTATTTAAGATACAAGATTGACTCGCTAGTTGAAGAAATAAGGCTATGTTGATGTAGAATATATAGACTTGGTGATCCGAGTTAGGAATTTGGAGAAAAACAAGGATAAGCCGACATGAAAGAAGTCCCCTAGGACCTGGACTCAAACGCAGATCTTTCATTCGCCGGGCGGCTGCTCTTCGTTAACCTTCTAAAGAGGCTAAGCATCTGAAATTTCTCCATTCATACAAGTTTTCGTTCAATAAATGACGTCAATGACTCACCAATGCGTCTCCTTTCTGTTGTGACATATGAGAGTGACATTTAGATTTTACGCAACCATAACATTGACGTCAACGGTGAAGAGTGTCACGAAAGGCGATCTATCGCATTCACGATAATTTTTTCTATCTCATATATTTTGATCTTCGTCTAGGAAATATGGCGGCTCAGCTTTTATTCCTGATCAGATTGATATTGAGGTCAATGCCGAGAAGTCTTCGTGACTTACGTAACTTCTTCCAAAAGATTTTGTTTAACCTTAACAGTGTTGTCGAAGAACTCCATCAGAATATGCGGAGATGGGTTTGAGAAATACGATTTGCGATTGGAGATCCCATGGAAGATTACGCCGTGAATGAATTATGATTTCCCCTCCAAAGGAATGCTATTGGTAGTGCACGGTTTACTATAGCAAAGCATTATCAATATTGCTGACATAGTCTGAATTTCATCTAAGTCATCTCCTTCCTAAATCGTTTTCCCTTCTTTATTGCTCATCGGAGTGGATAAGCTTCCGCGGAACTTTAACAACAAGATTTCCTTTCACTTATCCTGAAGTAACAGTAGTTTTTGTACCTTAATTTTCTAATGTTAGTGATGAAATGTAGAATGCTGTTTTCATAAATATATCATTATAATAAAAACAGCAAATTTATTATAATCGAGATTATATTTCACCATCGATATTAGTTGCACCCCTTGTCTTTTCTAGACCTAATGATAGGAAAATTGAATTTTAAAACTTTTTAGTTTTCTCTTTTGAAGATTCGCTTACTGAGATCTTTCGATGTTTTACTATAGAGGTTGTGTTTTTCGCAATAAGCTGCATAAACTCTTACATTTTGTCTATAAATCTCATTTCTCTCTTGAAAGTTTGCGGGGATTGAGGTTATTAAGTCATAATTTAACTTGGCTCATATTTAATTTTAAAGTTCACGTGTACAGTTTTCCCTAACATGTCAGGATGGCCGAGCGGTCTAAGGCGCCAGACTCAAGGCACTGCCTTACTCGTCGCAGACGAGTAGTCGGGTATTCTGGTCCTCGTATGAGGGCGTGGGTTCGAATCCCACTTCTGACAAATATTTTACTTTCACCACATTATGAAAAAAGATAGTACGTTTTCATTGGATCAATACATTTTATTGGCCGATAATTAGAGCTCTCTTTATTCAATTAATGGAAATTATATACCTATAGAAAATTAATGCATTTCATTGTCGGTCGTCAGATACGCTGTGCTTCGTATTCACGCTTAACTTATTACAGATACGTAAAAATTCTGACTGCGTGTCAAAACTTGAATTTCATCTATTCTGCATTTTATCGGGGTCTCTTCAAACGGAGGTTGTGAGGCACGTGTGTGGAATGCCGCAGAACCACGTTTCATCAAATTGTGCCGTATTAGCGCTTTTATCGAGATACGTTCACTCGTGCTGATGTTTATTTTTAATTAGGGATTGTTCTCTTAAAGGAATTAATTTAAAGATAGGGTTACGCAAGAAAGATTTTTTGCGAGCTTTTAGGCTACTGTTAAATCTAAATCAATTAATAACATGAGGCATTAATGAACAGTTTAAACATTTATAAGGGAAATTGAGTAGCAGTAAACGTAAATAAATTTATAAACACGAACCAACGATTTTATCTGACCATTTAGTATAAGTCGCGTTCCAATGGACATAATGAGACGAATTTCTTTGGTTAATTAATTACGAATTACCTTTTACTTTGTTTTACATAGTGTATTTTTCTTATATCCAAAACGTGGGATTCAAGAAAGAAAAATGTTTCACCAATTACTTAAAAGGACGAGTTTAACTTAATTATTTATTTATTCCGTATTAGCAAAATAATTTTTGAATGAAATGAACTTGGACATTGTTGATGGGATGAAATTTTAAAAATTTAAAAATCCGAAAACAAGAGTATAATTTCTTATTACATATTTTGAGTGCTCTGAGAAATCATACACGTGTCTTGTCGAATTCATGACTCTTTCCGCGAATTTTTAAATTCAAGTACAAGATTACATGAGGAAATCACAAAAAAGTTGCGGGAAGGTATTTTTGAAATTTTCCCTCCAAGATAAATTTTTAAATTACGTAACATTCATGGAAATAAATGCAGGATATGTTATTATTATCTACCCCTAATCTTTTTTCGCGTTTGACAATTTTTTGTTCTACCCAAGCGTCGAGCATTTTTCTCTCTCAGACCTGAAATATCTCTCAGCTACCCCCACACAACTCCGCTCGCCCTGTGCCAATTGGGAGAGAAAAAAATAAATAATTTCCGTCGCCACCTCCTGTGGGAACCCCTTCTTCGCGCTCGTATATATTTTTAAGGGACGCACCCCTAGGCTACACCCTATCTATCGTTTATCTTCGCTCAGATAAGCAGTTAATGGGTCGTGATCTCCAGAGTGGCTCTCCATCACGGCGGCTGCATCAGCCGGTAGGCGGCAGCTGATGTTTCTTTTCCCCTCTTTTTCCTCCCCCTTCGACTCCCCCACCTGCTGCCGACCTCGGTCGACGCACTCGCGACCTTGGCTACTGCTCCCTCCCCTCATCCCCCACTCTCCCTTTCACTCTCGACCACTCGCTTTCCTTCCCCGCTGCGTGACGTAAGCGGCCGGCTCGAGATGACGTCACCGCTATTCGCGCACACGTCATATCGCCGTATCGTCTTTCCCCGTAGCAGACGAGATGCACGGTGGAGTGAGTGGAAGGGAGGGTTGGGATGCTCCGATAGATTCTATGAAAGGAGGTGCAATAGAAGATGTAGAGGTTTATGGCACTCGAGTATTGGTGCTTTGGCATAGATGTATTGACTGGGAGATAAAGTGTACTTAAGTTGTAAATGCACCTAGGATGATAGATTGGACCATTGGCTATCCTAATATGGAATATAATATACTATAGTAATAAGATGAAATCATATACTATAAACGCAAACTATGACAATAAATTATATATAATAAATACGTCATCTAGAATTCAGCGGTGGGTTATGTGGATGTGCATTTGTGTGAATGTCTATATTGTGTGAGCATTTTATTATCATTTTTTTCTGGATTCATCACACCCCTTTTAATCATGCTGTGTGTCATTTTTGGAGAATTCGCCAAAGGTTGGCTATGGTTTTTATTTTTTGTATTTCACGTGATTTGGGCTTTTCCAATTAATGGTTAATTATTATAATTATTATATTACTTAGATAGCAGCTAATTTGTGTGATTACAAGAGGATTTATTATTTGTTTGATTTATTTTATGATTTCGCATTTAGTTATGCGGAAATATCTTTCAATCGTGACTTTCAAATGGTTCCGAATACATCATCGCCATCTAATTCAATACTCATGCAAAGGGAATTCTTCTTATTATGAAAGTAAATAATTTGGGAAATGCGTCAATGCGTTTGCGTCATATTAGCAAGATTCTCAGCTCTTGCAAAAAATGAGCTGGATAAATTATATTTCAGGACATCTCCATCTCTGCAATGGCCCTTCTACTCCTAAATAATATACAATTGGCATTAACAAAGCTTTCTCGTTCTCGTAGTGTTAATGTACTATAAATTTTTGTGCTAAACGCTCTTTCCTTTGCTTTTGATAACCAACTCTGTCTTTAAACTTTCCGTCGATGCTTATCATTTGAATTTTGTTCGGTGAGCATATTATTTTCCACCTTCATGGTGGACCAAAATCCATATTAAGTCACAAGAACTCTCTTCACGCACCAAAAATAAATAATATTTTGAAGTTATGAATGAATAACTTACCATGCATATATAATATATTTTATATATATGTCCTTTTGAAACCTTTGCGTAATAACATTTTGGGACATCCGATTTCTGTAGCTTCTCTGAAAACACTTCTATGTGAAATGTGACGTAAAGTGGAGGACAGTGTAAATCAGGATTTTCTTGCCTTATTTGCCACTTGCGAAATTTCGAAAACTTAGGACGCTAGAACGGACCCCTAAATCTAACATTCATTCTTTCGTACAAATAATCTTATTACAAATTTTGCAAAAATAATCCAATACAGATTGTTTACACTAGTAAGCTAGCGTAAAAACGGGCACATAAAAGTTGGCAATAAATAGACACAAAAGAACAGGCTATTCAGAGGCTATTAAATTTTACTTAAAATAAGAATTGTTTTTATTGGGGATTCTATAAGAGGCTTGGTAATTTGTATCTATTTCATCTATAAACACAAGTGTTCGTTTTTTTATACGATTGGTATTATATGGTGCGTATTAAAACTTTGACAGGCCGCATTCTGTCCTGCAGGTTAATTAGATTACAGCGGAAGTAAATTCAATAATTGTTAGACAAGAAAGTTGAGTTAGAATTTAAAATGCATTTGTGAGAATTCAGGTGTGCGTGGAGAGTAGGGGAATATTACCTTGCACGTGGCTATGTTTTCCCTCGAGAAGTTTGCCTTTTATCCCGCCCTCTGATTTGCACACCACTTCTAGGAAAACGTTGTCCTTTCCTCTGTCCATTCAGACGTTCCGAGAATGCTACAGGAATGTTTGTCGGAGGACCTCGGGCGTATCTCTTGATTTATTGCCTACGTTATATAATGGGTTATTATGTCATTTTGACCATTGTTATTTGGGATCCGACGAAGGGATCATGAACGTAAATATGTCTTTAGCTTCTCGTTTACGAAAGTGAGTTTTACCATGCTGCCGTAGCTTAATATTTCTTGAGATATCTTTTCGCGGAAATTTCATCCTGGAAGTGTAAATAAACGTTCAGGAAGAAAGGAAAAGAGATAGAGTCAAATATTTACTGCGCTATGTCAATGCCTCTATTTAAATAACGTAATATACTCTTACTGTCCCGGTATTTCTTCAGTTGCTCTTAATTAACTATGAATTTAGCATTTTCAGTCCAAGTGATATATTTTGGCCGATGTGCATGAATAATATACAAATATTTTTTGTCGTGAGACATAATTAGATGTTAAGTATATCCATTGTGATTATATATTTAGGGATAAAAATGATGATAGAGAAAGGGTTTTCTTGAAGTAAAACATTATAGAATCAAGGTAAAAGGAAGCAATAATTCCAATTTGGAAATGGAAAGTAATTTTATTTTAGGATTCTTAAGATATCCTGATTTATTGGTTTATAGAAGTTCTTTGATCTCTTAAGGGCAGAATAATGTTTGTAGTAGTATTTAAATAGTTCTTATGTAACTATGGTCATTCAATACATATGGGCTCCCATTGGGAATCGAGCCCAGGGTATTCGGTAGAAGATTAGGACTACGAATTTAAAAATATACGAATTTATTTATTATTTATACATTTCATTCATTAAGAACTAAGCACCTATCTTTAAATAATTTCTAGAAATATTAAACTAACTTTTTTAAGTGGTGACTGCTTCGAACGACTTCCGGTTGACCAACTTATTGATATCTAAATTTTCGATGGGTAATAAATAGTAATAATTAATTCCCCGTGTTAAATATAGAATTTTTACTAATTTTATATGTATTTCATTTTCATGAATCTTGTAGCATGTAATACTTATAATTTCAGGAACTGAAAAAGATTTAATTTAATTGACAGTAGCAATTACAACAATAATCAGTTAGAGCCTAATAGTTTCAATTTACGTTTATTACATACAATAATGTTGTATTCCTTACGCAGATACATACGAGGGTGGTCTGAAAAGTTTCCGAACCCAGATTTTTCAGAAATCTTCAGAAAAGTTTCAGAAGTTTTCGGAAAACATGTCGAGAAATGGCGAAATGTCGGAAACTTTTCAGAACACCCATGTACGATACATTACGTCCGTACACCCACGTCTTTACATGGTTCGTCAACTTTTTCATAATCCATCCATGTGAACGTTGCAAACAGGAGAGAAGACCCATTCCATCAGTGAATATCTACCTAAGTCCATAAGTGAATTCTTACTTATCATTTGAGTTAATGATTGCGACTGGAAATCTGAGATCAAAGTTCACACCAACCTTTTGTCGCCTAAATCGTATCGTTCTAAAGTGACGTTACAAGCCATACACCGTCGATAATATTTCCCTTATAATATATCGCATATCGCCCAAGTAAGAACGCCGCCCTACTGAGCGAACAACTCACTTTCGCTGTAACTTTGCCGGCTTCAGCGTCGTAGATGTGCCAGCTAAACAACGCTGAGGTTCCAATGCTCAGTGGGATGTTGTTTTTGGTCTTTGATGATAAATAGTTAGTTGTTATATCCTTAAACTGAAGTACTTTACGGTAAATTGAACCCTAAAAACGTGGTTTTCAATATTATTACCATTTTTAACTGACCATCTTGCTTCTCTAAAACCTTTTAAATGAGACAAAGAACGTTAACGATAAACACACTTGGATTTTACAGATTATAAGTTATTCAATCTTGATAAAGCTCTTATAAAATAATCTTGATAAAGCTATTATCATATCTCTTAAGCTATCTTAAGAGATAAGTTCGATATGAAGAACAGTCAATGAACCCGAGACGTGAATTTCCTTGCAACTCTTCGCGGAATGTTTGCAATTCTCAGAGCACGCTTTGGGAAAACCCTAACCTACGGGGAATTTTCTCTGAATGCATGCACGAGGTCATTGCGATGCACCTCACAATTATATTGCAGCGGTCATAATCTCTCCGATGAAGTCATGATCCTCCCTCCATTGCCTCAAGAGCATTGCTAGCTTATTTTCTTAACGCTCTTGATCGCTTGATATATATTAAGTTATTTCTAGCATTTCAGACTTTGCAACTATTTATAGCTAAGATAATTAATTTTTCTTTTATTATTCATTTTCATTTATTTTCGTTTAATTTCAGTTTGTAATATGAAATTCTTCCGTAAATTAAGGCAAAGGCGATAACAATTGAAGGATTATATGGTCTATTGTTTAGTAGCATGTTCAGAAAAAGCGGATAATGCAAAATCTTCTGTGCGTCTAAAGAAATGAAAGTACTAACGATCTAAATTTCGGAGGAACATGAAAACAAAAAGCGTACCAGAAAAATAGCGATAGAAACCATCATTCTTTCCAAAGTTCATGCCAGGTATTTGATCAAGAATTCTCGTGAAGCAATTTCTTAGATACGTTCATAAAATATTCTTTGATTTTTAATATTGCTTTGTTATATCCCCCCCCCCTCGAGCGGTATAGATTCGGATTGACAGTTGAATCAGAAATCGAAATAAAGAAATAGTAGTCCTAAAAAAAATTCATTACATAAAAAATTTCTCCCCGGCGGGGAATCGAACCCCGGTCTCCCGCGTGACAGGCGGGGATACTGACCACTATACTACCGAGGACTTGCGTATCTTTGGAACTTAATATAATGTTTTCTATTAGTTCATATTTTCTGCCATTGGTACCGAATATCCATAAAAATTTTCCTATATTCAATATCATTATAATGGCAATATTTTATTTAGCCTTTCCTCCTTACCGGTGGTTTGTTAGCGCTAGAGAACGAAAACAAGTTATGTTTCTCGTCATGACCAAGAAAGCATATCGTTTTACATTACGATTTTTGTTACCATAAGAACCAAATTTCTTTTACTTTAACGTTTAGCGTTATAAGGAAAAAATATGGTACAAGAATAAATATGTTTCCTGTGTCACTCTAAGAATTTTCGCCATTTAGAACCATCTTTTTGTATAATTCAATCTGTAATCTGTCATTATGAGAATAGGGATTGCGAGTTGCCCATTTCTCATCATTCCCAGCACCCTCATTCCCTCTCCAAAACTCTCAGCGGCTATTGATAGGATTGAGAATATAATCAGCATTTAAACTGATGATAATAGAAATATTATAAGTCGAAGCAGTCACCTTTTGGATCATTCATGCCATTTAGTTAGTATCCAATTTTTGTGATCAGGATTAATTGATATGTCCCAGATGAAATGAAGGTAATCCGTTAAGTATAATAATCTTATAGAGTAAAAAGGCACATTAACTACACCAAGTGTATCTCTGTTAACAGAAAAGAGATAAATCAAAAATTCCAGTTTTTCTAACTCGTATTCAGCCTTTCCACCCCATCTGCTTCACTAAAATTCTTGAAAATGTACTCAAGTCGGCAAAGGAAGTGAACCATCAACTAAATATAAAATCATATGGTATTTGGGGTAAAGCTGTACTATTCGTCTCAGGCTTATGAAATTTAAGTTACTAATTTAAGTGCACTAACTCAGGATGTCTTGTTTATCGTCGCGTTGCACGTTACGTTTTCCAACACTGATTGTACTCCATCCTTACGTCTTAAACGATTACATGAATCGCTACGAGTCACGCATCCGCAAGTGATAGTCGAATTTAACGCATGCCAACGATAATGGAAAAACTAGAGGGAACTCATTACCACAGTTACTGTGGCAATGCACGTTTAAGAGGACAATGAGCGGTTTTTAAGGATGTTAGTGAGTGCCATTCGCTCCAGCAATATATGCTAAGATCTCCCCGAGGCAGGAGATTCTAAAAAAAAAGATCCAACCTCTTTTATGGGAGAAGGAGTTAACTCAAGACCGTTGGTCATTTCCTCCGGAAATCCCTCTCCCACTCCTCTTATTGTTCGCGCCTTGCGAATTTCCGTTTCCCTTCCCTCACTTCCCTTTCATTCGATTCATCTCTTTCAACCGCCGTGGAAAATGTTACTGGGATCCAAACCACGACGCCTTTTGCCATCATGATTGTTCAATTGGCACTCAACTGGACGAAAATTTAACTAGGCGATATCCAACTAGTTATCTTATATTTACAACTAGTTAAGGAATAAAATAATAGGAAATAGGAATAAAATGGTACTTTACTTATTTACAAATTTATTTTCAAAACGCGACCGGTTTCGAAACAGCTCGGCCATCATCAGGTCACCTGATATATTAGATAGAAAGTTAGAAGAATAGTAACTCGTGATTGGCGCCTCGCACTGTGTAGAAATCAATGTAAGACTCACCCTTTACATTTTGTTTTATCTTAAATCCTACATAAAATAAGACTGTTATTATCGTTAAAGGAATTTATGAAACCCATTCCTAATATCATTTATCAATATACATTCTCCCAGACTATGATCTTTTAGACCCTGTTCCAGAGAGGCTGAGTTGTTGCAAAGTCAGGTAGAGAGCAATCCGTCTTATAAAATGGAAATTTAAAATGAATTAATCCGTTTATTTATCCTCGTCTTTTCCTAAATAATCGCTTCATATTTTCTGTATGTAACCTAAGAAGTAACACAAAAATCAGTATTTTTAATTTAATTACATTTTTAAATATTAAAAAAAGTTTCGAGAAATTCATTAAAATATTGATGAATTTCGATTAAAATTGTCTGCTAATGTTTTTATATCTTTCTTAAATTAAATTTTGCGTTTTATTAATCGAAATTTGATACCTTAAAATCAAAATAAATATCTGAGAATCGTGCGGTTCAGTTGTTTCGATAGTGGCAATAAGTATTTGAATGACGTTATGTAATTGTCGCTGGTAAAAGTGTAAAGAGCGATATTTCCTTATATCTGTTCTTATGTAATTCATTTTGATATTAGCTTGACCAAATGTCGGACTCTATCGATATTTGTGATGGGACTGACCTTGGTGTGCATGCATCTTGATCAATTTATGCTTCTGTAAATTGATGAAACAAGTCTTGATTATATCTCAAATTACCTAGATCAGGGTTATTTTACAAGTTAAATTATCAAATTACACCTTTGCTTAAAATTTGTTTCGAGTGGCCATTTGTACGAATATGCTAATTCTTCTTAACATTCCCTCTCACAATAATAAGCAAAACATAGTAAATTATATAATATAGTCAGGAAAGAAGAAAATCTAATGTTAAGATTATGTAACTCATTGGAAAGAATATTTCTTTTATTAAACTACACACAACATAATGTGCGTACAAAGTATAATGATTTAAGATAAGAAATCATTCGCAGATGGTTTCATGGTTTCAGAAAATATAGCGTAAATAATTAATCGTTAAAAAATATTTTAAGGTACAAATTTTCCCTACATTTGTTGATTTATAAGATATACTAGTAGATATTATTTTACTTACATTTGCATAATAAGACGTCAATATTTTTTAAAAATACATGTGACAGCAATTATCTTATAAAATAAGTGCTAAATCAAAATTAAAGGAAATTATTCATAAATATTAAAAAATGCATTAACACGGGAATTTCTTATTATTTATTTGAAAACTTCCTGATATATTGACCATTTGAATTTCTCTAAGAGTTATACTAGTGAGCTTAAGAAATATTTGAATTTTCTTGAATGCAACGGAAACCGTTCGCAAAGCAATTCTCCTCGTCTCCCTTGCAATTTCCATTCTCCACTTCCTTCTCTCCCAGTTGTTTCAACTCCTCCGCCCACTGCGTGCCATCTTCACTCCCTTTTTCGCAGACCTTAACCTTCAACTTCCTCCTATGACGCCATCGCCTTCTCCCTTATTCATCCCATTTCACTCTCACCGTCATCCAGTTATTTTTTCCTCGGGTAGCATGGGGTTAAAAAAGAATTCTAGGAAAATTGAAACGGAAAGTGGCGTTTATTTTAATGAGCCTCTATAGAACTCGGGACGTGGGGATGATGAGTGCCTTTCTTTTTCCCCGCTGAATTTTAAATTGCATCTTTCTCCACTCTTACTTTTCAAGGTAGGACTTGCGGATGTGACCCAGGCCAACGTGTTGGACGAAACGAGGTGGGAAAGGAGTAATTCGTGAGAATCTTCGCTGAGGTATTTTCACCGGAAAGCTGCCACCCACTTCAAGGAGGATGAGGTGGGTTCAAGAGATTATCTCTTTCTGAACTATTTCTTCTCTCAGAAAAGAAGCCTTGTTTTCCTTAACCCGTCCATTGCTATATTTAGCGTAACTTATAGCCTAATAATCAGGTTCTAAAATAGGTTTTTCCGTAATTTTTGGATTGCTGTTTTTAACAATGACGACATATCTATAAGGTAGAGAAGATGAAAGCAAAGCGAACAGCTTTACAGGAAAGAGATTAATTGCAACCAGCGTAAATAAATATATTGGTATACTAATGCGAAGTGCTACATTCATAGATTGTTATTTATATTTTATTGATGCCTAATATTACTCATACAACAGACATTGGCATGAATTCCTTACTTTTTGTAATTCTAATTCATTTTTTGAATCTTAATTAATATATCTTGTAGTTAATTATCCTGCTTGCTTACTTCTGGAATATCTCGTTTTTAATTTCGAAAGAGGAAATTATTGAAGCAGATATAACCTTAAAAAAACAAACAAATAGATTCATGATGATCAGAAATGTAGTGTCTTTTTCCACGTCTCTACACATTAAGGAACTTTGCTTTCTTGCTTACTGTATTGCAAAAATTGTCTTCTGACTTAAATGATAGCCCAAATGTTATAATGCTATAAATGTTGGAGAGTTAGATCTTCAATTTAATCATTACTATTCAAACATTTTGGGATATTAACAATATTAGACGAAATGAACTTCTACGACAGATAATTATGGTCATTTTTCCTTCAGATTATTTCTGGAGCTACTAGAATTAGTCAGGTGTCAGTTTGCTCGTTGTCGTACACTAGTGGCGAATTACAAGATTTAAATGTAGATTCAATGCTTCGTACATATATTGATGATGTTTAGATTATACATCACAATTATTTTCTACAAATATGATTAATGTCCTCCGATCCGATACAAGGTCTTATTAGGCAGAATCTCCGATGCCCATAAAACAATCTCCCTTACATTCGGGAAGACATCCAGACAATTGCTTCCGACCAAGAGTGCCAATCCGCAAGCAAATGACACATTTGGCGGTTGGAACAATGCGATAGGTTTTATTTCATATTTAACGCGTGTTTTTCATCGTGTCTGCGAGCGATTATGCTTCCGAAGGTGTGGATTATGAACCACGTGGCTCTGCAGATGTATGGAGATTAATGCGAAAAAATCAATCTCGTCAACAGCAGAGCATTCCGAAGATGCGCGTGCTTCTAAAAAAGGATGAGTTATTCCTTCCGAGTACGCTCAACCGACGCGTGGCCGACCATCAATTTTTTCGTGTCAGCATTCAAACGATTTCCGCGAATCACTTTCACTAAGTGATATAACACTTCTCCGAATCGAAGTGCCCGAAATGTTCCTCGGATTTTCCTCATGCTAACCTTGACCTTGCCCGTCTACACTTCCGGAGCTATCTCACTCAGACTTTCAGAGAAAAATGTGGTCGAAGAAAGTGTTAGTCATTGAGATAAGATCCTTACGGATGCTAGGCTGAATAATTTGAAAAACATGTGTCGCAAGAGTTTCAAAAAAGTGACCGAAAATCCAACGGTGGCATGTAAACAGCAAGTCCGTTAGGAGATGAGTTCCAATATGTTTGTTTGTGAAAGAAATTCCTATTTTCAAGGAGGCGAATCGGCTGTATCCTCGCAGAAGGATGTGAAGGAATTTAGGGATGCTGAACTTGAAATGATATACACCAAGGGGAAGTGAAACACGGCCACAAATGCTAGGAATTTCGTACGTTTCCGGTTACTATCTCTGTCTCAGAGAGGGTTTAAGAGAAGATGAGAGATGAAAGACGTGGGTGGGATTTCACTCCAATGATGGAATAACAATGTTTCTATATGGCAAAATAATTTATCAAAATTGATTAAAAAGAAATTTAAGCAGTATTTTATTATCACTTTTACAATATTTTAAGACATGCGTTTTTCGAAATAAATCTTGGCAAGTTAATTTCTTATATATTTGAAGCTGGAAAAACATGTTTTGCGACGATAGGGATTTTACTATAATCAAAATATCCCTATTTTAATCGTTTTAGTCCCTTGACAAATATTAATTAAAAAAAGTAAATGAGGTCAGCCTTCGAGCCATTTTTACGCAGATATTAGTAAAGATATATAGAATAAAGCAAGGTTTTTAACGAATAAGATATTCTAAAGTAATTAGGACGTATTATACACTCAGTTTCAAAATTAATACTTTTTACAGATTGATAACTTAATCATTCGCTTATTTGTTACTCGATTAATTAATCCTGAAAACCTAAAGTGGGCGACATCAGACCCATTGTAATCCTTGATCAGTAATACCATGGAAAAGTAATCAACGCGTTATACTTTTAGATACGATAAATTAAGAGTATTTCATTCGTCTTTAAATACAAATATTTTAACAAAAATATTTTATGAATAGGTCATGATTTAAAAAATATATATGTGAAAAAATCGGGCTAAACAGGATATCTCAAATGTGGAGTAGTTTTTATGAATGCTTTGATAAGGAAGATTTTTTTCTAATTTTGATTCGTTGTTGATTCGAGTGGAGAGAAGATAGTATGATATCCATCATTTATTACTTTGAGAGAGCCTTCTGAAATGTTCTTACTAATGATATGTAGAATTCAAGCTATACAGTGAACTAATTTTTAAATTATGCTGTGCCTTAGGTAGTGTCCCCGATAGCCATGTGGCATTCGGTGTAAGTGGTACCGGGTTCGAACCCCGGTACCAGCATAACCCAGCATCGAAACAATTGGGAAGCTACCTAACTTAAGAGATATCGGATCCAAGTCTAGAAAAAGCCAATTACGGCGTGTGCGAGTCACTGCGCTAACCAAGTTTCCCCCATGGTGAATATTTGGCTTAGGCCAAATTCCACATAGGGATGTCGCGCCATGTACTTTTCTATTTGCCATCAGTTCAGATCTTATCGACAATCTCTATAAATTCACTTAAAAATGGAATATACAGTACAATACAAAGCGTCTTTAGATACTAGATAGTCATATTTCCATTTAACCCTTAAATAAGGAATTTAAGGAATTACTCGCAAAAATTTGATTAAGCCCGCTTGCCTCCCCATCGAACGTACAACTGTTTGAAATTAGATTTTGATTAGTTCCCCGCAAGCCGCCAGTGGCGTATGACCGTCATCGTTTACTAGTCGACCCTATAAGCATCTCTAATAACCCAATTTCGGCGGAGAGATGGAAGTCAAGATGCAATTAAATTGGCAATGCATTTAATTTTACATATTGACTCTGAAAGCCGCCAGGGGTGTTAGGGGGTGTAGAAACACCGAAATCTCTATCTGACTCAAAGTTTTATTAGCTTATCTAATGCTCCAGGGAAAATACAAGAAATAGCTATCCGCCTTGCAGTTACTTTCTTATAACACTTTTTATCGCTTAGAACTCGCTGGGGTAAGAAATTCAATTAAATAGTAATCTATATCTATTACATGAAGAAATAAGCGACTTCGTGATTCCCGTACTCAGTGAGCGTAATTTTCGAGACCAGACGTCAAAAAGATTCCGCGAAATTATAGCGAGAACGGATAGCTATTTCTGGTCTCTTTTTCCAGATAGTATTAGGTACGCAAACCAGATGGTTGGTTAGGGAGTTCGGTGTATTCACACCCCCTGCCATACGCCTTACGGCGGTTAGCGGGGTATTAATGTAAATGTAAATGTATATCGCATTTAAATTATTTTGATCCTGGTTTTCATTAACGATTCATCTAAAGGATGTTGTAAAGAGCGAGGTTATGGAGTATTCGCCGGTGGAGCTCTCATTCACAGAAAGGTTGCGTCACATAATGACATCGACATCGGTAACGAAAGAGTATTACCAGGAAAATCGGCACGACAGCTATTTTAGGTTGCTTTTTACGAGGAGCATTATAGAATATAAGAGCTATATAAGGATAAGTTATAGAACATATATCGGAGAATAGGATATCGGAGTTTTTGCACCCCCTGCCATACGCTTTTGGTAGCTTGCAGAATCTGTATATAAATGTGCACTGTTATAATTTTTATTGATATCAATGAAATTATTTAATTATGTATGAATCGTGATTATATAAATACGATATTCAATGATTTGGAAGCTAATATGCAAGCAATAGCATCTAAATGTGTGTAGATAAAGTAGAATTTGTCATTATCGCTGGACGAGTTGGCTCTTGAGAAAAACTTTGCTCATCTGCTTTTATAACGCATCGAAACATTCCAATAACATATAGATAAATCGAGAAACTTCTCTCCCAACCCGGATACGTCCTGTGAAGTCCGATTTCCATTCAATATCTCCTCTCTCACTTGAAATTTCACGTTCACTCTTGTCACATCCAGTCTGTGAGTTTTTCCCTCTCTTCGCAGGAAAAACCCATTTCCTTATCTTTCAACCTCATCACGACTGATTACTCTCAGCACCCATAGGGTGGGGACCTTAGGTTTTACATTTCTCTTCCTCCCGCTAAAACCCATTGACTGCCAATGAGGAAAGTATTTGTCTCCTGGAGGAACTACTCCTTTATTTTTTCCCTTTTCAGACATTTCGTCTGGGATTCCCCGGAAACACTCTCTCCTCTCCACCACGCCCGTCTTTTCTTTCCACGTGTATCCTCCGATATTTGAATGGACTTCCAACCAAGAGGCTACGGATACATGGCATTTAAACACTATCCTATTATCCTCCTTCAGACTTGCTTATAATCCCTTATCGTCCTCATTATGGCAACAAGTCCTTTTGTTTGTATGCGCATGATGTTTTCGCAGACCGCTGAATGGGTCGTTGGTGAATGAGCTGTGGGTCAGTTACAGGTTTTGTTTTGGATGTATGAAAGGAAGTTCGTACTTCGCGATTTATGGCGGATGTTGAGTCATTCAGACCATAGGCTCTCTTAAAATTTTACGTTCGCCTTTTATCGAGAGGTTTCGAGTGTGAAGGTGATGACGTATTTGGCAATCAAGATTTATATTGATGGTATATTTTCCTGTAGGATAGAATGTATATTTGCATTACTAAAAGCATTACTTCCACTTAACACACTGACCCTGCAATCCGCCTAAGGCGTGTGGCAGGGGGTACGAACACACTGATATCCCCATCTAACTCTAATTTTCTTAGATTTATTGTTAGAGTTAAGGCATACTTTTACGGCAGAGAAAGTGATTGGGAAACTATTTCGTGAGGGTAAGAAATTTTGATGAGAACGTGTAAATTCCTTTTTCTTAGCCAAAAATTTAATTTCCTTAAAAATTTCAAATAGAATAGTCAATAGAGTCAATTCAAGAACCTGATACAAATTATAATACAAAATTCAATGTATTTTTACCGCGACGACAACAGGTATGAATAATCTTTCGACGTGAGGAAGTATATTTGATAAGCGAAAGGATTTTTGTGGTAATATGGCGCCAAACTATAGCGTGAGATGCTCACATCTATTTTATTACTTCAAAGATGAATTTACACAGTAAAAGATATATTTTTACCGATGAAAAACTATAATTAACTAACTTCACCCGTATTTGTTCTGTTTGTAGCTTAAATCTTCTTCTTCTTTGTTCTTTCTGCCCTAGGACAGGTTTCAACGAAATTTTTGTCTCCACAGCATTCTGTTTTGGGTATCTCTCTTCATCTTGACATATTTCCTTCCAGTAGCTTAAATATGCATAGGAAATAGTATATGCCAATATGTGTTTAGCAGAAATCCCGTAAAAGCTCAATCCGCCAACATATATTCAATCGAACATCCAATGTTGTTAAGTTAACCCTCGAATACGGGGGCGAATCTACGGATCCTCACGGAGACATGGCGAAGGAGTCGTCATATCAACATCAACCTCATTCGACGACCTCCTTGGATCCTTCTACAAGCACCACACCGAAAAATAGGAGCTAAGGGTGTGAGAGCAATGTGCCCCTTTATGGTCGAGGGTGGTTTTATTCCTCCACCTTGAAACGCCTCATTCCCTTTTTACCCCGTCGAGTCGCACATAATCGAAAAAAATTTCGGGGGCGAAGACACAAAAGAGTTGTGGGACAGGAAGCTTAATATACCTCCTTTATATTCGCTTCCTTCGGTCTGTGGGACTGGTGCTTTGGAGTATTCGGTTCGGGATGCATGGGGAAAAAATAAAACGCATTTGAGAGTGCGTCGACCCCTTGGACGGTACCAGAGGCTTATTATGCGCTTGCCGGAATGCGGGCTCTGCTTTCCTTTCCTTGCTGCGTCGTGCAATTCCAATGAATAAATAAGCCACCGAAGCTATCACTCAGACGCCTTGTGTATTTTAGGAACTTTCTAATTTATACCTGATGATAATTTTACATTTGTTACAATCATATTCATTCGTATACCTCAAATGTGAAGAATATTTAGAAAATGAAACACGTTAAATTTAATAAATTAAAGCAACATCAGTTGAAAATTAATCCTTACCATATCCTAATATATAAGGGATATACATAGGGGGCGGTAAGAGGATTAAAAGACATCATGAAAGAATTCGCATTTAATAGTTATTACTGAAGTTCATTTTACGGTATATTATCATATAGGCAAATAAATTTAAAAATGTACGACTTCATTCGAACTAATAGATGTGCACAAGGAGAGGAAAATGAATAGGAGTATTGTAGATAAGGTAGTGAACATGAATGATACGTGTATAATTCTATAAAATGCACAAGAATTTTAATGGGGAATATTATAATCTAATATTAAAATTCAACATTAAGTAACGAAAAATAGGTATCCGGAAGCCTTGCAAAAATAACGAAATATACAACTTTTTTACTATGCTAAATACCACCTTAAATTACTACCTTCATGAATTACTGCATTTTTAATGTCTCGATTTCACTGCATTTCACAATTGCTAATAATTGCTTGAAGCCTCCTAAAATTCTTTTCCTCGTTAATATTGGCCTCAAAGAGATTGCAATATTTGAAAATTTATGAACGCTGTAGGATAGGAAACCCAGTTATGACTCATCATTCAATTCCAGAGAAAGGAAACGCATGGGCAACCAGAGTCTTTACGAACCTTTAACGTTTCCCGTCTACGGATTCGAGCAATTGCGCCAATAACCATGAGAAAGTTTCAATAATGATCAAATGCATTCCTATGCCAATGCACCGCTGAAGAGCAGCACAATTTGGCTTAGAGTGGAGGTATGCAGGAAGAGATGATTTTAAAGCGTTCCATTTCCGCACTGCTCAGGAAGCAGATGTAGCTGAAATCCCGAGAGGAGAATCAACAGGACGAATGAAATGTAGAGTGCATCCCGCATCTCTCCACCTCGTTCCCAGAATTCAAGCACCTCCGCGACAAACATCTGACTTCCCGCCGAGATGCGAAATGCAACAAGGGTCGGAGGTTGGCCTCCGGTCGATGACCCCGTTGCATTCAGACTCAATGAGCGGAAGACGAAATAATCCAAGTACGAGTGGGCGGATGTTGAGGACCTGCCTTTATTTTCCCACGTTTTCGCGAGCATTTTTGGGACGTCTTGATCTGCTCATTTTGACCCTCTCTAATTCTGCAAGAGGTCTTAGGTGAACTTGATGCACTACTTCTAGGAGTCCTACTGTTTTACGAGACCATTGCTCAACATACACCTCAACGATGACTAGGGTGACATATTCTTTGGAGGACCTCGTTTGACGGACAAATCTTCAATAAATATTTTAAATCGTTTATTTTTAATTTGATATGTTATATATTAAACATGATTAAAAGGACTTCGGTAGAATCAATTTTAGTCTTATCAAAATTCAATTTCCAATCAAATTCAAAGGAAAACTAATAAGGTGTAATATTCCACAATTTCTTATTATTGAAATATAAGAGAATATTACACGTTTTTTGCGATTCTTTATGTTTAACACTGAAAAGTTCCACCAGATTTACCGAAATATTTCGGTAATTTTAAACATTAATTTAAGAATTTGAATTGACATTATTTTAATTACAGTAAAGCCAGTTTAAAATGCTCTAACACGCGATTTTCACTCGGTCTTTCACCAACAATTGGCGTCAAAACTCAGAAGTAAATTTGTACAAATAAAGCAAGGGATAGAAATAATTTCAGTATTAGGCTGAGATGAAGGAAAATACTGCTTTAGACTTTTCTAATCTAACTTACGTCGGGAAAATACGTCTTAAAGGGTCATTGAGCTTCTAGGACTGCACGCTCCTTGACTGAAATTAGCAGATCTCTATCAATAATTCTACTAAATTAATCACCAATACTGAAATTACCGAGAACGTTCAGCAGTTTATTTTTCCGCTCGTTCATTTTTACTATGTGCTGATTCCACTTAGCGTGTTTATAATGCTTTAAGTTACCCTTAAATTCTGCTATTTACGTAACAGATTGTTGACTTCGTTCTTCGGAAGACTTTCAGTCAAGGCCATCCTCACGACATTAATATCACGTCGCCGTTTTACGAATTGCGTCTTTCCTTAGACTGATTAGTTTTCTTTATCAGGGGTCAAACGGTTTTCAAGAGGATTCATTGCACTCCATAACTTGTAAAAGAAAGAAAGTACTTCAGATTTTCAATTATAACTGATGATAGACAATGAAAGTTAGTTTACCATTTGAATAGTATTTAATAGTTGCATCGTCCTGAAATCTATTTATAGAAATACATAATTACTTTTTCATATGTTATACCAGCAGAACCATAAATTGCCTCAATTCCAAGTGGTGTGATACAAGTAAGAAATAACGTAGTAGTATAGTTTATGTATAAGGTACTTTATATCTATTTCCTTTGATTTATACCATGAGGAAGCTATTCGCTTAATTTTAAGACAAAATTCATTATATTTTGATTGATATTCTTAATTTTCCATAAAACCTCTTATTAACCAAAATCTAATACATTCCGTCGGTTTTGTAGGGATTAATTACTTTAAATATGCTCGTCACATGAAGTGCCCTCAGTCCCAATTAAGGGTACTTGATGATGAGTGAAGTTTGAAGTAATCGTTTCCGTGATGGGAGATGTAATCATAAAGTTATCTCCTGTCTAAATTACGTGGAAAATTTATTAGGCACAAAGTAGCCTATTACCTCCTTAGAAAAGATATATAAGTATATGTTTCACGCATAAAAGTATTATTTTTGAGTTTCGAGTTTTTGGAGAGCAAACATATCTGCATATATCCTTTTTTAAGTATTGGACTTGTGATCTTTAGCCTATCCGATTCTATTTTCTGATTATAATTCGCTCTATTAATATCCATAAACAAATTGGGTACAATGGAAGTTTGACCCAGACAATTTTGATTAGGAGATACTGAGTTCATTTGCTCAAGTCCTTGAAAGGCTACATTTTATCAGCACTATTACGCACATTTCATCTCTGACGTGAATTGATTCCCCCAAAACATTAATGAAGATTAATCTGCGAGTAAGTATCTAAGTACTGTCAAAGTGAAATGATTTCATTTAGATTAAATGTATTTATAGAGGTAAGGAAATCAATATTCTACTTGAAATTAGTGTCTACAGGGGGTTTTATAGATAAATTGTTTAATTTCCACTAACCGTTAGTGGTAATCCTTTAGTTCCTTTACTTATATAAAAAGATTTCATCTCAAAATTGAATTATTGAGAGAACCAGAAGATTTCTAAAATAGTTACCATCTGTTCAGACTTCAATCTATAAAATCTGTAAATCGATCGAGTTGTGGACAAGGTGATCTGACAAAACATTCAGATCCTTTCACGAAAGTTATAATGCCATACATTACATAACCCGATACGGAAATATCATGAGACAATTCATGCTTTTTTCAATGATATATACGAAATTATATGACTTAAATATCCGACTTGAGTCTGCTTTCATCTCATTCTTTTATGATTGAATGTTATTATTATGCATAACTCCTTTAAAAGGAAGATATAAGTATATAAGTCACTTTAGCAGTTATGGATAAAAAGTTATGGTCATGAAAGATGTGAGTCGAATTGAAAATATAATTTAGCCATCACTTAAGAAGAAAACAGTGACGTAAGTTGATTTCTCCTGGTTATTGCCATTTTATCTGATAAAGCCTCGTTAATTTTTGTGAATTAACGATGAAGAGAGGCAAAGCCCTAGCTCGACGTTGATGAATATGTAAATTTTTCATATATTTCATCATCTTTTAGAGTATTTTAAATTTTATTCGAAAATCTAATGAATTAATTTTAACTACTCGAATATACAGTACTACTATGTGTGATCCAGAAAATAATTTTGAATACTGTATTAAATATCTTTGAATCATTATGTATAAAAATGCTTTTGCTACGGTCGTGGCAGTGATGACAGGGTCTAAGCTAATTTTAGGTGTCTTTAAGATGTAATTTACTCTTTCAGCATCGCTGTTAGTAATTCAAAATTCGAAAATCCCTTTAAAAAGCCATCAAAATTTAATTAAATAATTTTAACTAAACAGAAACCTCGAGGAAGTTCATCAAAATTATCTCAGATTCAGTTTATTACCAAACTGTTATTATTGCTCATGAAAATTTTTAATATTCCAATTATAACGCTGGAACAGTTTTTATAAGTTCGTAAGTATTATTATTTAATTATGATATCCTTCCATATTCGTGATCACTTTTTTATTATTATCACAACTATTGCCAATTAATTTTCTTGTTAAATATGGAATATTCCGATGAGACGTCATTATTCAAATTGACATCACACCGTACTAATACAGCAGCACATCATTACATTACTGTTATTGTCTAGGTAGCAAAATGAAGCTATAATTTGTAGAGCATTTATATACTTTAATGAGTTTACGTCATCGGAGAGTGAAGCAGAGAAATGCCATCAATCAACGTCCAAATGAAAGAATATTTCTCGCGTTGAAAGAAATCATGGGGTGATTGGGTTTGAAAACTTTATTCATGTATATCCATCACCTCTAAATCTTCATTGTTTCTTCTTTTAGATTTCATATGGCTTCCTTGGGCTTTCTTTGGCTAAATGTAAGATATAAATAATTTTATAATGATATAATCATACAGCGAAGCGAACATCACAGGAATATTTCAATAAATATGGTCATTGCCGCCGTTATTTACTTAAAATAAAATCATAGAATTTAATTTATTATTCAGCTCTAGCGAGTTGAGGAAATATCAAATGAACAAATTCAAATGCAATGGAGGGACGATTTTACACTTCTAGGAAAGAAAAATTTATTAAGTAAAATAGTAATGGTTGAAAACCTTTGTCATGTCATCGTTAGTACTCGATTGCTTAACACAGTATTTTCACAAAATTCAATCCTTTATTTCGAATCAGAAGTATTTTTACTTGCGAATCAGCGAGGTATCGGCATCTACTTTTTAAGTATTAACCTCAGCGGTATTTGTTTTAAGAGGGAGCTATAGGCCTTTATTTCTTTAAAACTGACTACTTTACGCATTCATAAACGTTTTCACGTTGAACTTTAAAAGTAACCTCATAAAAGGAAACACAGAAAAAAAATGTTCAATGAAATGGAAGAGACCTTTGGTGCGTAAATTGATACATAAGTTTAACGATCTCCTGTGGCTGTTTTAGAGACAGAGAAACAATAAAACGTTTTCACTCTCGGAAAGGAGATAAAATGAGGACTTTTTCCCTTCGAAATGAGTCGCGAAATTTTCGCCGGGCGAAGGAAACGCCCGAGACGATCGGAAGAGAAAGATACCGAGGCATTATTATGCGACCGTAAACAACTTAACGACTAAGTCCTAAATCTACGTCGTGAGACGCAACGTGATCACCGGAGGACCTAATTGTTTGAGGGAATTAAAAAACACCTCGACACGGGCCGAGCGTTTTCTCTTCTGGTACATAATCGGAATTATCTCGTGAGTGAATCTCGTTTCCTCCCGTCTCCTCCATCACCTTCAGGCCTTAGTGCTCGAGGTTTTATTTCAGAAGACCTGAGAAGGGAACACAGTGGGTCGACCCAAAAAGGAAGGCCATCAATTCAATGTGGGGAGACTTTTTTTTGGCAAACCTTTTTTTCCGCAGTTTGACTTGTTCATTTTTTTCCCGTGAAAAGAGCGGTGGGCTATCTTTGCTTTTTTCCTCGCAAGGAAACTCGTAAAAAAGTGCCCGAAAAGGAGATCTTTTTCCTTCCCCTCTTCCCTCGAAAAAAATAGGGAAGATGGAGGGATTTCAAGGTCGTCCGATTTTTCCGATGCAGAAAGATGAGTCTGCTTCGATCTCGTATTTTGAACTCCTTGAAATGTTTCCGT
This sequence comes from Pachydiplax longipennis, assembly GCA_036926295.1. NCBI lineage: Eukaryota > Metazoa > Arthropoda > Insecta > Odonata > Libellulidae > Pachydiplax > Pachydiplax longipennis. Next base: position 15,455,209 of record JAVFKF010000004.1, on the reverse strand, counting down.
CTGATGTTTCTGTGCTAAGATTTTTTCAAATCTTAAACTTCAGCAAACAAACAGACAGCGATAGCTATGGGAAAACACATAGACTAGTTAACCTTAGCCTAAAAATTAAGACATCGATGTATACATGGCTTTCACTAAATTTATCTGAACCGCTACCGATTAACGAGGTTTTTGAGTATGACCTACCATTCATCTGTAGTTTGAAGTAAGTACCAAGTTAATCATAGACTATATTTATTTTCGAATCGATTTCTCAATTTATGTTGCTTTTATTCTGTTACCTATATAAATTGATGTAAAAGCTCCAATAATTTTTTTGCACAATGGAAAAGTGTCATATTAATGGCTTATGTTGACAAGTCAATCCCGGGATGCATTCAGAACCGAACTTGGAATCTCGCAGTCGTTCCTTTGATATTTATAGAAAATGTCATAATGTTAATTTTCTAGAAGACTTATTTTTCAGCATACAATTTTGATATTTATTTTAATCATTTTAAGAAATAGTATTTAGTAATGTAATTCCATTACCTCCGCTCCAATCGCCATCACTAAAATATTAATATTAAGAAAATAGACTGATTAAAAGCAAGATTATGCATCTTAAGAATTGGCGATTCTAATTGTTTGCGTTCCATTAACTGATCAACATTTTTATTTTGAATGAATAAAAAAGATTGTGAAATTTACCAAGAAACTTCATAATAGGCCTTATTTTACCATAGCTTGTATTAACAAAATATATTATTTCTTAAGACTCTGAATTAACATCATGCGCTCCCAGAGCCTCGGCTACCGCCCGGCTCTCTCTGTTGTCTTCAAAGTGTAATCATGGTTTCATTCTTAAAGAAATTTCGGAAAAAATCTCACAAAAGCAATGCAGGATATTGGCTTTTACGTCTTTGAAATTTCTTTAGAATCTTATTGATGGTATTAAGTTTGTTCCATGATGTTCGTTAACATTGCCTACGTTTATATTGCAGACAAATTTTGTGTTTATTTGATCTATTGCCCTTTAGTCAATGCTCAACCTTTCTAAATGAGAGCATATAATATGCGGCATTTATTGCGAAGTATTAAAGATCTCAGCTATTGCCCTTTAGAACTGTAGACCCTATTGTCGATAATTATTTCCAAGGCAGAACAAATTTATTCAGATCGATCTTAAAATGCTTTATATGGCTGAAAGGATTTAGAATTTGCTACATAGGTAAATAGCGATTTTTAATGTTTTCTAATATTATAGTAGACAATGCATTAAGTATTATTCTTTATTTTTATTCTTAACATGAGAATAATTTATTTCATCAGGAAGCAATTTCATGTCGAAAAATAAAATACGGAATCTATACTATTGTTACAGTATAGCTGTATAGTTGCTGCTATTCTTCTTCCATTAGACTAACTTAGGCTACTACTGCTATACTTTCTTAACCCTCATTATTTATTTGGTATCCGTTACTGAAAATATTTTTATTTAGAATAAGTGAAGGGCCTTTCACACGCAGGTGTGGGACATTAATTCATTAATTTTTTCTTTATGGGCAGTTCCCAGCTAATAAGCGGCATCCTATCTCCCCGGATCTTTCGGGGTTGAGTTCCATCACCATATGGAAATATAATTCTGGAATTTTCCACGGAGAAAAACCAGGGAGAAATCACCCCAGTGAGTTTAGAATTCGAGCTCCTCCCCTCATCATGTCATCGAAATATTTTTGTACTTTATGCGGCTCATAAGCAGCATCCATATTTCATTTTCCTCAAACGTCAGGAAATTATATAATGAAATGGATTCCGGAATAAATTCAACAAAATTTCAGCGTCCTTTCTCACGGCTTCGGAAAAAGGTTCGTCGCCCAGGAGTCCCTAACCTTAGCGTAGTTCATCATCCTTAGTACTCTGGTGGACCTTCAACCCGGGGCACCCCGAGAAAAAAACCATCACCTGCCTCACCCCCACTCCCTGTTGCAACCCCATCAGGGCGAACATTCCGACTAAGATTTCTCCGAGTCCTTCACCCCAACACGAATTCCACCCTCACTCAATCTTCTTCCCTCACATCTATCCAATCTCACAATCTTTTTTTCCTCCCCCGACATCCTTTCATTTATCGCATCCCCCGCTAGATACTCTTTTTACCTCTTCATCCCCTCCACAACAAATTTCTCACTCATCGCCCCGCCATCTAACACATTTTTACCTACACAGGAATCTATTTCGACCCCACTCTCCTGAACTCTCACCATTCTTTCCCAGCTATTAACTATCCTGTACGTATTAGGTCGGTTTTCTAAAGGCTAAATCTTAGTTTGCTTGTAACCTATTTGCTTAGTTTCCATACTTACCCAACCAGCCGTCAAAGGATTTTGGAAGTATTATATTTAAACCTCGCGAGCCTCCGTGTAGCGTAGGGCAGAGGGCATGAAAACATCTTATTAGATCTCTAATTTGTATACCTTACACTGTCTGGTAAGAGAGACCAATAAAAGCTATCCGTTCTCGCTATGATCTCACAAAATTTCTTCGACCTCTGGCCTCCAAAATTGCGTTCACCGAGTACTGTACTTACGATGTCGCATAATTCATCACGTAGATCAATACTTTAAAAATTATCGAATAGCTTGTGGCTATAATAGGTTATTTTATCCCTAAGATGATTCCAGTTGAGGGTTTTGATCGCCTCTGATACTCTGCTATCGAAATCATAGTCTCCCTATGAGGTTAGGAGAAAGAGAGGCCCACATTAGCTAAGCCTCGCTAATAAAGCGTCAGTCTATCTATTTTTCTATCCTATAACTTAAAGAGCCATTCTACCGTGAAATCTCTCTGACTCCGAGAACAAACATTTTTCGTGTAGATTCCATATCGCGCAAGAGTACTCTCTTAACGTCTCTCGTAACGAATGAACTAGCAAAAAATAAGCCACCTTTTTGGCACTACTTGAATACTAACATTAATTGACTACCCCTGAGACCGCTGTTTAATAGTCTCAGTTTCCTATCAGATGGCGCCACTGCATCTTGAATGTTCACTTTAAACGATAACACTAACAACATTATCTAGCTCTGAAGTCTGTAAAAATCTTTAATGAAAGAGCGGAAGTGATAATACAGGAAATTAAATTCGAGGTTAAAGTTCTTCAATAAATTCTCAGTTAATACGTTCTCGTAATAATAATCTATAGAAAATAAATGTCACATTTAAATCAACCTTTATGATTTCATCGTGATGTTTTAATTATCCTCTAAATTATAATAAGCTTAAAAATTTCAAAACATATTTTAAAAGAAAGAATAATTTAATTCGTCGTCAATAACCAAATCTATGGTCATGTTGTACTATTGTGAAAGAAAATGATCCTATGTGTAATAAATCGAGAGTTACTTATGGTTGGTAATAGTCAAACATAGCTTTTAGTAAGAATATACTAATATTGATTGATATAAATGAATAAATTAGTATATAAGAAGCTCTAGTTGTTAAAGAATTATAGATACGAGAGCTGAAACTTCTTTTTAATATTTTAACAAATATCGTCCTCTATTATTAATAGCTTTAGTTTCTTCTATGTGGTAGCGTGGGTATATTTATTACTCAGCGTACCGCAGGAAAAATGGTGAATCTTTCTTTGGACAGCTTATCGAATCCTTAGTTTTTTAATAATTCATGCATAATTAGATGGGTCAATCCAATATTTTCTTTCGATTGGTTAAGATAGTTTCATATCCCTTTGGATGTTTACTAAAATAATTAATGCGGTGCTCTCCAAAGCTTCCAGCGATGAGAAAAACGCGCAGATATTGTAAGTATTATTATTAAAACAGGCAAATATACATAATGCCTTACAGAGATTCAAAATCATCGGACCTCAGTACTTTGCGTGCCGTAGGAAACAGCCGAGCGACCGCATTTAGTTCATCCCAGTTCTCGAATGATAGTGGAGATCGTTTAAGTGAATCACATCCTGCACATTGTCGTCTTGCATTTTCACCGGAACATTCCATTCCCTATTCCAATAGCCCCTTCTTTACTGTATTCCCGAGTTCCTTTTTAGCAATTTCTCTCTCATCCCGCTCTATTTCATCCTTTTCGGTCGTTTTTTCACCCCACGTCCGGTAGCAATCTCACCTTCCACTCGACCAACCCCCAGACTCCCACAAATATAATCCCCTTTATCCCGCCAGCCTCCTCGACAATTGAGCCCTCTTCCGTACTCCACAATGTACATATAAGCACTCTTTGAAAGAAGACATTGAACGATTACATTAACTCAATTAAACTTGTCTCTTTATTCTTGAGGGTTGTCTCTATCCGTCCAGACTATTCGTCTGATTGTCCAAGCGTTCACTTCCTTTCTCGTAACGTTGCTAAGGACAACCCGCCTCTTTCCGGTTATATCACAGCAGAGTTTTGCGGCTTTGCGAAAACTTTAACGTGTACTGTGCTCGCGGGGAATCTGTCCGCTGTCGATATGGCAATTGAAAGAGAAATTTACGGATTTTCCTACAGAGTTATTTTGCCATTGCTTGGTATCATAGATACTGATAAGTAAATTTTTTGGAGCAAATCCTGGAATATTTAAACATGATACAATTTAACTGTACGAGAAGGTTATTGCGACATGTCGCAATTTGGTGTAATGTCTTTGGATTGCTCAAATTCTTCGAATCATATTTAAGTTCTGTGGAAGTCTACGAAGTTTTTTATTAAAATTATTACGGTCTAATTAAGTTGTTACGTTAAACATACCTATTTAAATAAAGAAAATTTATTTAAAGAAGAATTATGTGAATGGCAACTTTTCTTATATACATTTATCGTCATCATATATTAACAAATATATTGAATCAGTCTACCAAAAGGAAATGTATGAAATATCTGCAAAATTATCTACACTAGAAATCGTAATCTGATATTGAGCAGCTAATGTTCATAAACTTAATTGAATTGAGAATCGAATCAAAGAGATTTTACCATAATCGTGGGATGCCATATAAATAAGCTAATCGTTTACATGATTTTCTTTGAGATTTATTTTGCAGACTGCTTTTACTGGCGTCATCAGGTAATATTAAATATGTTACTTTAAAATATCTCTCATCAGATTCAACCACTCCTATCTCCTAAATTTTTAATGAAATATTCTGGAGGTGCTAGAAATCTAGAAAATTATTAGCCAAAACAAATGCATATGGAAGTAAAAAAAGATGAGCAATTGGCTGCATTGATAGCGTAAACTTCAATTTTAGGTGACTTAAGAATTGCCATTTCTTAAATTGCTCAATTAATCCAGCTCCTAACATTCAAAATGAACCAATCAACTATTCAGGCCATACGCACATAAATATGAATAGGATGTGATACATGTATTCGATATTATAACCGATTCGATGATGAGAGGGAATCGGTATTATATAGGTAATGTTCTTACCCGTCATTTTCAAACCTGTGAGGTCATCGACAATGAAGTTCGGTACGCATTTGTGTGAATATATGCCTTACAAATTCGACATCGGCTATTAAACCTCAATCTCGAAATTCGAGAGATACTTCACGAGAGCGCTTTCGGCCACCAGAAACTCCCCGAAGACACAGAAACGCTCTCCTTCAGACCGCAACTTTCCTCCTTTATTTTTAGCATCCTAGCCGAAATATCGGCAACCTTCGGGGAGCGGAAAAAACGAGGATCTTTCCGACACGAAAACGCACCACTCATCTCCGGACACAACCTTTAATACCCCACTAACAACATCCCTTCGGATTAATCGGAGGAGGACTCTCGGAAAATAACTCTCACCTTCCATTTCGGTAGGCGCATATTTTTTCCCTCCGTCCCGACCATACGCGGGCAGGTGAGGGCCCTCCCACACCTGCCCACCTTTCCAGCAATTCGGAGACCTCACCAGTGGCACCTGAAACCCTCCCAATCGTCCTTCGGCGGCGGTCGTCTCAGAGGTTCGTTGAACCGTGGGGTTTTGTGCGGGAGGGGCGTAGACACGCGTTGGAAGGGATGGGAGGAAGGGTTGACGGAAGGGCAGTAGACCAGACCGCCCTAATCTTCAGCCCTCTCTTTATCATTCCTTAGGTCTGCTCTCCGCCTTAACCTCGTCGGAATGTCCGTCTGGGAAGGGTTGGAGGCTGCAAAGTTCATCATGGACGGAATAAGGGAGGGATGGAAAGGAGGGCTTTTTGCCTCTGAAGAGGGGATGATATTTTTGAAGGGTAGAAAGGTTCATCTAGTGAGTGCGACTGGAATGCGTTTCGGTTTTTCTATTTCGGGTGGAATTACTTGTAGGCGTTTTTCGCCGCCTGATTTCTTTTTGTGCTTGAGAGGATCGGGGTGGATTTTCAACGTCCGTTAGTCGAAGGAAAATGATGCCGGAAACGTTTGAAGATTTTCTACTGCATAGATTAGTGTTTTCTAATTCTTTGAGAGTATTTTTTGGTAGATAACGGACACCCAATAGACAATGTGAATCCCGAAATTTTTAAATTATTATGAATAACTAGCAACAATTAGATAATATGTAGTAAAGATTTTTGACATTTATATAGATGCATAATAATACCATTTTAAACAGTTTCATTAGCATTTCGTCTCTAAAACGTTTCGAAATTCATCTCACAAATGAATTTCGAATTCTTCATATCATTTTTTATACTGATACATTAAAGCTTTCTTCCAAGCAGTTACGAAGTGTTTCAATTATATCATCATACCCGATTCTGAGTTTCATTTCCAATGTATATCAAGCAGTATCAGTTTTATAATTTTTTGTCTTTTTTGTAAGAGAGCGTTGATCCTCAGAAAATGAAGCAGTAATTCTATCTGCTTGGTATTTTTTCATATTCGAAGGGAGGATGGGTGATACTGTAGCTTCATCTGTTCAGTAATGAAAAGTCGTATTCGTCGTTTACGATTGTTTTTTTTTGTTTTGAAAATTTTAAGTCTCATACTTTGGTTTACATAGTTTACCGGTCCCGAGATAGTGTAAAAACATTTTTTAATGTGAATAAACCAGATTCTCTAGATGGATGCTTCACTACTGTTGTGCTGTGGCGCAATGTTTTCCTATGAGCAAAATCTTGGAGTATCTTGTGATACCCGAGGTATGGTAATTTTGCAAATTTGCATTACTCATCCACCTTATTTTGTATGATACATTTGTTGTTTCATGGATGTGCATTATAAACATACAAACAACTTTTATAACACAGAGGCGATTTATTCATTTAGTTTGAAACCATAAAAGACGTGCGCTGCAAGATTTGAGTTAATACGTAACGTTGCCATAGAAAGTTTGGATAATCCTGATAAAGGTAAACCAATATAAAAATGTCCCTTAGTTGGCGTGAGGACAGATGTTTAACATATCCGCTTTTCATAAAGTAAGCTATTTATTCTTAACGGGAGAAATAAAAAGAAGTGTAATGAAATTATAAAATCTTAAATCGTGCGCTATGAATATTCGAGATGAAAATATTGCACATTTCTAAATAGTTTCTTTGTTAATTCGAAATAAGTTGCGAAGATTATTCATACGTTTCACAAAATAAGAAAACTAATGGAAGTATTGTGCAATAAGCTAAAACAGGTCTTCAAATGTACACGAATAAGTGTATTTACTTAGAAATTGGTATGATAAATTTTAGCCCTCCTATCCCTTGGAATGAACGTATGTCATTTGAATTTGCTCTGAGATTATTCATTAAGCACAGCATTTTTTGGTTTACCTATCCAGTAATGTTTATTGTTCATTTTTGGCTTAACTATTCCATAACTTAACTATTCCATAACTTTACTATTGCATAATTTCAATGACTTTGCGAATCTGATAAAATCGGGTTGCTTTAGAAGGCATGATCTGACGAAGTAAAACTTAGATATCATTGCAGAACTCTTTCCAAATAGCCACGGGCTGAGAGAGAGGACGAAATCGGTAGAGGGAAACCGAGGAAGTAAAATACGTATGGCTGAGGGAGAAAAGGGAAGAGCTGAGGAAAAAGGCGGTTTGAGCAGAAGCGAAATGTGGTTAGCCTCAGGGAAAGCGCCCCTCTAGAGATGTTTTCTTCTTTGGCGTCGGAAAGGTGCTAAAATTAGAACGATGCCAAAACTCCGCGAGCTATGTAGTTCAAGTTCAGTAGCCCTCTAGGCAAAACATTCGTCGGATTTCTTGATTTGTGGTTATTTTTAAGTTTAATTGGGCGGGAACGTATCAAGCGTGCGCTTCAGCAGACGTTCGAATGTGTCGGAATTTTGGCTCTGCGCTCCAACGTGCAAAATAAAATTCCTGTTAATTGGGTTACGCAGGCAATTTCCCAGGTTTTTAATTGAATGCCAGTCGGTTATTAGACGTTTCATAATTTTTAAGAAATGTAGCTAATCATTTTAATTAAGTCACTTTCGCTTCTCAGTCCGATTATTCCCAGGTTGCGAAACAACCAATCAAACACGAACGTTTGGGGGACTTTTACTCAAATTATAAATATATTTCGTCATATTAATCAACAAAGAGGGTATAAATAAAAGATTTAATGGATAAATCTTCGAGAAATTAGATATTTTAGAATACGTAGTCACTGGTTTTAAATTTTGAAGCTTTTCATTATTTTTAGAACCCGGATTCACCATCATACTTTATAAGCGTGATGTTTACTTATATTTACGTGATATTTTCTTCCATCTTGTGAAAGAATTCTAATTTGAGTTCTCAAAATATAAAAATTTACGTTATTTAACGATCTAAATCATCTTCATTTAACATTGTGATTGGATAATTTTCTTCATAATTTATATTATGCTATAGTAGCAGATATAATTCAGTCGTGTATTGGAGTTTTATTCACAATGATTTCATTCTATTTCTTGAAAATTAGAACAAAATGTAACTAATGAAGCTAATTCTCTTATAACTTGAGGGAAGTTACCATCCAGTTGCAGTTGAGTTATACAAATAGATGGAGCAGAAAATGTTCGGAAATATATTTATAGACACCTATCTCTTTAATACATCATCCAATTTGCGATAAGTAGTCGTAGTATTGCGAAAATTCCTTCTATAGCTGACATAATATCGCTTATGGGAATCGAACCGGGGATCGCTTTCACTAATTTCCATTAGTGGAACACAAGATTTATTCCGAAGATTAAGATTTTCAGTTTCATCATATATTAATTATATTTTCTTTTTTATAAAGATTTTATCATATACTGAAAAATCACGCATGGATTTTACTATTTATCTCTTTATTTACCAAAAGTAATTAGATTGGGATATATATGTCATGCTCTATTGGTAATTATTACGACCTAGCTATGTAAATCACTGTTTATCATATCCCATATTATTAAGGAATAATTTGTAACAAAGTATACTAGTATAAGGCTTTTGCGTATATTTTCAAAGTGCCTTGAAATTTTTGTCATTTAAGAGAAGGTTAATCAGCTACATTAGCAAAGGGAATATAACCAATTGATCACGCAGGCAATACAGATTAATGAAGTTGTTAATTAGTAGATATATTTGAGCTGATTACTTTTTGGAAGCATTTATAAAATTTATCGACGTTCAAGGTTTTAAGGACACTATAAATTAACGCATTTTTGGTAATAATGATTCCGTCATAAAGTAACTCTCTTATGCAATGTAAATCAAGGAACTTATCCAGTATAATGCGATTTAATCGCTGAAATTTAAAATTCTATGTTTTAAAATTTGTACTTCCTTATTTTCGATTATCTAAGTCACCGATAAGCCTGGTTTACGAGAACGGATAGCCACTACTCGAGTAATAATATTAACATTACATTATTATTAATATTATTAGTATTAATAGACGAATATCTTTCGTTAAATTAGTATTGGAGCCTTTAATATCGTATAGAATATCCTTGTTATAATTATGGACCCAATGTCTGCATAATAGAGAGTGAACTTTGTGCTCACTCAAGAATAGCAACTTACAACACTAATACAAAAACTAATCTTTATGAATCGTTCGCAAAAATGTTTTGAAGCGACTATTCCTCACGTTTTTTTTTTCTTGCTCGTGCTCGAAGCATCTGATCGAAAAATGTAGCACGGTTGAAGCATGATACTTCTACATCTTCTAAGGACGTATTATATTTGAATCAACAGAATGAATCTAACATATATTTTAACGCTATTTCTTCTAATTATTCCTATTTGACTGAGAATCAACTCCAGATAAGATGTAACTGAAGAAAAGGTACACACCACATTTATGGGCTATTTACCCCCTGCGATCGAAGGTTCGAAGTTGAAAATGTACAGCTAAATGTGAATACACGATAGTAACTGTATTTTTTGTGCTTTTCTTCTTGATCTTCTCCAAACAGAAAGACACGTATTTTGGTAACATTTCGAGGGTACTCATTCAGATGATACTTAAAAAAGCAAAAATCAGGAATCCTTTCTACATATCGGGATAAAATAGAATTACATTTGTATCTATAATCAATGACTTATTGTATCGATAAGAAAACTAGATAATATGACGAAAATGAAGTGAGTTTGATAAGTAGTGAGTATGACAAATTATTATTAAAAATGCTACAGCAGAGATCAGCAAACTTTTATCTAATTACAATAAGATGTGAATGATAAAGTCCAAAATTCTCCATTAAGCAAAAGGAGCATGTTCAGCTCTTCATTAAAAATTCATTCAGATTATTTTACCTTTGAATGTGAATTTTATCAATATACAATAAAAAAAGTCTATCAGAAGTATCTGAGATCGTTAATATTGGGTACCTTAAAATCAGAAGGGAATGAATAATTTTCTTTCTCTAGAAAGAAAGAAAGATTTGGCTACAAAGGTGCATATTAGCCAAATGAAATTTAATAATTTTAATAAAATTATAACTAATTATAAATAGAATATCATTTCTATATCTTACTGATTTCTCGAATACTCAAAAACTATTTCCTAGATTACGAAGAGCTCACGGATAGACACGTGGGCTGCGTTCTCAACTTTGTTGAAAGCGGTCCCGGGTTCAGTTCCCGGTGTCAGCCCACGTGCGAAATAACGTCAGCTGTCGAATCACTTTTAACAATACTACTACTACTTATTCGTCTAGGTTGGAACCGGAGATCAAATATATATCATTCAAAAGAAGCGGGGCAGGAGTCTAATTTTAACTACGCGCAAGTCTACAAGTTTTCATATTCTGGTTCTCGAATTTTGAGCGAACATACATAGGCACACTCAATATATGATGGTGATTGTAAAAATGAGAATTTATTCGAAATATTACTATGATACACGGTATTAGACAATAAAAGAAGTAGAGTCGAGTTTTATGCACCCTCGGCCACACGCTATGACGGCACGCACGATTTATATGATAATTTAATTTTTTTCAACGTAAAGCACACTTAGTTGCTTCTTGATGTTGAAATAGCGTTGTCAATGTCGAGCTGATTAAGTAACATTCCCTGTTCTTTGCGAATCGACTTTGCAAATGTTTTAGTTTCAGAATACTGACTCCTGTTCACGTAGTCTGCCATTCATTTATACAATAGCTTTTAAATAGGCCTGAATTCCGCAGTTAATACGGGAAAATGCATGAGTTCGGCTTCAACCATCGCATTGATCATCAAGGCTAATGGTTGTTTGTAACCTCAATATTTTTAATGACTTTCCTTTATTTCTTCAAAATTCTTATAATTGCGACTAGATAAGGATATTCTACATCTAAAATAATAATCTGTATTTGATTTTGTCTTCTTTAGGTGCTAGTTAGTTTTTGTATGACTCTTCTTCGAATCTAATTTTGCAAAAGAAATAAATCCCGCCACCGATAAAAGTGTAGTTTACGTGTATTTCTTATGAGAACGCTTTTTCAAGTATGAGAAAGAACTGGGGGCAGTTAGGTAAACAAAAGGTATCCTGTTATCTTCGCACGGAGGAATTTAAACAATCTTTAAAGTTTGAAAGTTGTCCAAAGTTCTCGAGCTTTTAACGAAAATACATACGCGCGCGCACACAGTTTCTACTCTTCATATTAGAAATACTAACTCTCAGTAATCTGCTCATATTATGAGTAGGGTTGGGCTGTCACTATTAATTAAATTATCTGGGTTCAGTTAAGATAAGTAAATTACACCACAATAACACAGAAAACAGTTTTATAATTGTCCGCTAGAGGGTTGCAAGAGGTAAATCACATAGTGAAATGAAAATAGCGTGATAGTACCAACTGTATTTCATTTGTATAAAAGGTTTTATTAATCCGATAGCCCTAAATCAGTATAATTTGGTCCTGGTAAACATTTATGATAGCAGTATTCGTGTCATTTTAGATTTACGCACTCCTGTTCAGTTTTATTCGTATAACATATGTCAGTCATACCTCTCACCCTCTGAACTCACGTAAATTTTTCGTACTTCACCATTTTAGCATACTTCTTACAGTAAATACTTTCGTGCATTCTTCCTTATGCAACGCACGTGTATTATCTTCATTAGTCCATTCATATATTCAATCAGCTTTTACTCGTCCTCTCATCCTCATATCCCCTTTTCAAACCTGCTCTACTTCCATCCATCTCTTCCATATACCAGAGCGTAAGATTCCCCAATTATACTGGTCTGTCAACTTTCGCTACCATTCAGTAGGTTAAGCAAGGACAAGTACAAAGTAAGAGGCATAAGTATCCTTCTGTAACCTGCCATTTTAGCTACTTCAGATATTCTTCCTGTTGAACATTAATCACTCACCTATTTTCGCACCCTTTTGCATTTCTCTATCTTATTCTGGGGGAAATATTCTTCCCATTTACACTAAATCATCCATCATTTCTCCTAATTTACGCTCAAGTTATAATTATTATTAATTCTTCCGAGCAAAAAAAGACCACTTTCTTTTGCAACCGTTGGTTTGGCTCCAAAATCAAAAGTAAATTTATATTCAATATGCTGCACTCTTAGAAGTGTATGCGTTAGATAAGATATTTACTGCAGTGATTGCAACGTAATTCAACAAATGTCTTGGAAGCTCATTTGAGAAAAAACGTAAGGAGGAAAGTAAAAAAGTCGATTGACTGGTTATTGTATTAGCAGGCCTTTGAGCGTATCCATTCATATGTAAATGAGTCCCAGGAGCTGTTGGAAAGTCAGTGATCAGAATTTCATTGAACCCCACTCCACGGCGTGTTTATCTGGATGAAAAAGTGTGTCTGGAGAAAATGCAGATCGAATTTCAACATCGAGCAAGTTTAGCCTTCGTTTAATTCGTGCTGAATTCCGTCGATTTATCACAGGAAAGAACTTTATGTTGGTTATCTGCATAAATTACGGAATATAATCTGACATTCGATTTTAATCGGATGCACTCAGTTTTACCAACCGTTTTCTCTCAGATATTCTTCCAATTTCCACTGCAGAATACAAATAAATTCATAATGTAGATGACTGTCGGAGTACCAATAAAGTAAATAACGCAGTAAAGAGGTTGGGGTTGCCCTTGGTATGGGAACCTTATCTATCGGAAGATAACATCTTCCATTCGGGTGTATAAGAAATCATTAGACCGAACCATCAAGCCACACCTGAATGGTGTAATGAGTGGATACATTGAAGTAGTCCAACACCAAAATTATACGAAGGAAAACGAATCTTATTTCTAAATAATTTTAAGTAGAATATTTTCCAATATATTTAAACTTGACATAATGTACGAGAATCAAAGTTACGTAAATACCATTATTAATTTTAGTGAATGAAGAAAACTCCGCAACGAATGCCGCATCGAATTAGCAGCCTGTGACGTAAAGGTCGCAGGATCTCCACTTCTGACCTAGACTACTTTATAAATCAGAGAGTTCACACGTATATTTGTCGCTATCCGTATTGACCTAAAACTAAAGAACGAAAATTTGCTCACGATACATGCTTCGTAGACCATTAGGCATTTCGTCATGTGACATATATAGGATAACCTAACATTCTGAGGTTAGACTTTACGCCGGAATAATTTTTCTAGGGCACTATTACCCTCATCAAATTAGATTATTATTACAATACAAAACATCTAACGGAAGTTCTTTGAAGAACCTTTTCCCTATTATTAAATGTAGTTTTTGGCTCTGCATTATGAAATATTTGGTACAATTAACGGATCTTTATGAAGTTACCCTTTGCTCTCCTTTTTTTTCTTTCTTAAATAGCAACGTATCTGATTATGCTTTGCATAAACATACCTTATTCATACACAAAACTAGTCGCATTAAATATATATTCTGAGGAAATTGTTCTCTTTTTAGATTTGGAAAAGGATTCCCGATTTTTAATAATCCTTAAGAAGTTAAGACTTGAGAATGAATTGGGAATTAAGCAAGTGCTGCAGTTTTTGGTTTCAAAATTATATTATAATGTAACTTATAAATGTCATTTTAGTTCTTAACGTTCGATTACATCACACACAATGTTGGCCATTGTACATTATGGCGGAAGGCCAAAATTGTAAAAAAAAAGGTTTATTTATCTTGGGGCCCAAAGGAAGTAAGTAGAAAAACCTCGTGATTACACTCCCTTTGGAAAATTTCTGAGGATTAAGCAACTTTACGGAAAAGACTTTGTACCAGGATGTGTAGGTTTGAATTTACAAAATAGATCACGGAAACTTGAACAAAATTTATCAAAGAATAACTTCATTTATCGCTTTAATTATGATTCTCGCTGTAAATTTGAGAGCTGAATTTGATATATAACCGCTAATTTATTCTCATTTTAAAATACTTAACAATACAGATGAAAATATGCTTCCTTATCGAAATACTATGTTCTTCTGTATTTTTAGTTAATTTTCATGTTTTAGTCAATTTTAATGATTTTAAAAACAATCTGAGCCGCAATGCGGCTACTTTTTTTTAAAGAAAGAAGGCAAGCGAGAAATTTAGAGACTAAGAAAGGAAATGGTACCCCACTCCATTATTTTCCCACATGACTTGGATTTTTTCCAACCTTTAAGGATATTCACATGACCTCAAGTTAGAGAACGGGAACAAAGAATTGCAATGTCGGTCACAGATCTGCTTATTCGAAACATTTGGAACGTGTGAACCGATTCAGTTCTACTTCAAAGATCATTGCTGAATATTACATTCCTTAGGGGCGATAACGTGGCAGTTTAGATCATCACTGGACATAAATCATGCGTATGCAAACGATCAAGGGAAGTGATTTAAATGTGAACACATTTGAGTCAAAGAAAAATAATATTTTATGATCAAATATCTATGTAATCTGATCAAATATCTACCAAATATCCGCTCTGTATAGTCACGTAAGCATTAATTCAGAAATGTTATCCTTTTTCTTAATTTAAACCAATTCCTGTTAAATTCAATGCAATAATTACGTGGAGGGCTACAGCAAAAGCATTATTATGAATAATTTTTGTCCATTTAGTGACTTTTCACGGCATTCGGCAGAATAAAAATTTGGAGGCGCCGGGTATCGATCCCGGTACCTCTCGCATGCTAAGCGAGCGCTCTACCAACTGAGCTACGCCCCCGATGTGAACAAATTCGAATTCATAATATAAATATATGAATTTAGAAAGGAATTCTCATATAATATACGTGAAACCTGTCTACAGCGGCAATAGTAGCAATATTTTTCTGGATAAGACACTTTGTGCTTACAGAAATATACAGGCCATTAGTAACAGAAGGGTGCTTCATTACCCCATATCCGTTTGATTCCTTCCAGAGTGTGAGATATTTGAAAGTGATACCTGATAATGCTTACTCGGAACTGATACGAAAATAATTAAACTCAAACGAAATTTCTGTTCAATTATAATCCCATAACTTATGTCTGGTAAAATTATTTTCCCGAATAAGAAAGGTATCTGCTTTACATAGATTCCGCGTAAGATAGGTTTTACTGTATAATAGCAGAAATTTATTATCAGAATTCCAACTAAATGTCTCGCATATAGTAAATTTTGATGGTCGTGAGGGCCATTATGTCACTAAATTTAACTATGAAGATATTTCGAATGTCTTTGTTTCGATAAAGCCGAAATTGATGCAGTTCTGATTTTAATTTCTAACAAAATATCTCAAGAATAGTAGGTGGTTTTTGAAGTTGTAAAGTCTTCAAGAAAATTTCCCACATAGAAAAATCTTCTATATTTTCTATAATATGCGGATCGTTCGCAAAAATGAAGTTTCTTAATCAGACTGTCTTCGGGTCTATCTCTCTTATTTTGTGCCTATTTTCGAGTAGGAAAAATTTCACGGTTCACCTATTCCGTCTCATGTCTTGCGTGAACATACTTTCTTTTAACTAATTTAACAGCCACACCTATGTTCTCATCCCTTTATTTCCAAGGATTTAAAACCAGATTATTTTCTTAATGCCTTCTGCATGGATTCTCAATGCCTTCTTTTATAGATTTTTTAACTTTCGTCATGCGCTTCACCAATCCAAGGTCTCGGATGCGGTTTTCACCCGCAGGATACTTTATGAGGCCTGTATGAAGTAAGGTAGCAAAGCTGTTTCACTTTTTCATAGAATTGTGATTCTTCTCCTCTCAGCCTCTAACTTAAACTGCAATATTTTATATTTTATAATTCACCGTAATCACTTCAAAGACATCAAATATTTCAAATGAAGTTTGTAATGAATTGCAATTAACGTATTTCAGTAATTTTGCTCTTCGTCCTTGTAAAATGAGTATTGAATAGGATTTTCAGTAAACATTCTCTTATGATAGATAATTACAGTATGTAGAGAACGTTTCAAGCACTTGGTTTAAGGCTCTCTTAAGTACTAGGCTTTACATTCTATTTCTTTAATCTATATAGTCAAAATTGAAAAGTATTTAGTAATGTCTTAATATTTATAAGAATCGGGGGTAATTTTTGATCAAATAATAGTAGTGACTAATTTTGACCGATATGACCTTGATGTAGAAGTAAATAAACACTAAATGTAAAATGTGTCTCTGATGATGAGATCGCATCATAACTCGTTGGATTATGTAGTGGTATTTCTCTTAAGCCGTAGATAGTTATAAATTTTCCATAAAAGACTATCATTAATACCTTTAATATAAATGAAGCTTACTTTTAAGCATTATTTGCATATATGTCATCGAAAAATGATTCCCAGTTTCTCACTTCTTGAAAAAAAAACATCTTCAAAGGTCAAATTTCATTAAGATTAATGAAAAGAGGGGATTAGCTTGACATTTCCTCTAAAATAAAACATCATTACTATGAAAACAAAATAGGATATTCATTAAATGATTAATAATGTAATGCTGTGGAGACTTAAAATGTGTGGAAAACTTTAAATATATAAATTTAGGTAAATTATTTACAACTTAACATATAGGCCTTAGGCCCTAAATCTAGCTAATTATTCGTTAGAAATACAGGACTAGGCCATCAACGCCCTATTTAATTGGTTCATTAATACGATTCTTCGTTATTTCATGATATTGTTTTTCTCATTAGCAAACTGATTTTGCCAGACTGGCAGTCCTTGCTGGGGAATCCAACTAATGTAGCTACAGTACCTTTATCAAATATTATCTTAATTTCATCCAAACATCTCTATTTTGATTACTTCAGACTACTTTAGTACGCATTCTCAACATTCTATTTGTAGCTGATTTTAACGAAGAATTTAGATAATACATAATAAAATACTGAAAGAAATGGTGATAATAAGGCAATCAATATTAATATACTTAATATTACAAAGTCTACGGTCGTATATTCTGATAATAAACTTCAATGAAATAAAAAATTGTGGTTATTATTTATTAATTATTGTTTAAAGGGCCATTCCCGAACCCGAACCGAAATAGAAAGTCTTCATTAATTTCGTTATGTATTTTCGTCCTCAACAAAGCCCAATTCCGAATGATTGGAGAAACATCTAGTAAAAAAGTGTTACTTGCAAGTTTCTATTACTATGTTTGATTCTAAAATTTAGTGTAATGTAATGTTAATGATACAGTTTAACATTGCTTAGACAAACTCTCAGGAGGATAAAATAATGCAATGGTCGGAGCGGAACAAAAACGATTTGAAACAGTCTGACATTGGTCGGGGAAGAGAAAACGGATATTAACCGAAATTTGATTTTTTTCTTTGAACCGGAGCGAAAACTGCAATAAAAAATGTCACTGTTTGATTCTTTGGTTTTAGCTGACAATATACAAGTAATGGGAGAGATATTTAAATTATTATACGGAAGTAAGTTAGTTTCGTAACATCTCAGTGTGTTTCTTTTAAGGCGTGTGCTCTGAAATTCAGACGAAATCACGTTTGATCCTATAAATTTTATCGGAATTTATGCTTTCTATCAGGGAAAAAGTTGAGATATAAAAGATAATAGTATTTCATAATTATGTTTCAATTCTATCCGATACGTGTGTAGTTCAACATGCGGGATGAAAATCTATGCTTTCCCATATTTTCCCTCCTAAGTATTGTGCGGTCCAGATTTATGTAACTGTGGAGAGACATAATGGAGACAGCGGAAGTGACATGTAGGCAACACGCATGTCATAAACGTAATGTGGGAGCCGTAGCTCCAAGGATACGCTTTTATCATACTGAAACATTTTAACATATAAACATAGGGGTGGAAATTTTATTTCACACGGTATATCTTGATGATTTAATGCTCAGTTTAAAATGAGCAATAAAAAATGGGGGGATAATACTTTAGCGTATGATTTTCTGGACGAAACAATAGCTTTCTTTGTATGAGGCTGTTTGTAAAATGTAAATTTCATATTCGAAACCTTTTTCGAATTATTAAAATTAATTACCTATTATAATTAAGTACATGCAGTTCTCCTTCGAATGGCCCTGTAATGTTAGGAAAATGATTATTTCAAATTATAGTTAAAGCTTTTCAGGAAGGCTTACAGTTGCATAGGCTCAATTAAGGACCTCTATAACCGAGGTTATCAGAAAATAATAAAATTTCACTTTTGTTCTGAATATATTCATTCTAATTGGAGAGAAATTTTCATCTAAATTTCTAAAGTGATGATCTAATAATGAAACCATGATGCCTCTTGATAATCATTGATAATTATCTAAAATGAAAATTTTGATAGATATTTTAAATGATAAGTAAAATCCAAGTGAATTGATCTTTATGCATCTCCTTCCAGATCAATGTAGCTTGGACACATACAGCTTTTATATGAAAATGAAACGGTCACATGATAAATCCCTTCTTTTAGTGCCGTCTAGTTGTCATTCGGTTTAATTTAATCTATTGCATACTATCAGGGTCAATCTTTACAGTTCTAGACAACATTTCCATTTTTGTACAATTTTATTTATTTACATTTTCCAAAATTTATACATGGACTGTGCTAAATTTATGCTCGTTACCAACAATTTTTTGTTTTTTCTTTTCCTACTGAATTATTTTTATGAAACGATATTGATTTCAGATGCTCTCTATTTCAGGAACGGAAAGATTGTCGTGGCAGGTGACATTCCATTTTGCATTCTACACTAGATCTGCTCTTTAACTACCGGTTACGTAATTCAAGGTAGGATTTTTCCCCTCCTTTTACTATAATTCAATCATATCATATATTATATAATAGTTGTTGTACATTTTCGGCGTAAATGAAAATTGCATATGCAAATTACGGAATGAGCGGGAATGGCAAATAGCTTTACATACTATAGTACATTAGTCGAATACGCTAGTAATTTTATTTGGCTTTACTGTCATATGTGTTTAGATTTTTATAGAGGTGTAATAATATCTTTGGAGAGCATTAGAATGAAAGAACTTATTTATAAATTTATTATGTTACAGACATTTTCTTACGTGTATTAGATTTATATGATACATTAGTTAACTTAACCCTGAAAAAATTGAAAATTTTTAAAAAATATTTCTTTTATAAGAATTTCGATGAAGAATAAAGTTCGATACAAACTTAAGGAAATTTTACAGCCTTCTTCTAGGATACCTATCTGAAAAATTAAATAAAAAATGTTACCTTTATCACTTTAACGAATAGAATTTATGGTGTGTTTTTGATCTCCTGTATTTCTGCAAATTCATCTCAAATTGGTTCTATATTTTCTCAAAGAAAATATGTTCCCGATTCCCACAGACCGTATCTGCACTTTCGAACTAATTAGTATTAATATTTTATTACTTTAGGCTACATTATACGATGTTATACCATTATATCATTATTACCATAATTAATATTTTCATTTTATACACCGCTGATTTCTTTAAGGATGACGTTCCCAGATTGAGCGACCGATATTAGAAAGGGAAATGAGTAAATTTTATGCATTGCATGTTATTTCGTCATGATTTCCTTCCTACTTTCTCATAGAAAACGGGTAAAAAGGAGAAAGAGGGGATTTTGGCAGAGTATACGGGGGCTCCCGCCTCGACCGCACTCTGTCAGCCCCTTTCACCCGACCAAAAAGAAAGCCCTAAACAGAATAAGATCGAGACAGGTTAGACGAGTAGTAGGCGATGGCTCATAAATAACCCTCCGAGAAAAAGGAGGTCATCGGGGGATGTATTGAGCTCTTCTCAAGACCTCTGAGGAAAGGTCTGCAACCTACCGTGAGTGGGTCACGACTCGAGGGTAGTATAACGCCCCACCTCCATTTCTTTCGCCCACAAAAACGAAAGGGTCACCCCTCGAGTGAAATGTTTCGCCATTTCCCTACTTCCCTCCGTATGGTTTGTAGAGGAGGACTTCCTAGAGTTATGACATATATTCACCGTTTTCCCGCCAGTGACCTACGCGGAAGTGTTAGTACAGTTGATCTCTTTCGACTTGATAATGAAAATAAAAAAGATGTTAACATTAATTTCTGCTTTGAGGTTGGCGACTTAAATTAATGAATATCATGAAATATCACTTAATTTGTGTTTATCGCATCATCGTAATCATCATCATACGGAAGACAAAAACGCGATGTAATAAATAATTAATCTATATGCAGGGTTAGGTCAATGAGTGGCATAGCAAGGAAACTAACTCAATGGCTTCTGGTAGTTCTACAAAATTATTATTCTATTTTTACGCATTCTTTTTTAAATTAAAATTTTTTTAGAAAAAGATCAATAATTTCTCTAAGAAGAAGCTCACTACCTTATTTTTTCAAACGATTGCTAGCAAATTCAACTTAACCATCTCGGGAATGAATTGAAAATAAGAAAAGCTGCCATCTCTGTGGGCATAACTGGTACATGCATGATCATATATTTATGCATATCATAAAAATTCTCCAATTTTTTCTCCTAAAATACCTCTACGGCGACTTGCTATCTACTTAAATTATTAAATGAGAAAAAACCAAATTCTAAGTCCAGTTTTAAAATAAACTTGTGGATTTAGTCAGATTTTTGTTTTTTCTCATTCTATCATGAACCAGCTCCACCAAATATCGCTTGAACTAATTAATCATTGTTATTTTGCGATGTTACAGTCATAAAAATACCACAAATTTAGTTGATTCTGGTAAACTACATATTTTATTAATCATTTCATAAAGTATGATTTTTTAAATTATGGCATAACACGTTTTCATTTGCATTTGGGAAGACTCATAAAATGTTTAGCTATATATAGAATAGAAATATTTTTATAACAAAGAAAATATTTTTTATTTTCTCCATTTCCCAGCTCAGAGTTACGGGCAGTTCCGTCGAGTACTAGATTTGCACTTGCTTAGTATTAATTTATTCCAACTAAATACAACAACTAACTGCCTCACTATTAAAAAATTTCCAGCTTTGAAAAATTGTGAATCTAATGTGAGGAATTTTTGAAATTTTTAATCAGGTTTTCTTTTTTTTATTTCTAATGTAACTATTTCTTTAATTCATTACACCTTTATCACGAATTTGGTAATAAAAGAACCATCTTTTGATCTCCTTTCTGATTAAAAGTTTTACCCAAATAAAGGAACCAGTTCAAAATTACGGATATCATGAAATCAATTTATACCATTCACTTGAATTCATAAGAATTTAAATCTTTCTAGGCTAATCATATTTTGTTATCAATATAATATTCGATACACTAAGCTCTTTGAATGATAAGCTAAATAGCATAGTAATGTTAGGATATTTGTAAAGGTAAAATATTTTATAGCCTAATGAAGACCAATAGAAACTGAGAGTATTTTTATACCAGAAAGTCCAGACAGAATTAAGAGAATGCCAAAGCAAATGCGAAAAATATTTGGGTCATGATAATTTAACAAAATTGCCACTTTTAAGACAATTGAGTCATTCTTAACCAATACGAACTTATAGTAAATTTTTTCAAGCAAGTTTTACACAAAATTTTATCCTTGTGCTGTATAACTGAAGTAGGACAAATGGAAATTTTTATTAGAATATACACTAAAAGTGAAAAATTACTCTTTCTATTAATGTGATAATAAAAAGCGAACAACATGATGATGTCTAATTTTAATATAATTTTAAGTTACAGCGTAGAACAATTTCTACAGCTTGCGAAGGTATTTCAAGAACTAATACGCCCCCTCCCAGCTTGAACCCCTCTGCTGTCAAGGAAACCAAATAGGAAGGTGAGCGTGAATATCGTGACTCAATGGGCCTAATTGGCACTTTCTTTCGAATATATTGGTAGCAATACAACTACCGACAGAATATTTCTTGGAAGAAAGCTCTAGAGGAGCGACAAGCCCGTTCCGTTCGTGTCTTTCCAGCCACTTTCACAGCGCAAAGGGTGTCGGTATTGGTGCAGAGCTTCGCAGGGTGCCTCGAGCTTAGAAGGGACCGTTCCATTCTTTTCCGCTTCACGGACATTACGGATGTTTTCCCCAGAGGACATTATGTGCCACCGTAAAGTAGCAATGCTCCTTCCGGATAGAGCCAATAAATGCCTTCGGAAAAACAGGTGGAAGGAGGCGCGCTGTTTTGGTTCCCGTGCGTTCCGGTTTAAGGGATAATTGTGAAGAATGAATGAGGGGATGCTTAAAGAAGCTAATAGTGGTAATAAACCTTAATAAGTGTAATGGTCAAGGAAGGAATTCGGTTAAAAAAAAGGTGAAAATGTAGGACGAGCGTCGTTTTCCAAAGTTTGAACTTTGGTTCTCGAAAATGATGTATTGTTGACAGGCCTTTTCCTGGGGATTGAGGATATTTTTCTCAAAGAAATGGTTTATTGTCAGGCTATAATCGACGGAAATGAGCTTAAATCCTTATTGGTTCACAGGTTACTGAACAATTAGGTGTAGTATGAGTGCTTTACATGAAAATGTGAGTTATTCTGAGAGTAAGTCATGTAAAATGTATGGAAGATTTTTGATTAGTTTGATTAGGAAATATTCTAAGAGAAAAATAGAAAATTTTTACTTATCATTGACATTATCTTAGAGACTGAAATACTTTACAATAATCAATTTTGTTAATCATATATGTTATCAAACAAGGGGACTTCATTCAAGGTCTTGCTGTAGAAATGGATTACTTTAGCGTGAAATCCTACTTGTAGTAAATTATACTACGTAAAAGCCCATGAGCACGGTTGACCTGAAGTAAATCTTTTGTGTATTTTAAAGTCAGTACCGACTTCAGATATGCGATCGCTCTTAAGTAGTATTTGCTGGTGCCTCAATTATTATTTTGATATTTTTCCTTTTGCCACATACTTTAATGTGTTGGTATCAGTTACTCTTTCCTTAAATTACATAAATCTCGACTTTGTTTATTACTGCTTAACGCTACACTTTGGGTAGAGGTAATTCATTATTCGTTATTTTATTCATTTAAAGGCAACATCATGGGTGAATACCACCAATATTTAACTGACATACATTTCACGTGGGTCTATCTTTCTCATCGAACTCAGCAGTTGTCTTAGACCTCGAGAGGAGTTAATTGTAACCAAAAATTGTACTAGTATTACGTTTTCCTGTTTAATTCTCCTAATTTTTAATGGTAAATGAAAATTCTATAGCTGAGCTAAATAAAGGCTAAATTAGTACATAAGTAAAAGTTATTAGGTACAAAAATTCAATGCGAGCAGCATTCTCTTCGTCTCTTTTTCCTCGTGTGTTTAATCCTTTTAATACCATCCTCCATGAGATGGTAAACGCGAGGAGTGTCAATCTTCCCAATAAAATACTAGATGAAATACTGCAAAAATTGATTTTCTTTTTCTAGTGAAAAATAATAGTAATAAAAACTCAAAAGAAGGAAAAATGCTTCTTCCTATACGTCGTGAAGGCCTTTTTTTTTAGCGTTTGATGTTCATGGTGTTGCCGGTTATCTCCTGTGCCACTCCGGGAATTACAAAGTTGGCTACGCCGCTGTTTCCAAATGTGAACAAGCACTCCAGCGCTTTCTCTCGGAAAGTATTTGCTGCTTCACTTTCAAATCACATTCAAAACTTCTTCAATGTCTTACTATACCTATACTCCCACGTTTGCTTAATTTTTACAATTCACTTGTTCGGGACTTTCGAAGAATTCCGGAAATAATAAATCTTTGATTGTTGCAAAGAAATATTGTCATAAATCTTGCCACAAAATCTTGTTTCAATCCCAGTCATAGGCATCTACGAACTTGTCAAAGGAGTTAAAACTACATCCTCATGAAATCACCTCCAATGAACTTAAAATATTCCAATTCGTTGTGATTGATGCAGTAGAAATACAGTGATCGTAGTAACACATCTGAGTCAAATTTTACTTTAAGCTCCTCGTCACATCCAAGGCATACTACTAGCACTTTAAATTCATCAAGAGGGGGGTGCGGTCGCCCCTTCGGATCCACTAAAGATTGCAGCGAGTTTATGGAGAATACTTTGTATTAGAGTTCATATATCTCGATCTCTTTCTCTTCCATGGAATGGCGATCTCTATTTATCCCGAAGCAAGTCCCGTTTGGACACCTAACATTTACATCTGTGACAAACAAGCAAACTAGAAAATGTCTCTCTCGTATTTGTCCCGGTCGAAAGTTTCTCACGTTCTCAAAATACATCCGAAGAGATCGTTGAACTATGATTGCCCTCCCCTCATTTTGAACCCTCAACTCACCAGAATAATTTGGACGATAAGGACGGCCTCAGGGTCAAGCGCCTGGACTTCCTCCTTTGTTTTGGCAAAGGTCTTAATTTCATGTGACGTCACCGGTGACTATTTCAGCCCAGTGTTTATTTTCACACACCTCGTTTCTCTTTTATTCTAAAGCACGAGAAGGTTTCAGCCGATGTCGGAAGCAGATATTTAACCCCCACTCGCTGAATGATATTAACTTTTACGCTGACAGGGAAGCAAGGGATTTATTCTCTAACGACTGAGGTAGCTCTAAAAATACACGATCATTTAGTTTCCTCTTTATGATGATTTAGAAAACTCCGTTCATGTAGCCGCGTCTCTCTTAATTGTTAATGTACATTATGGTTCATTACGATCTTGATATAACTTATACACAGCCGTTAGGGTGGCATCCTCACCCCAAATTTTGGGAAACCCCTGGTCTTTGACATGTTTTGAGGCATGGTGGAATAGTCCTTCCAAAATGGTTTTAAGAAATCTCTCTCATTTCCTACGAGGGGGATTAAATCTCCCGAGACATCTTCTAAATAGATCTTAATCAGATCGAAGTATATACTAGTGCATCATAATAGTGCAATTGCGTAATCATGTATTAACAAAATCAATGCCAAACGCAAGTTCTGCTAATTAACTATTAATATTTGTCTGCTTTTCAATATTTTTGTTTTCATATACTAATTTAAATATAAGCTAAATCTAGCACAGAAAATGACATTCCAACATATTTCATTCCATCGAAAATTTTACGAAACATACTTTTCAAAAGATAGAATAGAATTGTTCTTCGGGGTAAAATGTCAATCGTTCTCATTATAAACAAATAAAAATTATGATGTAGTTGTGTACTCGAAGGAGAGAAAAATAGACCTTGCTTAATTTATTAGGGTTTTTCTCTGTATTTCTTGTCATAAATGCACTTAGATCTTCACTTCTTGCACCAGCATACTGTTAACATTGTATTGTTGTTGTAAATTCAAAGATTGCAGTGTTTCCCGTATTTCTATATATGAATAGAGACACTACCAAGAAACAGTCCGTTCTTTAGCAGTAGAAAAAATGTTCGCTCGTACATATCCTAGAATGACTTACAGCCATGGGATGGAATCATCCGGGGTATGGAGAACTTTGGGGTAAAAATCCAGGCAAAATTTCACGAACCGCAGCTTAATTTCCCAGCTGAGAGGGATCATATTTTCAATCCTCAGGAAAAATCATTTCGAGGTTCATTGAACTAGTAGCGAATATTGGAGGGGGCGATGGGGACTAATGCCTCCCTCTGGACTTTTGCGATAAACTTGGATGAGCCCCCTTCTCCGGGCATGCGATATGCTTGGATATGACGCGGAGGTGAAACTAAAAACATATAATAAGGTTCATTTTGTTTCATATTTGTAGCATAAAACTCAAATGAAAGATTTTGAATGGCTGGTCTTAGACATTAGATGGATAGATCATGCCATTTGACTGCATTTTGATATAATTATTTAAGGGAAAGAATTCTAATCGGGTAAAAATTCAGGGAAAACCTCATTATCTGCTGGTTGAAACAATAAATTTAAAAAAAATTAAATCACGAAAGAGTGTTTAATTTGAATATTCTAACTGTATTAGGAAAGCGGATGTACGATCCAGTTAGATCCATAGTCATTATAGACTATTTGTCATCAATTTTACAGCAGCTTAAATACTGCGGATACAGATCTATAGGAAATGCAGCTATTTTCTGTTTGGCAGTCATCTTTTCATTTTATAAACAAATGATGAACTAATTGTAAGAATTTTTACTACCACGGAAAGTTATTAAAAATAGTTTCTCTGGAGCTCTAAAATCATCATAAATAGTTACTATCTTTTACTCAGGAAGATAAACTCATTAAATGAGACAAACTTCTATGCATACATGGAAATAATTTTTTGTTTGTGCTAACTCGAAATTGCAGCAATGGTTGATGTTAGTAGAAATCTTTTCGTCTAAACAAGTTCAAGGCCCAGGAACATAAAATCCTTGAAGATTGTGTGCAAGGTCTTAAAAGCAAACGGAAATGGCAACAAAAAGTTAGCAAAAAACTGTTTATTTTCAGTCAGTTTACTGTGGGAGTTTTATGCATGCGTGAAGCAGCAAGTAAACATGCATGTCCACTGCAAGCATTATACTGCAGAATTTTTTTTCGATTTCCCTTGCATGTGTTTTACTTTCTCTCAAACTGCTTCTATGCAAGAGTATTTTTCTGAATTATATTTCAAAGGGTTATTCTAATAATCAATTACAAGCGTTAATTTAGATTTTTGCGTAAAATTCATCTCGGTGACAGAGTCATATTATCAAAGATTCAAGTATCGCGTCAAATAATCGTTACTATTTTAAAGAAAACAGCGTCAATTTACATGACTGACGATAACATTTATTCGTTATGCTAACTAAATCATAGTTGTATTCGACGAGGACCATTATTCAAGTCTTCTTCATTGCATTTACAGCATAGGAAAGAAAGACTTTTAACTCTAAAATAAACTATGTTCTGAGGAACAATTTTGAATATTTATCAACCTGATATGAGTTCACTTTTTACTTTTTTACCAGGTATTATCATATATTATGTCTGCAAGAACGAAAGGAATGAAACTGTTCATTTGATCGTTAAATATCATTTCTATCCCCAAGTCTTATAATGATTTATTCAATCATACTCAGCTCAGTCGTTACAGAACTCGAGTAAAGCAATTTAACGGAAGCTAAATTTAGCACCAGAAAATCCAAGTTATCTTGACCGATTAATCGATTTCCTTTGCTTTCATAATGGAACAGCTTTTCCTGAGATAGCTTTCTTTTTCTTTCTTCCTGGAGTTCGAATTGCAATCCTAACCAAGGACACTGAGTTGCGATTTTTTTCCCGAGGTGCTGCGAAACGTAGAAAGTGAACGGGAAGAGATCCGTGATCCCGATTTCGTCGCCTTTTGTGTGAAAAATAAAGAATTCTATCTTTTTCCTTAGCGTGACCAGGCAAACCCTCGCCTGTTTTAGATTTTCAAAACAAAACAGAAATGCATTAGTTTTATCATCGAGGAAACACTTGAGCACAAAAGATTTTTAACCTTATTTTCAAAAGATCATGAAAACAACTCATACAACAAATAACTGAGCACTCATCAACATTATGAGGATTACCATTTTTCTTTTGTGTTTGATATGTAGCCCTCTCGAAGATGCTGTCGGTTGGAAGAGTCGAAAGGAGAGACCTCTCTCCTAAAACCAACCACGTCAATTTTTTCGCTCTTTTCTCCTTCTAAAATCTTTATATTTCTCTATGATTTATATATTGCACATATTGGTGCAATTTAACTTATAAAATGGACATACGCATCGACGCGATTAAAGTTACTGAGGGAGTGTAATTTTAAAGAAATTTTTTAAAATTTGCGAAAAGATTTATAAAAAATTGCTATTGTTGAACCAAATCTTTATGGATATTATTTTTACACTAAATATCAAGTCCTCAATATAAATCCCTCACTTGCTTGTCTCAGTGACTGAGTTGATTACTGATGAAGGCGAAGCTCTTATTGCATGTAATTATATAATTTTAATTATGCTTGCAAATTTAATCATTCCAATTAAGAGAAACTTTTAAGAATAATTTTCATTACTTCGAATACTTAATAATTAGTTATTCCGCAGAGGAAGATTACTGTGTCAAGGCGTAACTATCGACTATCATGGATTTCCAAAAATCTAGCAAAAACTCGATTCCATGCCAAATAGGAGAAGTATAACTGATTAACTGATGTACGTGAAATGCTAAATATACTAGGACAACAAAAATGTTTATCAATATAAGCAAATATTCCCCTGTTTTGAAGGCTCAATAAGCTTATGAACGGTATGAGATAGTTTTTACCATCAGCGAAAGACCATTTTAAACTAAATTATTTTATGAAATTTTCTCGTAAAATGTTTATTTGAACGAATATTGTTTAATTGCTGAACAATGTTATCAGTTTGAAAACTACTAACCAATGATACTAATAACTCTGTGGGCCTTAAATGTACAAATCGTATGTGGAAATTTAGTGTTGTTTTATTTCATGAAATGGAAACTGAATTATCATTAAGTCATGCCTGGAGCTATTATGAACTTTCCTTACCGTTAAAATAAAGTCCCCATCTGCATTAATCATTCTATTGCAAAATTCTATGAGTGCAATTTACTACGACACCACCTAACCGCAATAAGCTTGGGAGTTATTGAGAACGGAAAAATCTCCTCGTGATGTAACAAAAGTCATATTTATGGTTGAAAATACAATTCTTATACGGTAGAACTGGTTCCGCTCATAAGAACGCAAAAAGATGTTTTGGGGCATAAAAACGACCCTATGATGGTAATGGTTGGCGCGTACCTTAGACAAATCAAACAAAAGTGTTTCTGCGAACTGGAAATAGATTCGCTTTCTCTTCTTCACCCCCGCCGCCACTTCCGCGTGCGAAACTCTGAAGGTCGCAGCGAATTTCCTCGAAGTCCCTGAGCGAGGATGACATGCCGTTCGGTACAAAACACGCGCCTCCCGCAGAATCTCTTTGAAGGCGCATGCCAAACATGCCACAGCGTGGGAACCGGACAAGATGTACGCACATCGTCCTTGAGAGACACTATCACCGGAACAGAGCGCTTTTCACATAAAAGTCCTTGAGTTAGCCGAGGCGTAAACAGGAGACGCGCTTCAACAGAGAGTATTGAGGTTGACATACGTGACCGTTTCTTTTCTCTCCCACTTTTTTCCCTCCGTTTCATACCGATGGAGTCTGACAGAATAGCGAAATTGCTCCCAGATTCTGCGTAGTTATATTGAAAGCGAGAGAGTTTTTAAAAACGTTCACCGCTAAGGTTTCCACTTCCATACCTAGGTGAATGGAACATATTATTTATTATTCCTATGGTGATGGATAGGAAAACGTATGTTTCATTTATGTTTTGCCTCAATCGTACTAATTGCTATGATAATATCGCACGAGGGATGAGTGAGGATAATCGATGACGTTCATTTTGGTTTCTCCTTATTGAAACCTTAGAGAAATCGTCGGGTCATTGTGCTGCAATTGGACTTTTCCACTTCTAACATTCCGGCTGAGTGAGGAGAGCTAAAACAACTACACACTCATTCCTCATTTGTTAAATAAGCTTTATTACCTCTCTGTGTGGTACGTAAACATATAATTAAGTCCCAACAGTAACTTATGGGAATCATCTTTGATGGAGGGAAAATACGTAGCGAATGTTAGTATAAATATGATAAATGAAAAGATTTCCAGATATTGAAGTACTAAAAGAAAGTTAATTATTAAAAATAATACATAGGAGATATTTTACGGGAAATATTTTTCATTAGGCAACAAATGATTCTTCCATCTCCAGCATTATTCATTAAATTATAGGTGCCAGTTCCACTGGCTTCAATCTATTTGGCTCCGGTAAAAGAGATTTAAATTAACTCTACTTCATAGGCGAATCCATAGAATGATGAAATCGCTGTTTCTTCAAACAATCAATTTTCTTAGAGCATTAAGAGTTTGAACTCAAAACTAACAGCATAGTATATCTAGTTTAATTTACATTTATAGGACTTAACGGGAAAATATACGTTACATACGTACTTTAATACCTAACTGCATCGAATAAAAGCATTGATATAGTTGTTCCTTCAATATGACTATATAAGATAATAGGCTAAACTACCCTCATGGCAAGTTTTTAGAGGTGCACTTTCTCATTTTCAATTAGTTTTCAATATTACTGTAAGCTACTTGCTATCTTATGATTTAGGTCATTAATCCTTAAAATTGTCAATGCTCGAGCAAACGCTCACCAGCTGATTTCAATTCATTATTTCAAACGAAATAATATGCGTACGTAATAAATTTTTATTGGCACTTAAAATGGAAATCTGCTGCAATGATGGATAACCTCACGATCTCAACGCTAAAAAATATTCTCTCACGAGGAAAGTCACGTTTTATCGTGAGAGTTTTCTTGTACTGTTGATAAATACTCTCACTGTCTCATTAATTTATACGTATCTTATCTGTGTTACATGTTATCTCCTGCCTACAGATAATCTAAATATATACAATCGCGAAGGCATTTCAATCTTAGAGTGATCATGAAATTATGTATTTGTCTCGAAGTTTTTCTTTGTCTCATCGTTTAAAGTCCAATTAGAGACTAAGGTTGACAGGGATGTAATATTTTGTGCGGTAGAGAATAATAAATTTATATCAACTAAGAAACTTTGCCCTTAACAACTTATTTATCAAAATTTTTCTTTGGTATAATAAAAGTTAACAAGAAAGAAATTAAGAAATATATTACGTCTGTAAATGTAAATAAAATTATTATCATTTCCTTTAAAAATATATGAATAAATCTATTTCTGGATTTTTTGTTCCAAATCATTGATTGGATCTAAGGAAGTTGCAAGAAACTTAGCGATTCTTAAATATAGATTTATCAATTGATCTTTAATACATCTGTCGAAAACAAAGCAAATTAAAGACGATTCCTTTTGGTTTTAGAAAGAAAGAGAAAGTTTCTTTCTACAAATATGAGATCAATGGTGATAAAATAAAATTGAATTTTATTAATCACTGTCACGACTTATTATGTTCAAGAGGTTCTCCGTCATCTCCAACTCTTTGATAAACATAGACGGATGGATTAGAGTCACATGGTTTTTGCTACGAGTTGTTTTCAAATTGGCAGCAAAGTAGAGAAACCTACTAAGTCAAGGTTAGCCAAGGTGATCCTGACATTGAAATCCGATTATTTTCCATGACAATGTGCTTACGAAGTGAGATTTTGACACCCTTAACTGTGAAAGATCGACCAATATTCATTCGTTCATTATTGTTTTAGCTTATGAAAAGCAATCTTAGGGGACTCAAAATATAAAAATATGTTAACATAAAAAATTCATGCGATGAAAGATTGTCACTGTTCATATGAAATAGAATATTTATTTGTGCGGGTACAAGATATTTAAATCATATTATATCAATTTATCATCTTATTGTGTTGTGACAAGTGGGCGTTTTACATTTTTTCAACTACTGAGAAAAGCTTATATTCGTGTAAATGGTCGAATAATTGAATTTTCTTTTAAATTAAATTCCTTTCAAAAAACAGGAAGTAGAGGAACATAGAGTATTCATACAGCTAACAATAACCTCCTGTAGTCTATAGTAATAAATTTTGGCTATTGATTCGTACATAAGAAATCAGGAAAAAATACTTACTTTCTTAACTTTCTTCTTTATAGATTCCTCGCATTACTTCCTTTAATATGGAACTGAAGCACTGATATGTCGATATTTTTCGAGCACAAGATTAAGGAAACTCCTTATCAGCGATAATTTAGGGTAATAAACGACACAAACCTGATCGAATTAACTGATAAATCCATTTATTTATTTAGAAAATCTCTGATACACACATCACGTGTAAATTACTTTCTCTCATTTCATATAACCATCAGCGATCACTCAAATCATCGTCGAGAAAGAAATTATTACTACTTTAACCCTTCTACTTTTTCTTTGTTACTTAAACTATTTCTATTACATTTACCTCATTCTTATTACTCCAACTGAAACTATTGTAACGTATAAATCACAGCTCACATTCTTCCCTTAGCTTATCACTCTAAGTGAATTGTTGTGCATGCGTGTTTGTTCCATCAGGGAAATAGTAAATTCCGTTACAAAATATACCGAGAGATACCTACTTTCTTTCCTCTCGATGAACTTTCATTAGTTGAAACATATTTCGACACCGTTATCAAGGCTTCTCTGTATATTTCACAAAAATCAATATGTGTCATGTTGCTACAGGACGAGTCCTGCAAAAATTAATAGCTTACACTTCCTTTTTCAAACTGTTTATTCTATTGCGCTTTTGTTGGAACTTATACACATCCACATGTATATTTTCACTGCGCGACTTCTTCCACCAATTTAATCTTTGTCTATAGAGAACTGGAAGGAGTATTAACCTTTCTTCCTTTCCATGACAACAGCCTAATTACTAGACTCACTGTCTCACTTACGTTTTCTCAAATCCATTTCCTATATGCACTGTTCTATGACACGATACAAACTAAATTAGAAGGCCGAAATACTGACAGTCACGTAATAGATGTTATTCTCTTTCTTGTTTCTAGATATATCCTTTGACGTCAATCCTGTTTTTTTGGCTAGTTGACCTAAATGCATTACTAAGGAAAAATAACAGCTAAGGAGCAGTCAGTTTAATCGTACACTGGAATTTTTCAGCCTTAGCGAGATTATACCAGTTGCTCGAAAACCGGAAAAAAGAGGATAATGAGCACTTCAAATCGATTCAGATTATCTCATAAACTATTACTACAGGTGCATCAGTTTCAGAATTTATTCAGCAAGATGTACGCAAACGAGATAAAATCTATTAGAATATAATTAGGGGTACTTACCTAAAAGAATTTAGATGGTATACTTTTTAATAACAGATTAACTGCTAATAGAAAGCTAAAACAGATTTAATTGCAGTTTAAATGGTAAAGAAAAATATTTCTTTGTTATTTGTAGTTTCGACGAAGGAATGACTCTCATTATTATTCTGCCTATTGGTTTACTCCGTATTCGATGGAATTTCTTTTTCAAGTGATGGCTAGTTCATCCATTGCGGTCAATCAATGAAAGTTGTCTTATCTGATATGAAACGTTTTCCACGAAGAATTTTTAATTCACATAGCTTAGCCTATTAAATTAGATGCAATGCTCAGCCTAAGAAACTTGCCTATGGGCAGTTTAAGACCTTATGAATATATCGCCAATAAACTTTTAAAATGACATTTAGTTGTGATAAATTTAGTAAACGTATAGTGATCGTAGAAAAACTTGAAATCAGATTTTAATTCAAGCAACTTCGCCCTCCCTCCCTTGATGCGACAATGGCTTAAGAGCTCTTAAATCTCCAATTCTCTTTCAAGTAGCCGTAGGTAACTCTTAAGTGTTTTATTCTTCGTTTCCATCCCACCCTCGATTTGAATATGCAGGAACGGATATTAAATCGATTAAGAATCCTTAAAGTCTACGTTATTACAATATTCTTTCCTTTTCGATTAGTTTTATGGTTGATTCTTGTCGTATGTAATAGTCACGTAATCGATTAATTTCGTGATAAAGGGCTTCAGGATAGTCAAGACATCACCTTTGACCTTTGTTGAAAAAATTTCCAAATGTATATAGAGTATCAAAGCTACCTTTTGTTGATTAGAGATGTATCGATCAATCATCTCACAAAGAAAACAAATTTGAATCATTTTCTGAGCCAGAATTGAATCATTTCCAATATATGTAATAAATATTTATATATTCATGACATTTTCGAGATTTTTCTTTGCGATTAATGAATATAACCATACTCGGCGATGCTATGTATATAGAAAGTGTAACAGGAAAGAAAACAGATCATTATAGATCTAAGTAGAATTTTTGAATAAGAAATTTTAGAAAAATCACTAATCAAATTTACAAGAATAGGTAAGTTGTGAATATACCAAAGTTCTTGATTCAGAATTCTGAGAAAAATTCTTCATTTTAAAAATCGGGGAGCAATCTAATGACTTGGAAGCGA
This sequence comes from Pachydiplax longipennis, assembly GCA_036926295.1. NCBI lineage: Eukaryota > Metazoa > Arthropoda > Insecta > Odonata > Libellulidae > Pachydiplax > Pachydiplax longipennis. The sequence goes on along the minus strand of JAVFKF010000004.1, from coordinate 15,420,444 downwards.
AATTTTTATGGGGCAGCGTGTCAATAGAAACAGCGAGCTAGAGTCAGAAAGAGAAATGGAAAGAGCAAGAGATTTAAGAGCAGTAAAAGAGAGCGTAGCGAACGCGAGGAAAAGTCCCTGGAGAGAAAGAGATGTACGGAGAATTCCAAGTTGAAATATAAGCCAAAAAGAAGGAAATGGGAAGGTCGGAAGCTTGCGGGAAAGCGAGCAAAAAAAGCTGGGGAAAGGAGCGGTGAAGGGAAAAGAGACGCGGTAGCTTATGGTAGCAGAAACTCTCTTTGTTGTAGAGAATGGGAGAAGCTGTTAAAGAGAGAGCGAAGTAAAAGGGAGTGAAAGAACTGTTTACGATTCACTCCCGCTTTTTTTCCTGAGGTGTATGAAAGAGCGTGAGTAATAGGGATATTTGACTCGCATTGTGCCCTCCTTCCCTTCCCGTGCTTTCCCTTCGGTGCCTCATCAGCTTGGTCGTCCGCTTAAGAACATAATTGCTACCGCCCGCGAGCAAGCAGATCACCCAGCATTAGAGGGCATCGTAAAATCGGAGGGCGGAGATGGAGGTCTTTCTCGGAAAACCGATTCGCTTAAAAGGCTTTGGTATTTTTGTGGAATGTTTTGGACTTGAAAGACATGACCTACTAAAGTCGGACCTATGCCGTGGGAGGTATTTTAGAGAAGCTCTGTGGAAACACGAGGATGACTTTCTGGTGGGGTGGTTGGCTTGGAGGTCCAAGAGATGCAATAAAACTCTTTGAAATCTGGTGGAGAGGGAGTCTTCATTTGGAAAAGCATACATCATAAATTAGAGATCATAAATCATTGAAATGAGGTAGGAGTTTGGAAAAAATTTGGTTGAATTTACTTGCTTTACTTTCTTTGTTATATGGACGAACTAATTGAACCACTGAATTTCAGTGTGTGTGAGGAACAGTTTTAGACACAAATCGATGTAGATGACTATCTTAATAAGTTACGGAGATCATTCGACCAGTGGAATAGTTTTATTCAAATCTCATCTTATTCTATACTTCACGTATGATGTCAAATTGTGCATGAACATATAATTAACCCCCAGAATCATCTTTTTCAGAATTATCTTTTTCTATAGATAGACTTAGGGAATATTAACAAACATATAGAAGAATATTTTCATTTGGCGAAAATGATTCCTTTATATTTAGCATTATTACATATGATTTGCGAAACAGAAATTTAAGAATGAGCTTATGCGAGCGAAGAATTATCGATCCAATAAATGGTGTCGATCCATTCGCTGATTGACCAGAATACTTATTGGCAGAAACTCATCGTTGAAATATGAAGCCTATTTCTAGTTATTTATCTTTTTTACTAATTTAAACCGTAGTATAATGAATTGAGAAAAAATGAAGAAAAAGAAAAGGATATGAACCGCATCTGATAATTTCGTGAGATACTATTTCAAAGGATAGTATGATCAGTTTCCGAAATTCTAGCAATATTTCTTATTGGAGCTACAATATTTAAGATTACTTTACGAAAAGTACCTTCTTCTTAAACAAGAAAACCCCAATTCAAACAAGAGAAGTAATATTTTTACTAAATAGAAAACCGAGCAAGGATCAAAGAAAGTTAGGAAGCTGAGCCTTTACCGGAAACCGTACTGTCGTTTTAGTTTTTAGCTCAGTCACTTTTAAAGCAATATTCCGAAAAGAGATATCAATAAAAATTTGGGAAAGTCCATTGAAATTGCTTCACGAAAGGATTTCCTTCTCTACGGAAATTCTCATTTGTATTAACAAAAAAATACTCTCCACGTCAGATGAACATTGAAAGTTCTCTATCACATTGAATACATTCATAGGAAAATAGATCAATATTTCTGCCGGTCAGGTGGTTGTCTTCCGGTGCTGTCGATGAACGCGAAACGAGTGAATCCAATCCCATCCTAATAGGGTTTGAATTTTGTGGTGCATGCAAAACTCGGATTCAGTCCGAACAGCAGCGCTATTACCCGGTCCTAGGTGGAGCAGAATTGCATAAGTCTCTTTCCATGGAAGCATGGAATTTCATGGAAAAAGCTTAAGTAATTATGAGTCAACCAGTGGCACAGAGAGGGGATTGAGGCTCACTCAAACACCCCCTCCTCAGGAGGATTAAGTTCTTAAAGGAAGATTTAATACCGACCCCTGAAAGGTAGACATTTTTTCTTTCACTGTTAGGTCTCGGACCCTCCTCCCTATAGAAAAATCCTAGCTACGCTCCTATTCATTACTAACATACATCTGCAACCAATTTCTGAAGTTCCTCATTAAAATAAGTATATTTAAGTTTAGATACTCATCGATTTAAAAAAATTAGATTTAGTTACACTTCTCTGTTTATAAAAGAGAAAATTTGATATGACTGGTATCTTTTCCTCTGAATTTGATACACTCACAGTACCACTATATACATTTTATTCGCCTGAATTTTATTCACTATCTTCTTGATTCTAAATTTAGAGTATGCAATCTATGCGTAAAAAATCCTAAAATCCAAGAGAACATTCTAAAAAGCAGTGGAGCCCCTCAGATCTTGTCTCCAGAAACTTCCAGACTAACTCTAAGAACTCCCTAAGTGAAGAGTCGTTCATAGTCGCTCCCTTCTGTGGATTATCCTATGGCAAGACTTCAATTTTTGATGATGGTTTTAATTGGAATAAATAAATATATTTACATAAACTTTGCGTCGTTAATTTCACAGGAAGTATGGTAAAATTATCATTTAATACAGTAAAAAAGCAATTAAGCTACAAATGATGATTGACAGGAATTGGAGAATGTTTATTTTTTAAGACTTCACTGAATTAGTTCGACCATAATAAGTACCAGAAAACATATTTGTTGGCTTTATGACAATCTGAAAATTCTCCTTTATTAAAAATGCCTTTATAGATTGAGATGGATGTTAATTCCTAAAATCATCAATGCAATAAATTTGTGCTGTCCAAAAATCTCTTACGAGTATCATTATCCACTTGCTGACCATAGTTAATAAAGACATCCATTGCTGGTTTTCAACTCCCTTCTTGATCAACATATTCTATTCTCTCGTCGTTAGTTCTATGAATGACTCTTCTATTGGGGAGGATTCGAACCCTATGAACCCCCTCTTAGCTTCGCATATTTCCAATGTGAAATCGTCCACTTCGGAAATCTCCTAGATCAACCGCTTCGTTACAAATTTGAAACCTATCCCCCATGTTAACACCAGTTTAACAGGCGTGATCCGAAGACTTACGCGTAAGTGAAATGTAAGAGAGAGAGTGAAAATGAGTGAATAGTTGAGGGATTCACCTGCATTTTTCCTCGGGTGAAGCGTGGAAACGGGGCCAAGGCGAAGGCGCGGTCAGAGGGGTATTGCACTTGCCCACAAGGTCAGGGGCGTACGCATCCGAGCGCGTGCGCTTCCTCGAATCCTCTTTTGTCCCTTTTTTCGAAGCGCCTCTGTTCGTTTCCTGGAAAGGCCTATCGGAAGGGTTTCCATAGGGGCGAGAGTGAAGCGAATTCGCTCTTTGAAAGTGAATGAGGAGTGAAAGTGAGCGGCGGGAATGAGAATTTTGCCAAAATGGCTTACGAGTGACAAGCGTGAATGATGACGACCTTCCTCCATACGTCAACGTGCCCATCTCTACGACGTCCCACTGAAAGAGCTTCTGGAACTTACCTCCTTTTTCTCCTAATCCTCCTTCCGAGCGGCTTTCTTTTTCATTATTTTTTGGTTTCAAATCAGCTTAAATCCTCTTCTCCACTCATTTTTGCGATTTTTTCAAATTTCAAAAGTAATGGTAATCATTTTCCGTAAAATGAATAAGTCATCAAATGGTAACTCAAAGAACATGTGAGGTAGTAACTAGTTTTTGCTAAGGAGACTACATTCGCCGCATACGTAGACAAATTTATTTATTTATCTACGTAATGGCACATAAAATTATTCAATATGTAATTATTAATGGGGATCTCTCGTTCGTACTTGATTCCGAATTTTGAATCGTCGTTGAAAGTCGTCCTTCGGCGTGTGGCGGGGGGTGTAAACACCGAACGTTGAGATACTATTTTAGTATGGTGTTAGAAAGAATAAGTCCTTAAAACGACTTGTTCTAGCATTTATTTCCATATTTTACGCTCGCTTTTGGATCGGCAGAATTATTCAATCTCCAGTATCATCTCAATCGTCATCAGTCAACCTCATACTATAAGTAAGAATCAGAAAAAGGCTAAAAAAGAAAACGTTTAAGACCTTTTCTCGACATAATATCATGATTGAGAAAATACAAATAAGGTTATTTCGATACATCAGAACGTGGTTATTTGCAATAGAACAGCATATTAGTTTATTTTCAATATCAAATCACTTTCAATATTTTAAGCTAGCAGTGTATTATGGCGGTAGAAAATCGTTCGTATTTATTCATTTACAAAATGTTTTCATTGCTAATAATTAATTTTTGATAAAGATATCAACGGATATAATTTCTTATTTTTTCTCATAGAAAATTAAGCGTTGAAACTCCTTGTATTTTTCATGTATTTTCTTAGACAGCGGAATTAGTCCCATATTTTAATTTGATATTTTTTAGATCTAGTCGCCTCGTGCCTCCGATAATGTGAATCCGTCCATCCGTCATAATGAATACTTCACTTATACTGAATGAATACTGAATTTACTTCTCAAGCAATGAATTTACGTCTGTATGAAAAGTCATCTTTAGGGCATATCGCCATTCTCCATTTCAGACGGTACAGATTCGGGCAGCAACAGCTCTCGAGCATTTTTAAGCCCACCCGTCTCCAAAAATCCTCCGCACATGACCACTTCTCTATTTGTCTCCTCTGCACATTCTTCTTCCCTTTCCGCCCGTTTCCTCCCTCGCACCTGCCCTAACCCTTTACTTGAAAAGCGAGCACAATGGCTTCGAGATCAGTTTGTTGACCATTCGCCCGCAGTGCTTTATCCTCGTGCGGAGTCGGAGAAGGCGTATCTGTCACCCGCTGCGACAAGAGGGATGGAAAAGGCGAAAGTTGGTGGTAATTTAGTCGAAAGCGTTACCGGACGACATCGAGAGTGAGGTGGGAATAATTTACGAACCATTGTGGGGAGACGAAACGGAAAGAAATAAGCCGCGCCTTCCATTGGCGAGGGCAATCTTAAGGAGAGAACGTTTGAAAAAGTTTGAACGTTAACTTTTTGGCATCTAAAATAAGGCAAGGTCGCGTTTCCTTTGGGACTAATCTAGTTTTCTTCACAATATTCTCTTAACATACGCTCCATCAGGTCTGTCTAATAGGTTCCCTTTTCTAACTCTAATTTAGCAAACTGTTGAGCATATAAGTATCTTTTACTCTCTCTTATCTTCCTGTCACTTCTGATTTCTGACAGCATGGTGGAGTGCAGAAAAAGGGTTTGATGATGACTCAGTTATACATAGAGAAACATCAAACGAAGAAGTTCACACTTCTCTATTAAAAGAATTATTTCTTATTCATATGTGATGCAAAAATGACAATTACAGCTTAATATGATTTCTTCTAAACACCAAAATTACGCGTGTATAAGCAAGGGAAGAAATATGAATATAGTCGAGTCAGTTGAATATTTCGGGGTGACTCTTACAAATAACTTAAACTGAAGCACACATGCGCGAAAAATCCACGGTACAGCAATTAAAAAGCTTGGATTTATGAAGGGTATTGTCGGTAGGTGCTACGAAAAGGTTGGAGAGCGATATTATTTCACGTTGGTCGGGCCCCATCTGCGACAAGTATGGTATCTGGCGAATGAAAGGTGTACTCGAGGAAGTGCAGCGCAAGGCGATACGTTTTGTTAAGAAATGCTATGGTAAAAAAGCAAGAGTTACAAAGATGGTCTTAGACCCATTGGGAATCAGTGAAAGAAGGGAAAGTAGATCCTTGGTTCCTTGATGCTTGATATGCTCCTATGCTTGATAAATATCCCAAAATATTCAGATTATATACGTTGGTAGAGTACTTAATCGTATTATGCGACTTCCTGCTGCTATTCGAGAATGAGCGTAAAATAAGAATAAATGCTAAGAAAAGTTGTTCTAAGGACTCATTCTTTCTGCAAACGATACGCGATAACAACAAGCTAAAGGAATAGATGAAATGTTCGGGTTGACACTCCTTGCTACATGCTAAAGGCAGCTTACTGAATATTTATGATGATGTGGATGTTAACTACTTCAGGACGCAGCAATTAAAGGAGTGTATATTATCAAACATCGAAAATTTTATGAATGCCTGAAACTAAAAATAGAGGATAAGATATAATTTTAGTCCTCGTTTCACTGGAAAGACGGCAGAAGAATGCTGAGTATGGGCTGGGCGGATACTTCCAGTGGCTTTTTCACTGTTCTTTTATAATTTATTTTCTGTCTTATTTCATTTTTATATTATCATGATAACTTTGCAGTAAGGTAAAGTAAAATGAAAAAGTTGCTTATTATTGAGATAGTTTATGTAAAAGTAGAAATAAAACATCAAGCCTTTGTCAGTGCAGTAAAGAGATAGGTGATGAAATATGTAGCACCGACATAGTCCTGACATTTAAATATTTTAAATATTCGAAGTAATCTTTATTAGAAAACTGAAAATTAGGATTCACTAGTTGAAAAGATTTTTGACTTCGAAAACGGAGAAAGTTTTTGATTTATTAAGGGACGGGGAAAGTGCGGGTTGTTATGGAGTACGGCGAATTGCTGGGAGCGCTGTAAACAATTTCTTGGAAATGTTTGGAAAAGGTCGGAGCTCTCGCTTTCTTATGGTTTTACTCGACCACGTTGAGCATGCAGCCTACTTCGCCTCTCCATACATAATCGCTTTAGGTATTTTTCGATGGCCATGATTTCAGAATTAAATTAGAGCATTAATTTCAAGGGCAGTACCTTTGTTTGTCACAAATATATGCATGCTAGAAGAAATAAGAGTTATTTTCCTCGGTCAATTACCATAGGGAAAATCAATGGGTACTCCTGATTCTTCGTCACCTTATATTTCTCAATCAAAAGTGACAGTGGAAGAAAAGTTGCTCTCATCGTCTTTGAACTAGTAAGCTTAAGCAGAAGCGTGACAATAAGCTGAAGCAGCTAAAAGTCACGTTTCTTATTCGTTATCAATTCAATTGATTCTGTAATTAGGTAAAGTTGAGTTGTTAATTTTATTTATATCCGAAGGCATTTTACATCCCATCCGGTGTATGGCAAATGTATACTAAAAGCAACATTTTTCTCTATAATCATTATTTTCTGGGTTGTTATCACTGGATACCGAAACTCTCGGAGTAGTGAAATGCATTATTCGAAGTAAACGAACAAATTCGAGTTCGAAAACATTGACATTGATCTAAAGAACAACTTTTATAAAAGTAGTAAATCGAGGAATGTTTTATTACTTCTACAGTGTTCAAATAATTGAAGACTTTCATGTTTAAGACAATCATTTCATAGCTTCAAGAATGGAAAATAATATAAGCAATATGAGTAATATTTTGTTACATCGTAACGTATTACTTTCCTATCGATATACTTTGTGATATGACGTTAGTTACAATTCATATATTTTTTAAATTTTGATAAGAATAACCATCGATATAACGTATTATTATTTGTAAATTTATTGTGTCTTTATTTACTCACATTTTCGGTACAACCATTGTTCCAAAACGTTGTAAACCTTTGTTCTTTGTGAGTGGAACGCCTGTTAAATATTATCATCACCTTCTGTGATAGTAATTCTACTATTACTGGAATGAATCGCATAGTTTATTCTTGACCGAATATTGAATTTCCAAGTCCTTCTCGACTTCACGGAAACATTTAGGCACAATATAATTCTCTCCTCTTGCCACTTAAAACAGGACATCAGGAGATAGAGAGGTGGTCTTATGGAATAATTTACGACACTTCGCTCTAAACGTCTATCCTAACTAAGCTGTTTAGCTTAATGTTCTAACCATCAGTTCCCTTCATGAATTTAAATTACTCTTTATTCATGCAAATTAAGTTATCATTTTGGACTACGCTGAAATGATAGGCATCTCGATGAGCCTCAGGCGATTCCTCATATCTCTTAATCATGTAGTCAGCATTTCTCCTCACCAATTATTTTCACATTTCGCTTTAATGACTTGTTGACAAGCTTTTTGCAAATCTAGATTGCGTCAGTGCTCGATCAGGTGATTTTCATAGCAAATTAATGGATTGAAGGCGTCGATGAAGAGAAATCACATATTCCAGGAATCGCGGTGAAAATATGTCGTGCGAAATATTTTCCCCACACTCATTTATTCGGTATACGTTCTGCTTCCAATAAAAAGGACAGATTATGGAAATGAATAACCTACTTTTACGTCTTTTCTCAGCGTAACTGCACAGTGGATGGCATTCATGGCATCTGAGATTATCAATCTAAAATTGAAATACCTCTTGTATTTCCGTTCAAATGGAGAAATTTACTCCATATTTCATCATTTAGGAGGAACGTAAGTGCATTTGAGATGAGGATATGTTTCACAAACCTTTTCCATACAATATTGGATGACAGAGTTGCCCAGGAGCGGACATCTAGCGAAGGATTCCCTAGTACGAAATTTCCATCTTGACCCCTTCTCAGCTTCCGCTACCCATTTGATAAGTAGTCATTTATAAATAAAGTGGACGCAACTAATTTTTACCGGATGTATTGTTAGCTGTTTGCATTATAAAAAAGTTACCTTTTGTGCATGGAGTCCCTTCAAGGTGGAACTCCGAATGCTTGGAATCCACGGAACCTCCATCTTTACTTGCCCTGAAATTTTCCAAGGATATTTTTAAGGAATTCCTTGCCCCCCAACCCAGCGCAGCTAATTACGAGCTAGCAATAAGAGCTGACTGTAGAAAATTAGTGCATTCTATAGAGAAATAACAACAAAATTTAAGTGTGATGATTATGTGTGCTAAATTATGCCTTCTGCTGACTTTTGAAAGAGAAAATCGTGACTTTTTCAGGGATTTCTTCCTGTGATTTTACTACCGGTCACCGGAAGTATAGAGCCTTTTCTTTTGAACAAATACTCCACATTCACGACATAATCAAATAATAATCTTCTTCCAAACTGAAAGATAATTCTAAATATTCTTAAAGTAATATTTTAATTCCTGAAAATTCGTGACGGCGAATCAGCGGCGGTAAAAAGGCTCCCGCGGCGAATCTTCCCAGTTCCCAGAAAGTTAGGGTCACCCAATCCCTGCCAACAACCCAGTAAAAAGGGCTACCTAAGTCCCAGGAGCTCCCTAATTGTACCCTTGTGTTGTCCTTAAACGCCATTTAACTATTTCTTAAGTTAAATTCATGATATATTAAGGAGGAGGAAAGATTACCAGCGTCATGGACTTACGAGTATACTGCATGTAATTCCTTGACGAAACGCTGTTGTTGCATGGGCTGAATAATCCATTTCGAACTTTAGCTAGGCGAAATTCCCGAGTTCAAGGGATTTAAATTAATTTATGAATTTTAGGTCTATGTGGGCTATGATAAAAAGATATAATTTTTGGTACGATTTTCTCGAGGATTTTGAATCCGGCGATAAAAAAATCGTTTGAAATCAACATTGAGCGTTTACGTATTTACCCTGAAAGCTGCTTGTTATGTATAATAGGACTGAATATGATTTGAATTGATTTCCCTTTCATGATAGTATTAAGCAATGGCGATGAGACGTTTGGCGCCACTTTTTCCCCGCAAAGATAGTTGGCGTCAGTGTAATAGAGAAACCAGAAATCCTTTCAAGGCAATTTTACGCTACCGCATTACGTATTCAATCTTCGCAACAAATTATTTATTTAAGCTTAGAGGTCGAGGAAAAGTGAAGCAATCTTAATTTTTATTATTATGTAAAGAAGTTGCAGGTTATGCAATAGAAAGAAAAGTATGCTGATTTTTTATTAGCAATTGAGGAAGCATTAAAAATTGTTTGGACTTAACTAAAAGGTGATTTATTTTGTTTAAACTATAAAGATCTCAATATATGATGTCAGAAAACGAAGTAACGTGGTTATAACCATCCAATTGCAGTCTTCGTATTAAATCAGTGCTGTTGATATCTCATCAAGATTTCTTGTCTAGCGTGTCGCCTTCAGTTCATGGTAGCCTCGGAGAAAAGATTAAAGTCTGAGTTCATCAATAAAATAGAAGGTTTAATAGATAAATTTTATTGCCAATATTCTTACAAAATCTCTCTTAAGTTATATAAGGAGTTGGCGTGATCCGCAAACCACTTAGCCAGACAATACTATTGCATAACATTTTAGTATTAAATCATCATGAATTATATCCCAGTCTGCCGATGACGGATGTTAGCGGTGTAAACAAATTTCTCGACCTCAAATTCTTTAAAATTAGATATTTGATTTCCCAAACAATTCCCTGTAAATTTATTCGTTGGGCGAAATGGAAATTACAATGGGAGTACTTAATATTTATCTGGTGGAACAATGATTATAAATTTAAGATAACTATCTGATGATTGGTGCAATTATCGATATAATAATATTCTCAAGCTCTCTCTTAGAGTGGGCCATGTGGGCGGTATGTTTGGTTTTAGCGAAAGCGGTTCCGGGTTCGATTCCTGGTGGGAAATGCTGTGAAGTAACCACAGCTATCGACTGAAGACTTTTAACAATACTACTACTATGCGTTTGCTAAATGCCTCCATGGTTCATGACGGAACTTACGTAAAATCGAATTCAAAGTTGTAATAGTTTAATGCATAAAATATAAATGTAGTTATCATAAAATATGCAAACAGGTCTTCCTCAAATATCTCTTCTTATGAAAGCATCTCTTTTTATTAAAAATATCTTTATAAGATCCATCGTTCATTTTTACCATTTATCATCCATCTGCCTTCCCCGAGAATTCTTATGCGAACATGAATGAGATCGGATTCAGCTCCTTCGTTCAAAGGGATTTCTATTGTATTCCTCCATTTATGACACAAGATAAAGAATAATGCATCCTTCATTTACTTTTGATTTGCTTTGTTATTGACTGTGATAGCCTGTGAAATGTTGAGGGATGAAAGATACTGATTAATCACATTCGTTCCGATTACTCCTTATTAAATGCTATAAAAAGTGTTATCGGAAAGGTCAATACGTTAAGTCTTCAACTGTGGACATTCTGACTCACTGAAGACAGGAAAAAGAAACTATAGTACCTTGTTCCTCATTTTGTATAGACAGTTTGATTCCCTATCTAGGAATTTTTATAGGTAATAGTTTCGGTGTGGAGTTAACCGATCGGGGCGGATACTTGCAATCCTATTTTCATTAATAGAAAAATAAAGCTATGGAAAATATTTAGCGGGGTTGAAACCTTGGCGCAAGACGTATGCACGACCATAATGTTACATGTATATACTTATATATTTATGTACACGCTTGTAATTATCTATGTTGATAGCTTTAGTGTATACAATCATTAACATAATTCTTGTTCTCTAAATAGTTAATGATTCGGAAAAGTTCTTTAAAACTTCTCGTGTAATATAGATAGGTGGCTGGAGAACTAAACATATAGTAAAACAGAAAAGCAGAGAGTTCCCTATATTATACAAGAGAAAGAACATGTTTCGCGTAGTCTTCGAAGAATTTTTTATTACTCCACAATAGATATTATCTGAAGAATCTGGAACATATATAATAGATAATAATTCCATATTAGCCTTACATGAAGGATCTCTATTTCTTGGGTGCGAATGGCCTGATAGCTTAATGCGCTTGCTAGTATTACATTTTTCAAGAGTTAAAAAAAAAATTAAGCGAGAAATGTCAACATTTGGGCAGCAAGAGCGAATCACCTCTACCTCAAATTCATCCTTATGTAAAAGGTGACCTTAAGGCGACGGCTGAATAAGATTCAGATGGAAAAAAATTGGAGGCGCCGGGTATCGATCCCGGTACCTCTCGCATGCTAAGCGAGCGCTCTACCATCTGAGCTACGCCCCCGATGATTCCCTCAGGAACTAAATGATTAAATATTAATTTTATTACTATGATTAAATTTATAAAAAGGTCTTCTAAATCATATAGTGCATGTAACGGTGAAGTGTTAACCAAATATTACAAGGACGCCAACTACCAGAACACGAACCAATTAATTAGAATATTTTATTCATATTATGATGCCCAACTTCCCTTATCAGAGCCGCCGCAAAGGGATTGCATTCCTCAGACGTAAGCTAATTAATTTCGCCTTCCACGCCCAAATATGCGATAAGACTTTCAAAACGCTTTAGCCGGAAAATGAAACGGGTCGTTTGCATTCGGTCTTCTCGACGCCTTGCAGTCGCTCGCATGTTTGTGAGTGGCGAGACTTTGAGGAAATGATGGAATGTTTGAGGAGTTTTTATCTAGGATCAAGGGAATGCTGGACTGGATCGCGGCCAGGAGGCGAGAAAAATAGAGAGAAAGAGCATTCATTTGGCTCGAGAATCCGTATCATGGTTCATAGCCACGTGCTTGGGAAAATTCACGGCACAGCGGAAAAAAAATATCCTAGGTTCGTCGCGATCGCTTATTCAAAGTCGGTCAGGCTGATTTCTCTATGCAGAACCGCTCTCATAAATGTCACTCGGGCTGGAATATTTGCATTTTTTTAAAATGGGCGTGGCCGAGTTAAAAAGTGAGCTGTACGCTTTTTCCCGCAACAAGGATGATGACGTGTTGCATCAACCGATCGGACAAGTGCCGATGGCTGTTTTTATGCTCGTTTATTTTAATTTATTTCAAAAACATGATGCTGGATGAAGTCGATCGTTTATACACTCGCTACCTTGATAATATAGCTGGTTTTATGATCGTTATTTTGGTTCACAATCAATATATTAACACCAAGATCGCCTTCAAAGATATAGCCACCCTGTATCTTCTCTCTCTCTTTTTCTCTGCGAAAGAGGAATTCTCTTTGTTTACTTTTTCTGCTCTACTACTTATGATGCAAATCTTTCCGTACCTCCGAAAAAGGGTTGTTCCACTTACAAACTTATTCAAAAATCTTCGGCTTCTGTTTTATAGCATAATCTAATCGTTTATTGGCAATAGAGTGCCATGTGTTTTGTTAATATGTTTCAGCATGTAAATGACTTTACCAATCTCAGTATTCCAGCTTAGTGTTATATTTATTATTATTATTATCATGGATTCATTTCATAATCCCTTCTTAGCCCTTATGATAAAAAGTATACCTACCTTTTATTTTGCTGAAAATTAGAAAATACGCGGACTGCACCGGGTTCTTATCTCAAATTATTATTTATCGCAGCATATTTTCTTATTGCGCTCTTTAAAAGTTGGATTAATGTGCTTAATATTCTCACTCTTCCTTTATTTTCTGGGAAATATAATTTATACCGAGTAAATGTTAGTTAAGGAAGATTAATAATTAATAAAATTTTGGAGGCGCCGGGTATCGATCCCGGTACCTCTCGCATGCTAAGCGAGCGCTCTACCATCTGAGCTACGCCCCCGTACATTCCGAAACAAATATTCCGTGTTTATAATTAGATTTAAACCTACACAGAAAATTAAAAAAACGGGAAAGATTGTGAAATACAACGATGTATAATAAATTCACCGGTATAGGTTTCGTGATAATTATTGTTTTCTAACTCTCATTAGGCTCATGCGTCAAATACTGTTTTCTACTGAACACCATTTCCCTTAATAGTATTTTGTTTATTAGCTTTATTTTTCTTTTATAAAATTTTCCTTTGCCTTCTTCTTTCTTTTCTGCAATATTCTTTTCATTACTTCTCATCAACTCTTCATTTATGGCCAGTCACTTTCTTTGTATCTGTATTTTTTTCTGCAATCGGTCTATCAATTTCCTGCTATCTCCAATACTACTATTCAATTTCCTTTGTTTCTTTTTCTTAAGTTACTTTCTCTTCGTTACCTCTTACTACGCTAAATCCGAATTCTAGGAATCTTATTTAGCACTCCTCCCAATTATCATACCAATGTAATTATAAATTCAAATCAAGGTGTTTTTCTAATACTCCGCAAATTTTTCTAAACAAATTTTTGATTAATTCATTCAAACCATTTGTTTGCCATTCATTTCAAATTTGGCTTCCTGGTTTTCTCGCTTTCTTCCCGAGCATTGGCATCGAATTTTAAGTAGATTTTCTTATTGATTCGAAACATGTTCTTAGGTTGCGTAGAATTTACACATTAATTACGCTTCTTTGACCTCGCCTTGAGTAGTCTATGGGACTCTGCTCAAGTGTTATATTTGCGAATTAGCAAATGTATAACAAAAGGCAATATATTTTTTAAATAATCACTATGACAAATCCATTAAAGTTACTCGGACGCTTCAGAAGGGAGGATGGGAATCTTTAGAAGAAAGAAAATTCAATGAAAGACTTAATTTGCTTCATAAGTTTAGAGAGAGGACGTCCACAGAAAACCGGTATTATGCGCCCTCTTTGTTAGATAGTTCGCTTTAATACTGCGAGGAAAATCAGAGAAATAAAGTAGTCGAGTCAAGAATTCATTTATTGCGAGAACGATACGCGAAAGTAATCGCTTCGGAAAGTAGAGTCATAGTGCATTCACTCCCTGCCACAAGCTTAAAAGAGGCTTGCAAGGTATATTTGTATATGTAGATGTATGAACGGGTATTTTGATGGTCTTCGAGGTTAAATTAGAGGATAGAATAGCAATGGAAATCAAAGAAAACATTTGATTGATTAACTTTTAAAAAAATCCTCACTGCATGCGGAGGTACTGGATACCGACGATAATGTATTTAGAAATTATCGTTATTAATTATGGTTTGTTGGCTTGCAAAAGTGCAAGGTTTATATTATGGAAAGAGACTTTAAATATGATTATTTAATTAATAACATTTCAAAATATTTTACACCGTGATTAAAATTTCTACCTGCAAAATATCCTGAATTGCGACGTTTTCTTTAAGATGATGACTGAATAAGCTTCAGACGAAAAAAACTTGGAGGCGCCGGGTATCGATCCCGGTACCTCTCGCATGCTAAGCGAGCGCTCTACCATCTGAGCTACGCCCCCGATAACTAAACTTAAGAACTTAATGACTAAATATTAATTATATTACTACGATTAAATTTATTAAACGTTCTTCTAAATCATTTAGTGGATGCAAGTCATTTTTTACATGAACGTTCTCGTGATTTTTCAATGTACGGGTGAGACGTAATCAAATATTCCAAGGATGGCAACTACGAGAATACGTATAAATAAATAGAAAGATCAATGTGAAATTTTTAGCGGTAATATTTGAATGATAATGGAATTAAGAAAAAAATGTAAGAACATAAAAAAAATCTTTAAAAATCTATGAAAACGCGCATACATGAAAATATATCAACTATGTTGTATATGCAGAAAAATAACAAATTATATCTGTACTTAAAACCGAATTTTTTGGTTACGCCTAACTTCGAATTCTTTCCAAAAGTTGCGAAAATGAAAGGATATTTCAAAATATATTCTGGGACCTACTTGTTGGGTACCCCAACAGAGACTTTGCTACACCGCAATTTCTTAGCGCTCGTTTGTTTGTTTAGGGACACGGAAATAATTAAAAGAGCCCGAACGGGTTCAATGAGGAAGAGGAAACAAAGAATGCAAACTTCCGGGCAATTTAAGCGTTTATGAAGCAGTATCGTCTCTCAATGGGAACAAGGCTATGCCCGAGGAAGTAAGAGGCGCAGGTGCTGGGAGGATTCTCCATTATAGCTTCACAGGTTTGCCGACCAATCCCAAGCCTCTCGTCAACCGTCCTTGACCTATATTCCCTTTGCCTCTTTGCCCACAGCACTCGGGATCCATTGTTGTCGCAGGATTCCCTCCACAAGTCCCTCCCGATCACCCCAAGGCGGTCAAACCGGCCGATTCCGCTTTCCGCTGTCTTATCCCATAAATGGCTTAAAAAGTGCATTCTCGAGCTTTTATACAACATCTGCCTCAGCCGAGCTTTTTTTCTGCCGCCACAGTCTGGCGTCTTATCCAAAACGGCGCCTTCTTGGAACCTCCCGAAGATTGTGGTGATGAGGTTATTTTGCTGTTATCTGACTAATATACCTTTTCCCTGCCATAAATGGACTTTGAATATTCTACCTTTTCCTAATTAGATCCCTACCGTGTTCTCTTCGTGTCTCTCGACGAGCTAATACTTTTTTCTAAAGTAAAAATGCCCATACCGTCTCTCTCGGATACATTTACATTATGTTTATTCTTGTCTTGGTTACTGTTTATTTCTATTATGTTTTCATGATGAAAAGAGACTTTGTACTGCGAAATTTCCACATTACACGCTTTTCCGCTTCTGCTGTCCATTAAATAATTTTTTAATAAAATTGATTTTTGGCGCCGCGAAAAATATATCGATATATTGCTTGCTGCTTGGAATATTGAACAAATACCTTTCTGTAAATAGGGCCCATTAAAAATGGGGCTCGGATGCTTGTAATTTACGAAAAACCCATCTTGATCGGCCCTGGCTATAAAAATCAATTTCATACAAGGTTTTGAGGACTATTGACTCTTGGTATGAAATGCCACGAATTTACCCTCAATCCGTCGAATTTGATCATCTTAGCTTGATCTCGAATTATAATGAAAAAAGCTATTTTTATATTCGATTTATCCTACATCTCAATAAAACATTGAAATTTCCTTTTTTAGAAATAATAAACAATGGAAAAGAACTCTATATTATTCTTGGAAAGGCTTCAATAAGTAAACAAATCCAATTATTATAATCAGTACTTTTTAGGGTGATTTGCTGTTTCTCATACATGGTAATAACTTAGTTAATTAGTCTATTAATCTTCTAGTCAATTAGCCAATCTTTAATGACTGCCATATTTGTCTCGCGTGACATTTGTGACTCTTGTTTCCAAAACTGATTCACACATATTTGATATAGCAGAAAGAGAAATGTTTAGTATTTCTGCTTTAAACTAGTTCTGGAGAATCTATTTAAAATCGCTGAAAGGGCGAGTGGCAAGCATAAATAAGCCATCGAAAGAGAAGTTGGATATGAGCGATTTCTCTTTGCCTTCGGCAGGAGTTCCAATTTTAAAGAAGTTTAAATAATTATAATCAGCGTGGGAAACTGGTTACCTACTGGCACATATAACGGTTTGAGAAAATTTTAACGAGGAGACGCCTTCGATTGAAAAGTGCTTTTACTGCAGTTATGTTCGCAAAATTAATGAAACGAAATTTTATTCTCTTTCGAGAAATTGTATTTACAGTGTTAATTGACTTTATGTTGCTGCCCAAATTCTATTCAAGACCTATGTTGGCTTAATAAACTATGAAAATATATTCATGATAGTGAAGGTAGGAAATATCTTTCTAATATAGCCATTAACACCATATGCCTCTGTATTTTATGTAATTGCTGTAGATACAAACAACTAAAATTTCCTTGAATATATAACCATCTTAGTCCCAAAATTTATTTACAAAATAAATAAATATTAACAGATATTAAATTCCTGCGAAAAGATTGTTTCAAATTTCACTGAATCAATTCCTTTGGCATCGTATACTAAAATGAGAGTATATAAATATGGTAAGATTTTGTTGCTGAGGGATTTTAAATAACCGCATCTACCTTCTCATGCTCTAAACATATGCGATTCTACCTAATGCGAATCTTCTGATTCACAGGATTCTACTTTCTTCCCTACTTCAGGTAATAAACGTAACATCAGGCTAAGTGTCCATATTTAATACCAGACACTGTCTACCCACTAGTTGCCAAACCGCGACAAACCAGCAGGTAAATAGGAGGAAGTATTTACTCGGATATAAGCGGTCAATACATAGGAGGGAGCAAGCACCTTTTAGCCTTTCATGTTGTTTTGGACAGGCGAACACCGCGAGCGCAGAACAATCATTTTTAGCTATTTTTGGCGCCGTCAACCGACGTCTCTTGGGGAAAAGAAAAGCACCGCTCTTTCCATTAATCCCATGGGCAGCTGGGCTCCAAACGGTACGCAAAACGTCCCCCAAAAGCATATGTCTTTTACGGAAAGATGAAATCTTCCGTCAACATCGAGGAAAGGATTTGCAGACTCGGAAGTCCCGTGAGGATGTCCTCTACCTCTTTCCCTTTCTTTCCCTTCATGTTTGCAACAATCCCGGGGAGCTTTTATTGTTTGGCTACCTGGTCCAATGACCGGAAGCCTGTACTCTCGAAAAACACTTCAGCCGGCGAAAAATAACGGGCGCCTGCACTATATTGGTATTTATTTCCCGTTTCTTCACCTGCTGAAGAAGTACCGGCACGTGGTTTTTGAATAGAGAATGTGGAGGATGCGGAATCATTCTCATCTGCCTTTTCCAGCGGTGCATTCATTGGGATGTTTATGTCCGGGGATGGAAAGCAAAGCCGTTCTCGGCAAACGGTCAACTCTTTCGTCTGTGTGAGGCGTCTGCAGTCGCCGGTCGAAATTCCTGTTTCGCAGTGACTACATAAGATTTTAAAATCGCTCAAGAGTTTGGGCGAACGCGAAGCTTGTGTCATTGTCTTTTAAAGATTTTTAGATCGGATAACGGATATTACGTTGGATGAAGTTTAAATCTCTGGGTTTGACGATAGGTACTGCATAAATCTCGGAATACTTCCAGGAATCGAATATAATTGGTTTGAATCCAGGAGAATTAGCGACTGAGATTTCGAGTCAATTCAAAGACTTTGAGTCAATTAAAATTATTTTGAATTATTCCTTAAAATGTATTTGAGCTTAATGTATATATAATTTCAATTATACAGTCTTTCTGATTTGCAACCTGTTAACAATTGCTCTACCGCATCCTTCAATATTTAATTATTGATTCTTAAGAAGTCGGAGACAAAAAAATCTTTTATTTTTCCATTCCCATAACTTCTGCACGTCGCCAACCAACGTTTAATATTATACGATGACGAATAGTAGAGTTACGGAAAAAGTCATTATTTTGGTTAGGAAAACAATCGAAGGAAAAAGGACTAAATTGATTTGGCCACTAATAAAGTATGTGGAATATGTTCACAAAAAGAAGACGATTTTGGCTACCAAGTATGAGCAGAGGGTATAAGTCAGCATACATCAATTTCATAATTTCTTGAACTATAATTTTAGGTTATTGTTATTGCTGTATTGAAAGCAATTATTTATGTCAGTCAGCACTTTCTACGAGCTGCGTTGGGTTCGGTTGTCGGTTGGGAGCAGGGAATTCTTTCAATAAAACAAAACGTTGTGCAACAA
This sequence comes from Pachydiplax longipennis, assembly GCA_036926295.1. NCBI lineage: Eukaryota > Metazoa > Arthropoda > Insecta > Odonata > Libellulidae > Pachydiplax > Pachydiplax longipennis. Next base: position 15,401,118 of record JAVFKF010000004.1, on the reverse strand, counting down.
ATTACTGCATTTTTCCTTTTTTCTATGACTTTTTCCTTACGTTTGTACATTCTGAGAATTTTTTCCTGTAATTATTATACGAATTCGTATTATTCACCCCCGAAACAATGACGCCCCGGGCGATCGCTTGCTTCTCAGACTACTGTATTGCCATATTTCGAAAGTCTTCGTTCTTCTCCGTTTCATTTATGGCGAAGGTACTGGAGAATTAGTAGGCTATAAAAATGTTTCGATTGCACGCTTTGCTCCATATTAAATATTTTAAGGTTTTTCGTCACCGCTGTGCACCAAGATTCCGCTCGGTGCGACATCGCGTCATTCCACGGCCTTCCGCGCCCTGCCCTACCGCAAAGTGTAAAGATACAACCGTTATGTCGCAGCAGCAAGGGTAGAGTGGCCTTGTGGTCGACTCCGTGGGAACGCAGAGACAATTTTTTCCGAGAGAGCAAAAAATGCAACCGCCACTCGTGCGCTATAAGTGAAACGAAAGAGTTGTGTGATATTTAGGTCCGACCTGAATCCTACCAACTGCAGTCAGGCTTGTTAATACTTTTGGTCGTGACGATGAAACTCGTATCGCTGATGAGTCATTCCAAAGCCAGTTCCATCAAGAGAAGAAATGAATATGCCCAATAAGTATTATGTTGGCGCAGTTGGGCGAGAAACAAATAAAAGCCATTTCAAGAGCCAGACATAGAGCGAAAAATAATCACAGGATGAGAGTATTAGCAAGATCCGTAATGTGTCAGTGCATACGATGAAATTTCCCTCTCAACCTCAATCGATGAAAGTGTACAAGTACTCATTGTCAGTAGAATATGTAGTCATCATTAAGGAAATACATTTATCTTTTATTTATCATCATACCGTTTCGAGAGTAATGATTTTAAGTCTATGAAGACTTTTTTATCAAAAAATTATAATTAAGCACATTTTATTTGAAAATAAAATTATTGAAATAATATTTAATTCAATTCATCCTCCTGATCAGTATTATAAGTAAAGTAAAAATAAAATTTTAAGGGGTAATAGGGCTATAAAATACCCCTCTAAGATTTTGGTTTTGAATTTTGGATGCAGGAGACAAAACGTCATATTTACCAATTAATAATACCTTATTTTATGTATGCACTCAGTACGAATGGAGCGGTTTAATCATCTCCTTTGAAGTCGGTTTCAACCGATTGAAATGTAAAGCGATGGAAAGATTTACAAGTGTTTGGTTACTTCCTATGTAAGGAATCGCAAAGGTCAAGCAGTCAAAGGTTATATAGCTTCAATCAAACCCGGTACGTTTTGTGATACTAGATATAAAACTAGAGGAATTAATTCCGCAAATTTTGAATAAAACCGTTTTAATTCACGCAATAGATACTCGAAAAATCTTCAAAATTTGGTTTCTATCCAAAACCACTCGTATATATTCACTGAAAATTGTGACCAGTAGAACACTATCTACATTGCGTGTATTTTGCTGAAATAAGGAATTATTCCGTGTAAAAGATTCGAAAGAGATAACCTCGACGCCTCTAGACTATGACCATCTGAAATCTACAAACCTTTTATATCTATGGTGTTTATCGGGAGAAAATGGCATTTTTTGCGGGTAAGGAAATTGGGTACAAAAATTACTATTACTTAAACAAAAATAAATATGGAAATTTTTCTAAATCCTCTTCAGCAAATTTCTAGATCCCCACCCAGTTATGAGCTATTGAAAATTTATATGTGTCAGAATGATATATCCTTAGAGTCCTACTTTTCGTGAATGCATCCCTAGAAAGCACCGTTGCTCTTCGGTATAGTCACTCTAATGAAGAAAAATGCTCCCACGGTGCTCCGCAAAGAGATCTTCATTTGAGTCCGGAGAAGTTTGGGCGCGATATGAAACCAAAAGGTAAAATGTTTCTCACCTCTAAGAGTATGAGTGTATCTGCAAATGAGAAAGTCAAACGCTTGGGGTCGTACTCGAGCACCTTGTGATCCGTTACTTCCGTTTCTCTTTTATTTGACCTAGCACCCACTGGACGCAATTTCCTCTTTTATCTCCCTCGGGCTACAGGACCTCCCTAGAACTCATAAGGATCGACTCGGAGAAGTAAGAAATTAGTAAATGAGAGTAAACTCAGTGAAAATAAGATCTATATATCCCAGATATAAGGAAGATAAAATGACATGACCTTCGAATCATTCGATTTCTTAATACTACAATGTTTTGGTGGTATTCCGCGTATTTTTCCGATCACCCAGGTATTTTTACATTATTCATGTGAAATCAAGAGTAGACATTATATGTTTACATAGAGTTAATTGCTGTTCTAAGGGTCTGTCCTAGCCATTCTACTATACATATACATACTAATTCGAGTCTGGCGCCAGGGATGGATTTACCATCAGGTACTCTAAGAGGTGTCTGAGGGCCTTTCCGTTAAAGGGGCCCAAAGGAGACATTTTGTCGTTTTTTATGGTGAATAATCTCTCGGCGGGGCCTCAAATCGGTCCTTACGTCTAGGGCCTGTGACTGCTAAAATTCGTAAAAGCAGTGTTTTTGTTTATTTCGGATTCATTTCACTTGAATTTAGTTGAAATCATTTGAAAGGGAAAGAAGCCGGCTTTTCCCCACTATATATTCTTTTGATGATTGAAAACTTAACATTAAAATGTTCTATGTCTTTCTATTAAAATGTCTTAACATTGAATACCTTACTTTTCATTTCCCCCCTCCATTTCATTTCATAAGAAAAGAGTTCGATTCGGCTATGTCAGTGACTCACTACTTGTCTTGGTCATTCATTCACTTATAGAAATAGATGGTTATTCAAAAATAAACTATTCTATGATCATTCTAAATTTCTCATCCTTATAACAAGGGGGTTTGAATAACTGGTATTCATACAATAACAATATGTAGATGAAAGCAATGGAAGATATCATAATACAGGCCAAAGAGTACTTTAAATCCTTTCTACTTTCCTTAGCTCGTTAATACTTCAAATAATTTTATCATTTAATTTTCAAGCGTTGGTTGAAAACAGTTTCAACTCTTAATCGATGTAATTGGGATTCTTCCTTTCATTATACGAAAATATCGAGCGGTGTCCGGCTACATGGTCTTCAGGTCAGTGACAACTAAATATGCTTTCGATCAGTAAGGTTCCCAAACAGTTTATATTTCGAGAGAGATACCATTAGTGAAATTTTTCTCGGGGCGGTTCCACCTTTAGTTCGGCTTCTTATAAACACGAAGGAAAAAAGAACATCCGCATGGGAGAGATACGACTGAAACGGTTCCTTTATTTCGTAATATACGTATAATTGGTGCCATATATTATCTCTAGTCGATAACGGCGATGGAATAGGCTGAATTACACACTTTTTTCAAAAATATAGTAATTAAGGATTTGATTTTATAGAAAGGTGTAAGTCAAATGATTCTCAATTCTACATGACCTCGTTCTAATGACCTCCCTTGATTTATGGTTTCGACAAATTCTAAATATCCTCAATTTCTAGTTCTTCCGGGAAATTTTGGACCGGTTTTCAGTTCTGTGTTCCCGATAAAGATTGGAATACTAGCGGTGTAATAGAGATCGCTGGCTCTATCATTTCAGTCAAACTTATAAATATATGAAGATATTCACTGACACGGATTCACGACGGATTGATGTTGGAGTAATTATTAATAATTAACCCGAAAGATTATTTATGGTAGTTTTGGCTCGAAGAGAATCTTGATTATCCTGCTATATTATTTTCAGATCAACTTACATCACAAAGTGATTACTGTTCCAACTCTTTGAGCATTACTATATAAATATAGTTTCATGCGGGGAAAACCTTGTTCAATAAATAGATTACAATAATTCTTTGTTAAGAAAGTCTTAACCATACATTGCACGCATAGGATAAATAGCATCACTTGATAGCACCCTTTAAGTCAAATATCAAAAGACGGAATGTTAGCAAAGATATCGATATTTCCTTAAAATGTCTATAGCAATTCCTTAATATCATATCTTCAAAAATTAAAAAAGCGTTTTAAAATTTCAGTCCACTAATCTTGAAACAGATAAGTCTACATGAAAATATTTGGAATGCAGAATAGGGGAGGTATGATAAAATAGTAATTATAGGCTCTTTCTAGACAAATACTCAAAGTAGTTTTGTTTCCTTTCTCAGAAATAATTGCCCCGGAAAGCGTGGTTACAAGGTAAAGCACCATTAAATCTATCATTGCTTTATTGCGAAAAATCGTACTCTCTGCTTATGATTATTTGATGTTTATATATTCTCTATCTTGCACTCATACCAGATTTTCATAGTTGAAGACAGAAAACTAGATCTGTTATTAAAACTTGGAAATCTCACAATGCATTGCATTATTAAAGTTACGTCGAGGAAATGTAATAGGAAATAAAACAAGATTTTACGTTGAGTATGGGGTAAACAGTTTGTCATTCTCGGAATTTATACAGGTTACAGGATACCAACAGATAAAAGTTACTAGTTCCAAAATAAATTTTTTTGGAAGGGTACGACCGATCTAAATTTTTTAAATTACCAGCCGACGAAAAGTGAATCCATTTTTGACAAGAACGTTGCAAAGAAAGAAATAGTAATTTATTTATATCTAGAGGTGTATTTTTTATTTTTCACGAATGCAAAAAATTAGTTTGAGTGAGGATGAAATTCATTCATATAAATAAAACATCATGTCGGCAGAAATGAAAAGCTAAATATTTGAAGTTAAACAACGATCAAGGAAACTGAAGTATAAATAAATCTCTTGACGCAGGTGAGATTTAAGTTGTAAAGAAAATTTTATTAGCTATATTGGGGGTACATCTCTGACATCTTCTGGAAAAGGCGACTCAATTTCCAGTCACGTTCTCAGAATGAAAAATGATATTCAATCCAAAATGAGGTAGAGTAGGTAGAGAAAACACTAACGCAATCACAGATAGTCAAGAATAATTAGATAACTAAAATTATTAGAATTGAAAACTGAGAGTTCTCCCAGGTTACGGAATTAAAGAGGAAATGTTGTAGAAAGCTCTCTGTACGGGAACTGTTATTATCGGCTTGCAGATAAACTCATAGCAAGTGCTAACATAACCTGACTTGTAAAAATCATAGCAGGAGTATGATGAGAATTAGAAAATGACGGAGAATGGGAATCTGCTTAAAGAATTCAATTTTGATGATTAGCCGGGCATAATGATTTAAAATGGAAGAAAAGCAAGAATGTACTCGTTATGGGCCAAGTTCCCTTTCCCGTCATTCACATCGTTAACCTTTATTTACAATAGAACTTGCTTATTGCCTTTAGTTTTTATAAATAAACACCTTTAGAACTAAAAGATCTCTCTAACTTAGATATTTAAAAAATGAGTTTCGTTGAATCTTATGGATTTTCCACTCTGATAACTTCTTTGATTTTTCTACTAACATTTCATTTTTCATCTGTTGTATGATTTTTATGAATAAATTCTTATCTTGTACTTTTTAAGGAAATTATTCAAAGTGAAAGAAAATCTATCATTATCAGAGAAAAATAAAATGGTAATCTAAGTACTTGAAGTATCCGAAACTCTAGAGTTATTCGCTGAATTAGGCAAAAGGACGCGTAAATATGGAGGGGTTTATCCATGATATCTCTGCTCCGTGAAGTAACTCATCTTAGGCATAGCAAATTTGTTGACGAGCCAATCGATAAAATCAGCGATTTTCCCGTAGTTAAAGCCGTTAAAAATGAAGCGAGAATTCCGATGGCACATACAAATAGGGTAAAGAGCGATATAGATGGAGTGAGATGAATGACAAGATAGAGAAAAAGACAGTGGAGACAAATGAGCCGTTCGGAAATAGGCCAATGAGAGATGACTCAGTGAGATGAAGCAAGGGCACCCACGCCATCTTCAGCACCCAACGCACTCTTCTCCTACGTGAAGATAATAAAGACCAACGATCCTAACATAACGGTGTTCCCCTGCACAGATAGCATCACTTGCCTTGGTGAGGGTGGAGTCTGTTGGTGTGGGGAAAGGTGGCCAAAGAGAAAATGAAGAGAAAGCGGTGGTTGAACCATTGGGCTTTTTTGAAGGACCGTTGGAGCAGGTGCTCTTCTTCATGGGGTCGGGAACCCAAAAATCTTATTCCGGTAGTTGCCTCTTCGAGGAGTTCCCTCAAAGGACCTCAATCTGGAAAATATTTGGTGATGCACCGATAACATGAAAGTCTGCGTGAAAAACGACGCGTCAAAGCGACGAATTTCAGGGGTTTTTTTAAGTGATGATATCTGCGTTCCTTGATCGCAAGCGATGTATATTTATCTATCAGTAGATTCAGGAATATTATGACCGAGTATATATGATAATAATCTCATAATTATTGGGCGATGTGTACTCTTAAAAGGCCACTCTAGCGATTGGAACTTAATCAACAAAATTACCATGCCTTAACCAAGATTTGAACTCAGTGTTGCCAAGCTAACTCGTATATCAATGCCGATTCATATTTCTAATAGGACATCCGCTTTCGTGTATTACCTATTATAAATATAGTGAAAGGTTTGTTGATTCTTACTCCCAGAGTATTGCATTATCTGAATTGCATTATAACATAACAGCTTAATCATATGCGAATTTTCGTGTTAATACCTCAAATTCATCGTTTGAAGCAGAGGTACACTTATAGAAATGATCTTCAGTCCAAGGATCATTTGTAACTAACATTGTTTTTCTTCTATCAGATCATCAACAAAAATGTTACTCGCAATGAATGGAATATTTTATCAAATTTATCGCATAATATGACTACGTCAATAAGATTAGTATTCTTCTTCGATTTCAACATTATATTTTTAATTCTACTTAGTGATGAAAAATTAAATGAATATCCTTGAAAGGTAACTAAATTTAAAATATGGATTATAAATTATACAAAAATATAAAAATAATAAGTATGCAGTTCGTCAGTAACAATTGACAACGAATCAATTATTTCAATATGGGAGGTCAGAAAAACTTCATGCTTATAGGCCTTGATTTTGGTGGACGATGTCATTATTCATCAGATTCTGTAACATCATTGGTTTTTATTGAAATATGCATAAGTTGAACTACCATCGACCGTAGAATATATTGTAAAATTTTCTTTATTTCATTACAGCCTTAAGGCACTGAAATGATCTTACAGTGTCCATCATCCATCTCTAAAGATATCGTTTCCATCGCGACCAAGAATTACATTAATCAAATATACGTAAATAGTTTTTCGTACAGTTTAGAACAAAAGACAGCATCTCTTTCTCACGACCAAAATTTCTAGCCGTCCAATTTTTCTATTTCTACTTTGCTCCAAATTAACTCCTTCCTCACCAAGTAGGACTTCCGTTATGTCCATTATGATACTTCTTATGCCAACACTACGTTGGACTGAATTTCTTCCCCTCTATTCCTAGCATCAATCTTCTCTATTGACCCGTTCTTTTACAGCTGGTCGTTGGTTGTTCATACTTTTTGGTCGTTTTTAAAAATAAAGCATGGCGAACGCAAAGCCGTTTACAAGGAACGAGATGTTTTCAGTGTGTTCTTTCAATGGAAAGACTTGTGTTTAATGTTACAACTTCACGTAGTGGTATAGTCTCCATCCCTTCCTCCCTTCTAAGTTTTAATTTGGGTGGACAGGTATTTTTAAAGTTCCTGCAACCACATCTTGATGAATATAATATTCTTTATGTCTCTTCTGGTTTAAGAGAGAGGAAAATTTATCTTTCATTTACTTTTCTCTCACTCTTGCTCATCTCTTTGTTTGTCAAAATGCTACTAAACTATGACTGGTACTTAATAATAGCATTAATTTGATCACTCTTTATTGAACATTATGAAATTTTTCATTTACTGAGTTATTGTGCTGCATGTAAGGGGTTTTCTGCCAATTTAATACGGATTCAGTGATGTAAAAGGGGCAAATCACCTCACTCCTCATCTTGCTTAGTCGCCTCATTCCCTCTCCGAAGAGTTTTGGAACGAACGGCGGAGGGGTTGAAAATCAAATCAGGTTTCATATACATTACAGCGATTGGCTAAGTAGATGCTAATATCAGTACTGGTTAGATTAACGATGTATTAAAAACGTACTCTCATTTAGCCAGTTAAAGTCATTTCTTCAAATGTATTTATGTATTTCGAAAATGAATATAACAATTCTCTTTTCTGACTTATCATTGATCAAAGTCACAGTTCATATATAAATTTCACCTCTGTGAAACCTAAGCAACAACGGTAAAAATAACGAAGAGACTATTCGCCAACGGATGGTGATGGCAAATTAGCCATCGAATGAATTTTAGCCACTACGCTCATAAAGCTTGGAGTGCTAGTGATTTATTCTTGCGTTAGGTTTTTAATGATTCTTTGAGAATGCTATTTACAAATTATACATTCAACGGTTTGTTCCTTTTCAGAGGACACTACTCGAATCTCAGAAGACTTTCTACTATTTGAATGTGGTCTGAATGTGGACTGCTGGTGTATACAACTGAATTCTGCAATTTTGCGAGTTCATAATTTTGTTCTTTTTTCCTTTACCTTTCAGTTGAATGTATTTACGAATTGTTTGAACGTTTTAACTGTACTGATAGAAGAAGTCGACATTGGCAATTAAATTAAATGTAGATATTTGATTATAGATTCAGGAAAGGAGCTTTATAGAGTAATAGCTTATTCATCAGCTTACTTTATCATGTGCGAGTAGAAAAAGGAAGGATATAAGAAGGAAGTAATGAACTTGAGGTATTTTGACATTTCATAAATTATATCAATCTTTATTCAGATTTTACTCATATTACAGAAAATACATATCGGCTGTATCCTCGCAAGCAAGATAAGAATATTCATATATTTCTGATGCTGCAGTACCTAAGCAAGTTTCAACCAGTAAAGTGATAATATTACCATTTTCGTTGTTACTATCCTGATTAAATGTTATTCCTTAATTTTGTTTCCGAACAATATGCAGATGAATTATGTTACTAGGATGTTTTTCTGTTAAATTACAAGGTTGTTTTTATTTCTTGAGAGATTACGATGAAAATACTTAGCTGCATTCCTTAATACCATAAGCGATTCTTCTTGGACTTAGAGCCTTGTGAGTGATTTCCTTATAACTCATGTAAAAACTAATTTACAGCAGTTTTGTTTTTTATTATGGATACATTGACATAGAGAATGCAGTCGAATCAACTTGCACAGCTTCATGTTTCATAAAATCGCTTTTACGCGTATACCTGAAAAAGGTTCTTCCGCACGACAAAGCTACCAGAAGGGAATTTTTTCAGGCCTTAATAAATTAGAGCAATTCCCCATCCTTCCGCCACTCTGTTCGTGGGTTAGATAACGTCCAAAACTGGGAATAATAACTCAAGCGCAGCGAGTGATGAGCATGGATTTCTCTTCGTCGTTTATGGCGCGGGAACTTTTCCCGCTTTTCTCTCGGACGTCGATAGGGCGCGCAAAGTGATTGGTCGAGTCGACTTATTTCCTCCCTCGCCCCCATGCGTAGGCAAGGGAAATATTTATACAGTTGAAGACCCGTTAAGACACAAGACGGACCGTTGACCCGGCTAACATTTACGGCCTCAACATACGGGAGAATAGGGGGAAATGGAACGAAACTCCCTCTCATTAGCCGTTGTTTGAAGTCGCCGCGAGATTTCTCCATGTCAGTTTTAGACATGGAGTCGTAAGGCTTCCGCGGTACGTGGTGCCATTTCACTTCGCCAAGTGACAATCGGAGCAGAAAGTGATTGGCGTCGGATATGGGTGATACTCTTACAAGAAATTTTCATTTGTAATTTAACTTCTGATTAAGTATATTGCCGGCTTCGAACGGCAATCAAGTGAAGTGGCCTCTTCATGGCAGAGCAATATATGAGGTGACAATACATAAAATTCGTAAAGTTCATTGAAGGCCATAAACGGAAAAATTAAAATGTAGAACTAATAATTTTTAGGACATATAAAGTGTTGAGAAGCTTGTCCGTGATTCAGGTTGTTGCTCATGGTTTTATTTTTAACGTTGATTTGTAATTAAGGAACTTATTGAGATACCAATAATTAGGTTAAATGATGAAGATTAAGATTCATGAAACAATAAATTATCGCTGGATTTAGTGTTACGGTACGCTGAAGTAAAGTAAAAATTTTAGTCAGTATGAGAATCAACAATTATGATATTAATTTTGTCATAATTACATCAACATGGATCAATAGTGAAGCCAATTGTAAAATAGGTGTAGAAAGAGAAAAAATGAACAATTTAGATTGCGGCAATAGTTGCCTCGTATTGATCTCATATCTGAAACTGGGAATGATTTTATTAATAGCTTTACCTTCGCATTCATAGTTGTATTAAAAGGATGGGATTGTTATTAGAAATTTTAACACAAAGAATTTATTTATAAATACGTCATTGCTATACTCTTTATGAAATTCAAGTGGAGCTTGATGATAAAGATGGTTGCTAAATTCGGTATTTCGTCCTCTTTATTTGGTACAAGTTTCTTTTTTTCAACCCATTTCTTGATAAAACTACCCACAAAAACGTGGATAAAATTTTAAATAAACAATCGATTACTCTTTTAATGAGTCTTTGTACTTTTAGACATTAATTTGATGTATACCGTTCCTTTTTATAACTATAAACGATCCAGACATTCAATTTAGAAGAAAAAATTATAGTCAACATTCTATTGGTTGGAAACTTCACCAAATAAGATGTCCATAAAACAATATTAAAACTATCATTCTCAAATTATTAAAATTTTAAAATTATAAATGTTCTGAAGCTAGGATTTGAGAGCGCACAGTAATCGACATCTTATACCTAACGTCATTGTGTTGAGAATCTGGAACTACTCACTGTATATTAGGGAATTACTTTTATTCTATCCTTTTATCCTTTTTCCGTGGAAAATTTATGACATTTTGAGTCCCTTCTATTATTATTCTGTTAAGAAAATAGGCAGCGTGTCTTGAATTTTCCATATCTTCTCATCTTCCTATAACAAGATGTGGATGGGAGATGTACTAGTTCGAGAAGGGTTCAATGAACTCGTAGACTCGAGGAATCGTGGTTTAAAGTAACGTTTGAGGGTATACTCGTAACCCAGTGATGCTTGGGTCACCCTTGCCCGGAAAACAGAGGGTCAACGCCCTTTCTTACCCAGTTACACCGTCGTAAAAACCTCCCAAATCAAATTATACCCTTCCGACACTTATGACAACTTCTTACAGTTATTTTCTCGTTTTGCATCCCCAGATGATTCCGGCCTGCCCTCCCAAAACTATACTCCACCGCCCCGTTTCCCATACCGTGTCATTGTTCCGGCGCCTAATTTGAGGGGAAAACTTGCGGATTTTTTACCGCCGCTTTGGGCCCATGCTGAAAGGGCCGGTCATATTTTCCACCCCGTATTCTCGTGGGGTTGGAGAGAATGGATTTTTAGTGAGGGGTCTTTAGGGGAGGCAATTGGAAGTTCGCGTGCGCAATAAAAATGGACCGACGAAACGTGGCGAGGTAAAAAGAGTGGTGCAAAAGAGCCGCTGAGAAAAGGATGGGACCAGGGTCGCTGACCCTTCCTCTAGGAGTGCTTTTGCCCCTAATTGACTACGTGCCCAACATGGCAGGGCTTGTGGATGCTCCCAGTTGGGTTCCGAAGGAAGAGATCGTGGGAGTTGCATCCCAAGCGGGTGTTTAAGGATCGAAAGATGACTGAAACATCATTAGACGTAATCTTGGATGCTGCGAGCGTATTAAGTTGACCGAAACTTAATTAACTGGACGTAATCTTGTACGCAGTGGACGCATTAGCGTAGTATAAACGTAGTTTATGGCCGAAAGTTGTTGATGTAGAAGCCAAAGCTTCCAAATTTCATAGCCTGGTATGATGAATCAAAATAATTTCCAGATTTCGTTAAAGTTATTCTGAAATATATCTATAACCTCCATACCTTTTGTTGAAGGTAAGGAGAGTGAAATTGATTCTCGAGATAATAATCGCCATTGTCAATTGCTTAGATGCTAGAGTAAGGCGTAGTAAAGAGCAGAAATACCCCTTTGAAAAACTATATTATTTTTATTTTTTTGCCATCATAGTATACTGTACCCTAAATAGGCTAAATGTTCAGAACGGATAGCCATGTTAGATACAGCAGCTTCCCGTATATAAATAAATCGCGGGTTCCATTCCCGGTTCCTTCAGACTTTTATCAAGACCATTCTCCCTTGAGAGCTTTATTTTTATTCATCAAAAAGTTTTACGACCTCTCCTTTAGAATTTTTATTCACTATGGAGCTTTACGACCTCTTTATAATAGTATGTTAGCACCTTAGTAACTTTGTGTCGCATATTCTGGATTTAAAAATTATAGTTGATATTGTGATTATATAATTATCGTTAATTAATGTGAGTTTTAAATGTTTCCGGGGGACTTCTCCTTATTTTCTAAATGATTTTTACCGTCACTATGTGATTCCGGCTCTTTTGAGCCATTAAATTACTTGCGATAGTTCAAGGCATCTTTTCAAATGGAATTCAAACCTTACCACTTACAGAGGAGTAAGAGAATGGATTTTGTTATCTAATTAGGTCTTCAAAGCCTCAGCAAGAACAAGTAAGGAGTATAGAAAAAGGCGGAGGAGGTTCTTAAGACAATATATATTTGCGTAAATGTATTGCTAACTAAACTAGTAGTAATTAAATATAAGTTGCTACGTGTCATTAATTAGGTGGTTGGGGGGTAATGCAAGCTTATAATTAACAGCTAAATCAAGGACAGGTTTACACCTCTCCTTAAGCTCATGTTATTTTTTTTATTAACTTGTTGGTAACACAAAATTTGTAGAAATATCGCTGAATGGGAAATATAAAATAAAATTATTGGGAAAAGATTGTTAAAAGATTGCAGCGTAATGCCCTAAGTGGGACAGTGACGTTATCATATTGTACCGTTAAAATCAACATCGGTTTTCCTTTTGTACTGAAGAGACTTTCCAATATATTAATCATCCATAGCATACGTTCCGAAATCCACACAACCTCTTGACCTTTCGCAACCATTAACGCGGGACTTTCCTGAGGAAGTTTTTCCGTCTATCTTTTCCTGTGACATTTCACTCAAAGTGAAGTTTCTCCTTTCGTTCGTATCGCGTCATTTGAATTTAATTTTGAACTAAATATCCGATACTCATGTCCAGGGCCGGTACGTGATGTGTTGGCCCCCAATCCATACAAATACTCGTAAAATATGCATTCACAATTGGCTTAATTTGAATTGGCTTAATTTGAAAGAAATATCTTTGATATACAATTGTCTTAAGCTAAAAATTATATTAACTAAGTTATATCATTGTGTCAACTCAAATTTGTTTCTGTATATTGTTAAAATTTAAGGAAAAGGCATAATATACAGTCGTTCTGTGGCGAAGGATTGGCTCATTGAATTTTTTTCTAATTAATACTAAAGGACTCTTTTTGAAAGCTCTCCTAACACGCACCCTTCTTATAATTACCTGAATACTTCCGTTAAAATCAAATATTAATACTTAAAAGAAATCTGAACCTAGAATTTATACAGCTGATGCATCTCAAAAAATGCTCTGTGTAATTCAGAATTGGTTTAACCAGGAAAACATTTTTGAGGTAGTTTTCTGTGCCTCTAATTAAAATCAAATGCCATGTGTTTGGGTTGTCTTCCACTACATCTTAGTCAAATTCGCCGTCTTTCTTATAACGAACATTGCACAATTGATCATGATCCAGGATCAGGTACTTCACATCGGGGGCGTAGCTCAGATGGTAGAGCGCTCGCTTAGCATGCGAGAGGTACCGGGATCGATACCCGGCGCCTCCAAATTTTTAACAATTTTTTTACTTCAGTAACTATTATGGAGCAGTTCAGAGAAAAAGTATGAAAAGATGGGGGAAGGTAAAGAAAACAAAAGGAAAGGCAATGACTGAGCGTTAAAATAGGGAGTAAAGATGGCAAAATCTTAAGGGTGGAGGACTGTGGAAGATATTTAATTTCGAAGAAATGATTATCAATTAGACTAACATTCAGATGCAAGGAAAAATTAGATTGAGGGTAAAATTATGAGAACATGACTTACAAAGATGGTGCTAGCACTGATACATAGTTTTTTTGTTGATTCGAAGTTTATCTTTATACTCGTAGCATCACTGGAAAACGCACCAAAATGAATGAGTCACCGTAAAGAAACATTGACATCAAGACCTAGAGGAGTGCATCTTAATGCAAAAAATTTCCTCCATATACTGATTCCCATCTATAGATACATATATGAGCTGAACGAACTGCTTTTAACATATGATAGTATCCTCAAAATAGTAGCTAATATAATCAAAGGTGATCATATATGAAATGCTAGGTTACTTGTCGCTAAAGATGCTGCATTGCGGAAAATTCACATAATTTACTTGCATATTTTAAACTTATGGAAACAATTTAGGAAGGCTAACTCTATTTTGATATAGTAGTTTTGGTATATTTGATCTAAGTAATCAAAATTACATGGTGAGTAAACGGTTCGTTTTTGAGGGGAGATAATGCTAATGAGACTTCGATTCGAGCAGTTTTCAGTGCGCACATGAGTAAATGTAAACATCTGAATTGTAATACGCATTTGAGATCGAGGTTTTTACTTTCGCGTGTAGAACGAACCATCACTTTTTGGCAGCCTTGCAGGTTTTGCTAATTTTTAACGCATTTTTTCAAATACGGTACAAATATGCACTGATAGGGTATAGCGTGAGTTTAATGCGTTTTACGTGGGTAGAGTATTAAATAAATGTCAAAATGACTTATTATATTGCTATATTATTATGTTGAATGAATATTGTTATCATTTTTAATTGGAAAACTTCGTCGTTTCCGTAATGACAAATATTTAAAATGCACTAATTCTCTATTTAATATAATATCAGAAAATATATCAACAGTCAAGATCAAAACATCGTAGGTTTAAAAGTAAATTCTCTATGCTTGTGTTAACATATTTGGAGTCTATTGTATTTATGGAATATTAGAAAACTCTAAACCAAAATCTCAAAAATTTGCCGAAATTAATAACCAGGGACGAAAAAATTCTAGACGATGCTTGGTTTTGGGACCAGATATTGCAACTCACAACCAAAGGAAAACACTATAATCTTAGTTTAATATGTGCGAGGGAAAGATCCCAAATAACGAACGTGAAAATTAAAATCGCAAAAATTATTTTCAACGACGTCATACACGAAAATCTTACAAGATACATCTTGCGTTAAAACCCGAAATTATTGGAATCTTATGCATGAGAAAATATGATACTTCAGTATCAATTTAAGGATAATTTAATGTTAATTTCAGAATAATTTCAGACATCTGTGGCGATAAATATGATAGAATACGAGCTTATTTACATCAAACCACGAATCCTGCTCTCCATAAGAGTTTAAAATGACATCATTTATTATTTTAAATCTCTTTAATAATGTGTTTGTTTGATAGTAGTTTTTCCGCACAATGATATAGTATAACTTCTTAACATAAAGTGTTTCTTTAAGATATATATATCATTACTTACGTATACCAGAGGGCACAGACACATCGTATACATATAATTATTAATGTCCAAAGGAACTTCAGTAACTATAGGTAACTTCTATAAGTATAAGTAACTTCTATAAGTATAAGAAACTTCTTACAGTTGATCTGCCATTTCGTGATAGACTTTTGTCTTTCGTAAAATTTAAATAGAATGAGTTGTAGCGAGAAATCAATTATCATAATCTAACGCAAATGCTTATTTCACCCGTGGAATATTTTTATCTTCCAAAAATGTGGAATCTTTAATCAAAATCACCGATTTTTCGTAAAATTAAGGAAAGAAATTGATTAAAACTTTAGAGTGACGTTATTTTTTAGCCTGCGCTTTTGAATTTCTAAGCAAGAATGTCGAAAACCCAATAAATTCTCCAATTTAGTAATGCATGTCATGTTCGAAATGTATTCTGAGCATGCGTTAACATGTATCTTTGGAATACATGGCGAAAGACTTTAAAAGAGATATTCCTAGATGAAAACGATAATAATCTAAGGCTAAAATGTTTGAAAGTTTATTGTTGCACCTTTATTCCTCGTTGAATAATTTATATGATAAGCTTATTATGCGCCACTTTTTGATATAAGATTATTTCTAGCAATAGGGAGGTAAACTTCATTTGAAGTCCCGGCAAGCGCAAGCGGTCCGAGACCGGCAAGCGGGAGACCCGGGTTCGAATCCCGGCCAAGTCGCAATTTTTCACTTCTTGTATAACCTTGTCATAGGGAGTCATAGGCGTCGCACAGTAGTCCCAAGAGCCCGTTTCGCGGCCGAAAGTCGATTTTAAAAATGTTTTCTTAAGGACTCAAAAGCTTACTAGTGTGTAAGATAAAAGTCCCTTTCTATCGAAAATGCTCACTTTTCCTCTTTTAGAATTTTTTTGCCGAAAATTAAGCGTTCAAACTCGGGGGATATTGATGGGCGGTATTTCGTAAAATTTTTCCCCACATTCTCTTTTAAGATTTCCTCAGTATAATTGCTTCATTTGCCACGAAAGTTATTCGAAAGCAAAAAAGTATTGTGTTCTTGAGTTTTAGAATAATTGTTTACTCCATTTACCCTTAGTTCTGATAAATATAGTGTATCCCTGAATAATTTCAATTTACAACAAATGAAAAATATTTTGATTTATAAAACAAACACCGTTTACTATCGCGTTCTCACTTAGTAAAATCGATTTGAATATCTTTTAACTATAAGATATCAAAAAATCAGCTGCGGTTGTTTTAGTTATTCGACAATTTGTGACGTCACTACGCCGGTGGCTGTGCGGGCCATATCATATTCCTCTTAATTAAAATAGCATAAATAGCAGAAACTTCTTTATTACTTATCTAGTTAACAAAAAGATTAGTTTTTATTCCTAATATATTGTTTAAATGCTCAAAATATTTGGAATGGGATTTGAGGACAGTAGTTTTGATACTTTAGACGAGCTAATTCATGAGTATTTATGCATAAACTGGCAGAAATCTCACATAAATAGTCACAAAAATACCCCGCCTCGGGGTCGAAGGGCACCTCAGACTCGTGTGTCGGTGCAAAGAAAGTTAATGCTACAATCCACTACAAATATACAAAGACAAAGATTTGATCGGTAATCTTTAAGGCGTGTAGTCCATAGTTTTTATCCGAAACATTCCACGAAATCTAAGCAGTGTTTTAGGAAACACGAAAGTAAAATTTCTGTGAAAAATAATTTCGCACATCTATCGAAAATCATTAACTTTAGCCGGCTTTCCTCGATTTCGGTTCGCTGTAAAGTGAGAGCTTTGGAAGCCACAGCGACTCGAGACGCGAAGCGCATTACGCTCTCAGATATAAAAGTAAAAATTAAAGTTCTATTCAAGATATCGTCAAGAAACAAACTGTAAATGAAAATTTCAAAATTTATCTCGATTTATCTTGCGACAATTTCTTCCTCAGGTGAGAACCAAAAAGTTTTAGGAGACGTATAAATTAGACTGCACGAGGAAATTTTTTAATATTACGTTCTAACTAAATAATTTTTTACTAAGATGATGTTACTCAAAAATAAATCTCATGTAATTTTTATACATTCAAATGATAAAATGAGCAATTGAAGAAAAAATCAGCCTTTTTTGTTGAATTTTAAGAGAGTAATGATAGCTTCAAAAATGTTCGACGGATCATTTGAATCGAATTCATTAAATTTTCGCTTTAAGCTTTGTTTTTCTTGTTATCGTGTTTCACCGTGGTTTTTTTTAAGTGGTTGAGGAACAGCATGGTACAAAATGATATTTGTATACCATATTTTTTAGGCTCACCACCCCAGAAGTCGAACACTAAGGTAGAATAAGAGATCCTTACATCTACAACGCGCGCCGACGGAGGAACACTCCCTATCACGTCAGCGTATCTTCGGAACTCTTCGGGAAACTTCAGAGCGTTTGAGCAACCCCCCCAGATTCCAGCTTTTTGCGCGCTATTTACGGCCTTAAATTTGCGAATTCAATGTTTCTGCCACTGCTACTGTTCATTATTCCTAGTATTATTTCATTAAAAAATTTTTTTAATGGTTTACCTCCCTATTATAACCTTTAAACTATTTCGGTACCCAGTTTCTGTAAAACCCATTTTTTAAATAATGATGTGTATATGGTTCAAAGACTTGATGGACAGAAGTTTCAACGCTTCTCCATTAATACTTCATGTATTATTCCTTTTAACCGACTTCTTCAGAACCGCATGTCTGGCAGATTGATCCGACGAGTATACAAATACTTCTGTACTTGCAAATTTTACCCCATGAAAGAATATTATCCGTGGCATTACGAATAAAAAATGCTCCTATTTAACACGTATTTATTCATCAACCAAGCATAAGAAACAGATATTAAAAAAAAATTATTTCCAAATGTTTATAATCAATATGCAGAATGATCAAGCTCTTAATCTGTTTTTACAACTTCATTGAATCGTTGAATGCATAAATCTCCGTATTTGAAGAATGAAATATGCAGAATGAAATCATCGCGTTTTCTACGTAAACAGGCAGTTTAGCACATAGCTAATAAACTATAAGGTGAATCGGTCAACCGCCTAATGCAAAGCCAATTAAGAGGAATTAGACTGTAATTTATTTGAAACTAAGTAATTTAACTTCACTAAATTACAGCTTTTCGTTTTAAGTCTTAGATTAATTCTAACTCAAGATAAGATCAAGTTTTGTAAAAAGATGGAAAGAAGTCGTAAGAATATTCCTAATTTCTGATCATTCTGTTGCATTCTAATGTTGCAAACTCAACGCAATAAGGTTCATACAAAAAAATTCAGCCAAAAAACTTTGACTGTATGAATTTCTCTGAAAGGAAGGGTGAAATTTATATTCTAAACTTCGTAATTTAGTAAAACGCATTGTTTTCGCATAGCTTTCGTCAAAATTTGGATTAAATCTTTTATTTTAACTGGTAATTTTTACTTATGGGATGATTAAGAATCAATTAGAAGCAATAAACATTAAATAAATTAGTAATAATGCTTTAATAAACAATAATCGAGACCATGTACGTTAAGGTGATATTGTTTTACTTGTGATTCCTCAAAATATTTCAAAAATGCAAGCTACGTATCGTAATACCTGTGTAAGATGAGTGACAGATTCACTTTTCAGTTTATGAACAGTTCAAAATCTAGAAATCGATCAAATTATTGCTGGTTGGTTTGAAAATGTCGCCTAGCTAGTTCTCTCATAGGTATAAAGGAAAAAGAGCTAACATCTCGTGATGTCAAATCTGAAATATGAAACTACCCATGGAAAAGAGAGTATGGAAACTGAAACCGTATTGCGTCTCATCTTTCTGCCGGTTGCTCTGTCGGACAGATACTAGGAATAATATTGTATATTTATAATAATGAAGTCATTTGTTAAAAATTAACTATGATATTAAAAAAATGTTGTTATTTTGTCCTTAATCGTTCCGATATATAGGAAAGTAATTATTAAAATTAAATATCTCAATGAAAAGATGGTAACTAATGATTAAAGAAAGGATACTCAAATAAATTGGCACATATAAAACAATTAACTAGAGTCCGAGGAAATTGTGATTCTAATTCATACTGAAGAGGAAAGAATCTCAAAAATACATCGCTATAAATTCTAAACGTTGAGATCACTGTGCAAAGTGGGTAAATAGGTGTACGATTTTCTGTCAACAACATTCAAGAGGTTGATTCGTTTTTCCGAAGTACTTCTTAATGAGACTAATGTTCCTGTTCGGAGCTTTAGATGCCAGCGACTGTAGGCCTACAAGTAGGCTCAGGTTGTAGAGAATGCCTTCCCTACGCCCCCTACAGAGCAGGTGGTTAATACATATATGGTGCAATTCGTAAGAAAATTACAACCAAAGTTTGACAAATTTGTTGTTGCTTATAATTTAGATCAGGCTGCAATAATCCACTCCACGTTGAGAGTTCAAGACTACTGTTGTAGTTCAAGTTGTAGAATATATAAATTATGCTCAATAACATTTTTACATTCTTGTCTTTTAATAACAGGCAGAGGATAATTACCACAGATTTCAAAAACTAGAGCTTAGGTTTAAAAGTTTAAAAAGCTAACTAATATAAAAGGCTTGCGTGAATTGAGTCTTAAATGAAGAATTGCTTAATGAAAGAAATTAACTTGATGCTTGAAGAATCTGAGCAGAAAAAAATAGAATACTCACGTCTTATTAAGGTGTTGATGATGCTCAATTATCCTGTAAGAAAAGAGAACGAATTCATTAATACAGCTCATATACTCACGCATTTTATTTACATCTATGAAAGTATGATACACCTTAAGTGCACGTTGGGAACCATTACTAAGCTATACACTGAGCTTATTCGACGTTCTTTATAGAATCTCCCTAGTGAAACAATTCGATAGAAACGAAACTGTATTGCGCGATTGTTTGACTTGAACACTTCATCTCTGTCTGTATTTGACAGATCGCAAAGTTGCCTTATCCCAGTTAATCCCAAATCAACATCTACAAAATCTCAAATAAAATACAAATTTCAGTGTCACAAATTCAGTTTCAGAAACATTAAATGTTACCCTTTTATGATTTTTCATTGAATGTTATACAAACGACCACTCTCACTTGAAGTTAGAATATCTCTGTGTCGAGTATGGAGCGTACAATTTTCGTATTCTTAGTGTGGAACATCCAAGGAACGTTTGTTTAATAATTCTAACACGGAATCCTCTACTTCTAGACCAGGGCTTATTTGGAAAATATACACATTGATTCCGACACAAATTACATATGATTTCCCGCAATTTTTCGTGGAAGAACATAAG
Source organism: Pachydiplax longipennis (assembly GCA_036926295.1). NCBI lineage: Eukaryota > Metazoa > Arthropoda > Insecta > Odonata > Libellulidae > Pachydiplax > Pachydiplax longipennis. The sequence continues at coordinate 15,380,141 of JAVFKF010000004.1, read as the reverse complement.
TGACAGTATTAGGATATTAGATTGTGAGTCGTTAGAGAAAATACATCATTGCAAAAATATAAGCTCCGAAATTTGCTAATCATCATTTGTGTGAGATAGGTGTGGAGTCTTAATAATAGTATTCTGTCAATCTAGTTTTAGGTCATGAAATTCAAATGAAATTGAAACGGTAATTTCAATATAAGGACACTACTGACCAAAACTCGCTCTCTAATGAATATGATTGTGATTACTAATGTATTTCTAGTCCAAAAAAATTTCTCATAATAAAGCTGAAATGAAAAGGTAATGCGTAACGATGATAAAGAAGAGGCGAGCAAAAAGCAAACTCCTGCGTAGGAATAATACCAGGTGCAAACGAACGGAGCTGATTTTGTATCGATTTGAATATTATTCAATTGAAAATTAGTTAGTTAAGAAAAAAGTCTATCAAAACATTATACGAAGTCCGGTCTATATCCAGTGTGTTAACTTGTAGGAAATCTACTCAGCCGTAAATATAGTTTTACGGACACACGGCAGAATTTTTTAGTGTGTGAAAATGATAAATGAGCGATATTGGGTTCAAACCAGGTGAATTTTTATGCATAGAATGGTGGAGAGAGAAGGATAATAATAACTGTAATCTTTACCGTGTTTATTTACAAACATGAAAAGAAACTTGCACTTCAGGAGAGACTCGAAGGTCAGAGGAAACAAAGCTATTTAAGATGGCAATATCTTAACATTGTAAGCAAAGGAAAGTCTTCCGTCCTTGGTGATTATAAGGAACTCGTTATCCTAAATTATCTATGTATAGTACACCATACTCTCATTTTCTTTGAATGTAAACAAAGGAGAAAAGGAAAGTGCCTTGGGTCAAAGTAGAAGTGGATAAGAGGAACAGAGAATGTTAGGATACACCCAAATCGAAATAAATTAACGAAAAGGAAGTCCAAACGACACAGAAACCCTGTCAAGTTTAAAATACCTACTTGCGAATGTCCAAAAATTAGTAAATTATCTTTTTTAACGGTTAACAACTGGCATATATATTCATACATTTAAAAAATGGTAGACTCATCTAAGTCATGTTTATATATTCCAGGAGATGATTGACTCAAAAGAGCATTTCATTTATTCAAAGCAGACATTCGTGTATCAGGTTATTTAATTTGAATTTCATAGTTTCATTCCCGGCGAATATAGCAAAATTTTATATTTAGTACTCCTCAAGGTATTCATTCGCTTTTAGTAGAATTATATTATTTGGAGTATTCTCTATATACCTTTTATATAGCAAATGTTAAGAATATTATATAAATGTAATGATTAAACTTTTAACCAGTGAACTTATAAATGGTTATAAATCTTCCCGCAAAGTGATCGTTGAATAAAAATACACACACAACTCAAAATACGAACTGTTTTTTAAATATGTTGATTGAATGCAAATGCCGTCTTGTGCGATCCAAATAGTAGTGGGAATATTTTCCTGTGTTCCAAATAACATATCTATCTTCAACGTTGCTTTATTTTTAGCTTTTTGCCTAAAACGAATTAATATAAGACGAAAGTGACTATTCCATTTTATTTAACTAGATTTCACATGATAACGCTATTCGTCGCTCTTTGCTCAATTAAGGTGTATTTATCGTCAAATATAGTGAAAAGATAAGAAAGTCATATTTATGTAACAGAAAATTATTATCTAATAAATGCGTTGTTGGTCATATGTAAGCTGTTTAAAAATAAATAGAGATATATTTTCAAAATTTTAACACCTTTGGAAATATAAATTAATCGTTTTTGAATGTGAGTTGAAATCGCACTATTAATATCACTTTTGCTATCTGTAGAATTTAGTAAGAATATATTTACTATAAATAATATCCAGAATTCTCTCTGAACCTAATTCATATGCATTAACTACAAACGGAAAGACAGCCATTCAAGCTATGAGTTTTAATAATAATACTTAGAGTATCGAAAGAGGAAATACAAAAGAGAATAATCTTAAATGCTCACCACTTGTCATTCTCTGTGCAGCCTTGGTCCTGTATGTTCCTCTGTAGTGCCCTTCCAACATCTCACAGGAGAAATTCCATTGTAACAGGATTGCCGAGATGCGAAGGAGATCACAGTCTGGAATAATAAAAACACCTAATGAATTCATCATAGAGATAAATATAATCCGGAGTAAAATTGTGATGTGTATATATAAGAGCGAGATGATACCAATGACGATGACGCGCAATAGGATTGTGGCTATGAAAATATTCAACATTATTGTTCATCATTATTATTTCTATAATATATTCAATAGATTTGGTTTAAAACGAAGAGAATAAAGAAAAATTTGTTACACCTCTAATACTCACAATATCTAACAAGCACAAAAGAAAAGACATATCCACGCTGAACACATGAGAATAGTAGAAAGATAAGAACTAGAATATCTTAAGAAAATGAACATCTCTGGCAATAATTGTGAAATTTCATGTGAAATTCATTTGCAATTACAATTCTCTATTTCTACTGAATGATTAAAATTAAATAATTTCTAGGATTTAATCATGTTTCAATTTAATTCTGCTCCAGCCTTGGTTATAGCAATTTTCAAGTTTCTTAAAAGCCAAACTTGAAAGCGAGGCTAATAGCTTATTGCAAATTAATATGAGTTCGAAATTTACGAAACAGATCCATGTTATACTTGAATCGATAATCTAAATAAAGGTAAAAGTGATTAAAAAAGGTAAATTATCGGGATGTTCATTATTAAATTCAAGCTCAATATCTGTAATACCTTCCGTTTATACTATTTGCTCATAGTCTCAAAAATATTCCTTATTCCGCGGGAAAATTAATTAACTAAAGTAGAGTTAAGTGTAATATTACATTAACATTCGGGCTTAAACACTATGCCCAGTCACTAACAATAAAAGAATCTAAATTAGAATCTGGTAAATATTAAAAAGAAGATAAATGGAAAGGATCGAAATGCAAGATTTAAAATAAAAAAGTATTTAATTAATTTAATAATAATATTATTTAAAATTATATCTCGATATCCGTTGTCGTAAACGTAACTGTAAACCAATACTACTGAAACATTTTATATGCATTATCCTTACGTACGGAGTTACACTATTTTAATTCAATACTAAAACTATTATGGTAAAAAATTAAACAATTTAAAATTCGCAGTCATTGATTAATGTAAAAAATCGGAGATAAAACAAAGAAACGTTGTATGCAACGCAAAGCAGGATCTTGGGGTTTGAAGTCAAGCAAACAAGAGAAATGCAATCAAAATTTGGATTTAGAAGAATTGACAAAAGAAAATGCGGAAAAATTTACAAGGGTCATCGATGAAGTAGAGAAGTCATAAAAGAAACTAATACATTGTCTTTACGGCTTATGTCAAAGAAGTCATAAATAGCAAGTGTACCGAAGATCCAAATTCCAACTATCCGTTACAAAATCAGTCGATTATATACACTGAAACCAAGGAGAAATATAACTATTGAATAATTTCTGAGATACAGAGACGCAAATTCAGTTGAATATAAAAACAGAAGGAAACCAAAAAGGTATGACATGGATTCTCACTTGCGCGGCGGTACCGAGATCAATGGACAATGTCCATTGGACATATCACGGGAAGTGGGAGTCCAAGGTTCAAGACCTTCCTGCGTCAGTCTTTCCTTCCATTTATTTCATTGCTACGAAAATCATCTACCATTCACTTGCCACCGATGATTAAAAAGATACTTCTAATGTATAAATAAAAATAATATAAGAAACGATAATTCTAATATGGACGTCATTTGATGTGAGATTCCGATTAAATGTCGTATTTTATAAAAATGATTTTCCAATCGAAATTAATTATGGAGTACGGATAGAGGCAAAATATAAATCGAATATCTAGGTTGAGAAATTTTTAAGTTGGTTAAATTAATGAATAACTGTAAAATTAATCTCAAATTCAAATGTCGATTTCCGTTGCTACAGTGGTCGGCAGTATTACCTACTATTTTCCACTCACTCTAGTAAGAATATTACCGAAATTTGTTCTGCACCGATACACAACGAATATCTAAAGAGAAAGATGGTATCGGAAAACATTCTAGGCGTTATTTGGAGCTTTCGCCAGATAACGTCATTAGAAGTTAAGAGTTGTTTCATTTCTTAAATACTCCTTCAGTACTTAAATATCATATTTAACACACACGTATATCAGACAGTAAAAGATAGTGATATAATAATTGATAAATTGATTTATTCAAATGTCAGTTTCAAAACTAATCACAACGAGTCTTTCCTGACGAAAAAATATTCACCAACAACCGTCACTTAAATAACACCTTAATAATCAATATTATTAATGATTGTCGTTAAACTCTCAAGTAATTCAAGGAAACTAAATATAATTAACTTATTAACTTACCAAAACCGAAGAAATCCCATAGATGATCCACAGATATCATGACTGCAGAAATAAACTTATTCTCCGTTAATTTATTATTTAACAGTCAAGATTTTAAAAATTTGCAAATTTATTATGTTACGTTACTTAATGGACCTTTTACGATTACCTAACTACAAATATACCTCACTACAAAAAATTTAAATTATAACGGCTTTTTCAAAAACTTCTGCAATACGTCTTCATAAGTCGATGTCTCCGAATTAACTAAGATTTAGCGCCAAAAATCAACGGTTCAACCAAACGGTGATCCCTGATTGGTTATTGCGAGTGCTGTTTCTATTTCGGTCCCCCTACCGGGAAAAACTGTAATTTCTTTCATGATTCATGATTGGCATCAAATTAAAATTTTATTGGAATAAAATAATTAAAGTTACATTTGATAACATTTTAAAACTAAAATTACTTAAAAACTCGTTGTTTTTATCACACGAATGTTTCATGGATCCCCAGGTACGGTGTGATTCCCAGTAAGACTCTAGTTTAATTACTATCGATTTAACAAAAACTTATCGATGTGCCTTTGAAAACACTTTAATGTTTATTTAAGGAAAGCTAATGAAGGGAAATATTTAATAATATGTTATTTTCCTTCGTAATATACATTTTAAGGTGCGAAGATCCTTTACGTAACAAGAATAGCGTAAGAACGGGAATAATGATTTCGGTATTTAAGTTTTTACGCCATATATTAACCAATAAAATACAATCAAAGATGTAAGCATCGATAAATCTAAGTCATTATACCGAATATTTCTATTAATTGTAATCGACATACGCAACGATTTTTTAATATTTATTTAGAAATTATAGGGCATTTCTCTTATCAGAAGCTAACAATATTCCTCAGACGTCGTGAATGTAGTAAACAAGTCATATTCTCCAAGACTAAAAAATGTATAACAATCTTCTACATTTAACACTGCAACACGAAAATGTGTATAATTTATTTTAAACGACGGAAACGAAAATTAATCCCACATATTTGATTATGCGAACACCTGTGTGAAGAGATAAAAAATTAATTTTCTATGTAGATTCATCTACGTATTACTTATCATTCCCCTTACATCTCCCTTCCGAGGACCTATTTGAAAATAGCACGAGCCTTACAAGGCATAATGAGGAGCGAGGTATTTTTCGTTCTTTTGTTAATGAGTCGGAAACGTCCACGTTATGACCTTATTCGTCTACGAAAATACACTGGAAGTTGCCTTTCGGTGTTAATGGTAGAGAACGCACACTATTTAAAAAAAATTATTGACAGGCAAAAAGCCTATTTGGAATACGAAGAGACAAGTACAAAATTTTTCAAAAATATGTTAAATGGTAAGATATAATTAATAAAATAATAATAATACCAAAATAAACTATTAACAATAAACCCAAGTATCACATACCAAATGGCCTCAATATTAATAACTATATAGATATTTGTTTAAGTTGTTGGAAGGAATGAAGTCAACCAGAGCAGATGAAGAATAAGGTATTTTTCCTGTGCTTTCCTCACTGAGCTAGAATGTTACCAGTGTCAACATAAAGTAGAACAATGAAGCCATGAAAAACACTATGCATATCATTCAAAGAGGCAATGGATTCAAAATCACTCATGACTCAGAAGATCTCGTTTTATCACAGTCTGCTCAAGACAAGTAATAGTCAATAGTAAATGGGGATACATTTTCTCTATGAATTTACAAGAGACATTTAAAATTGTAATTGTAGATGAATAAATAGTATTAACTTTCTTTAAGATAAATCCCATTGGGTCAAATCAGTCTGTGAATTATGATGGAAAAATGCAAGCAAATTTACCATGAAAATTGCTTACTATATTTAGAAATGTTTATACAATGGTAAATATACGGTGAAATTTTTGAAACCACACATGAAAGGATTGAAGAACAAGTTATCTAGACTAGTTATCCTTCAGAGCAGAAATATTCTAATAATATCCCCCAGTTTTGTTCATGGTGATGATAAAATTATATGTACTGATGTATTAGTGATTGTTGTCATTATATACCTTTTTTAAGTGGCTATCAAGAGAATCATTATGCTACATTACATTTCATGAATACTTCCCACTCCTAGAATTCTGGCTCAGTGAGATAAACAATAAAAAATTACTTCATCCTTCATCTCTCTTGGTAAGCATTTTTTCCCTCTCCTAAACATTGTGTAGCATAAGGTTAAACTTATACCCAAGCCTTTAAATAAATGAAGTTACAGAGGGATCTCAACGCTATTCATTTTGGAATAAAGTTAAATGACTCTGATTCTAAAAGATTCACGAATTACCTTCATTCTTCTGCACCATTAATATTTGGTTACAATTATATAAAGAATGCTTTCTAAGCTAAAGTAGAGATTTTGATATAAATTAAGGGTTACCATCCAATTCATATCGACATACTCTGCCCAAAACCTTACATTACCCAACTCGGATTGCAAATGTCCAACAAACTCTGCCCAAAAGAAATAGATCACAATACTTGTATCAATACTTGTTAGAGTAATCGTACTTACCTCCGGATCTTATATAATGCCAGCTTAACATGTAAAACATACGGTGAACCCCTTATCTGTTAATCTCCAACCAGAATTTCATCCATGTTGGTTGGTATGGCATCTTAACGCTGTTGAGTTACAGACTTAGAGTTTCGCATAAAAGGTACAGATTCGTGACAACACTTGCCTTTATAAAAACTTCAAATAGAGAAATTCACCCGAAGACTGTTCTCACTGCTGCAGTTCGACGCACTCTTCGAAAAATCACCGATTGCAAAGCACCTCTAATGCACAAATACACACACATATCATGTTATTCGATTAACACCCAAAGCACATGCTAAACATACTGCAATTGAATTTCCACCAAATAGCACTGTACAAAGAGATCTGAACAACAACTTACCGACTGCAAGTAATTAAGGTATGAAGTACATAGAGGCATGGGCAATCTCTTCTGAGGAGGCCGCGAGGTCTGAACGTGTGTCCGCGTTTTTAAAAAGAATTATGGTATAGAAACTTCTGACAAACGAAACGCATTCTTTACGCCACCTAACCTTCGTATATCTCAGTTCTTTGTCTCGCTATGTGGCTTGTATTCAAGATGGGGCCATTTACGTTTTCCTGTGTATTTTAAATATAACCACGAGTGAAATGGCGTTTTTGTGATGTAAATTAAGTGTTAAACTCAGTGATTTCCGTGTAATAGCATGAGTGGGTATCGGAGTATTAAAAGGTGTCTGTAGTGCTCTAATTTTATCCATTATCAAGCACTCGTAATGGCGGCGGATTACACGAACTTGTTCTTCACTAGCATTGTATGGGAGAATCTAATAAGTCTAAGGAAAGCCTGATAGTGTGGACAAACTTCAATTGGAGATTTCTACGCCGTCGGAGAATTAACATTAGCTTTACGAGCATATGAAGGTAAGAATGTATTCGTGCATCAGGACGAAATATTCCGAATATAATAAGACATATTCAAGATCATCTCCAATGGTGATTAATTTATTTCAATGTTCCTGAGATAATTCGTTCAAAGACGACTTACGTGTTAAGAGGAACACTACGAATATCATCGAGCGTACTACTTAGAGAATTTAATACTTAGAAATCGTTCACTTTATTTGCAAAACTTCAAACTAGACTCGGTTTCAATCCTTTCATAATGAATACATATCGTAGTAGTAGTATATCGTTAAATCCAAAGTTATATCTCTGGATCTTATCGAAATTAAAAATCCTACATCCTTTTTCCTATGCCGACGCCTCATTCCTGTAATTTACTTATTCATCTTCAGTCCTTCTCTTACATTTGGGCGGCCATCTTAAGTTTTTATAGGCCAATATACTCGTATGTAGGTTTCTCGTTATTTTTATTATATCCGTCAAATTTTTAATCATAATATGTTTAAAAGAATGAGAAAGATCGAAATATTTAGATAACAACATCAGAAAGTTATAATTAATTTCGAATGCCGTTTTTTGCAACATTCCGTGAAATAATTAGAATTAAACAATGTTTAAATTGTATTTTATCGTAAAAACTACTTTATTATTTAAAGTTTAACCATTTGAATTTAATATGCAGTTTTAAATTTTCATTACCCCTTAAGTTGATTATAAAGAAGATAATCAATAGCTTTTCATTTTCATATGCTAGTCGTTCGAACTACGTCATAATTACGTCACGTAGAACCATTTCCATAATTTTCATCGAGTTTAAGTACGAAAATTTGTAGGAATGTAATTTTTCCAATAAATTTGAAATTTAATTCAAGAAGTTATGTTTAAATAAATAAAAATCTTATTTAATTTTAATTAATAATTACGATAATAGTAACAATTTTCTCCGGTAGGAGGATAAAAGGGGGGGTGACTGAAAAAGTAACAGCGGCGACCAATCAGATCTCACCTTTTTTGCTGATCCGTTGATTTTTGAGTTTAAATCTCTAATCAATTTGGAAACTTAGCCTGGGATAGATGTTTTGAAGAATGTTCCGGAAGACCGTTAAATTTGAATTTCTTGGAGTAAAGTAGATCCAAAATTCAATTATCGTGAATTACAATTTAAGTTTGACGTAATACATTTGCAATTTTAAACCCATTACATAATTTATAATTGAATTAAGCGATAGTAATATGTTTTCTGACATCCAGATGACCGTGGGAATTCTCGAGGATTTCTTTAGCTTTGGTAAGTAACATAATTGAATCTTATTTAAATTAATTGATATAATTTAGCGTTTCAAGGCAATGGCTAATACCTTGAGCTGTATTTACTTATATATGTAACAATTGTCTGGGCGTAATCTAATTGAATTAATATGGGCGTGACGCATGATATTCTTCTGGGTAGCTGTGATTCATACTTCTTTATCGTTAATAATTTATATCATTAATCTTTTTATTGAGTAATAAATTCTAGTTGTATTCGTTTAATTTTATCCAATTACTGATCTATGATGATATTTTGCATGTGAAGCCATGAGTCTCAAGTTCTGAACTCGCTATCTTAAGAAAGTAAAAAATAATTCTTCGAGAATTTTCCTTTCTTCTTCTTCTTTTTGGTTTAGGCTTTCACCCTGTTCCGTCTTCACTTCTTTTCTTTTTATCCTCAAATATTTGCTATTTAGATGCAGAAAAGTTTCCGATATAATTTGTTTACTTGTAGCCCTTTCTGCCGAACAGTATTTTTACGGAAATTTAGGTTTGAATTTTCAAGTTTAACTCCGCGATAAGTTTTTAATTAAATCTATTTTATTATTTCTTTATGTTAAATGCGATTCCAGTTTCAGCTGAATCTATATTTTAGATCTAATTTCGACTGGCAACTTATTTTCATTGAATATTAGAACTTATTGCGTGATTATTTTAGCAACATTCTAGAAGTTAAGAGTTGATTTTTAAGGCGAGTGTGTAACGGAGGTAGATTTTGAATTTTGAAATCGAAGTCAGGATCAGCTTTGAGCATTTTAATCACTTTTCAATAAATCGATTCGCGCATAAAGTGCATCTGATTTTTGAAACTTAGGTTCTCGCTGACTAGCATTGTAATTAATGTGCCTTTAGTTTCCACAGATGGCATTTAATATACGTAAGAAGTATATCAGTAAGAAGTTTTACATAACTGATATTATAAGTGAATTCATTAGAAAGCTTAATTCCCTGATAACTTTAACAATAATTTTTGCGGTGTAGTTCAATAACTAACGATAATCTTAACAGAATTCGGATTTTGAATTCCAAAATTCAACTCAATTATTTGTTTTTCTTACAAAATCCTTTCCTAAATTACATATTGGCTCCTATTCACTCTTATATATATTTTGATCAATTTCCATACTCATTTCAACCCAAAATTTTCCGTAAATTTAGCATCCGCTACAAGAATTACCTTGCTTTTCTTTATATCCCACGCGTTTATTAATCAATGGAATATAATATGAACAAAATCTACTGTAATATTAGCTGTGTGAAAGAGCGTGTTTTTTATCAATTTTTTTTTTTACCAATATCCGAATGTGAATAACCATCATTGGGATTTTATATATGTACAATAAAGTATTAATATATTTATTTATTACTATATATATGATTATATTTACTGTTCGCCAATAAATTAATTTGGTGTTTCTATTTTTTCAGATCTCGACTTCCTTCCCTTATCGGAAATTTCAGCTATGAGATTCCCCTACATGATCGCAGGCACTAAAGTGATCCAGGATAACAGGAGATCATTTGGTGAGTTTTTAATAAAATAGTAATTAATGATTAAAGAATTAATAATCTTTATTCTGTGTGCCTTAAATTCAGTTTAGAAAATCTGAGTATAGTGGAAGATGGTTGACCTTAAATCGGATAAAACGAAGCTTTATGTTGATCTCTTCTGTCACCTATTAGTATTTAGTGTATTAATTTGTAGAAGGTGAAATGAGTAAGAGCCTGAAAAGGGTTCCCTGACAAAGAGGAAAATACATCTTAATTATTCATTAACTAAATTTTATTGATTACTATACAGTACCTGATCCAATTACCTGATACGCTTAGTATTGTAAATAAATAAATAAATAAAACACGAAAAATTCTGCTCCGATTCAAAAATTCTCCTTTGAGTCAATCATCTCCCAGAAAATATAGATACGATATGGATGAATCTAGCTTTTTAAATATATGTATGTGTATACGAAATGGTAATCATCAGAAAAAATAATTTCCTATATTTTGGGCATTCGCAAGTTTCTTAAACTTCATAGGTGTTTCTGTGTCATTTGGACTTTCCTCTCGTTTTTTTCGTTCCGTTTCTGTATCTCCTGCGAGTCATATTTCCCCTGACTTACATCATGTTATACATGAGGCATTTTCCTTTTCGCCTTTGTTTACTTTCAATTAAAATGAGAGGATTGTATACTATACAATCCTCTCTTGTAAGGTGTGCATAGATAATTTAGGATAACGAGTTCGATATTATACCAAGGACATATGGCTCTTCTTCCCTTTCACTGTTAAGATATTGGCATCTGATCGCCTTCTTTCCTCTGACCTTCGAGTCTATTCAGAAGTTCAAGTTTCTTCTCGTTTTCGTAAACAAACAGGATAGATATTACATTACAGTTATAATTATCCTTGTCTCTCCTCCAGTATATCCATAATCAATTCATTGGGTTTACCTAATATCGCCTAGTTAACATTTACACACGCTTAAATATTCTGCTGTGTGTCCGTAAATCAGTATTTATGAACTAATTCTCCTAAGCCATTCTTTAGGATTTAAAAAATTTTGCATGATTGCAACGCGCAAGATAAGGCTGAGCAAATTTCCTACAGGTACATTAACCGGGTTTACAACTGATTTCGTACCATATTTTGATAGACCTCGAATCGAATCGACTAATATTCATATCGATACACAATGAGCTCTGTCCGTTTGTGACCCGTAAAATTCCCAAGCAGGAGTTCGCTTTTTGTTCGCCTCTTCCTTATCATCATCATGCCACACATTTTCATTTAAAATTTCTTATGAGAAAATTTTTTAGATTAGAGATTCATTAAAGAATCATTAAAATTTATCAGTTTCTCTTATGAATTCTCTTCTTTATCGATGAGTCTTGTAATTTTTCCGCATTTTCTTTTTATCACTTCCTCTAAATCAATTCAAATTATGATTGCATTTCTATTGTTTCCTTGACTTCAAACCCCAAGGTCCTGCTTTGCGTTGCATAACACGTTTCTAAATTTATCTCCAGTTTTTATATTTATCAATAACTACCAATTAGGAATTGTTTAATTTTTACAATAATAGTTTTACTATTGAATTAAAATAGTGTAATTCTGTAACTTAAGGATAATGCATATAAAATGTTTCAGTAGTATTGGTTTACGGTTACGGCAACGGGTATCGGGATATAATTTTAAATAATATTATTATTAAATTAATTAAATACTTTTTAAATCTTGCATTTTGATCCTTTCCATTTATTTCTCTTTTATTATTAATTAGAGTTTAATTTAGATTCTTTTATTTTTAGTGACTGAGTATACTGTGTAAGGCCGGATGTTAATGTAATATTACACTGAACTCTACTTAAGATAAATTAATTTTTTCCTCGATTTCACTACATAATTTCAATTTCGGGAATATTTAAGATAATATAAGCAAATAGTATAAAGGAAAATTTTTACAGATATTGAGCTAGAATTTTATAATGAAAATCCTGATTATTTACCTTTTTTTAATCACTTTCACCTTCATCTAGATCATAGATTAGTTATAACATGCATCTTTTTCGTAAATTTCCAGTTCATATCAATTTGCTATAAGTTGTGTAATTCTTCTCGCTTTCAAAGGTTGGCTTTTAGAAAAAATTGTTCTTGAAAATTACGATAACCAAGGCTCGAGTAGAATTGAATTGAAATTTGATTCAATCCTAATAATTATTTTACTGTAATAATCATTCAGTTGATATAGGCAATATTAATTTCAAATGAATTTCACATCAAATTTCACAATTATTTCCAGAGATGTCCATTTTCTTAAGCAATTCTAGTTCTTATCTTTCTACTATTGTCATTAATTCAGCGTGGATCAGTTTTTTCCTTTGTGCTTATTAAATATAGTGAGTATTAGAGGTATTACAAGTTTCTTTATTCTTTTCCTTTGAACCAAATCAATTGAATAAATAATTAAAATAATAATAATTTTAATGTGGAATAATGTTGATTATAGTTATAGCCCCAATCCTAATGCGTGTCATCGTCATTATCTGTTCGCTCTTATAAAAGCACATCACAATTTTTCCCCAATTACATTTCTCTATATACTGATGAATTCATTAGGCGTTTTTATTATTCCAGATTGTAATTCGGCACTTCTGTTAATGTGGAATTTCTCCCGGAAGATCGTGGAAGGGCACTAGAGAGCAACATACAGGACCAAGGCTGCCCAGAGAACGGCAAATGGTGAGCAGTTAAGATTATTCTCTTTTGTATTTCCTCTTCCGATACTCTAAGTATTATTGTTAAAACTAATAGATTGAATAGTTGTCTTTTCGGTTGTAAATTAAAAAAAGCCTTACAGTTGTAACTCAGTGGCATTATAACGGATAACATGGAATCTAGGCTGGCTTTTACTATTTGTCCGTTGCTTCTTGTATAAAAGTCAATGTATATGAATTAGGTTTAGAAAAAACACTGGATGTGAAGCATTATTTATAGTAAATATATTCCCACTAAATTCTACTGATATACAGAAGTGGAATTAATAGTATACTCATAGCTTGAATGGCTGTCTTTCCGTTTGTAGTTAATGCATATGAATTAGGTTCAGAGAGAATTCTGGATATTATTTATAGTAAATATATTCTTACTAAATTCTACAGATAGCAAAAGTGATATTAATAGTGCGATTTCAACTCACTTTCAAAAATGATTAATTCGTATTTCAAAATGCGTTAAAATTTTGCAAAGATATCTCTATTTATTTTTAAAAAGCTTACATATGACCAACAACGCATTTATTAGATAATTACTTTCCGTTATATTAATATGATTTTCTTATCTTTTCACTATATTTGACGATAAATACACCTTAATGGAGCACAAAGTAACTAATAGCGTTATCATGTGAAATCAGGTAAAATAAAATAAATAGTCACTTTCGTCGCAAATTAATTCGTTTTATGCAAAATGCTAAAAACGAAAACACGGTAAAGATGGAAATGTTTTCTGGAACCAAGGAAAATATTCCCACTATTATTTGGATAGCACAAGACGGCATTTGCATTCAATCAACATATTAAAAAAAAAAGGTTCGTATTTTGAGTTGAGCGTGTATTTTTATTCAACGATCACTTTGCGGGAAGAAGAGTTATAACCATTTACACGATCACTTGGTAATAGTCTAATCATTACATATCATATTCTTAAGTTTTGCTATATAAAAGAAGTTGAATACCCCAAATAATATAATTATGCTAAAAGCGAATGATTACCTTGAGGAATACTAAATATGAAATTTTGCTTTATTTGCCGGGAATGAAACTATGAAATTCAAATTAAATAACCTGATACATGAATGTGTGCTAAAAATAAATGAAATGCTCTTTTGAGCCAATCATCTCCTGGAAAATATAAACATGACTTGAATGAGTTTAGCAATTTTTAAATGTATGAATATATATATATGCCAGATGGTAACCGCTAAATAAGATAATTTACTAATTTTTGGACATTCACAAGTAGGTATTTTTAACTTGACAGGGTTTCTGTGTCATTACTAGCAGGACTTCCTTTTCATTAATTCAGTTCGATTTGGGTATCTCCTGAAAGTTTCTTTTCCCCTTATTCACTTCCTCATTGAGGCACACCCTCACAAGGCACTTTCCTTTTCGTCTTTGTTTACATTCATAGAAAATGAGAGTATGGTGTACTATACATAGATAATTTAGGATAACGAGTTCCTTATTATCACCAAGGACGGCAGACCTTCCTTTGCTTTCAATGTTAAGATATTGCCGTCTGAAATAACTTTGTTTCCTCTGACCTTCGAGTCTATTCTGAAGTGCAAGTTTCTTCTCATTTTCGTAATCAAACACAGTTAATATTACAATTATTGTTATCATTGTCTCTCCAGCAATCTATCCATAAAAAATTAATTTGGTTTGAACCTAATATAGCTCAGTTATCATTTGCACACGCTAACAAAATTCTGCTATGAGTCCGTAAGACTATATTTACGGCTGAGTAGATTTCCTACACGTAGATGCATCGGCTATACACCGGATTTCGTACCATGTCTGATAGACTTTTATTTTCAACTAACTAATTTTTAATTGACTAATATTCAAATCGATACACAGTCTGCTCCGTTCGTTTGCACCTCGTATTATTCCCATGCAGGAGTTTGCTTTTTGTTCGGCTCTTCCTTATCATCGTCATGCGATTCACTCATATTTCATTTAAAATTTATTATGAGGAAATATTTTAGATTAGAGATGCTTTAGAAAATACTGTCATATTCATCAGAAAGCTAGTTTTGGTTGGTAGCGTTCTTAAATTGAATTTACCGTTAAATTTTATCTGAATTTCATGACATGAAATTAGATTGACAGCATACTATTATCAAGACTCCAAACCTATCTCACACAAATGATGATTAGGAAATTTCGGTGGTTATATTTTTTAAATGATATATTTTCTCTAACGACTCACATCTAATATTGAACTGCTTGCATTCAGTTCATATTTTTCCGCGATGAAGTTTATGGCTCGAAAATGTATCTAAGTTGTCCCGGAAGCATTGTGTATATTTCTAAATAAGCCCTCTTCTTGAATCAGAGGATTTCGTGGTGGAATTATTACACAAACGTTTCTTGGAGGTTCGACACTATGAATACGAAAATAGCACTCCCCGTATTCGGTACGGTGACGTTCTAGCTTCAAATTCTTAAACATTGAATAAAGAATCAAAAAAGGGTAACATTAAACGTCTCCAACACTGAAATTTGTATTTTATTTACAATTTTGCAAATGTTCATATGGGATTCATTGGGATATTAGGCAACTTTGTGATCCGTCAAATACAGACAGAAAGGAAGTGTGCAACTTAAGGAATCAAACATTTTAGTTGCTATTGACCTGTTACCACGAGGAGATGCTCTAAACATCGTTGTATAATCTTAGGTTGTAGCTTATTGATGCTTTCACAACGGACTGTTAAAGCGTATCACACTATTACAAATGCAGATAAAAATGTCACGGACTCGTGAGTATATAAGAAGAGCTGTATTAATGAATTCGTTCTCTTTCATTACAGGATAATTGAGTATCATCAACACCTCAATAAGACGTGAGTACGCTGAATTTTTTTTCGATTCGGATACTTAAATCCGAAAGTTTATTTATTTCATCAAATAGTTCTTCATTTAAGTTTACCGCAAAGTAATTACATTTGCAAACCGCCAACTGCAGTTTCCTCCATTTGCAGCGTTATGCTTTGTGTTAGGCACTGTGATTGAATAGTTTTTGCTGAATTTAAATCTTTTAAGTACCACATAATGTTTAAGCCGAAAAAGGTTATAGCTATAAGAAAGAATTCTAGATATAGTCCTCGCCCAAAATAATCGTATCATATAAATTAACCAACAAGTAATAGAAACGCAACTTTAAACCTTCACATTTTCGTCCTAGAGGATATTTGTTTCATTCTAGAAGTATCTTCCTTGATATTCCGCAATGTTTTAAAGCCGTTCAGCTTATATACATTAATACTCTCTAAGGGACTACCTGTCCTTGATGTTAAATATAATTCCAATGTTAGAGTGAGTTGCATATCGAAATTGGAGAATTTATCGGTTATTCGACACTCTAACTTACAAATTCTAAAGCGCATGTGAACAAAATAAAGTTCATAGCACTCCAAAACTTAAATCAACTACTCTCCTTAATTTTACAAAACAATTACACAATTTTTTATACGGATTTAAATAAATTTCTGTTTATACACACCTGTACCTATCCTAGTGCCTCTCGTATGATAAGTGAGTGCTCTCCCGTCTGAGCGACTCCCCCGATGTTTTAAGAGCGCTAGAAGAATTATTTCAGCTTGAAATCCTCGCATACAATTATAACGATTAGCTTTCGCAGTGTAATTACATATCAGAACGATGTTTTTCCCTTTTTATTTTTGTATATTTTATAATAAACCTTCCCTAAGCATATTGTTACAAGAATATTTTATTATCTCTGTTTTAGCAAACTAAACTGTTATCTTCTTAGAATGGTCGTAATAAGAAAAACATTGCCACACTTAGGGCATCTTAAACACTCCTCGCTTGTGGCGCTAAAATACGTTGGACCGTCACTGGATGCAAATGAAACATATGTGATCGGATAAAAGAGCTTTATATGTCTCTCGATTCTAGCGATACGTTCTACATTCATTTGCGAAGAACACTTAGAACCGAATTTTAAAATACTTTGCATCCATTGCTTGCTTTCCCGATTGGGAGATTATCAAGGAATCTACGATGTGATCAATTGGCTTGGGTTGCTCGAATGTATGTACCAGTAGCAGTAGTAGAAGTTTGAAATCTTTATTTCGATCAACAAAATAAATCCTGCTTTCGTTTCCGAAATATTTTCTATATATTTCTTCAATTAGCTAGGAAAACGTGATGAAAGTATTGTAATTATCTTTTTGAAAACTAGAGAAGATTTAAGACAATCGATTCTCAAAGCGGTCCTTAAGAGACTAGGGTGCAAGTTTAAGATAAACAGTTGATTTTTTCGCATATGGGTCAGCTGAATCGTGCTTATATCCAGAAGCGCGCCGTAACCCAACGGTTCTTTTAACAAACTTCGTCAAATTTCCTCGGGATGGAGACAAACTCATACAGCAGGCGCCTCACTGTCCCACTTGTCCGTGGCGCCCTTGGGCCAGGCGCATACCCCACCTCTGCAGATCCCCGTCCACCTGGCCGAGCTTCAAGGCGCGTGCCCTGAGTCCAGATATCCCCACCGAATGGCATCCGCGGATGCATAATTCAAAGACCGCCGATGAGGAAAGACGGAGGGGAAGGACGTTGTGCCAATACGGAGATGGCTAGTCAGATAATGGAGGAAGTGTGAGGGGATTAAAGGTGAGATGTTATTCCCCTGGGAAGGAGAGGTTTTCCAAGTCGGGAGTTATGAGTCGGATCGGATAGGACGTTTCATTTGAATTGGCTTTTTATGGATTCGGTGCACGGAGGAAGGTAGATCGTTGAGTCATTTGTCAGAAACGAGGAGGCTGACGGACGGCCTGATCGCCGATGAAGCAATGATTGATTTCGGACGTCATACGCGATTATTCGAGGTGTGAGGATTTCGAGAGTGAGAGGATGTTTTTCGCTATATCCGTCCAATGCACTCGGTACTTGCGATTCCAATGACGAGGTCTTCAACGAGCAAGAATAACTTCGGTGCTGGGTCTACCAGCGTAATTTGTAACCAGAATTCAAATCATTCAGGATCTCATCGCGAGATATTTCTGATTGATACATTGCGATAAATTCGGCGATGACCGGTCTCGGGGGTGGGATGGATTCAGGGTGGGGGCTTACATCATAAGCTGTGGTCCAGGGCTTCAGATATCACCTGGGGCATCCTTGTAGTGTATGTATTTATGAGATACCTGCTAAAATATGGGTATATAGTAGGATCATGATAGGGATATCCCTTACCTTGTAATACAGTTATGGATTATAATTTTACTAATTACGCTAAACCCCGAAATAATACTATTTTTACACAGTAAAAAATAGAATATTGAATACCATCTTATCTGCTACATGAATATGCTTAACGCACTCTACCGAATATAGCAAACGCGTATAAAACATCCGCAATATTTAAGCGAGAATTATCTTCCTATCAATTCCAATCATTGTCTATCTTTACAGTCAAATTTTTGCAATTTATTATTTGATTGCCAGAAGTAATTTTCAGGTGAACCAATTGAAACTACTGCTGCTGATTTCCCTTTAGTTTCAGCTAATACTTTGAAATACCTAGATAAGGACTTCGATTTAACGTATGTTAGAACCAAAAAACATCAAAGTTAAGTATTGTTTAAGACAGTTTCTTTTTTTGAGATTTGCGACGTTTTCAGGTGAAAACTCAATGAGAAAATGTTTAAGTCCATTTCCTTTTTATAATTTTTCTTTCTTTTTATTTTTACGGTGGCATAGAAATTAAAACTCTTTCTATTAGCAAGAATCGGATTTAGAAAATACATTTTGCATGTGAACTTTTGTATGACGATATAGTATAGTTTATTACGGGTTGTGTTGGTTTTCAAAATGCAAGATATTCATGACCCTAAATTTTTAAGGCACTCATTAGAATACAAATTTCTCTAGTCGAATTAAGTCTATGATGATAGGTATAGGTACGAGTATCGTATCTGAGTTGGATTTTCTGTTACATAAAATATCTAATCCAAGGCTGCGCCGATTGGAAAAATTAAGTTAAACGTAAAGAAAAAAGATTGAGGTTTCAAAATTTATCTTGAATTCATCGATATAACTTGTTATAGTGAGATTTGATCCGCATTCTCCATTGTTGTATTGAACGAAGGAAGATTTGGATTTTGATCTGGGCATGTATCAAATTGATAACCTATATAATTTAAAGTAAGGTATGGAGTAAGATGGCAGGTAAATAGCCATTGTCAATTGAGAAAGTTATTTTAAGAAATGTTTATATTATCTGCTGATTATGAACAGAGATATAATTTTATGACGAGACGAGCAAGAATCATTTGTTAGAATTTGAAATGGAACAGCTATCGAAGCCTATAAATCATATCTTATGCTCTCCTTTGAATTTTTTTCAGCATAAATACAGCTTGCAACGTAATGATTACAAACCTTGAGTAACATTTAGCTTAAAGACGATGGAGTAGTTTTAATTACAGAAAATTTCCTTTTCGAAGAGGCCGATCTCATTTCCTCGAAACGGCGGATGAAATTTAGTCGCAAAGCAAATATATTCAGACGAAGAGGGAAAGTAAAGTATTTCTACATTTCCTGGAACATCTTACGCTTCGGATGCGTAATTTCATTGTGAAAACACGCTACTGCAAGGTTAATAGTAAGAATAAAAAAGAGGAAACGTTCAGTAAACATATCAGAGATATCACTGTTTTAAGACAATGACGCTCGTAGCCCGCAGAATTGCCTTACGATTCTTTCGGAAGTAGGTTTGAGTAGCCTAAATAGGCTAACAGTCTCAGTCCGACCCATTATCTGCGTCTCCTTGACACATTTCAAAAATCCCGGGAGGCGTCAGTTACGGTTCGTCTATTTCTAAACTCGGCACTTTTTTGTCTCCCGAAGTAGCGAAGAGACTGGCCTTGAGGATTAATATTTTTTTGCATTTTGAGGCGTCCGGATGGCGAGCTATTAGGACTCACTCACTGTGTTACGCGTTTCCTTGTTGATATAAATTAAAAAATGTTATAGTTATCGCTGCCCCATTTTGACTACACTTCTCTATCGAAAATTGTACATATAGAGGGATAGCGTTTCCCTATAATCGAATTAAGTCACAAATCATCAGGATGTATCTATCTTTTGGGCACAGTAACGGAGTCAAGGACATCAAGGACTCGCGATTATCATCCACTCAATGTGCAAATAAACATCTTTTAGTAAATTTTCAGTCCACAGATTAACTTAATGGACGATTTTATGCCCAATAAAATTCACGACCTCCCCAAAATGACTTTCCATTGAGATGGATACATTCCTTCTATTAATAGAAATTTGGGAAAATGAAGAAATTGGGTTTTTATTTGTTTTTATTTTCTTCTTACATTCGCGAACTAATGCAACTCGCTAGTCAAAATAATACTCATAAACCTGCTGTCCATTGGAATGGGCAAGCAAAATGCTCACAACATTTGAGAAAACCGAATTACCAGCAAATATTTTATCAAGTAATATTAATTTAGAATGAAAATTTTAAACTTTAAAGCCAATCTTCGAATTTTTAATGTATGATTATAGATTGAAAAGTAATTGTATTAGTTGAAGATGAAAGATAGATGGTACGGATATTGATCTCTTATTGATTCTAGCAAAATCCACGCGATCAGAATAATTTTTCTAGGAAATTGTGTGAGAAGAAACTACTTGCCATAACTGAAAGATGTTTTTAAGACAATAAAATTAACATATATTGACTAGGAAGAGTTATAGAAGCCATTCCATTTACGATTTTGAAATTTCACAGCTTTAGCAAAGAGACCTTTGCCAGTGATGCTCCGGTACGAAATTACAACAGAGATTTTATTTTTATGTATACGATTATGAATATTCAAATATAATTATGTTATTATCTCTACATAAGGTTTATAAATTTTATATATCATATTTGGCAAGGCTTACGTATTTAGTGTAGTCCGTGTATGATTCTCACATATCAGGAATTCTGTTACATCTAATTTTCCCTTTCCGTGTATCTGAACTTCTCTTACCGTCAAAATTTAATACGAAATGTTCCGTTTCCGTTACTTGAATTACACTTCTCTCAGCATCCATTAAAATATAATACGGGATATTACAGTAGGAAAAATCTGTTTGTGAAGGAAACCACCCTCCCATTCGAACATAAGTGTTGAAAACAGACTTTCATATGTCTTATCAAATGAAACATTCTTCTAATCGCAGCTCCACTTGGCAGTGAATGTCATAATGTAGTATTTTATATAACAGCTACAACATATTTTATATAACAGCTGTTTAAATAGCCTAAATCTCTCCATTCCGTGTTGGAGTGCGATCTGCAGTTAATCTCCTGGTCTAGTTTCGTTCCTCGGGCGTGCCAAAAACCCCTCCATCGCCACGCGATTCGGAAGCATCCGAGAGGACCCACGATTATTTTTTGCCCAAATGACTCGTGAATGGAAAAATAGGAGTCGACCGTGACCCCTTTGCTCCTGTGTGCCTAACCCAGTTTGCAAAAGAGGGGCGGACTTTAGAATCCGAGCCGGTTCCTCCTCAAGCGATCAAAATGCTCGAGGAAGATAGTGGAGATTATTGTGAAGAAGGGTATCGAGGAAACGGTAAAATCCAATGCTTCTCATCTTTAGTTCTAGATCTCCTAAAACACTGTTTAGCAACTTCAGCGGAAGTCTTAATAAGATATTAACATCCCCTATGATTTTAACTTAGAAAGTTCTATTGCTTCAATGATCATCTAATATACGTGTAATCAGGTCCGATTTTTAGTTTTCAGCCGAACTAAGGCAGGTTTTCTTATTGCTCATTCCGCACTTACATCGTATTCCCCATAGCGATCGGAAGATCACTCTTTTCTGTTCTGTTCCACATCCAAAACTGTCATGAAATATTAGAGGATTAGTTTTCATTAATGATGCTTTCCATCTGATGTTATTACTAAATTTCACTTATTTATGAAAATTAGAGTAAGGAAAATATTAAATATTGTGGGACGAAACCGATAGATACTATAGAATGGAAAATCTCACCCCAAAACTAAAGTTAATCTGGCATGGCTGTACTTCGTGAAACGCCATTCTGAGCAAGTAAGAGGAGCAAGACTTTTTATGTATCACAATTACAATCACAGTAATTGTGAAACATACAAAGCCTTCCTCTTCTTACTTGCTCGTATTGAAAACTTCATCTGTCCCATTCATCGGAGGCATTGAGCTTATAAAAGACTACTTCGTTAATATGGCAAGTATTGAGCATTTTTTGGATTGTATGAAGGCTTTAATTCTTCCGAAAACATGTATATAAGCGACTAAGTTTGCTGTGAGATTTAAATTGGTGAGAAAGAGGATCGCCATTTTAATTCTATGGGGCGCCCTGAGGTTACTGCCTCCCTTACCATCTGAGTTCGGCTCTGTCATAATATTTTGCACATATGCATTAAATTTAATCGTTCAGTTGATACATTTTGTAGTAATGGTTATAAATGAGTGATTCAACTTATGTAGGTGAGTGTTATTACTATTAGATACGTTTCAATCATGTATGTGATTGCCATAACTTCATATTTATAATAATCATAGCTGAAGGTTTTCCAATCGTAGCCACTGAAATATAGCTTTCTTGGCAATCTCTTATCACTTTTTAATGTTTCATAGGCTTGACATTAGCCTTGATGTGATTCATTGCGTTAAGTAGAGGAGAAATTTAAGATCACTTATGATCATGCAAATATATCTTTGTATTGTGGAAATTTTAATGTAAATTAAGTATAAGGGAGATAAAATTTAGGGAATCGTCAGTTCTTTCGATGTTCTATTAGAAATATTTAAATGTTTAAATAAAAAAATTACTGGAAGCTGAATTTTTCCCGATAATGTTCCGGATCCTTTGTTCTAGACGTAAATACGTTGATTTAGCCTCATCGGTCTCTATATACTCAATTTATATTGCATGTATCTGAGGAAAGTATTTGAAATATTTTTACTTCGTTATTTTCTAAAATCTTTTATATTGCACTGTTTGTATAATATATTCGATAAATCTCTCTCTTGAATTAACACGTAAATATTTAGAGGAAGTAAATCATATCAATATGAAAAATATTTTATCTTAACGTAAAAACGCATCTCAATACTTATAAACCTGGAGGAATAAACAAAGAAATTGACTCTTATTCTTTAATAAATATATTTTGTATTAACTTAATGGGCAACGTATGAGTTAGAACAGTGCTCGAAAACATTTGAGATTGGAGTTTACTCCAGAAAGTGACTAAAAACAGGTTCTCTTGGAAACTCCGAGTTTTAGTGTCCCAGTTGGCAAGTTGAACGGAGAAAAGAAATGGGCCATTTAAGAGTACAAAGAATCCATTGTGTATCATATTCCGAGTATTTTTAGCATTCCTACCTGGAAAAAAATTATCTTCAATAGTAGTTCTCAGACTTGGACACGACGGAAGGTTGGATAGTACCAGGATAACTCTTTTAACGGGTAATTCATTTAGTTACAATTTCCTCCCGTATAGAAGGATAGATATAGAAAGAACGGGCGTTTTGCGGCAGTGCAGGTTTTACACGTCACAAAAGGCCCCTTATCAAGCTTTGCTAGGTCACCATTATAAGTATATAGTATTCCTTATCACTACGATCTGATATAAGTAATAGTAAACAAATATGATACACATTTATCTAAAAATAAATGTTTCTTTCTTGTTTTTGGATGTTTCTTTATCATACATTTTGGTGGCGCCAGAACATACGTACTTAGGCATAAGGGCGTCTTTTTCTACACAGTAATCCTGGGTAGAAACCTTGAAGATAAGACAAATATTTGACAGAAGAACCCTTGTCTCTTAAATATTTGACAGTTAACTGGTTATAAAAAAAGCTCACAACGAAGTGCAAGGGTCAAATTAATGAGATAATTTTATAATTTAGACTTTCATCGGAAAGGATTAAATAAAGATAGTAAAATTATCGTGAAATGTTCATTCTTTTCCTTTTATTTGTATAAATTTATTTTAAGCAAATTTAAATTAACCTTGTTATTTCTTTAGACGAAAGAAAACGATCTTCAATATAATCACCATCTCCTCTATGGATTTAACGAAGGAAACATTATTATAAATTTTAGAATAATAACAATCTGAGAGGCCTCCGGGTGACCAAGTGGGCAATAAGTTCGACTTCAGTTCAAAGCGGTCCTAGGTTCGATTCCTGATGGAGGCTCACGTGCGTAATGACCTCAGCTGTCGATGCATTTTTAAAATTAAAACTAACAATAATCTGAGAAGAGAATGCGACTCATTCAATTATGAGATTCAGATTGAGTCTCCTCTTACATCTTATATATATTGAAATATGTTCGGAAGAATACGTAAATACGTAATAAGTAAACTTGGGAGGACATAGATAAGGTAGTGAATTTTGTATTGGAACGGCTTAGTCAGTAAAGGAATCTGAACCAAAGGAAAGGTAGAAGATCCATGTAATATGCGAAATATAATAGTGTTAACCGATCAACCAACTTGGAATCTATTTTGAAAGAGTGGATTTGAGGCTGAATATAGATAATAAATGAATACAAAGACTAAAATTAGGGATGGAATAACTAGATGAATCCAAGTTCGATATGTTATTAAAATTGTACTAAGCGAAGCCTAGTTTCAAGTTAGATGCCGTAAGGCCACCGAGGCGCCAATTTAGTCGCGACGCGGTATCATATCAAGGAATTTTCAACAAAAGCATTTAATCTCTGTAACCTACATTGACCATCAGCTCTCAGCAAAGCATACTTTCAGCGCTGAAAGGCATATTGCGATATAAACATTAACGTTCGCAATGGATATACCAGGTTAAAATTTGTTATTGAACGACCATTATTTTACTTTAAGTTACAGGACGAGATTTTCATTATTACAGAATAGCTTGGACATAGGAAATGAATCAAAATTCCTGATTAACAAATGAAGTGTCTTGACTTTGAGTCCATATCAATAACTGGTAACGGGATAAATTCAGCGGCGGTGAACAGGGTACCACTAGTAAGGGATGATCCTACCTCTCCTCACACCTTCATCATCACCATCAAATTCTGAAATCTCCGCTATCTTTCACCTGTTTTTAGTATCTACATCAAAATTAAGTGAAAAAATCCTAAATCAGAAATCAGTTTTATAACATTTCAAACTGATAAGCGACTGCTACATAATATTTGAACTGAAAAATAAACATTTCTATCTGGAAAGATTCAGCTGAAGGAAATTCCCAAAATGTATCAGGTCGGAAGGAACCCAACAGTTAAGTTAAAACATTTCGGTAGTATAATCTTTATATGATGTAGTAAAATTTATTTAAGGACAGTTGGAGATCTGCGCAAGCATCAAAACATTTCTTGCTGTGTACTACATCACATACCTTTAATTCACCATCGTCAGCTGCAACTTAAAATTGATTTCTTAACACCAGTAGTCTTCTGAATTGTCAATGCCTGTATCAATTAAATATATTCTTTTTAATATTTATGCCCTTCGGTAACCTTGGCCATATGTGAAGTATTTTTAATTTTCTAGAACCTCAGGAAGTAATAATTAAATACGTATATCCGTGCAAACGTTTTTATTAGTAATGATAAAAAGATGTGAACATAAATATTTTTTGATTTTATTCTTATATTATTCATGAGGTAAATTATTAGCACTTAATGTCAGGACATACAATCATTATATATTATTACTGTGAAGATAGAGGAAAAATAAGAATGAAAACTGTTTATAGAGCTCCACAGAGTTAATCAAGTGGCTGCATATATGAGCCTCAGTTTGCCCATTTTTGATGCACTCATTACCTTTAATATACTAGTTTTCTGATTCCGTTTCAACGATCTTTTTTTGAGTTTCTATACTCAGTGAATGATTTCTCTTAGAACTACAAATTTTCAATTTTTATCTTTAATGTGCTATTCTATTTCTACTTTAACTGCATCTTATGACATGCTGCTAAGTATGAAAAATCGATTTTTATGTCCATATTTACGGACATGGAAGTAATTTCCTCTTCATTACGTTTTTAATTGTTACAAAAAGTAAATTTGGATTTGGGTTACGGCTAGCGGTTAAATTATTAATTTTATAAATGAATACTTTATATAATTTTACTATAATTAACAATTTATAATTATTAATATTTTCCCACGCGTCTCAAATAACGAATGTTGATGAAGATTATTCGCGATGAATAATTTTCTAAGGCGATTAGTGGATACAATAGAAAACTGCTCTTGACGAATTATTACTTTGGGTTTTGAATTATTTCAGTTTCAATCATGGCTACACTTTTCAAATTTTTCCTCACTTTTACGTTTTTGTTCATGCTTTTTGACACTCAAAATCATTCCATTTTTCTTTATTTCTTTACGTTAATCACTTCTTAAGCTGTGAACCACTCTATTTTTCTACTTACTCTCGAAACACTTCTGCTTCCAATTAAAATACATCAAATCTGGCGGCATATCTAGGCTTTATTGCGGGGCGACCTACACTCGGCTCACATTTCCGATGGAATTCTTCTCCTGTCCTTAATCATCGACAAAAAGAAACAAGTGTTTCCATCAGCACGTCCGTCCACCTTCGCCGCGAGTGTATTTGAAAGATCGAAAAAGATCAAGAAAGGCCACCGACACAAACAACCTATCGCCGTCCATCTTCAGCAGAAATTTTTTTCACAAATCAGGTCAACACGCAATAAAAACGTTGTTTATCTTAATAATTCCTGCGCGGTATCAACTGGACTTGCCCTCCGGGGATGCCTCGGTGAGGATGGACGGACATTTAGATGACGCGGGATGAGTATTCTTCAGCCTGTCCTTGACACCGTCTCGCCCCATTTTTCCCTTCTTCACTTTCCCCTTCTCATCTCACTCGAATTGCGCAATTGACGGAGAGCTGCTCCGCTCCTTCTATCATCTCACACATCCATTATTTGGACTTCTTTTCTATAAGGAAGCAGTAATGTGGTATCGGACCTACTATGCGTTAGTCTATCGATTAATCCCATTCATTCACTATCATTCGATGGCTCCGAATCCGAAGAACAATCACAGATTTAAATGATTAAATCGTCCAAGCAAGAATGAAACTAACAATTCTCTTCTTCCATCATTCCCAAAATAGTCCATAATACGGCCCTAAGATATTCTCGGAGTTCACTCTATAAATTTCGGTCAACTTTGAAAAATGTTTCCTAAGATAAAATATGCGTGATTCACCGAAAATCTTATACCTTATTATTTACTTTAAAATTATTCTGACGAAAACCTAATTTGTGTATTAATTAGATGCTTGGACGGTTTCCGTATTCGGTTATAATAATAAACGTATGTATTTGCGTATGTATGTCTGCCTTTTGGTACAAATCGGCACAAAAACAGTTAAGAGAAAATGAGAGAGTTGCATGAATAGTTAGAACAAATTAATGTTAGGAGTTAGCCTAAATTAATATGTTAGGAGTCCTCGCATGTTCGATTATTTGGGGAGCGTCATGAAAATTTTCATAAAAAAGCTGAATAAGAGTTCGAGAAACTTTCATTAACAGCTGAGTTCCAATACTTTTCTTTCAAAGAGCTACATGTTTCTAAGGCTCATGCCTAATCAATTTTGTTAACTTCAAAAGATAGCCTCGGTCAATCAGAGGCAATAAGAAAAAACCTTTCTCCAAGAAATGAGTCGCTTGCATTTAAATTTATTTCTATGATAAATGGTAAAGTTAAAGTCTCATAACTTATATATGATTTTAACCAGCCATTTCTTGCAATTGAAGAAAAATTTATGCATGCTATAAAACAGAGGCATTGAAATATTTTCAAATAAAGTCAAGTTTGGTTGTTTATGAGTAGGACATAAAGAATCAATCATTTTATTTCTCCATAATTGTGTGTATGATAATTAAAGGAATATAACAATGAGATTTTATTTATTAGAGAAAAAATTAATTATATATATCAATAAAATAACAATATTCAACAAACATGCGCGAAAATAATTCAATAGAAATTCTGAGTGACTTAATTATGAGGGAAGCATTTGTAAAATATTTAATTTATCATATGGGAGAAAAATATTTTAATAGCCTGATTTATTCCTCTTTTATTTATAGATATGATATGGCGAACCATATAATTGTACTATGAATTATATATAGCATGATCCCCTTACTCTCTCCCGTTAGAAATTTATACTTCAGCCACAACTTATGACAAGTAAAAGATTGGGATATCCGTACTTTGTGGATTACCGTTAAAGGATGAAAAAAGACCTGTAAAAGAGCTAAAAGGTATTTTCCACAGAGGTTTCATCACAGTCATCATCAGGCTTTATAGATCTAAACCGGTCGCTTGATTAAAACTATTATGGGAAATAAGATTTTCCTTTTAAATTTATTTACTACAATTAAAATTTATTCAAAAATATTTTCCAAGAATGCTAATGCATTAATCTAACTTAAAACCTACGGTAGATCTGCAAAGCAAGTTACTTTCTATTTCAAATAAAGTAAAATCCTTGGCGCGAAATTGTCCTAGCCAGGCGTCATTCACCGTAGGTGACACGTAATCAGTACATCGAATCCCACGCCTCCGTATTCAGCTTTCCGCAACCAGATTATTTTCTATGTACACCTATGAATTGATAATTTTATGAAAATGTAAAAATGTGAAAATTTTAGCAATCTTCTATGATCATTTATAACTTAAACGTGAACCATTACCCGATTCTCATAATCCAGTTTAGGCATACGTTTATAATTCTTCTCTTCCATTCTCCTTTCCAATTATCTGCACCGAACTATCTGGCTTTAGTGGTGTCCGATAAATTTCCTTCGTCATTTCGCCAGATTTTTCCAGAGACTTCTCTCATCGTTTGCCCGTCGAAAGATTTCTTCATCTGTCACTCGTCCTTTCGAATTTATTTTCGTCATGCTTCTGTAACACCACATCCCAATTGCTTCTAATCTCTTTCCATTCTGCCTTTGTAGTTGATTGCTGTTGATGGTTGTAGTTAACACATGAACTATACTGTAAATAATATCCATAAGTATTTCAGTTTTTCTTGAAATATCTTTAACAGCGTAACAACTTTTCCTTTCTATGGTCCCTTTAAACTAAGTCTTTTTCCTACGAGAAACGAACATTAAAAACGTATGACAAGAGCTGGACTCTAACCCGGTTCTTTTGATTG
The DNA here is from genome assembly GCA_036926295.1 of Pachydiplax longipennis. Taxonomy (NCBI): domain Eukaryota; kingdom Metazoa; phylum Arthropoda; class Insecta; order Odonata; family Libellulidae; genus Pachydiplax; species Pachydiplax longipennis. The sequence goes on along the minus strand of JAVFKF010000004.1, from coordinate 15,350,428 downwards.
CTTTTCGGCTGCTCCAACCGAATAAGCTGTTTTGGCAGATCATTCAGACATGCCATTTTGGGAGGGCTTCCGGGTTCGAGTCCCGGTTTTGTCAGCCTTTTTCTTATCTATCTCTACTTAGGTATTGCATAGGCGCAAGCTTTACCGTGAAATATCTTCCTAATCCTTCATCTAAGTCGTTTCTCTGAGCGAAAAATATCAATCGTATGAGAACCAATTACATAACAGCGAATAATAAATCACGAGGCCTAATACTATCCACTAGTCTCTAACAAAGAGCTCGCGTTCATTCATTTTAGTGAATGGAAATTGAGAGATTGAGGATTAATTTTTAGGTCAAAACGAGATCAACTGATTCATATGGACCCACATAATAGCACGATCTCCCAAATTATTCCTCAATTCTCACCCAATAGCGTGATCGTTTTTGACAGCCTTAAACGAAGCTTTTACATATTTAGTCTTAAAAGAATCCTTAGGAAACGCCCGGGAAAGAAATTCAAAGAATATTATATCAGCGATTCAGCAATCGATTTCGATGCTGAAATTATTTAACGGATGTGACGAATCTGACTTCATCGCACATCGTGGAGTACCACGAAGAAATAGAGTGATCACACTGGGAATTATCTCATCATTATTTTTAATAATTCTGGTTGGTTTCGACTCTTATAATGATCGAAAGCTCATTAAAATCCCTATTCTAAAAGGTCAAAATATGAATGATAAAAGTCGAAATTTTCGGTAAAAAATAAAGTAGTGCTGTGGAAATCACGTTTTAAAAATTTCATTCGCAATAATTCTAATTAACGAGGAGTCATTTTTATGACTACTCTTAGTCATATAACACTGACTCGTGTTCTTGTAATGTACAATGTAAGGTCAGGGGGTGCGAGAAACAATGTGTAAGAGGTCACGGACTCAAATCCCGGATGGGCCTGACATTTCACTCTACTAATTTCAGTGGTGACCAGCGGTTCTTGTGCAAAGACAGTTTTATAAACCTTTCAAACTTGAAGACAAAATTCTTAAAATTTCTTTAAAAAAATTTAAAATTTTAGAGAAATTTAAAATTTCTCACCTAGATTTAATTTTTAATAGGCTATTTCGAAATAAGAAATGCCGTAGATGCGTATTGATAGAAGTAAAACTTCGAAGAAATCAGATTTTAATTAAAACTCCTCGTCATAAACTGGGTAAAGTGTATTTCTATAAAATTATTATTGAAAGCTCATTGCCCCTTCTCCCCCAGTATGATATCCGCCAGTGTTCAATCATGTAAAATTCAATGTAAAAATCATATTTAAGAACTCCACATCTATCGCCTTCTCTATGTTAGAGAAAATATTATTTAAATTTTTCATTTTTATAATCGTGGTCCGATGAAATTATCCTGGATAGCATTATTATCCAAAGGAAAATAAATTCATAGCTACTGCTAGTATTAATTCAGTTGTTTTTTCTAAGCTCTCTCCGAACTGATGTAAATCTGATTAACATATTTTGGGGGAGTATGAATCCAGCTCACAACTAGTGGAAATTTGAGCAGTTAATAAAATGATTCATTAGAACATGAGCCCAGACGCGCAGTTTTATCCAATGTCTGAAAGAGATGAGAATTATCGTAAATAGTATACTAAGTTCCCATTATCTTACTTGATCCAAATTACGTCCATTTCCCCCTGACCCTTTGTTGACGGTCTGAGGAAAAGCTTGATGGCGCGCACATATCGTAACGAAACTGTCCTGCATAAAATATACTAATGCTGGTTTTCCTCATAGTACGTCACTCATTAATCTCAAGTGACAGCTTACGTCACGATCTCTTTAGTGGCCTTCCTAAGGCGTGAAGCTTTTGTGTCAGCGGACTGATATCGGATCAACTTTCTCGCTCATGCATAAACGTTTTGAAAGATTCGCCGAAATGAAAAGTTTCCTTAAAGCGTTCGTTAAACTTTGAGGGTATTTTGAAAGAAGAGACACTCCGTAAGGTAGGAAGCTCTGCGGAGGAATATGAAATTCATGTTTCACTTATACAAGATATAGCACATAATGCGAAGAAATGAAATGAAATTAGATGAAGTTGAGTTGTTGGGTTTAAGAATTAGGGTCAAGATTATTTAATCTACCAGAATATAACATTTAACCGGAAGTTTGAAGCACTAGAAATTTTCCCTCAATCGTTATGTTTGAAAAGAACTTCGAAATAGATTAAAACTATTAAATTTGTATTAAATCAGATTAGGACCATGGTAATTCCAAGAGAAGAACTTCCCTTTTGTTACTAAGATAGGTAAAAATCTTTGCATCTTTTTTAGAAATCAGTTCTCATAATGATTTATTGAAATTCATATTTATTTTAATATCACATATCAATGACAAACTTAGAAGCATTGTTACAGTTAGGAACTCAATATTTACTATAATAATTCCATCTTTATGAATGGATTAAAGACTTTGATTGCTTTTCACACATAAAAATAATATACACCAGTTAATTGGCTGCCGATTTGATTAACAATAATCAACATTCATATATACTCAATTATATTGATAAACATTTATTCGTAATTATTTCAGTATAATATTAATTTACAATTAAATTTTAAAATAAGATCTCCTTTCCTGAAATTAAAGGACTCTTTTACGTATGGAACTCATAAAAATGGTTATACACTTCTTTTATTTCGGACAGATTTTGACTTATATATAGATATACACTTTGCTCTCTCCTCCCTTATGTTATGAAGGTTCTTTATGAATCTACAACCAGAACATAAAATGTTGAACGTATTGAATGATTGAATAGTATTTCGCGCAATAATAATACTATTTATAATCATTTAAGAAATAAAGATTTGATAACGATGACGTATTTCTAGCAAAGTAAACGCCTCTAAATACTATTATTTGATTCGTTGAATTTTAAATCAGGCCTGAGATCAGCGATCCTACATTTATGAGCGGAAATGAATAAATCCATGTTCAATTAATTGCCTAGAGAAAAGGAGGAAACTTATAGCTGAGGTCTTCTGTTTAAGATACGTCAATATGTATCCATAGAATTAGGTCAATATCCATAAAATAATGAAAATATTCTTTCTATACCTTTATAGTTCAGATATAGCGGTGTGAGGAGTGGCTGATGGGCTTGAGACTCGGCAAATACTACTAAATAATACAAATACTCAAATACTAAAATTTTCGAAAGTTTTATAGATGAAAATATGGAAACATTACAAAATGTCCACATTTATAGTTGAAATTCTTAAATATTGAATTCTTCTTAAAACTATCCGAAGTCCATATGGGAACTATGAGCTGGATTCCATGACGCTATGTGATTTCGTGAGAAGTGATTCATACATTCCATTGATCAAAAGCAGGAAATGCATTTCGACTGGTAAATTGAAATCATCGCGGGTGAATCACTATTAAAAGGTGAATGAAACGGAAATATATACGCTTCATTGACGTGTGAATTTCAATGTGAATGTTTAAATATAAGAATCTAGGATATAATAAATTTATACATTAAACATCTAGCTCTACATGTGCCCTAAAATTTATTACTCGATTTCTCATCATTACTTTACAGCTTTTCCTATCATTCATTTCATTTCAAGAATATTCATTTTATTTCAAAAACTTTGGTCTTTGTCTTCCTCCTGACTTTTCCTTAACATTTCACCTTCAACACCTTTCGTAAGATTTCCACCATCAGAGCAAACCATCTCTTCTGCTTCCGTTTTATTTCTTCGGTCGAAGTCTTCATATCTTCCGTTTAGCAACCCATCTTACTTCACTATGTCCATCCTATCATTGCCATTACATCTTCGTTTGCTATTATAACACAAGGCTCGTCAATTAATGACATTTTCAATTAAATTAATCTCGTATTATTCTTCATTTCACCAAGATTTTGTTACTCAAGGCCCAAGAGGCACTCAAGGTAACTTATGCTTGGGGCGCGACTAATTTAAATAAGTATTTTTATTAGTTTATCACCGATTTTAAATATTTATTATCAAAGATAATATCTTGACAATGGAATGAACCAAAACCAAATATATGGGATCCAGAGGATGAAATGGGTATTCGAGAGAGTGCAGCGCAAAGCGATACGTTAAAAATTACTACGAGAAAAAGGCAAGCGTAACAAAGATGCTCTCAGACGCAGGCTGGGAATCCTTGGAAGTAAGGAGACAAGAAGCTAGATTGAGATTGTTTGATAAATTTAGAGACAGCACATTTACGGAGGACGCAACTAATATTATGCGATCTCCTGTAGTAGGGGTAGTAGCGTCCTCTCGGCCGATCCGATAATGAGATAAAATATGATAAAATAAGAGAAATAGCTGCTAGAACAAGCCGTTTTAGGGACTCATTCTTACCGCGAACAATACGCGATAATATCAGGCTGAAAAAGACGCTCAATAGTTCGTGTTTACCACATATAGAAAGGCGGCTTTCAGGGTATTTATATAGATATAGATGTAGAGGTAGACGAAATGGTGGATAAGAGTTAGAACAGAGATGTTTGGAAATAGAGGAAAGAACCAAGTTAGATTTATTAACAACCTATCCGATCTTGGATATTGTTGAAATTATCGTTAAAGATTAGGGAGGCATATTTTATTTTAGCACCATGATTCCATATCTCTAACCGTATTTTGCTCAATTACCTACTTAATTATGCGTGAAATACTTCATAATTTCCATGTGGGCTTAATTTTGCGTAGGAGGAGTAGCCTAGGAGTAAATACCTTGGTTTCATTAGGTCAGTGCCTACTCGTGCTAATGCTAAGGCCTAGTCTGTTTATGGAAAAAGTAAGATGCGAATTATCTTGAATTAAATCTGAATATTTTATTTGATAATGCTGGAAGCAAGTTGTAAAAGATAAAATTATTATCACTTCCATCCTTTTCAAGGATCACTATTTTTTGCTTCAGCAAGCTTTCCTGCGACTTCTTATGCGTACGACGAAGAGCAGTATTAAATTTATTCAGGGGATTTACGCTCCAAGATGGAGGGTGTAAATCTTCTCAATAATCTTTCAATTTATTCTGTGTTCGTTTCATTACGAATATAATCATTCTTAATTGTTTCTCCTTGATATTCATCCCCGCATCTCTCTTGAATTTTCCTTTCTTCCACCAACTAAGTCTGGTTCATTTTTCGTCACGCCCTCTATAATTCATCCCTTTTGGAAAGTTTCCACCCTTTTGTGGCCGTTTGAGACTCATCTCAAAGTCTTGGATCATCTCCTCCCACATCCGGCTACATCACCGCTTCTTTCCATTCCTTTTCTCGCCGACAATTCACACGTCCTCTCGCAGACGAGCCACGACTCAATTATGAACGTCACTCGTCTCGCACCTTGCTACCCATTCAAGTCCTGATAAGGTCGTTTACCTGATAAGTCACTTTTTAGGAATTTACAATCGCAAAATGATAATCGCCATCGATATTTTGAGAGATAAGGAGGGAATCTTAAACGAATGCTTATAGTAATGATCGGCACTGATTATATGCAGAGAATTTTTTAATTCAACGTAACTAGCAATGGCACATTTTTACAGGGGAGAGTATTATAATATAAAATACTCTAAATATAATGTAGCACGTATAATGTGTAGATAAATAATCATTACGAAATTTACATGTTGTAGCCAGATATTTCCTTTTAAAAGGTTCCTGTTCAAGATAACATCATCACGATCAATTCGAGGTTATAGGAGTTATCTTAGTCTCCCCTGTCATAATAAACACTTTGTCATTTAAAAAGCCGGCTTATTCTGAATATGTAGATATTAAAATTTTCTGAATATTTTGTAAAATATTGCTATGATAAATCGGTAAGTGTTACTCGGATGCTTCAGGAGGCAGGATGGGAATCTTTAAAAGAAAGAAGGCTCAATCAGAGATTCAATTTACTAGATAATTTCAGACAGAGTACGTTCATAGAAGACGTAGCCGATATTATGCGCTCTCCTTGTTATATAGGCCGTTCTGATAAGGCGAGCAAAATCAGAGAAATAGGTGCTTGAACCAGTCGATTCAAAAATTCAATTTTTTCGAAGACGATACGTAGGTTGCAAATGATGGACATCAAAGAAAGCATCGGTTGAAGTATCTTCTGGTATCTTAGGAACCATTGAAATCCGGCATCCAAGAATAGATTTTATAAATATCTTATTGTTACGTTCTCAATCGCGTGGCCCCAAATGACAATTCCGCCACTTTTCAGTCTCTGTTTATTGAGAGCGAGTGTCCATAGCTACAATTGATGACTCGATGAATGACGTCATTCCTCGCAGCAATGATCGCATCCACTTGCTAAATCATTTTGTTATCCATTGGCACGAATGCACCCGGAATAGTGTCTACGTGACGCCTCATCAGCCGCTCATTCCGTGGCTAAGCTCCCTCTTCATTGGCTTTGATTTTTGCTCTTCGGTTCTTTTCTCAAGAGGAATCTATAGAAACAGTTGATTTGACGGCAAGTTTTATCATACCACTCTGGTATATGTAAATGGTAGGATTATCTGGTCAAACAGCTTTTAAAAATTACGACGATTTCCGATGGGTCTCAAGTTTTTCCAATTTTTCTATTTCAGCTTAATTAAAAATACTGATTTAATGTAAAAACTGATCTCTTTTCTGAATTTCTATATATCTGTGTGTCGTATTTACAGAAAATATTACGTTCAAGTAAATTCGAATTTTGCACAAGAAGATATGTTAGGTATTTTCATTTCTGTTCGTAAAGAATGCAAAATATTCGCTCCCTAAGCTTTTACGTTTCTTAATCCCTACCACATTATCTAATAAATGCTTTGTTATGAGAATGAGGTTTACCGGGAAAGATAAGGAGTGAGGTAGTTATCCATATTGAGCCAGATAGTCATGAGTGAAAAACGTCAACAAGTAAAGCACAATGATACCACTTATCATAGCATTCAATAAAGAGTGACCAAGAGAACGCCATTATTAAGTATTATTAGTATATAAATAGTATAAGTAAATTATATTTAGTACTTTAGTTGCTTCCAAAATGTCACAGCCGTGATCATAACAGAGGCAAACGTAAATGAAGTTTACATTTATCTCTATCTTTTTCCAAAAACTTGAGAAATTTTTGGCAACTAAATGTTTCCTTTAAATATCTATCTAATATTCTGTTGTCATAGGAAATACTTCGTAGCCAAAAATTTCCCAACAGATTTTCTCGCAGAGTACAGCAGTTTCCTGAAATCTCTGAAAATTTTTACACTCGAGAATCGAAAAACCATCACCATTTGTCCGATAGTTGTTGAAAAGTGTTCACCGTTTAAAGACAAGGACTTGGTTTCCCCTGAGGTAGATACATAGTGCATACATAGCCATTGCTTCAGATGATCGAGAGAGAGAGGTATCATTTCCATCATCTCAAGGTCGATGCGGCTTAAGCAACGACTTCTATATCATTTGGCTTGAACTTAATATAGATACAGCGGAGGGACTGTCAAGCGAGTTTCGTTTGTTTTTATCCCAACGTTCTCTCCCAATATATATCATTCCGACGACAAACTTATCCGACTAGTACACCTTGAACCGCTTCGGCCCTTTCCTCTTCCCCTAAAAATAAAGTTAATCGCTCGTTAAGATTCTCATCATCCTTGGAATCGTCATAACAACTCCGTTTTTCCTGTTTTTCAGCACCGTGAGGAACGATAGGAATTTTCTGCAAAACAGTTTCTCCTGTCTCGTTCAGAGTGTGCGTTCGTAGCTCAGGAACGTTAGTTAAACCCTTGCTTTTCTTTTTATCTCCTCCATTTTTTTCGACCGTCGAAATGTCGCTAAAAATCTCTCCTTCAAGGTCACCGAGGTCAATTGGACCCTTCGAAATGCCTATTTTAAAAAGTTTTACGAGCTGAGATGTTTAATTATGACATTTTGATAGCCAGCCGTAAAAGTTTGTTAAGTTGAAGCCGTTATTGCTGCTTAATTACCTGGTTCGGATGCTGAAGTGGTTGTTTTCTATGTTTCCTAGGTTCCGAATAGCGCGTACAAGTAGTTCTACTACTGCCTGCTCTATGACATCTTTCTACACTTTATAAGATGATGGGATATTTAAAGCTAGTAAAAAATAGAAATAATATGACAACACGGCCTTTTATTCTCCACGGAATTTTTTTATTTTCTACTAATTTTTTTCCTAATTAAGTTTTCTCAGTCGTTATCCTGTTCCCTCGTGATTGCGCGCATACAATTCCTGAATATATCTACATCTAGAGATGACTCGTTGCAAATATAAAAGTTACCTTGGGATTTACAAAGTTAGTATCTATAGTCGCATTACGGCATCTTTCTAAAGTTTAGCTTGCGCAAACCAAATTTATAATGAGAATCAGCTAATACTTCTTGTTTTGTAACTAAATAGTGAATTCAACGACTGATCATCTGAGGGAAGCTTTTATTTATCGTAATAGAAAATCTCGTGATGAAGAATAATATCTGAAGAATAATATCGCAAAGAAATCTAAATGTGTAAATTTGGCGTCCCTTCATGGATGGCCTCAAGACTCCACGTCTTAGAGAGATGTATCGTCCTGAGGTTAAAGGCGATGTATTTTACGGGCACATCTCAACAAATCGACGATTTTAGGCTAAAATTTTTCCAATCTTGTTATTGAATCACATAGTTTAAAGTATGCTCTATCAGAAGAATTAAAATCTAAACTCTGTATGGCATGTTATTTCTTGGGTTTTCGATGCTCAACGTATTAATATAAAAGCTCTCGTATTACACAAACTCATTTAAGTGTCATCTTCAATAATTTAAGAAGAAGAATAATTTAAAATTTAAGAACCATAATATAGGCAATATTCACGTTCTACACTTTCACTGCGAAATAAATGTAATGAAAATGTAAGCCAATGTACAAAATGATGCATTACTTTGCTATTCTTTGATATAGTCACATTCTTATAAAAAGTATTCAAGATTTCATGACAATGTTTTCATAGCCAATTTGGCGTCTTTTGAGACGTTGTATTACCTTCTATATGGTGCTTACTGTATGTAAATATGCGTTCGTCTCCCTTGATCGAAAGGGATTCATTTAGGTTTCTCCTTTTTGAATCCTATGAGAAGAGTCATTCATAAGGTATGAGTGATTAAATTATATTAAATCGAAGAAATAAAGCAGAGAAAGTGTTCCACTACGCATGTGGGTGATCCGGGTTCGAGTCCCGGCAACGGCGTACCATTTCCTTGATGTTATTCATAAGGTCATTGTGCTGCACTCACGTGGACGTTAACCAGTCAGAATTCTGGTTCAGTAAGAAAACGAAAAGCAAATCACCTCAATCCTCATCTTACCAAGAAAGCTTCATTCCCTCTCCGTAACGTTTGATAGCTAATATGTGAGGTTTCGTGATTCAAACAAGCCTTAAGGATGAATTCCTTACAGGCAGAAATAAATTAAGATCGACCGAGCTGTAATCCTTCCATAATCATTCATAGCAATGATAACAATAGAATCACCCATTCATTAGAAGGAAATTACTTACTGGTTACCTTTACACGTTTACCGAGCACTCGTTAGAACTACTCTCTTCTCAGGAGAAATTTTCTTCTCCTTCGAGGCATCTTTTCCTTTCGGAATCTCCCTGGATTGGCTTCCAAGTAGCGAAGGTTCAGTCGGAACGAAAACATCGCTAGTCCATAAATATCCGCGAAATTATACCCGCCCATAACATTAAGGAGGAAATGAACGTCTATTAAACGATTAGCTATCGCGGTATCGAAGAGTATAGTCTTGCTATCCACCGAATTGGCATGTGTGGGATAATTTAGTGCGAGTGTGAGATCACTCGTGAGAGAGAGTATGAAAATAGGGAGGAGGGGTGGAAATGCGTAGTCATTGAGATCAGTAGGTCAGGGGTAGTTGGCGCTTGGAGGAGAGTGGGCGCGGGGGAGTGCGTGAGACGGGAAGAAGCCCGGATTACATAATGTAAGATGCGCCGATCCAAACGAAAGTGAGCAGCAGAGGCGAAAAATTCGGACCCGACTTGAAGAGAACGACGGGAGTATTTTGCCGCCTCTACATGTATCTATAATTACCAAAACATGAATGCACCAAAATATGTCATATCTGGATACCACGTTTATTAATGATCATTATTGTCATTAATTTACTATATTAATTAATTAATTAATTTACTATATTAATTACTAATTACCGATGGTTATTGCACAGTTGGAGCGAAATTTTCGTCTTTGTTAGAATGTAAAAATATGTCATTTGTCATAAGACTTGTGCACTGTTATAGATTATTGTTTTCTGATTTTGCTTCGCCGGTTCTTTTTGTTATCCGACTAACAGGTATGCCCATTCGCTTAGGAAGGAAACTAAAAATGCATTATTATTGCGTATTCTGTATTGTTTTCCGTGCTGCATAATACTATTGTAATAATAATTATAATTTGTCACTTACACTATACACAATACAGAATACATCTCTTTTGAGAGATATAGTTAGGAAAATATTTCCTGATTTGGAAGTCTTTCTTCTTAATAATAAACGGCAGAAATTAAGTACAAAGAGATAGCATATGTATCTCATAAGGATACTACTGATAATAAAGTAATCAACAGAAAATAATTTGCATGCGACAAAACAAATGGGAAAAAGCTTACACAATAGATTCATATCCTATGATCTATACATGGGTTTTAGACTATCTCTTTAAGCAAAAATTCTACCTCCTTATATTGCGTTAAGCTATATCTTAACCAAATTTAGTAAATGCTTGCTTCATCTTAACTTCTATAATTTTTGCTTGAGGCAATAAAATATTTTTGGGCCCAAGTATGAAGATAGTCGTAATAATTCATTTCTTGGCTTAGGCGTTATTAGCATAGTGTTAATTCTTACTCCATAGACTGAGTATTTCCATTCTTCCTGAAGAATTGTAGTAAAATCTTATCTATATTTGATTATCTTCTGAACTAATTATTTCCTATATATTCGACGACATTTCCATCGGAATGTTAGTCCACTTGTGACGTAATTCATAATAATAATGTTTTAAGGCAATATTTAAGACCAGGGCCATAAAGCAACATTTCTTCTAAAAGTAAAGTATTGATTAAAAAATCAGGAATCAAAAAGATTATTTTATCACAATGAAGGAAAGTAAGAATGTAGTGTGTGTTATGAGAAGGATTTATTCACTTATGAGCCTGCGATATTCTAATCATAAATATCCCAATTCGATATCGAAGTTCTTAAGTTTCTTTAAATTACCAATACTTATAAATATACTGTGATGTTAGCTTGTAAATGTAAGTCATTGGATCTGAGTTTTCATCATATTAAATTTTTGCCTCATTCGATTTATTAAATATGTAAATCTCCCATGTTCACAATGGTAATGACAGATCCGCGAAGTACAGCATTTGCAGAAAGCTCAGTGGTAATTACTTAAGAGGTTTCCACAGTTCAAATTTATATTTTACTTGGCTGTTTCGGTCAAAATTTGCTACTCACGCATAATAATTAGATGATTTTAGCTCCAGTACTAAATATGCATCAAATGAGTGATAATGATTCTTGTTCTAATAGTGGTAAAGAAAAGGGAAGAAGTTGTCAAAAGGTGAGCCGTTGTTTTTTGCTATTAGGTAATAAAGAAACAAATTTATTGCCTCAAGTAAGACCTAGTTATTGTGATATATTCCCCAGGATCTTCATCCTCTTGTAAACGATAGAATCATTCATCACTATTGTGATGCCTTTATTCTGATAGGTTTGTGATACTTGGGCTTTCATAATACCTTTCCTCCCATCATTTCAATTCATTCATTACCCGGTATTGTAACTTTTCCGAGACAAGCGTCTCCTTGAGTTTATAAGCACCAAAACTCTTCCATTCTATTTTTAGACTTTTCCGTGTGACTCAACTCTTTAGCTTCTCTGCTGAGGAAATGAGACTTGACCATAATTGTCCCAATCCCTTTCTGAAATAAAACTCTCAACCTTGCTACTTAAATGCACTCATGTTTTGCCCCAAAAACTGATCTCTTGTTCGTATGTGGTAAATTCTTTCTTTCTTACTCATAGTAAATATTCTTAATAAATCCCTTTTCATTACTTAGACCCAGAATTATTTCAAATACGTACATAAACATTGTATTTCGTTAAGACTGATTTATTAATTGGTAAAAATTCCTCCCTATGTTTTTCACAATCAATTATCAGTTTGTATCAATATACTTATTCCACATCCTCATTGATACATACTGATACATACATCAATACATTTCATCAAACTTGACCCAAAATTGTCTCTGATAATGGATGGAGATATCTTGATAGCAAAGCATTTACTGCAATAAACTCCGGGAGCTTCTTTTCGGTAGTGAGCGAAGAATGCCCTTGAGGCAGAATTTCCAGCGAGTGAAAAGTTAAAGAAGGAAAGTTATCTTTAACCAACCTACCTTCTTCCGTTCAGTTTTCCTTTATATGTTCAGCTCGCTCGGCAATAGGATAAAATCGCCTTGATACTTTAGTTTCGCTTAATTTTAGAGGATACTAGGCAAGATCAAGTTTACCATAGAATGGCAGAAATTAAAACAGAAATAAATTTGATCGAATCTTGTTAATTCTCCTCGTACTACGGGTATTTGTACTTTAGCATTACGGCCTCCAATGAGATTACTCGGTTTCATGTATGGTTTCTTTTCCAGTCCATTTCCGTCCATTTTCTCATCCCTACATAACGCTCGAATTAACACTGTCTCAAGTCCGGAAATACTAACGCTGAAACCGTTTCCGCGCGCGGTATAAAATTACTACGATCCACCACGAGGTGGCCATCGGCGAACATCGAAAAGCGAGATAAAAACATGGTAAACGACAATGTAGGGACAATCACAACACGCAAAATAGCTGGTTTATTAGAGTGGAATCGAGTAAGAGAACACCCATCGGATTCCAAAGGTTTTTCAGGGTCTAAAGACAATTGACAGAGGTCGGAAAAAATGGGTCGGCTTAAGGAGATCAAGGATAAGGTGAGCGGGCAATATGGACCTCTTAGTGAGGACAAGTGCATCACATTGAGACATCGCATTACCCTTACGGAGTAGGACAGGGTCACCCAAGTCGTCTCGTCGAGCGAAAGAGGGGGAACTTGTGAATCGCTTGTCTTCGACGAGGGAAAGTTCAGGGACGAAACCACGCCAAACGGAGTTGCAAAAGAAGACTCTCTCGGCGAACCCATAGTTCCTCCCTGAACAAACAGTTGACGAAAAGAGGATCTTGAAATCGTATCACAAATACTTGGGCGCGTGTCGACATCCTCGGGCATCTCGATGTCTGCAGGGTTCGTTGTATCCGTGCGAGGTCTCCACAGTCATTTGTCCATAAGTTCATCCTCCGTCAAGCGGTTTTTACTGCGGAATGGAAGAACGGTGGAAGAATGCTTCATTGTGTGCTGTTTCATTGTTTTCTGGGAGTGAATAAATCTCCGTCGTGATATGCAGATCAATGCAAATACTTGCTGGGGACCGTCTTAGGGGAACCTTTGGGAGAAGTTTCTTTTAATGCCCAGAAGATACCAAAATTTTTATATTTTCGCCAGGGCTGTAAATTATGTATTTTTTTATAATTAGATTTTTCTATTTTCTATATTGTGACAGAAGGGCTTTTTCCCGGGTAAATTTATGAAATAAAATTAGTGGATCTAGAAGAAGCAGTCGTAGGGTTTGGTTTAATCTTCGAATAAGACTATTCCTTGATTTATTTATATATGAGGCGATAAAAATTGTGATATAAGTGTAAACTTATAATGAAATCTTACAAATTCTAAAAGTTCATGCTCTTATTCAGTGAATTTTTACTGCTTTGGTAACAAGTATAAAATTTCAAAACTAATTTCAAAAGACCTATTGACTACTAAGTAGTCTTACTAAGTTCTTCGCAAGTAAATTGCGAAATATTCGACATTCTTTTATGTTTTTTAAGAAATAATTCTGAATGCTATCACCTGCGGATTTCTAGTGGACACTAAACCTATACCTCGTTATTACTTTCCTCGTGCAATGGATTTTTTCTAGATCCCACGCTAAGACTTTCCATCTTTATAATCTTTTATCTCACAATCTAATCTTAGTTAATTACACAATATAAATTTAGGTGAATAGTTCAAGTTATTGATTTTTTTCTAGTTCTTGCAACCTTCCCTAATACAAAATTTTAATATAAAAATGCTAAGTATGAAGGATAACGAATAGATAATGGTGATTGCATTGTAATGATGATATGATGAAAAATCTAAGATTAAATGGAATGATTGCCTTCACGATTGTCTTCAGATGTATGCTAAACAAAAATGAGCCCATTATATGGAGAAAATTATGTGTCAAATCGAAATCAATGAGTTAAAAAGTAAAGAGTTCATTGACTTAGTAGCTTCCTTAATCTCCCACAGTGAATGATAGATGTGATCATATTTCAATAATAACTAAATCTGAGCTATTATCTGTTGAATTTTCATTTCGTTTTGTTAGAAAATTTAAATTTTGCTTTATAGTCTTTTACAGTAAATAGAGGGTTAGCGATTTTAATCTTTGTCAATTTATATAGTTATTTTCATCCAATGTTGTATTTTATGTAAACAAAATCGCACTTATATCCTTTTCTAAATTTCCATTAATCTAAACATCATTCTGTCTCCACAGTCTAAATAATATTATTACATAACATGAAAAACTATCAACCAACTTGAAGCTGATATAAAACTGTGTAAAAATCAAGTTTGATAGAACCTGCCACTCCAAAGAAATGAAAAGAAGTCGCCTCATTCACAAAGGGTTAAAGAACTCCGCTATTCTTCGGGATACCACTTTGCAGTCATTTTTAACCATCCACTCAGGTGAATCTCACTAGAATCCTTAATTGAAAACGGTGATTCACAGCTCATCCATTGAGAGAAAGGCTTCCTAGCGTAGATAATGAATGCCTACGGTCTTCTTTCCTGCTCGTTCTAAAAATAGACAATAGGCTCGGTGAGTCGCCACGCGTACAATGATAATTCCATCACGTCCATTGAAGACAATCAGGCCGATCCCAAGGTGGCCCTATCTTCCACTCTCCCTTTTCAACTCTTTCCCTTGGCCCAATATTTTTTAAGGGGCTTCCGGAATGCCCTAGCTGACCTATTTCTCAAATTGAACTTATAGTACCACCCAGCTCTTTAACAGCTCTTTTAAAAGCATTTCTGTCACCTCTCCATTTGCGTTCTCTCCGCTGTTTATTTTCCCTCTTGCGACTGTTTCCCTCAACTCCTTTGTATTTCTTAAGACTTGAAGGTGATTTTCCTGCAGACTCACAACAGGTCTTTTTCGGAAATAAATTATTTTGACATGTTTAGATATAGCGTTCACGCTTCATCCAAAAGTTTGGTACTCCATCTCACCCATTACAAGATGGAATGGTTGTTTTCCTTCGGGAGAAAAATAAATTTAATTTTCTCAGTGAAATTTTTCTATTCAGCCAATATACAGAATACGATAATTCGAAATTTTTTGACAAATAATATAGTTGTATCTGTTTCAATCATCGGTTAAATACCACCATAATATCATCATGTCTTTCTGTGAAAGGAAACTACAATCGTATAATTAACTTTCGTATAAATAAAGACGAAAAGCGGCTCATTTATCACCTTTAATGTCCAACTAGCCTTTTTCGTTCGTACAATAATAATAATAATAACCTATTGCCTGCGGAGCTTCAATAATAAGTAGTGTGAAAATTTGAAAATTTCTCTCTCAGCTCTCGAGTTTGAGTTGAGCATACATTACACATACACCCAAGTACGTGGTATTATATAGTAAGAACATATTTACGTTACAGTTTACCTGCAAACGAAAACGCCTATACTTTTAGTATCTAAAATAGAACGTAAATAACTTGAATCCTGAAATAGCAGATGTAAATATGAAATTATCGTTATAAATAAATATCTGGCGTCAATGAACCATCATAGATAGTCGGATATTCGCTAATTTTTGGGAGGTAAACGGTTCTGAAAAATTTAAGTAAAAAAGAAGGTCTTTCATCGTTAAATTATGATTAGCGTTGGCAGATTTTATGAAGATAGGGAAAAATTGATAATTTAAGGGAATACTTGAGATATAAGCTTTCTTTATGGAAAATTATTGCAATAACCATAATTCAGAAACGTACTGGTAGATCTTACCATAAGTTTTTAATTAAAGTGTATTGTAAAAATTTTAATATCTACAATTGGTTACGCTCCAGTATTTTTTAAAGAATTTTATTTTTTAAATTCTTATGTACAACATTATTTATTTTGAAGAATCGGTGCAAACTATTGATTTAACTTTACTTCTCTTCATTGTTTTTGTATTTTATTTGATACTGTCTAATTCTGTTTTGCATCATTTATATCCTTGTGTTCGCGTTGGTGTTTCTTACCCCTCTTCTCCGTAGGTATTTTCAGGAAGTGAAGGTTTCTTACCTGTACATCTTTAATGTTTATCACGTACCATTCTTCCTTAGAGATTTCCCTATATGTATATATTAATATAAAAATCAAGTTAAAAATTAAATTTTATATTTTCCAGGAGGAGTTTAAAAAAACTTCTTAGTTTCAACTCTAAGTCCAAAAAGTCATGAATATCATTTCGAAACATTAAAAAGCCAGCTTCGATGGAATATATTCCTATACAGGCTGCGTAAAATTATTTTGTGATATAGCTTATGAAATTACTGTAATCACTAGCTAATGATTGGCGAGGAAAATATATATTTCTACGAAGTAGATGAAGCAGTTCATAATAGCAGCGCCTTCTTTATAGCGAAAAATAACCGATTTCATTTATCAAATCTTTGCTTACATTAAACATCAGGTAAGAGTAACGTATGGTGATATCAGGAGAAAATAAATTCAGAAACAGAAAAGGAATTACATTGTTCGTGAAAAATCGTCACAAGTGAAGTATGCCGTACGATTATTACTCATTTAATTATTAGTCTTCTGTCAAAAACTACGTGATTAACTAGTAAGCTCTTAATTTTCTTAATATTTTCTATTGCATGTATTAAAGTGATGAGATCAGGCCTAACTTTGTGATAGTGAGATACAACGAGACTCATTGTTGAATGACTTAATTTTTTATTTTGTTCTTTATTATACTGTGGTGTAGTCAAAAGTTAATCAACAATAAGTCTCATTACATGTATTGCATATTCAATATCTTCTGATGATTCTCTTGTATCCTTACAATACTGTTGTAGGTTACGTTAGTGAATATCGAAAATGGCTCCCGCATAGCCAAGTGAGTAGCGTTCGGTTATCATACAGCATCGTGATGAATATACATGGCTATCTGAGTTAAAATGAAGCGGGTATGGTCTAGAAAAGCCAATTCAACTGTTCGGGATTCGATGCACTGACCAAAGGTCATTGGGGGGATTTACAATATTCATTGTAAATCCCGCCTGCCTAGGTCATATCCCACTAAAGGGATGCCGTGCTATAGAATTTTCTTTGCAAAACTGAAGTAATTAAGAGTAAAACCACATTGCTGAGTTATAATAACATATGGTCAATTGGCCGATAATTTTTTTTTTGGAAGATTCGCGTTTCCTTCATTCTGTTCAGTCTAATTTCTGATTCAAAGAAGCACAACGCTAGATGCTCTTTATTGCTGTCCGTTTCGAAGTCATGTCCATTCGCCACTTATTATGTTTGAGGAACTCATTCATCGATTCATGTATATCGAGTAACATGTCTTCTAGTTGTTCTTATAAACCAAGAATACACCATTAGAACAAGCTTTGGTTTTCATCCTTTGATCTGTCTCATTCTATTCCCTAAACTTCATGTAATTGATGATGAATGTAATGTGAAATCTTCACACAGTTCAGTATTATCGGACTTGGAAGTAAAGGCAAAGAGAGAAAGAGATTTCACCATCACCTAACCCTGGCCTCGTTCTGTGTGACAACACAACTCATATTTTCTCAATAATCTCGTTTATTGTAAATCGCACACTAAACATGTGTGAAACCAGTTTCATAAAACAAGAGCTCTCTTCGTGCTTTGAAACTTTCTTTGAGAGGTTGCTTATTGCTTGATACTTTCAAGACTTATTAGACTTGTAAGAGTCTAACTCTTTTATGATACATATGAAGCAATCTTTTCATCATTTTACACACTGGTTTTGCAGTCCAAATACACCATTTTGCAAATCAAATTTACCGATTAACAAATTAAGTTTTTCAAGTGCAATAATTTCAACGTTATGTTGTCATATAAATGAAATCATAGTATAGTTGTCAACATTAGTAATTTTACTTTATTTTCAATATTTCATGAAGCATATGTAACCTGTATGTATTTCATTTGGTGAATTCATTAGCTCCCTACCATTGCTCATGGCAATTTCATGTGCATTAAGTTGTTTGAACAATCTGAAGGAGAATATATACAAGAGATAGATGAATTACATTTATTACTTTCATTTCTTGAAGAATTAACCAAAATAATATAAAATATTTAATATAAATATAACCAAATAATATTTATCAGCGCGGAATCTCATTTTCCTTGCTATTGCCTCTCAAGAAGACAATTCTCCCCTTATTTTTGCACAATTTCAATTGCGATTACTGTTTAATTATATACATTTTCTGCGTTTATGTTACGCCTCGCTAAATTAATAATCGGATTATGAATAGCTACTTTCACAATTACCTAGTTTCATCTAGTGAATCAATTTCATGATGGATCTTTTTTCTGTCCAAACATAATTGCATCCAAATGATAGGGATAAATTTGTGTGTCATCTCAAACTGTTTTTTTCCTGTGGAAACAGCCTTGGTGGAGGGCGAGCTCATGGCAGTGAACTCTTTATTTACGCTGGGCAGACCACCATCCGTGGGAAAGGTTACCAAGTTTCGTGAATATACTGAATGGATCGTCGGAATAGAACTGTTCTTTTGTCTGTCGAAAAACAAAGTATTAATCTTAATGATTACTTCGACGTTCTCCGTGGAGTATTGGTGGACAGTTTTGATAATTTTAAAATCAAAGCCAGCGATAACGAACAACTTGTTTAATGATTAATATCAATAATTATTTTGAAATTGTCCCGAAAAAATGAAACTAATATTTAAAAATTGTTTATAAATAATATTGAAATAAATACGTAGAAAGACTTATCAAATTTTTCTTTAATAACTGATACTTAAAATCATTCAAACGAGGTCGTTAAATTTTGGCGTCTATCGCGCAAGTTAGAACCCGTCAAATCAGATATTCTATACAAATTTGAATTTTACACTGTGCAAATCAGTAGAATCCAAAGAGGCTGACAGAAACTTGAGCTTTCATAAGTGCAAGTGATAATGCGTATGTTTCCCTATAGCCTTGTAACTGTTTTCACTTGGGACAAGAGAGTTTTCTGTACAAAGAATAAGCGTCTGTCATTTGCTCTTGGTAATGTAAGCATCAAAGCGACAATAGGCCGACTGAAACAAGGAAAGTTTAGCGGAACTGTTGCAAAATGTGAATTAGCACCAAGTCGATATTTTTATCGGACAATAAGCTTGTATTTAATATGATCAAAATCTTCAGTAGGTGTCGTTAAAGGTTGACACTTGAGGTAATTTCGTACGTATGGGCTCCTATCGGGAATCGAATCCCGGACAGCTTTTACCAAAGGCAAATGCACTACCTATTTTTTTCCTGCTAGGTAAACAACATAGATTTATCTCAAAGCTTGATATGTATCGAAATGATGTTGTGGAGTGATTTAGTAGAGTTTTTCATTCTTTTCTACTATGACTCGTCCTGGTTGTGATAAAATATTATTCATTCTCATCTTCAGGACCAGGATGCCAATACCGTATCGACCGTGAATTTTATGATTATTATCATAACCAAATGAAAAATGTGGTAAATAAATTCTATATCTGAGATAAATCTTTGTATGCGAGTTTAGGGCATTCTTAATTAGCCATCCTGAATCCACAATGCTTAATACATATTTATTAGTAATTTAATTTGAGCTCGCTTTGTTTGCCGTCTAATTTTGCCTGTCCTATTGGCTACATAAAAAGTTTAACATAAAATTACCATTGTTCCAGTCTGAATGACATATATATACACTAGAACAACGGTCGCAAACAATCCGGACCTCACTGATCACTAAAATCACGATTTCGAGTTACATGGACAAAGCGAACTATCCTATTGTCGTTAGCCCCCATAACTCTTTAGCGTAGTATAATTGTAGTAATGCGATTTCGCGTACGTACACCAAGTGCTGTTGACTTGAATATAATCATCATTTGTCATTCAGTCCATAGATTGGTTGACTGTAGTCCTCTAGTCCTCTGTAGTCCTCTTTCTAGTGCTACTTCCGAATATAGTTAAATGAGATGAAAATGAATAATTAATCAAGCATAAAATTTACAAGGAATGCTTACATTTCTTTACAGACTACCTAAAGCTTCTCATTGACTATCAGCGGTCCGCGGACAGCTGCACTAGAGAATGGCATGAATTTTATTCATTTGTAATTATTACACTCCAAGTGATGTATCAGATGATACTCGTTCACTATGCAACTTATTCAATTGATACTAAAATGGAGTTTCCGTTATTTCCATTTCCCAAATTGATTTGGGAGAAACTTAATCTGCGATCCACATACCTTTCTTCTGGTTTGAAGGTCCTCATCATCCGCATTCCCCAACATTTCTGCTGGACCATAGTAGATGGCAACGTGACAGCGAGGTCGCGTGTTTGCATCCTTTCTCTCTATTGGGCGTAACAGTCCAATCATTCCTTTTTCCCCTCTTAAAATCGAAGAAATTTGACCTCCAAAAGGTCATAAATAATGAAAAGATGAAAAAAGAGAGAAAGAAAACCCCAAAGTACTTCTCGATTAAAGAAGTGATTGCGTAAGGATCTAACCTTGAGGAACCATTTGAAATTGTAATAGAGTCCTACAAATTAAAATACTCGAAGCATGGTTTTCGCCATAATCTCAGTCAAATACTGACCTAATTCTGTCATTCACGATATCTTTTTCATGTGTTCGATTGCTAAGGCGACTTGTCTATTCCGTCTTTAATTCCTCCTAAGCTAAAAGGTTAGATAAAGCAGGCGGTGGAGTCAACGATGATTCAATATATACATTATCAAAATTTCATCCTTAATTTTCGTGAATTATATCACGTGTTCGATAGTTATTGCTGTAGAGTTAATAAAATACTTAAAATTAATCTGGGTAGCAAAGTTCCTCGAAAGTTATTCCAGTGGATTTATCGTCATTCACTGTTTTTAACACGAGCCCTATTCGTTATATATTATGTATTTTGAATCCGATTCATCCGATGATCCATGGATGGTTATGGAAACCAAGAATGCTGGTTGAATACGATGAAGCAGAACCTGAGTCTGAAAAGATACGCTCAGAGCACACAGCAGCAAAGAATAAATAGGGATATATGTACTGAGAGATGGACCGAATAGTCAGAAGAACATGATCTGGGCTGTGAAAGAAAATCAAGGAGAATTATTTGGAATTGAATCGCAAAATATTTTCCCCGGGAACTTTAAATTGCTGTAAATATTATTCATTTAAATACTCATCAGAAGAAGGCAACCGCTAAACGAAGAGAATAACAATCTTTCGACTCGACTTTTGGGAGATCCTGCTTTGAGACCAATCAAAAAATGGCAGGATTATGTAAAGAGATCCTTAAAAGGCCGTTAAAAAATTAAAGAAACGTTGTGACCTTACCACATGGCATTGTATACCATTTTCATTGTACCAAGGCTCTCTAGTAGTAGTAATGATTTTAGAAGTATTTAGACAGCTTTTGTGATTTCGCACGTGAACCCCCGACGTGAATCGAACCCGGGACCACTTTCATTTAAGTCGAACGCTTTGCCCACTTGGCTAATTGGAGGCCTGGTTCGCTAGTAAGTCGTTGTTTTAAGCTATTGGTGCGACGCCTAATATCCCAGCATAATATAGTATTCTTAAATATATTCCACAGTATTCTTTACTTAAGAGCTTTATTTTGTTAAATATTTCGTCGAATCGCAGGATTACTAAATAAAAACACTAAATTCATCCAATCTGCAGTTGTAATATTCTTTCTTTGCTTCAATTCAGACTAAAACTAGCACACTTTCGGTTTGCTCTGTTGTGAATGAATGCTTATGTGTGCCGTGGCAGACAAAAGTTTTGGAATCACCAGATGACTCATAAATATAGTGATCGCTTGTCATTTAGGACGACTTGATTGATATACTAACTAAATTTTGTGCCTCCTCTGATGAATGAAAGACCCTCCATTGACCGATTAATCTGCTAACCACCCCGAAAATAAGTTGGTGACGATCCAAAGGTAAGAAGAAGGTATATTTTCAAAATTCATGCACACTGATCAATTTAACCACCCAAAAACGGATTGTACGTCTCTCCGTTAGAACGAGCGAAATTTCCCGACCATTCCCAAACTTTCCTTCCCCTCTTGCAGAGAGAGGGACAGTTGCGAATTTCGACAGTGCCCCGCGACGAATCCCTCCCCTCCGTGGCCTAGATACGCCGTGGGCGTTGCTAGCAGACCTCGTAAAAAACAACTCTTTTTCTCTCCCTGTTTATTCGTACGTGTTTTCGCATCATCTCCAAGGGTGACAAGTGACCCCCTCCCGACCCATACTTCAAATCTCACCCCGCGCTTGCTTCATCTGTAAACAGATGCTGAGTAAGGTTTCATGGTCGTTTGACAGCTGATTCACGTCCCGACAGCATTGCTTGGTGACCACTTCGCGACAGGATTCGATCTTCGAAGGCCATCCAAGAGATTTCGACGGAAATTTTCCAATCCACTCGCTTGGTTGGCTTCGGTGTGATTTCGGCAAGTCAGCCTTTTGTCGACTGTTTCGCGAAAATTTCTCCTGTTGCTGAAATCCTGAAATGACGCGAATGCAAAAGGAGAGGAAATCCCAGCTTCTCGGGACAGAAGGGGTTCATGAGTTGTTGGGCCTAATAGAGCAATCCTTTCCATCTTTTTACTTTCCACGACGCACTTAAGTATTTACTTCTGCTTAGCGGTGCATTTAACCATACGTATGTTACGTTCAGCCTAAATTCAAATTAAATAAGTCCATCGAGTATGGTTGATATAAAATAAATTAGGTTCGTTGATAACTGCCATCAAATGTGAAGTAATCTTCCGAAACGAAGAGCTCATAAAGTGAGAAATTTCGAGAATGATCAAGTGCAGCAGCGCAACAAAGGCACAGCAGTGTTGGTAAGCACCGCATTTCGGCGTACTTTACCGTAGTTAGGCGAGTGCGAGAGAGCACATCTATGCTTCAGAGGAGGAGTTTGATAGAAGGCTATTCAATTTGACACAATGCCTATTATTCCTCTACCAAATTACGAATAAGCCTAAGGCTCTGTGGCTAATTATTCAAATGAAAAAATTACATCTTCGACTAAGAATGATACTTTATTGAGTAGAACGTATTAAACTGAAAAAATATTCGGGGTAAAGATAGAAATTAAGTAATATAGAATAGTAAAGATAAAAATTAAGTAATAGTAAGGTAATCGTCTGACAAGCTTGGAAACTGCTCCTTTCTGTCTCGTGAAAAATTAAACGCTGTGCAGGAATTGTGATGATAACATATTTAAATATAGTTGTAACAAGTCCATGAGGTTACCTTTCTTTATTACAACAAAAAAATTCTAAGTATTATTCCTGAAGACGCTTAAGTTCTCTGATTTCAAGGACGAGGTTCGAACAAAGACTGATGTACACATATTCGCTATTATAAATAATATGGATAATGACGTAAAGAACTATGAGGGAGCGTTGTTTAAAATTTAATTGTTTTTTTTTAACGCAGCATAAGAACGCGAGAACCAGTTATATTATTTCTAATATTCTTTGTGAAATATCTTTTCCTGCTCTTATATAAAATAATATACCGAAATAATAATTAACCAAAAACATTACTTTATCCCGAAAATGAGAGCAATAGCTGTGATTAAAATATTTCCATAAATATTGAGAAGGAAATTAATAACCTATTTCCTTTAGATTCTAGGAATGCTTTTCAAAGATGAGCTTGAAACTTGGTTACTACTACTTGGCACTCATGCTAAGTTGTTGGATCAATGTTACCGATTACTTGTTTTCTTTGTTGAAAAAGACTGGCTTTAAACGGAGAGATGATGTTGCAACTTTGCCTTGAAAGATTGATTTATTGGTTCGGTTTCCTTTCTCTGCCTTTTTAGTGATGCAACTTCGCTCGATGCATAATGATGCGCATGTTAAAATAAATAATGGAGGAATTGAAAGGGTCCGGATACAGTGGTACCTCGAGTTTCCATCATCCCAGAGATTAGACATTAAAATTTAGAGGAAAATATCGACTCGATTCTGGAGGAAGTCCGAACGTCACATTGTTGTTCAAACTGAATACCGATGGAAAACCGCTTGCTTAAGCAACACTATGAAAAAGTTACTGCATTGTCATCTCAATGAAATAACGCACATATGGTAGGACGTACCAATATTAATTAGATGAAGAATGAATCAGTTTATATTCCGGCAGCTTTCAATCCCCCCAAGAGAGGTACCCGGAGATTTGAAGAGGAGGCTTCCCTAATCTCTTGTGCATTTAATTAATCTTTTTTAATTTTATAAATATTTTTCATATTTTATTATTATATTTATACCCTACATTATGCCTATTTGTTACCCCACTATCTTCGAAGAATCCAGAAATCCCACGGCCACCTGAAGTGAATTATATTCGAAGTACGAGATACGTACCGCCATAGAGTAAGTGCAGACATACTCTATGGTAGCACGTACATCTAGAATTGTTGCCTCAGAATAAG
This sequence comes from Pachydiplax longipennis, assembly GCA_036926295.1. Taxonomy (NCBI): domain Eukaryota; kingdom Metazoa; phylum Arthropoda; class Insecta; order Odonata; family Libellulidae; genus Pachydiplax; species Pachydiplax longipennis. The sequence goes on along the minus strand of JAVFKF010000004.1, from coordinate 15,325,471 downwards.
CGAAGGAGATTTCTCTTAAGTTTTCCCCTCATTTCAATCTCGCTCGAGTAAACAATATTCACAGAAGTGCCGCCGCCATGTTCGGTTACGTTTTGCAAAGAAACGCGTCTTTTGGGAATCTTTGGATGAAACCTTGAGAATCTACGTATTATTGAGATTCCACTCAATCGATCATTCCACCTCTGTTTCGAGTGCAGATTTCTTCTCATCATTCAACTTCACTTAACCACTAGCATCCGCTGTCAAACACTCCATTGGGTCACGGGTGTACAAACATTTCGACGCACCCCACGTTAGCTAAGATTTTCTCAAGGTTAAGTTAACACGAACTTTGAGATTCGGGAAATCGCTGAGTGCCCTCGATAGTGATTTCAGGTGTAATGTAAACAAAGCAGATTTCCGATCACTTTGACGAGGATGGCGCAAGCAACTGTGACGCAGAATTAGAATAATTTTAATCTGGTCGCTTGAGTCCTTTATCAGAGGTGGAAAACCTGCAACCTTTTCGCTGCTTCCTGAAAAAAATACACTCGAGAAAATAACTTAAAATTTTCTCGAACTCGTTTATTGCCTGCTCCCGAAATAAAATGGGAAACTTTCAAATACGGCTTACTTTGCTGTTATATTCGTTTCCCATCATACAAATTCTGCATAATACTATGTGAAATTAGGCAGCACGACTTCCTTCATTTGCTCGTAGAACTTCTTTATCAGTTGCTCGATCTTACAATATTTTTATCATCCTTCTATAGATAATATTTCTCCTTTTAATCTTCTCTTCTTTGCTGCTGCTTCAGTTCACGCTTCACACCCATGTAAAAGAACATTACACTCACTAATTTCACAAGAAATTTTACACTAAAACTAAATTTTGCTGTCCATGATCATCATACGATTGACAAATTCACTAGTTATAGATTGCGAAACAAGCAAAGAAATTGAAGATTGAAACTCAAATTTCAAGACTATGAACGTAAAAGATCTCAGAGTGCCGAGATAATTCATAAGATATTCATCTTCCAAGATAAATGAATGGGGAGCTCACTTTAGACCCCCGAAGTTTATTTTCTTTTACAATAAATAAGATAAATGGTATTTCTAAATTAAAGATACTATTAAGTGATGTAAAATCTGTATATCCTGATGTATTTTTATAGTGAAACATTCCTAATTGTCTTGAACCACCCTAAGTTTGATGAAATGTCCAAAAGACTCCTCAAAGATCGTTTAAATTATAAAGGAAAAATTATTATCACTTGCAATTAAATGAAGCTGTCTCTATAAGAAATAAACAAATAGCCAAAAACAGTATCATAAACAAACGCTTGAGATGGATCTATGCGCGATGAATTTATGGAAAAGACATCAATTATGCAAATAAATTCCTAATTTTATCCATTATCCGTGATGAATTGAGATCAAAGTCTCATCTGGAATTAGATGAGGTACCTAATTTGTTTTCGACTGCCTTTATTAAAATTTGTAGACGTTCAACACCAATGCACAGCGAAAATTCTTGCCTCCCTCTTTTAATGTATGCTTGCATCTTATTTCAATAGATTTGTCCCTAATTTACGCGTGACTCATTATTTTCAATTTAAGACCTCCTTGGTGACAAACGTCCTTTTCCGTCATTGTCAGGATGGACAGCATGGAAGTGGGCAGTGGTGAAAAAAGGCATCTATATATGAATTTAGGGCACGCAGATGTCAGAAGCTCCGTCCCCTTTACTCTGCATAATATCATTTAAAGAGACCGTCGGGGGTATTGTCTGAAAGACGACACAATAGCTTTAAACGGACATTTGAAAATCTTCACCTTTTCAGCACTTTCGCTCAGACCTTTTACTAATTTGACTAATAACTAGGATGAAAAAGAGTAATAATGATGCTGGAATAAGGATTAGCTATTACGTTTAGCTTATCAAATGGAAATGAATTCTCGTTTGGCACTTCCACTTAACGGAAACTGTGGATAAATATAAGTGTATCGTATTATTACAAGATTATCAGCTCTTCCTTAGATGCAATATCGAACTTAACTTAGAACTATGTCAAGTGAAGATAAAAATTGGAGTTATCCCTACCATTAGAGCCTCCTATGGAAAGAATAAAAGTTTGGAGGCGCCGGGTATCGATCCCGGTACCTCTCGCATGCTAAGCGAGCGCTCTACCATCTGAGCTACGCCCCCGATGAAGAACAATGATAATAAATCAATGTTAACGGGTATTTAAAAAAATATTTGGCTATTATTACGCACATTTCCTATCCGTTCGTAATGAATTCAAAGACAAGATTTACCTAGCTTTAACTTCTAACGGTCTCGGCCCATCTTTTAAATATGAAGCCCATGTCTTCAAGGAAGCCTCCTTCGTTTATCAGGTATTCTTTTCACTACTCCAAATCTGGAAATATGTATGGTGATATAGGTAATGCTGCATGAATTCTCAACCTCATGGTCATGATAATACGTGGATTATGTGTTTTATTATAGGTCTCCAATCCATCCTCTCCTTTGTAAATCAATTCATTACTTCATAATTCTTTAATTTAAAAATTGTACCCACTCACCTCTCGTATTCTGCCCATAAGTTCCCTCCACCATTACTTCTTATACTTCCCCAGATTAGTATCGTATCTTGGTGTACATCCGTTAACCTCTTCTTGCCAAAATTTTCCGCTCGTATCTTCATTCTCTTCGCTTTTTGAATGTCTTCTTTTCATTTTTTTAAATATTATTTACATCGCTCTTCCGTTACATCATCTTTTCTCTCCCACTACGTACTTAGATAATTTATCTTTCACGGCCACATTAATGGTAACCCCGCATATATATATATTTCTATGGAATGTTCCCAAATTTTGCATTCTTGTGGGAACCGGTCATCTCTTCTCCTTATCCTTTGCCCTTCAGTTTAATCTTCTTTGGGTCATTTGCTCGATATCTTCGTATGCTATCGTCAAGATGGGAATCCTTTTCTAATTGGATGACCGCATGTTACTTGGCCGCATACAAAACCATTAGGCCGCATTTGATGCGATCGGGTCGCACTTGTATGCCATGTTGCCTACGTGAAACTATTTTAACATTGAAATTGAACGAAAGAAGACAATTTTAATCATTCACTAAACGCAGATAAAATATTTTCCATTTTATTTCCACTTGACGCGATTAACGAGGTTGGAGGATTCAGATGCAAACATTTATTTAAGTAAGAGAAGAAAAGACCGCGTTGAACTCCCGAAAATGCTGCAATGTCGACTGAAGGCAGCAGATTCCCCATCTTTGGTCTCATTTCTTTCATGAAATTTTCTTTCACCCAGTGGCAACTTCAATCATTCTGTAGAGTTGAGTCCCGTGTCTCAATTAACCCTAACGTATCTTATCTTTTTTCCTATACTTTAAGTCCTATAGTGAGGTTGCATTATTTCATTGTGTTTTACCCAATAGCTTAAAACATTAATTCTTCTCATTTCCTACATATTTGCTCGTTTAAGGCAAATACTTAGTTTGCAAACTCAATTCATTATGTATATTATTCATTAAGTCTCGATAATTGATTTAATTCATATTTTAACCGAGTAAAACAGTCGTACACCGAAGTCGTAACCGAGTAAAACAGTACTATCGTCTTTTGCAAACCTACTTTCAACTCATCTTTACCTTCTCCGGCCGAAGAAATCAAAGTATCGGTGACGCAGTGGCTCTCTTGTTTTGTCCACGTAATTGAAAAGAATCAACAAGAGGACAAAAAAATACCGAAATGGGATCAGCTGCCTTCTAATCGACCGCGAGTTAAAACCATTGGAGCGTGTGATGAACCGAATTTCGGAGCTCATTTCTTCGTTCCACGTTAGCAAAACGTTCTGCCATAGTTGTGTGGAGGAATCCCGAATCATCAAGAGAGGCATTCAGAGAGTGATGAGAGAAAGAGGAAAAAGAAGGGCAGTTGCGGAAAAAACCATCATCTTCTTCCCCTAACACCATTTCGGATTCTTTACTAAAAGTGTGGGGTAGGTCGGGATGAGTGGTGCGGAGGCCATGGGAGGGATAAATGGTGTCGGAAATTGGGAGTGGTGCGTGCAAGGTTCTTCAGGTCCTAAAACTTTGGATTTTGTTTCATTCCACTGAAGATAATAGCTATCCCGCCAAATTGAAATCGGAAGCTTTAGATATACTTATATGATAAATATCGCATAATCATCGATATTTCAAAAGAAGTTCGATTTTGAGGTCCATTTAAGGGCATTCAGTATCTCTAGATTTTTCACAGAATGAAAATATGGGAGGCTTACTTTCTTTCAAAACCCATTTCTAACTTAGTGGTTAATTCGAATAATGAATTAGGTTGATAACAACAAAATTCTCTCAGATGTTTTCATCTTTGGGCGGAAATAAGATTGCCAAGATCCCAAAGCTGTACGTATTTAGCTTTAGTAGGCAAATGGCAAAGAGAAATCCTTAATCCAATAATAACATTTTTACCATATGATGGAATTGAAAAAAGTAGATTTCTCTAAACATATTGAGCGCTCAAAAAATCAGTTGGGTAGTTGTGAATGAAGTATTGGGCCTCTCCAGCCAGCTTAGAGTGAACACTAATAATCAACTCTATTCACGTCGGGATTAAATTTAGGCAAATTTGTGCTCAGAAGAACATATGTTCGAGTAATCTAGCCGGCTGCACATATTTATGAATAAATCTCACGACATTTAGGTTGAATAAGAATGTGTACAGTAGTGACACCAACAACAACTCGTGAATCCTTCAGCACGGTTATTTCGATTTCCATTCTTCCTAGATGGAAGAGCAAAATTAGATAGGGAATGATTATCTTAAAAGTAATTTTAATAAAGGAAGAGCCTTACTTCAGCATCTCATCTGAGTTCATTATTCTCACAATTTCTTCTCAGTTGCTTCGTAGCACTATTCGAAGGGAACTGGGTTTAGCAAATTTGAAATATACTGAAAAATATGTTTCTTCGACATTACTTGTTAACGTTGGGGGCGTAGCTCAGATGGTAGAGCGCTCGCTTAGCATGCGAGAGGTACCGGGATCGATACCCGGCGCCTCCAAGATTTTATATCACGCCTACAAGTTTTTGTTGTTATGGTGCAATGGATAACAGCTGTTTTTATCTTTGCCGCATATTTTACTTTGATGCGGCGTATGAAGAATAGCCGTGAAAGAAGATTATTTTGGAGTAGTACTTTGCGCTCAATATATGTATGTACTTGAACTTGTTGGGAACCTGTGTGTCCTTAAGAATGTCCTATGGAGAAAAAGATGTAATCCAATTCTAAATTTCAGTAAACTAGCTCAAAGATCATTTTAAAAAACTAAAACTTTAGATCCGTTAGGACGGAAAGTATTCAAGAAGTTCAATTTAATTTGTTAAGTCTTCGGTAATTGTTAAAGTTTGAGAAATGCTTAAATTTGCACGTTCACTTTATAGAAATGGCAATCGTCCAAGGAAAATTAAAAAATTAGTAAGTTCACGATGACATAATAAGTATCATGTAATCTCCACGCTAACTCTTGTAAGCCGATCAATGAGAATAAAATGAGGAGAATTGACGCAAAGATGAAACGCTAAAATAAAAAATAACATTCCTTATGTGAAAATTCTGCAATAGCAGTAGAGTATCTGAATCGATACTCGGTGCCTCCAAGACCTTTGTTACCACTGTTTATATCGCAGCATACACCGAAAAATTCACAGCTTGGTTAGTTACCAGCTAGGCCCAGAGCACATGGACTTTGTCACTGGTATGAAACAGTTTGGTTTGAATCTAAAATCATCACAAAATGGAAAAATTCACTCAATTAAGCCATTGCCTAATCAACAACGCCATTACATTGTTTTTATTTATTCATCGGTTAACTTGTACCCAGGGTCTTACATATATATTATAGCACAAGGGAGTAAGTGAGATATAACGCCATCTCGATTGACTGAATGCTCTCGCTGACAAATGGACGAGTCCCTCTTAACGAATTCGGAGTCTATATGGACGATTATATAAATCTTTTAAAAATTCTCTCCCTCTCGAGCGTCTCGAGCTGAGAGATCCACGCCTTGATTTAAAACCAAGGATATTCGCATGACCTATTTACAGTGACAACGGAATATCTTGGGGCTCCCCCGCTTAAAATAAAAAGTTGGCTGTCGAGTAAACATTTCGTTATCTCTACACGATTTCGTTAATTCAATGGCTCTTATCTTTGACGCTTCACCTATTGGATACTCACACAAAAAGCAATTAATTTACAGCTTAGCACCTCACAGGGAAAAATTTACATAACACTGTGATGAAAACCTCGTTTAAAATCTGATAGCTATTTTAATACCCTATTTGAAATCAATCGATTACGGATTACCTGCTGGTGTACATTCGCTTCAGGCTATCGTCTCTACTTTATTTTCTAATGAGTTGTTATCCCTCAATTCCCCCTTGAGATTGTTATCGCTTATGATATTGAGAGGGAAATAAATAATAGCCACAATATTTCCTGCATAAAAATCTTTTCGCTTTTAAAGAAAGTGACTCTGTTTTCGAGCCGAAAAACATTTTGACATTCACAGAAAGGATATTAGGCTGTTGATAACCGGAAAAAGAGAAGAGCAAATAGTATTATACAGAGAAGAAATTATATACATATCAATGTATCATTTATGACCAATGATTCCTCTGGATTTGCTGTGGAATGGAAAAAGAAAATTTTTGATGGAAATTATGATTTTCTGTAAAATCATACTTAGATTTGATTATCATAAAAAACTCAGGAGCTTTAAATTCTATTCAATATATTAACTGATCACTGTGTATAAAAATATTTAATGTAAATAAACATAAGGTAAATGAAAGGAAACAGTTTACTGTACAAGTTACTCTCACTCTTGAAAATTTGTTTTCGAGAATCAAATCAAAGATCTATCAATTGTTACAAAATGGGACTTCTCTACAATAAATTATACAATTTCTCTGCAGTACCTAATCATTCTAAATATCTTAATATAAACTCTCTATGTCCTTGTAATATTCAATTATGAGTTACATTTAATTGTAAAAAAGGTATGAATAAATAATATGAATTGTAATCATTCAAGATCTTTTTATAGTAAGAGATAAACATACCCAGCAGTGTGGCATAATGTAATTATGTCATAAACACACCACCAAAGTTTAATTTTTACCCCACTTTTTCGGTTTTTGAATGACAATCTATGGGTGGCTCTTAATCCCATCCCTATATCCATATTTCAATGTGTTTCAATGTTAACTGAAGCAGGTACTTGCTTTTGTTTTCTACAAAGAAAGAGAAGCCTACCTCCCTCTATGCTTCTTTCTAAATTTATTCACATCCTATAGTAACTGCTTTTCTCTTCATTTTTAATTTTCATGTACAGAGATCTATTCGTCATATCTCTTATGTATGTCCTCCTAAGCAGACATCCAAAGTGACACATCCTTGCTTATAACTGAGCTTACAGCTGTGCTGCACCCTCACATATTGCAGCTAACATTAATCATTACAACCCCATCGCTATGAAAGCACTAATTTGAGACAATACATATGAAACATGACAGCTGGGAGCTCAACTAGAACAATAGTCCACCAATATGGACATGGTAGAAGACTTTTCTTAATTACATCATCCTCATTTTCCTGGGTTCTCTATGGTAGTTTTATACAATCTTTCTTAGTGCTCATTTTATTTAATCTTCATCTTTTAAGTGTATGCTATATCAGTCTTCTAACCTTTATCCAAGCTCAAACCAATAATACCCTGCTTGTCTCTGAGCCTTTATATGGTAATGAGACTAGTAGGGATTCTAGAAAAGAATCTGAAGCTCCAAGCAAAGAATCTGCTATTTGGAGAAAATAACATTTGGAAGTGGGTCTCATTTGATGGCAGGATAATGTACATTGGCATTTAACTAATTTTTTCATGCTGATTTACAAAACTGCATCTCATTTGAATCCATGAAAGAAATTTATGATTGTGTGCAGTCATAATGAGCTCACTGAATCAAAGTTATCCAAAATTATTTACATTCCATGAAGGTTTCTCATGAAGCTACATGAAATTATTATTTCCTGTTTAATGCAAACAGAGTATAAAATTAGAGTATGATATTTCAACATCAAATGAAATTCTGATATCTGGGAAATCACATATAACACAATTTGAAATGTGAATTGTTCCATGATTTTAGAATCTACAAGGTATTTGAATCATATATTTTATTCTTATGCATAAATTTATTATTTCTTGTAGATCATCTAAAAAATTAGGCAAAATTTTGGCAAGTTTCATTCATTGTTCTCTTGGATTATGAAGTGGTTAATGCATCCACATTTGGTAAAAGCTGTTATAGGTTCCATTCCCAGAGAGTGCCTCAATTTTACTCACCTAATAATTTCATGAAATTGTATACCTCATTAAAAAGTTCTTTAGGAAGCAACCTATTGATAGTATTGAGGTAATTGCATGGATCATTTAGATCCAACATTAATCACTTAAAAGCATTCCTGAATAGATTTATGTATAAATGAAATTTTCATTTATTCATTTCATTAATTTTCATTGTGAACGGAAACCTTAATCCATACTATTCTTCTATAAGAAGGACATATTTCCAAGTTTATACAATGGATAAGGAAGTAATTGAAGAGTTCTTGTTCTATAGAAATAATTATGTCTGAAAAAATAGAGATTAGATTTGTAACTCTGTGTTATTCTCCATAAAGTAACACATTTTTTATCATTCCATTTGTTTAGCACTATCAGGATGATAGAAATCATTAATAGGTCATTTTTGTACATTGAGAAAGTGAATGTAATATTTTTGGACTTTAAACATTACATGTTAGGTTAAATTTACTGATAATGATTTTTAATTGGTATCATAATAATGAGAACTTACATTTCCAGTTATAAAATGGAAGTTTCTAAATGGAAGAGAAAATCTCATGAAAATTTTCTCCCAGGTTAGCATGAGAATGTGCATTCTCTGTGGTCAACTTTCAAGACCTCTTAAACCATAATCTACCCAAAGTCTATTTTTCAATCCATCCCCCTTCACTCTGACAATGCAAATACAGTTACCATATAATTGGCAATTATTATCTGCAATTATCAAATAATTCATTACAATTTTCCATTCTAAATTCCTTCAACAATTCTACCCAAGATAAATATTTACAGAAAACTTTCTTATAAGAACTGTTTTCATGGTTGCTTGTGAACATTTCCATTAAGAGTCAAATATCAATTATTTAGAAAAGTCCTAGAGAATACATAATTAATTTATATTCATCTATAAAGAAATTGTTTTATGTGCTATATAATTGGTTTTATACAATTAAAGATGATCCACCTCACATAACATTCAATACCCTATGTCATGCACCATGCAAATCTCAGCACCCTAGGTGACCATCAGACTCACCTATGTTGTAGGTTGGCTCTACTCTGTGTGACCAGTTTCAGTTGACTTCTGGCAGAAGTATAATGAAATACATCCAATAAATATGCTATGTATACCAATGACCACCTATACATTATGACTATCGAAAACCTATGTGAGAAACTATCAATGATGAGCATATCTTTAATCTGGTCAAAACAACAACTCCTACATGTTATATGTTCCTAAAATTTTCTAAAGATTGCCTTTGCTATCAGGTTAAAGGGAATCAAATCATAATGGGTTTACATAAGTTATTACTCATACACGTATCATACTCAAATGCATTTGAGAAACTCAAGTTATCTATTGGTCAGTGATACTCATCTCCAACTGAGTACTTCTCATAGAGTTTCTTATCACTTTCTGAAAAATGATTTATCATTTTGTAATAGAATTCTGGTCTCTGAAACTACATACAATCTGAAACTACAATATAATAACTTTCAGTAAACTCCTGAGTACTATTTATTCAGAGAATTTAAATTCAATTATTTTGATTTCCATTGATCTATTGAACTAGCTAGATAATCTGCTCTTTGGTATAAGCATTATATTTTTATTCACATGATTTTATATCATGGAATTATTTAGAAAATTTTTATATTTAAAAATGTAATAAGATGATCTTGATTAGCCAGTGTGATAACCTTGTAGGTCCATATGCAGATTGACTTTTGGAGCTTCCTCAGTTATTCACAAATAATTTCTTCAACCAAGATGTCTTGTAAATTTAGCTATTTCAGAGTTTCAACCAAATTTTCATTCATCTGTATTACTTTAAATAGAGCATTTTCATGCATAAAACTTCACTTTCTCCTTATCAGAAATTTTCATCAATTAAAGTATCTTTTGTTTAGCCTGAACATTAGAATTTTGAGGATTGCAAAATGAAATTAGATTTCTAATATATGAAGATTATGACCAAATATTGCTAATTAATCAAAAGCTGCATGATAAAATGATCATGTTCATAATTAGCAATTTCAGCATAAAAAAATTCAAATTCGCATTTCTTAATGACTGAATGTTTATGTGTCAATAATTTGATTCCATAAGGTTTTTTGATAAAATTTTCCTATCCTCCTTTCTCTCAAGGAAATGAAAATTCTTAGTAACATTTGAAATTTTTTCTGATGCTCTTGTAACTGTAATGCTAACACATATGCAACCTACTGTATTATTACTTCCAAGTAAAGTGTCTACTATAAATGATCTTAATATTTTCACAAGCTTCCACTTTGACAACTTTTCAAGGACCAAAAATGTGTTTTTCGAGAAAACAAGTAGCTCCTAACCTTTATTTTACTGTAATTTTCATACCATTTCAATTCAGTTCTCATATTTTCTTCAACAAGCCTCCATTATATTTTCAGTATAAGTGAATAATTCTAACAGTTATGTGTTACTTGTTACTTGCAGTTCCCATATTGTGGGGCGAGCTGCAATTAAGAAACCTCTAACTTATTTCTCACTCTGTTTGGATTCTTCAACCCATGAAGTTTCCAGCACCATCTTGCATCCTCCTCCCCTTTGCATTCCTCTAGGACTAAGCTTATATAAGAATAAAAAAACGATTCACCACAATATAAATACACATATACTAATTCCAGAGAATTGAGCAATGTATCTAACTTCAATAAAAAATTCATGTTCTAACAGTTCTTTTGGGGACAAGACTTGGACAAGAGGTACCTATGGTCAGCTCTTTGACTACCTTGCTGCCTTTGCTGGACTGCATTGGATGTGCTTACAATTGATTCAGGTAGCTTTCCAATTTTGTCACAGTGCTGAGTCAACATTGGCCCATATCAGAAATTTAACCATGAACCACTTTTGGCAAAAGCAAATGTACTGGTGAGACAATGGTGTGACATATGAATAATGGAGTTGTTGCTAAGATAAAAAACTGGATTGGGAGATTATGTCAAAGAGTAAAGAATATAGGTAATGAATAAATCATTTTTATTTTTAAATAGTTTTTATTTTCTGTACCACAGAAAGGCTTACTTGATAGTTCCCACCAGGAATTGTTTTATAAGATATAGATATCAATTGTGTCAAGATATTGATAATTTTTTTGTTACTTATATTTTGCTCAATATGAATTTAACCTTGTTTAAATACCCTTCACTATTTTAGAGTGAAATGGAGATAACTTAAAATTGACAAAATACTGAGATGGCAACAGAGCCAATCTTACCATTTTGTGAGAGCAAGAAACTCTCTAAAAGCAATAAACTAAAGCTAATTTTGGTCAATGATATTTATAGATTTAGAAATTTCACCTCTAAGACATATTGACTTAAGTTTAACATAACTAAAGTATGCCAAAGCTGAAGTCCTAATGTCAATTTTTCATAACTTTTTAATTTAGATATTAAAAATTTTCCTCCCTAGAGATATTAAAAGAATAATGTACAAGGAAGTATAAATTTCCTTTACCTAGGGATGTCAGTAACCTTAGGGGTGGTTTACTTCCAAATTCTTTTATTTATGCTACTGCCAATGAACCTTTAATTTTAAGGAAAAAGTTTCACAGAGAAAAATATATCGTCACGAGATATATTATCATATTATTTTTACATATATTTTCATTTCATTTCATCGCTCAACAATTTTTTGTTTTACTTTTGTTTCTTAAATTCATGCTATTAGTTTGGCAATTTCAGGATAGAAAATATATAAATATCTATTCGTCTTAATGTGAACTAAAGCAAATTTTCAATTTTAATTTTCATGTTTGCATTGTTTCTGATAAATAAAAATCCTGTAAATACAAGAGGAAGTTTCAGACACAGTTCTATATTAAAAGGGATCTAAAATTCTAACTTTAAACTGCTTGGCTTCAGCCCGCGCAGTTGGAAATTACGATGATTGTTTATGAAGACCATGAAGCGCACGTTTGCCATCTTTTAAGCATGGACCAAAGACAGAAAAGTAAATATTACTTTGAATTAAGCCCGAATTCATGATAATGGTTTATTTTTATCAAAATATTAAGGCAACACACAGTTCATTCCTAAAAAAGTCAACAAAGGAAGCTATTATAAACGTGAGCGACATTCTGTATGAAATAATTAGGTGAAAGATGGATGTGAATTTAGTCAGCATATCATGCTTTAAATTAATTGATACTTTAATTTAATAAAATTAATCAGACTGGTATTTACCAATACCCTCTGTATTTCCTTATATATATTATATATTTTCTTTGTCCGGTACATCGAAGATCTCTCCTTATTCTTTTTCTTTAGCTCTCTTTCGAATTTATTCATATATCACATCCATTTTCCGTAGCAAAAATTTCTGAATATTCTTTAATAGGTGCGGATTGAACAGCAGGCAGCCCTTAGCAGTATTAATCAATGAACCTGTGATGTTGTACGGATGCTAAATAACGTTAATATTTTTAAAGTTATATTTTATTTAATTTACGTTATGAATACTCGGTCATAGATGGGAGATAGCACATGTGCAACACTTAAATCATGCTAGCCATAAATATTATTACGTTAGTAGTAGATTAAAGGATTAATTTTAGAAGAAAATGAGAATGTGTATTTTCTGTTTCTTAAAAAGTAATGGAAAATGGGATCGTTTACCTACAATTTTTGTTTCAAGGTGTTAATTGTAAGTTATACTTCATTTACATGGAATATCTCATAATAATATCTTTTCTTCTTTATTAGGTTTTGTAATGTTTTAATAGTTGCGTGTTTTCTTTATTTTTTTCCTGTTAATATTTAGCTTACATCTTGCTAATGAAATCTTAAGAAACATTTATTTATGCCTTTTCTTTTACTTAGACAATTCTTGTGATTGCTGATATAGGTTTAATTGTTAGAGTAGTCTAATGACTATTTGGTCAGCAAAGTTATTATAATGAAGATATAAATGTCTGTAAAAATAGTTGTTTTAAGGATTCTTTTTATCACATTATCATTCCATTTGGTTATTGTGCTTTTTTACTTTGCATTGAAAGTTAATTACAGTATCATGCACATACATTGTCATGTCATCCTTATCTATTTTTCTATTCTTCTCCGAAAACATGTTCTCATCTTAAGTAGTTGTTTTGGACTGTGTATGAATGTGTGTGTGAATATTACGGCTTAAGGAGTTACTCCTATTTCTTTTTTTCCATTTTACACCTGCTTCATTCTCTTCACGAATAACTTCTTGTTTTGTTTTCTCGTATAATAACAATCAATCCTATAATAACACTTTCTCGTATAATAATTGTAATAATGTAATTTTCTCAGAAAATAATAGTGATGTAATTTTACCCCAGATATTTCTTAATTATTAATTAACAATACCTTAGCATTGTTGAGATATGAAATTTTTGACAAACTCTAGGAATCTGATTGGATTTATTTTTCAAAGCTAATCAGTAGGTATATATATAGTTGATCTTGTAGACAGCAAAGCACATTTTATGCTGTATAGTTATTCATTACATCTCTCCTATCAACTCAATATCTTTTTCATTGCAATCTTGTTCTACCCTTTAAATGATAGGACTTTGAGGTTCGCATTATGAATAGCGGGAGGTAGCATTGCTTTTTTAATTGATTTATCTACTTTAATGGTACTCTGTATGCTTAATTTATTAGTCAAGGTACACAGCCATTGGGAGATGTTATTAGAACTATCAGTGGTACTGTATTGATAGGAGTATTGTAGCTAAACTCTTCCACATCTCAGTGAACTTCATTTGCAGAATCCAGATGAAAATAAGTTGAAGAGAACAGAGCAGAAAGTAAACTCAATGACCTGAGTTCATTTGGTGGTCTAAAGGAATATTTCATTCATCAATATTGTGGAACTTTAAATAATGTTTATTTCAGGCTCATTTCCCTTTCAATGTTTTATTTTAAAGAGTGACTTTCTGCACATTTTTGTCCTTTTCCCTCTTCAATCATAGATTTATCTTTTATGAATGTAATTGTGAAATAAATTATTTGAATTATGATTTAAACAATTTATTTACTGTATTTGCCTTACTACCTTGTCAAATTTAAGTATAAGGAAATTGTAAAATCTGAATTAATGAAAAATGGACCCAAATGTAAACAAAAATTTTTCAAAGTCCAGAATGTAAACAATGAATTTTTCGTAAGTCCAAAGTGTAAACAAGCATTTTCTCAAATGTAAAAAACACTAACACTTGCATTTTAGCTCAAAAATTTCATAAAACTCAGAAAAAGTTTACGTCAGGATCTCCAAGAGAATCTTGGGTTCTGGCCACAACACCACTACTTTTCCATGGATCAGTTGAACCTGTTGCCAGTAGCAACATTTGTGCAGATTCAACTGCTCCTTTTAATTATTACTCAATTTGTATTTTCAACAATTTTTATTTTCATATTATACATTGCAATGCTCGAACAATTTTTCATCTCGATTTAAAATTACACCCATCAATTCCAATTAATCTTCACTTCTTATATCCAGATTACAAATTCTCCAGTCTTGACTCCTCAATCCTAAACATGAAAAAACTGCATCCTTCAAATTCAATATCTTCACCAAACCATCTTCCTTCCACTCCTTCACATAATCCAGCAAATAGAGAAAAATCTCTATTACACTTTCACAACATTCCCTCACCTTAAAAGAAAAAAAAGTAAACATTAAAACCATTCAGAATTCTATAGACTAATATTCATTCTTTTCCAAATTCAAACATTGGCAACAAATGATTCCTGGAAAACATCAATCTCATGAACATTTCATTAGGATTCCAACAGATGCCACATTTTTCTGTGCTAAAGATTTAAAGATTCTCAGACTGAAGCTCATTCAATCAAATTTGAAATAAAATTATCCGGAATAGCAAATAATATTAGATCTAAAAGCTAAAGCATAAAATTATTGATCAAATAAATATATTTCCCTACAACTTTCTTTAAAATTATTAACATCACATCAATATTCATATCATTATATTGATACAGGGCCTTTAAAAGGGCTTGTATAAGGCAAGACGTGTATTCTATTATGTGTGTTTCCTCTGTATACTAATCTCCCAATAATATCTTTCACCGCTGTCCAAAGTGGGTTGAATTCTGCCAGAACCCTGAGATACACCAAAAGTTTTTGAGTGGCTCATTACCCTCATTGAACTATTTAAGGGTTTGTCAGCTGCACTTCAAAAGGGAATCTTTCACTCATGATTTGAGGAACAAGTTGGTTCGAGGAGCAGTTCTAACCCTGCTGCATGCAGACATAATTGAAGGTCACAATGCAGTTACTTCAACTCCACTCATCCATCACTCCTTTCTTACTGCCATATCTCAACTTACTCTCATTTCTCTTATAGATCCTGAGATTCATTCTCCTTCTCAGTCTCCCCCCAGAACTTCATGGTCTTTACTGCCAGAGTTCATTGAGGCTGCACAACCCTCAGCCTCCACACCTCTCTCCCCTCTACCACTAGCCTCACCACTTGCAGAGGAGTGCATAGAAAAGATCTCTCTGTCATATATAAATATGACAAGGCATAAGGATCTTACACCAAAGAAGAAGAAGCTCTTTTGGTATGCCAAAAGAAAGGAAAGGGAAAATAAGAAACTTAAGTCATCGGTGAGGAAACTGAAGATGCTGCTGAGGGAGGCATCTGCATCAACAGGCTCCCTTTCCTAAGTGAGGGAAATATTGAATTCCTCACTGTCCCATAATGCTGCTGTTACTCTGGGATCCCAGCTAAAGAGTGCTGGAAGGAATCCAAATGGGAGAAGGTGGACCCTTGAGGAAAAATTGCTTGGTCTTGCCCTCTATAAGAAGAGCCCAAAGTCATACCATCTACTCCGATATATATTCACCCTTCCATCTCGCTCATCTATAAATCGACTTCTTCATTCCATTCCATTTTCACCTGGGATTAACAGACAAACATTTGCCTCTCTTTCTCACTCTTTAGGTGAAATGGAGGTTTGTCATCGCATCTGTGTTGTAATATTTGACGAAATGTCAATCATGGAACATTTGGATTATAATGCATCAGTTGATTTAATGATTAGGTTTGAGGACCATGGATGCAATAGGAGGAGTAAGAATCCAGCCAAGTTTGCTCTGGTATTCATGGTTTGTGGTGTGCTGAAGAAATGGAAGCAACCCATAGCTTTCTTTTTCAGTGCATCTCAGACAAAATCTGAGGTGATTGTCTCTCTCATGGAAGAGGTATTGCTGCAATACCATGAAGCTGGTCTTCGTGTCATTGCCACTGTTTTTGATATGGGCACAAACAATGTAAAAGCAATGCGATCCATGGGTTCATCCATCTCTCATCCATACATTAAATTCAGAAATCATACGATTTTTACCATCTTCGATGCTCCTCACCTGTCGAAAGCAACATGGAATTTGTTTATGGCCCACAACTTCATAATTCCAGTGAAGATGGGTAATCAGGTAGTACTGGGCATGCCATCCTGGAGTCATATTCAGGATGCATATAAACATGCAGCAAAAGCCATTCTGTACAGGCCTATTCATAAGAGAATAACAGAAGAGCACATTAACCCCCAAGGTTGGTAAACTACCACAGTAATTATTCAAGTTGTTGGGAAATCTCATTTAGTAACTTTCCATATTACCTTTTCAGGACAAAAGATGATGAAAGTGAACTTGGCAGCCCAAGTTTTCAGTCGCTCTTTGGCAGTTTATCTCGAAGAAGGATCTCGTTCAGGTGAGTGTCATAAGATTATCATAGTTTAGATATTTTTATGGGAATAAAATTCTGTTCTGATTACCAATTTCTATCAACAATAATTCAGGGTGGTTGCCTGGGACTGCATTATCCACAGCATCATTCATTGGATTTATAAATGAATTATTTGACTCAATGAATGCTGATGGAAAAGCAGCTGCATTAAAGCCACTGAAGAGGCTAGTCTCCATGGAAAGCCCTCATTTCCAGTTTTGGGAAAAGGCTGCCCCAATTATTACAGATTGGAAGATGGAGAAGGAGAGGAGGGAGGACGGGATAAGCTTTTGCCCTGTGCCGCCAACCCAGAAGGGTTGGCTTACGAACTTGAAAGTTTTTCTTTTGATATATATGGAGATTCTCAATACTGTTGATGCTAAGGCTGAGATCTCCACCAGGGCATTCAATCAGGATCCACTGGAGAACCTGTTTGGGTGCATAAGGGGAAGCTGTGCATCCAACACCCACCCCACAGCAATTCAATTTATAGGAAGCCTGAAATCTGGGGTCATTAGAGCCGCAACTTGCATTTCAGTGGCTGGAAAGTAATTGTCCTCCTCACTGAAATGACATTAAAAACGTCATTCTTGAGGTGTTGGTGAGGAAGACAATTGTCCGTTGGTGCCTAGAAATGAATAGGAAATGATGGTGAGTAATATGCTGAGAATATCAGAATAAGTTTTTGAGGATACAGTGAAAGATAAGAAGATAAATGTATATGTGTTTACATTTCATAAAACGTAAGTTTTCCATACCCTGTAATCTTTTGTGTCTATAATTCTGACTTTTCCAGTCATCAGAGGAAGGGCTGTTTCCTGCTGCTCATCGCCTCCATTATTTGGTGCAAGATTCTACATGGTAAGGTGCTGATTATGTTATTTATAAGTTACTGGGAATTGAAGGAGAGGGAATTAAATAGGGAATGTGGGGGCACATGAACCAACATGAACACTTTATATATATTTCTCTCCTTTGTAGAAATAACTTCTGTGATCATGGTTCTCATAGGCCTCTTGGGGATCTCTTTCCATAAAAAGAGAAATGCATTCCTGCTGTTTACCTCCAGGGTGAATGTGGAAATAACAGCTATTACCAATGATATTGGACACCAATGTTATCATATTTAAACTGCAGATCATCTCAAGGATAATTTCGAATTATTTGTATTGTCGTGTTATACCCATTGGTCTTTTTTTAATTATATGGTGATGTATGTTAAACAAGTGATTAAATGTGATATATTTTTGTGTCCTTATGACTAAAAAGGCTCACATCATGCAGTTTCCACAGCATCTTGCTGTAAGTCCTAACCATGCTGCACTTTTAAACATCTCTTTGTAGAATATGCGTATTAGCCATTTTTCCCTTATTTTAGGAAATATGTAGAAGGAAACTCGTTTTCAGAGCGGATTTTTCCTTCATTGCTTAGTTTTTTATTAAATCGGATCAGTCGGAAATTCGGAGATGTCAATAATAACTTATCCTTCAGCAGTTAAAGTTTTTGATTGCAGGTTTTAACAATTTTGCTCCTGGTAGCTGTTAAGGAATACTAAGAGGTAAGATGTTACAGCATGGGAAATTTGCTGCATTTTGTTGGATATTGTTGTTAGTAATGTTGTATGTAATTTTGAGACAAAACTTCTAACGTAACTGTGAGTAAAGGAATGTATACTATATTTATAATACTAATTAAATTCTTGGCAGAGAAGGATTTTGTGAACTATTTGTTGAAACTGATAAAGCAATATTTTTATAAGAAATAAAAAATGTTCTCCTCATTCAATGACTCATTTAATTCCATATGTTGAAGTTCTTGCTGAAGTGACAAGTGGGTAATGTAGTTTCTGATTTATTTTATATTTTAGGTGACTGTTATTTCCGCCTTTCAATTGTGATCTTGCCTACAGTTTATCAAAATAGCCGTGTTTGAAAGTACATAAGTTAATTTATGTTTTTATAGAGATTTGAACATTTATGGATTTGATTATTTAATGATAACATCAATGAGTAAACAAAAAAACACAGTAAACAATTGTATTTAAATTATTGGGATATTCATAGAGATTATAGTAGATTTTTTAGTAAAAATTTCAGCAAAGGTTACAGCCAGTGTGGTGATTTAATTTTTGAGATTAATTGAAGTGTAAATTTGAAAGTAATAATTTGGATATGATTGATGCCACTGTATAGTAGGACTTGGTTCTTTCCTGGCAAATGCAGTGGATGAAAACTTCACGGGTTTTCAGCCGGATGACTTGGGTGATTTTGATTGACGTTTCGGCTGAAAACTCAGCAACCATATTCAGGATGTCAAAAGTAGGGTAATTGTCACCTTTATGTACCTGAACCAAGGGGCCTTTCACTTATCGGCACATGGAAATCACCCAAGTCAGGCTGAAGACCCGTGAATTTTCCTTCCATTGATGCTTCTGGTTAAATACTATGAGGAATTGCTGATGTGACATTTAAATCTTACTTAGTAACTGCCAAAAAGAAATTTTATTTTTGTCTTGAAAGCCTTGTGCTATTTTAATGCTTTACCTTTAAAATTAACATGTTTAAAGAATACTTTAATTTTATTAGCCATTTCACTCATTTCCTTATAATTCTTTCATTTAAAAAAATTACTTTCATTCAAGGATACTGAGATTTATGTTAAAAGTATCAACTTTCTCGAATGTTAAGTATTATGTAATTTTTTCACAGGGGCTTACTTATTATAATTATGTATTCTGTGAATTTAATGATATTCTGGGTTTATATGTGGGATAAGTTTTAGAGATAAAGCAAAATGTATGTAGTGATTTTGGCATTTTTATTTTCAGGTGGAGGCAAAGCAAGGAGTAAAAGCAGAGGAATAGAGAGCAGTTGAAAAGGGAATTGCCTGTTTTAATGATTTTTATATGTGAATGGCATATGTCTAAATGTGAAATGTACTGTGTGAGAAAGAAATAAAAAAGTGGTGAATTTAAAAAAGATGTATCATTAAATTATATGGAGCAGTACAACATAAGACTTTGTTTACATTTTAGACTTTTCATTTTGTGCCTTTTTTTTAAGTTCTGAATTTTGCAAATGTAAATAGACATTTAATTCTCTTGACTTTTCATCATTGCTAACTCAAAGAAATGCACACAGGGGGAAGACACCAATGAAATTGGTGTGGTTTTGATGAAAGGTATGATATATATATGCTATCAATATAATTGTACACTACATTTATAATGAATGAGATAATTATCCCTTAATTGACGAATTATCTGATATCTGATAAAAAAAGACATTTCGGAGAGGATTTGGCCATCAATATATGGATAATAAGAATCTCACATATTTGTTTTTAATAGAAAAATCATGTCCTTTTTTTAAAATCAATAAACATATGTGGTTCTTGGAGCCATTTTTCAATTCCTATATCAAATATCTGGAGAAATAAGACGTTTTCGGAGCGGATTTTGCCTTCATTCTTAGATACTATGTATATAACTCAAAAAGAGATATTTTTGAATCAATACTACAAGTTCATTACTAAATATCAGGACAAATATGCTGTTTCTGGAGTCAATTGTCCCAGAATTAAGAGATATCAGGTAAAATAAGAACTCTTAGAGGGAAATTTTGCTTATTAATGTTGTTGGCAACCACATATTTTATCCCTCAAATTTTTCAAAATTTCTCAAAAATTTTTAGTTCGAGAGTTTAAAAATTAATATACCAAATTAAGGTAAAAACTTTATGGAAATATTAAAGTTTTCTCATATCTTTGAAAAAAAAATTTTAAAATTGGCACCCAAAACCACAAATTTTTCGAAATATCTCGAAAATTACCTGCGGATTCTTTGCAGAATATTTATAAATCAAGAGGTAAGCATTAAGTCTATGAAAAATTTTATAAAATCTCTGGAAAAAATTTAAGTTATCCGCTAGGTATTCGCCTCAATTTGGTAGATCATTTCTTAATCTCTTGAAATTGAAATTTATGCAACAAATGTGCAGTTAATTTTTGAGATATACCAAAAAATTTGTGGCTTCTGTAGACAATTTTTCCATAATTCATGAAATATCCTGAAAAATTTTGCATTTTCTGAGAGGTTTTTGCCTAAATTTCTTAGATCACATTTTTATCTTTTGAAATAAAAACTTTCTGCAAGGAATTGGCAGGTAATTTTCGAGATATTTTAAGAAAATTGTGGTTTTTGGAGCCAATTTTTCGAAATTTTATAAAATCTCTGGAATAATCTTAGGTTATCCGCTAAGTATTCGCCTCAATTTGGTAGATCAATTCTTAATCTCTTGAAATTGAAATTTATGCAACAAATGTGCAGTAAATTTTGAAATATACCAAAACATTTGTGGCTTCTGTTGAAAATTTTTCCATAATTCATGAAATATCCTGAAAAATTTTGCATTTTCTGAGAGGTTTTTGCCTTAATTTCTTAGACTGAATGTTCACCTCTTGATTGATAAAATTTCTGCAAAGAATCCACATGTAATTTTCCAGATATATCGAAATATTTGTGGTTTCGGGTGCAAATTTTTCAAAATTTTTAAATATATTTGGTAAAATTTTAGTTTTTCCAGAAATTTTTCGCCTTAATTTCGTATATTAATTTTTAATCTGTTGAAATAAAAATTTTTGCAAAAAATGTGAATGTAATTTTTGAGAAATTTCAAAAAATTTGTGGTTTTTGGTGCCAACTTTTTCGTAAATCATGAAATATCCGGTTAATTTTGCATTTTCTGAGAGGTTTTTTGCCTTAATTTCTTAGATTACATTTGTATCTTTTGAAATAAAAACTTTCTGCAAGGAATCCGCAGGTAATTTTCGAGATATTTTAAGAAAATTGTGGTTTTAGGTGCCAATTTAACGTAAATCATGAAATATCCGGATAAATTTTGTATTTTCTGAGAAGTTTTTTGCCTTAATTTCTTAGATTACATTTGTATCTTTTGAAATAAAAACTTTCTGCAAGGAATCCGCAGGTAATTTTCGAGATATTTCAAGAAAATTGTGGTTTTTGGTGCCAATTTTTCGAAATTTTATAAAATCTCTGTAAAAATTTTAGGTATCCGCTAGGTATTCGGCTCAATTTGGTAGATCATTTCTTAATCTCTTGAAATTGAAATTTATGCAACAAATGTGCAGTTAATTTTTGAGATATACCAAAAAATTTGTGGCTTCTGTTGACAATTTTTCCATAATTCATGAAATATCCTGAAAAATTTTGCATTCTCTGAGAGGTTTTTGCCTTAATTTCTTAGACTGAATGTTCACCTCTTGATTGATAAAATTTCTGCAAAGAATCCGCATGTAATTTTCCAGATATTTCGAAATATTTGTGGTTTCGGGTGCAAATTTTTCAAAATTTTTAAATATATTTGGTAAAATTTTAGGTATTCCAGAAAGTTTTCGCCTTAATTTGGTATATTAATTTTTAATCTGTTGAATTAAAAATTTTTGCAACAAATGTGCATGTAATTTTTGAGAAATTTCAAAATATTTGTGGTTTTTGGTGCCAATTTTTTCGTAAATCATGAAATATCCGGATAAATTTGCATTTTCTGAGAGGTTTTTGCCTTAATTTCTTAGATTACATTTGTATCTTTTGAAATAAAATTTTTCTGCAAGAAATCCGGATGTAATTTTCCAGATATTTCGAAATATTTGTGGTTTCGGGTGCCAATTTTTCAAAATTTTCAAATATACTTGGTAAAATTTTAGGTTTTCCAGATATTTTTCGCCTTAATTTGGTATATTAATTTTTGATCTGTTGAAATAAAAACTTTTGCAAAAAATGTGCATGTAAATTTTGAGAAAATTCAAAAAATTTGTGGTTTTTGGTGCCAATTTTTTCGTAAATCATGAAATATCCGGATAAATTTTGTATTTTCTGTGAGGTTTTTTGCATTAATTTCTTAGATTACATTTGTATCTTTTGAAATAAAAACTTTCTGCAAGGAACCCACAGGTAACTTTCGAGATATTTTAAGAAAATTGTGGTTTTTGGTGCCAATTTTTCGAAATTTTATAAAATCTCTGGAATAATTTTAGGTTATCCGCTAAGTATTCGCCTCAATTTGGTAGATCAATTCTTAATCTCTTGAAATTGAAATTTATGCAACAAATGTGCAGTTAATTTTTGAAATATACCAAAAAATGTGTGGCTTCTGTTGAAAATTTTTCCATAATTCATTAAATATCCTGAAAAATTTTGCATTTTCTGAGAGGATTTGCCTTAATTTCTTAGACTGAATGTTCACCTCTTGATTGATAAAATTTCTGCAAAGAATCCACATGTAATTTTCCAGATATATCGAAATATTTGTGGTTTCGGGTGCAAATTTTTCAAAATTTTTAAATATATTTGGTAAAATTTTAGTTTTTCCAGAAATTTTTCGCCTTAATTTCGTATATTAATTTTTAATCTGTTGAAATAAAAATTTTTGCAAAAAATGTGAATGTAATTTTTGAGAAATTTCAAAAAATTTGTGGTTTTTGGTGCCAACTTTTTCGTAAATCATGAAATATCCGGTTAATTTTGCATTTTCTGAGAGGTTTTTTGCCTTAATTTCTTAGATTACATTTGTATCTTTTGAAATAAAAACTTTCTGCAAGGAATCCGCAGGTAATTTTCGAGATATTTTAAGAAAATTGTGGTTTTAGGTGCCAATTTAACGTAAATCATGAAATATCCGGATAAATTTTGTTTTTTCTGAGAAGTTTTTTGCCTTAATTTCTTAGATTACATTTGTATCTTTTGAAATAAAAACTTTCTGCAAGGAATCCGCAGGTAATTTTCGAGATATTTCAAGAAAATTGTGGTTTTTGGTGCCAATTTTTCGAAATTTTATAAAATCTCTGTAAAAATTTTAGGTATCCGCTAGGTATTCGGCTCAATTTGGTAGATCATTTCTTAATCTCTTGAAATTGAAATTTATGCAACAAATGTGCAGTTAATTTTTGAGATATACCAAAAAATTTGTGGCTTCTGTTGACAATTTTTCCATAATTCATGAAATATCCTGAAAAATTTTGCATTCTCTGAGAGGTTTTTGCCTTAATTTCTTAGACTGAATGTTCACCTCTTGATTGATAAAATTTCTGCAAAGAATCCGCATGTAATTTTCCAGATATTTCGAAATATTTGTGGTTTCGGGTGCCAATTTTTCAAAATTTTCAAATATACTTGGTAAAATTTTAGGTTTTCCAGATATTTTTCGCCTTAATTTGGTATATTAATTTTTGATCTGTTGAAATAAAAACTTTTGCAAAAAATGTGCATGTAATTTTTGAGAAATTTCAAAATATTTGTGGTTTTTGGTGCCAATTTTTTCGTAAATCATGAAATATCCGGATAAATTTGCATTTTCTGAGAGGTTTTTGCCTTAATTTCTTAGATTACATTTGTATCTTTTGAAATAAAATTTTTCTGCAAAAAATGTGAATGTAATTTTCCAGATATTTCGAAATATTTGTGGTTTCGGGTGCCAATTTTTCAAAATTTTCAAATATACTTGGTAAAATTTTAGGTTTTCCAGATATTTTTCGCCTTAATTTGGTATATTAATTTTTGATCTGTTGAAATAAAAACTTTTGCAAAAAATGTGCATGTAAATTTTGAGAAAATTCAAAAAATTTGTGGTTTTTGGTGCCAATTTTTTCGTAAATCATGAAATATCCGGATAAATTTTGTATATTCTGTGAGGTTTTTTGCCTTAATTTCTTAGATTACATTTGTATCTTTTGAAATAAAAACTTTCTGCAAGGAACCCACAGGTAACTTTCGAGATATTTTAAGAAAATTGTGGTTTTTGGTGCCAATTTTTCGAAATTTTATAAAATCTCTGGAATAATTTTAGGTTATCCGCTAAGTATTCGCCTCAATTTGGTAGATCAATTCTTAATCTCTTGAAATTGAAATTTATGCAACAAATGTGCAGTTAATTTTTGAAATATACCAAAAAATGTGTGGCTTCTGTTGAAAATTTTTCCATAATTCATTAAATATCCTGAAAAATTTTGCATTTTCTGAGAGGATTTGCCTTAATTTCTTAGACTGAATGTTCACTTCTTGATTGATAAAATTTCTGCAAAGAATCCGCATGTAATTTTCCAGATATTTCGAAATATCTGTGGTTTCGGTTGCCAATTCTTCAAAAATTTTAAATATATTTGGTAAAATTTTAGGTTTTCCAGAACTTTTTCGCCTTAATTTGGTATATTAATTTTTAATCTGTTGAAATAAATATTTTTGCAAAATATGTGAATGTAATTTTTGAGAAATTTAAAAAAAATTGTGGTTTTTGGTGCCAACATTTTCGTAAATCATGAAATATCCGGTAATTTTCCATTTTCTGTGTGGTTTTATGCCTATATTTCTTAGATTACATTTGTATCTTTTGAAAGAAAAACTTTCTGCAAGGAATCCGCAGGTAATTTTCGAGATATTTTAAGAAAATTGTGGTTTTTGGTGCCAATATTTCGAAATTTTATAAAATGTCTTGATAAGTTTTAGGTTATCCGCTAGGTATTCGCCTCAATTTGGTAGATCATTTCTTAATCTCTTGAAATTGAAATTTATGCAACAAATGTGCAGTTAATTTTTGATATATACCAAAAAATTTGTGGCTTCTGTAGACAATTTTCCATAATTCATGAAATATCCTGAAAAATTTTGCATTTTCTGAGAGGTTTTTGCCTTAATTTCTTAGATCACATTTTTATCTTTTGAAATAAAAACTTTCTGCAAGGAATTGGCAGGTAATTTTCGAGATATTTTAAGAAAATTGTGGTTTTTGGAGCCAATTTTTCGAAATTTTATAAAATCTCTGGAATAATCTTAGGTTATCCGCTAAGTATTCGCCTCAATTTGGTAGATCAATTCTTAATCTCTTGAAATTGAAATTTATGCAACAAATGTGCAGTAAATTTTGAAATATACCAAAACATTTGTGGCTTCTGTTGAAAATTTTTCCATAATTCATGAAATATCCTGAAAAATTTTGCATTTTCTGAGAGGTTTTTGCCTTAATTTCTTAGACTGAATGTTCACCTCTTGATTGATAAAATTTCTGCAAAGAATCCACATGTAATTTTCCAGATATATCGAAATATTTGTGGTTTCGGGTGCAAATTTTTCAAAATTTTTAAATATATTTGGTAAAATTTTAGGTTTTCCAGAAATTTTTCGCCTTAATTTGGTATATTAATTTTTAATCTGTTGAAATAAAAATTTTTGCAAAAAATGTGAATGTAATTTTTGAGAAATTTCAAAAAATTTGTGGTTTTTGGTGCCAACTTTTTCGTAAATCATGAAATATCCGGTTAATTTTGCATTTTCTGAGAGGTTTTTTGCCTTAATTTCTTAGATTACATTTGTATCTTTTGAAATAAAAACTTTCTGCAAGGAATCCGCAGGTAATTTTCGAGATATTTTAAGAAAATTGTGGTTTTAGGTGCCAATTTAACGTAAATCATGAAATATCCGGATAAATTTTGTATTTTCTGAGAAGTTTTTTGCCTTAATTTCTTAGATTACATTTGTATCTTTTGAAATAAAAACTTTCTGCAAGGAATCCGCAGGTAATTTTCGAGATATTTCAAGAAAATTGTGGTTTTTGGTGCCAATTTTTCGAAATTTTATAAAATCTCTGTAAAAATTTTAGGTATCCGCTAGGTATTCGGCTCAATTTGGTAGATCATTTCTTAATCTCTTGAAATTGAAATTTATGCAACAAATGTGCAGTTAATTTTTGAGATATACCAAAAAATTTGTGGCTTCTGTTGACAATTTTTCCATAATTCATGAAATATCCTGAAAAATTTTGCATTCTCTGAGAGGTTTTTGCCTTAATTTCTTAGACTGAATGTTCACCTCTTGATTGATAAAATTTCTGCAAAGAATCCGCATGTAATTTTCCAGATATTTCGAAATATTTGTGGTTTCGGGTGCAAATTTTTCAAAATTTTTAAATATATTTGGTAAAATTTTAGGTATTCCAGAAAGTTTTCGCCTTAATTTGGTATATTAATTTTTAATCTGTTGAATTAAAAATTTTTGCAACAAATGTGCATGTAATTTTTGAGAAATTTCAAAATATTTGTGGTTTTTGTGCCAATTTTTTCGTAAATCATGAAATATCCGGATAAATTTGCATTTTCTGAGAGGTTTTTGCCTTAATTTCTTAGATTACATTTGTATCTTTTGAAATAAAATTTTTCTGCAAGAAATCCGGATGTAATTTTCCAGATATTTCGAAATATTTGTGGTTTCGGGTGCCAATTTTTCAAAATTTTCAAATATACTTGGTAAAATTTTAGGTTTTCCAGATATTTTTCGCCTTAATTTGGTATATTAATTTTTGATCTGTTGAAATAAAAACTTTTGCAAAAAATGTGCATGTAATTTTTGAGAAATTTCAAAATATTTGTGGTTTTTGGTGCCAATTTTTTCGTAAATCATGAAATATCCGGATAAATTTTGTATTTTCTGTGAGGTTTTTTGCATTAATTTCTTAGATTACATTTGTATCTTTTGAAATAAAAACTTTCTGCAAGGAACCCACAGGTAACTTTCGAGATATTTTAAGAAAATTGTGGTTTTTGGTGCCAATTTTTCGAAATTTTATAAAATCTCTGGAATAATTTTAGGTTATCCGCTAAGTATTCGCCTCAATTTGGTAGATCAATTCTTAATCTCTTGAAATTGAAATTTATGCAACAAATGTGCAGTTAATTTTTGAAATATACCAAAAAATGTGTGGCTTCTGTTGAAAATTTTTCCATAATTCATTAAATATCCTGAAAAATTTTGCATTTTCTGAGAGGATTTGCCTTAATTTCTTAGACTGAATGTTCACTTCTTGATTGATAAAATTTCTGCAAAGAATCCGCATGTAATTTTCCAGATATTTCGAAATATCTGTGGTTTCGGGTGCCAATTCTTCAAAAATTTTAAATATATTTGGTAAAATTTTAGGTTTTCCAGAACTTTTTCGCCTTAATTTGGTATATTAATTTTTAATCTGTTGAAATAAATATTTTTGCAAAATATGTGAATGTAATTTTTGAGAAATTTAAAAAAATTTGTGGTTTTTGGTGCCAACATTTTCGTAAATCATGAAATATCCGGTAATTTTCCATTTTCTGAGTGGTTTTATGCCTATATTTCTTAGATTACATTTGTATCTTTTGAAAGAAAAACTTTCTGCAAGGAAACCGCAGGTAATTTTCGAGATATTTTAGGAAAATTGTGGTTTTTGGTGCCAATATTTCGAAATTTTATAAAATCTCTGGATAAGTTTTAGGTTATCCGCTAGGTATTCGCCTCAATTTGGTAGATCATTTCTTAATCTCTTGAAATTGAAATTTATGCAACAAATGTGCAGTTAATTTTTGAGATATACCAAAAAATTTGTGGCTTCTGTTGACAATTTTTCCATAATTTATGAAATATCCTGAAATATTTTGAATTTTCTGAGAGGTTTTTGCCTTAATTACTTAGACTGAATGTTCACCTCTTGATTGATAAAATTTCTGCATAGAATCCGCATGGAATTTTCACAAATATTTCGAAATATTTGTGGTTTCGGGTGCCAAATTTTCAAAGTTTTTAAATATATTTGGTAAAATTTTAGGTTTTCCAGAAATTTTTCGCCTTAATTTGGTATATTAATTTTTAATCTGTTGAAATAAAAATTTTTGCAGAAAATGTGAATGTAATTTTTGAGAAATTTTAAAAAATTTGTGGTTTTTGGTGCCAATTTCTTCGTAAATCATGAAATATCCGGATAAATTTTGTATTTTCTGTGAGGTTTTTTGCCTTAATTTCTTAGATTACATTTGTATCTTTTGAAATAAAAACTTTCTACAAGGAATCCGCAGGTAATTTTCGAGATATTGTAAGAAAATTGTGGTTTTTGGTGCCAATTTTTCGTAATTCATGATATCCTGAAAAATTTTGTCAATTTATAAAAGGTTTTTGCCTTAATTTCTTAGATTACATTTGTATCTTTTGAAATAAAAACTTTCTGCAAGGAACCCACAGGTAACTTTCGAGATATTTTAAGAAAATTGTGGTTTTTGGTGCCAATTTTTCGAAATTTTATAAAATCTCTGGAATAATTTTAGGTTATCCGCTAAGTATTCGCCTCAATTTGGTAGATCAATTCTTAATCTCTTGATATTGATATTTATGCAACAAATCCGCAGTTAATTTTTGAGATATACCAAAAAATTTGTGGCTTCTGTTGACAATTTTTCCATACATCATGAAATATCCTGAAAAATTTTGCATTTTCGGAGAGGTTTTCGCCTTAATTTCTTAGATTACATTTTTATCTTTTGAAATAAAAACTTTTTGCAAGAAATCCGGATGAAATTTTCCAGATATTTCGAAATATTTGTGGTTTCGGGTGCCAATTTTTCAAAATTTTTAAATATATTAGGTAAAATTTTAGATTTCCAGAAATTTTTCGCCTTAATTTGTTATATTAACTTTTAATCTGTTGAAATAAAAATTTTTGCAAAAAATGTGCATGTAATTTTTGAGAAATTTAAAAAATTTGTGGTTTTTGGTGCCAATTTTTTCGTAAATCATGAAATATCCGGATAAATTTTGTATATTCTGTGAGGTTTTTTGCCTTAATTTCTTAGATTACATTTGTATCTTTTGAAATAAAAACTTTCTCAAGGAATCCGCAGGTAATTTTCGAGATATTTTAAGAATTTGTGGTTTTTGGTGTAAATTTTTCAAAATTTTATAAAATCGCTGGAATAATTTTAAGTTGTCTGCTAAGTATTCGCCTCAATTTGGTAGATCAATTCTAAATCTCTTGAAATTGAAATTTATGCAACAAATGTGCAGTTAATTTTTGAAATATACCAAAACATTTGTGGCTTCAGTTGACAATTTTTCCATATTTAATGAAATATCCTGAATAATTTTGCATTTTCTGAGAGGTTTTTGCCTTAATTTCTTAGACTGAATGTTCACCTCTTGATTGATAAAATTTCTGCATAGAATCCGCATGTAATTTTCCAGATATTTCGAAATATTTGTGGTTTCGGGTTCCAATTTTTCAAAATTTTTAAATATATTTGGTAAAATTTTAGGTTTTCCAGAAATTATTCGCCTTAATTTGGTATAATAATTTTAAATCTGTTGAAAAAAAAATTTTTGCAAAAAATGTGCATGTAATTTTTGAGAAATTTCAAAAAATGTGTGGTTTTTGGTGCCAACTTTTTCGTAAATCATGAAATATCCGGATAAATTTTGCATATTCTGAGAGGTTTTTGCCTTAATTTCTTAGATTACATTTGTATCTTTTAAAATAAAAACTTTCTGCAAGGAACCCACAGGTAATTTTCGAGATATTTTAAGAAAATTGTGGTTTTTGGTGCCAAGTTTTCGAAATTTTATAAAATCTCTGGAAAAGTTTTAGGTTATCCGCTAGGTTTTCGCCTCAATTTGGTAGATCAATTCTTAATCTCTTGAAATTGAAATTTATGCAACAAATGTGCAGTTAATTTTTGAAATATACCAAAAAATTTGTGGCTTCTGTTGAAAATTTTTCCATAATTAAAAAATATCCTGAAAAATTTTGCATTTTCTGAGAGGATTTGCCTTATTTTCTTACACTGAATGTTCACCTCTTGATTGATAAAATTTCTGCAAAGAATCCTCATGTAATTTTCCAGATATGTCGAAATATTTGTGGTTTCGGGTGCCAATTTTTCAAAATTATTTAATATATATAGTAAAATTTTAGGTATTCCAGATATTTTTCGCCTTAATTTGGTATATTAATTTTTAATCTGTTGAAATAAAAATTTTTGCAAAAAATCTGCATGTAATTTTTGAGAAATTTCAAAAAAATTGTGGTTTTTGGTGCCAATTTTTTCGTAAATCATGAAATATCCGGATAAATATTGTATTTTCTGTGAGGTTTTTTGCCTTAATTTCTTAGATTACATTTGTATCTTTTGAAATAAAAACTTTCTGCAAGGAACCCACAGGTAACTTTCGAGATATTTTAAGAAAATTGTGGTTTTTGGTGCCAATTTTTCGAAATTTTATAAAATCTCTGGAATAATGTTAGGTTATCCGCTAAGTATTCGCCTCAATTTGGTAGATCAATTCGTAATCTCTTGAAATTGATATTTATGCAACAAATGTGCAGTTAATTTTTGAAATATACCAAAAAATTTGTGGCTTCTGTTGAAAATATTTCCATAATTCATGAAATATCCTGAAGAATTTTCCATTTTCTGAGAGGTTATTGCTTTAATTTCTTAGACTTAATGTTAACCTCTTGATTGATGAAATTTCTGCAAAGAATCCGCATGTAATTTTCCAGATATATCGAAATATTTGTGGTTTTGGGTGCCAATTTTTCAAAATTTTTAAATATAATTGGTAAATTTTAGGTTTTTCAGATAGTTTTCGCCTTAATTTGGTATATTAATTTTTAATCTGTTGAAATAAAAATTTTTGCAACAAATGTGCATGTAATTTTTGAGAAATTTCAAAAAATTTGTGGTTTTTGGTGCCAATTTTTTCTTAAATCATGAAATTTCCGGATAAATTTTGCATTTTCTGAGAGGTTTTTGCCTTAATTTCTTAGATTACATTTGTATCTTTTGAAATAAAAACTTTCTGCAAGGAACCCACAGGTAACTTTCGAGATATTTTAAGAAAATTGTGGTTTTTGGTGCCAATTTTTCGAAATTTTATAAAATCTCTGGAAAAGTTGTAGGTTATCCGCTATGTATTCGCCTCAATTTGGTAGATCAATTCTTAATCTCTTGAAATTGAAATTTATGCAACAAATGTGCATTTAATTTTTTAAATATACCAAAAAATTTGTGGCATCTCTTGACAATTTTTCCATACATCATGAAATATCCTGAAAAATTTTGCATTTTCGGAGAGGTTTTCCCCTTAATTTCTTAGATTACATTTTTATCTTTTGAAATAAAAACTTTTTGCAAGAAATCCGGATGAAATTTTCCAGATATTTCGAAATATTTGTGGTTTCGGGTGCCAATTTTTCAAAATTTTTAAATATATTAGGTAAAATTTTAGGTTTTCCAGAAATTTTTCGCCTTAATTTGGTATATTAATTTTTAGTCCGTTAAAATAAAAATTTTTGCAAAAAATGTGCATGTAATTTTTGAGAAATTTCAAAAAATATTTTGAAATTGTCATCCAAAACAACAAATATTTTGAAATAATTGGAAAATTACATGCGGATTTCCTGCAGAGAGTTTTTACTTCAAAAGATACAAATGTAATATAAGAAATTAAGGCAAAAACTTCTCAGAAAATGTAAAATTTTTCAGGATATTTCATGAATTATGGAAAAATTGGCACCAAAAACCACAATTTTCTTAAAATATTTCGAAAATAACCCACCAATTCCTTGCAGAAAGTTTTTATATAAAAAGATAAAAATGTAATCTAAGAAATTAAGGCAAAAACCTCGTAGAAAATGCAAAATTTTTCAGGATATTTCATGAATTATGGAAAAATTGTCAACAGAAGCCACAAATTTTTTGGTATATCTCAAAAATTAACTGCACTTTTGTTGCATAAATTTCAATTTCAAGAGATTAAGAAATGATCTACCAAACTGAGCCGAATACCTAGCGGATAACCTAAAATTTTTCCAGAGATTTTATAAAATTTCGAAAAATTGGCACCAAAAACCACAATTTTCTTAAAATATCTCGAAAATTACCTGCAAATTCCTTGCAGAAAGTTTTTATTTCAAGAGATACAAATGTAGTCTAAGGATTTCATGCAAGGACCTCTCGGAAAATACAAAATTTATCCGGATATTTCATGATTTACGAAAAATTTGGCACCAAAAACCACAAATTTTTTAAAATTTCTCAAAAATTACAGGCAAATTTGTTGCAAAAATTTTTATTTCAACAGATTAAAAATTAATATACCAAATTAAGGCGAAAAATATCTGGAAAACCTAAAATTTTACCAAATATATTTAAAAATTTTGAAAAATTGGCACTAAAAACCACAATATGCAGAAATTTTATCAATCAAGAGGTGAACATTCAGTCTAAGAAATTAAGGCAAAAACCTCTCAGAAAATGCAAATTTTTCAGGATATTTGATGAATTATGGATAAATTTTCAACAGAAGCCACAAACTTTTTGGTATATTTCAAAAATTAACTGCACATTTGTTGCATAAATTTCAATTTCAAGAGATTAAGAATTGATCTACCAAATTGAGGCGGATACTTAGCGGATAACCTAAAATTATTCCAGAGATTTTATAAAATTTCGAAAAATTGGCACCAAAAACCACAATTTTCTTAAAATATCTCGAAAGTTACCTGTGGGTTCCTTGCAGAAAGTTTTTATTTCAAAAGATACAAATGTAATCTAAGAAATTAAGGCAAAAAACCTCACAGAATATACAAAATTTATCCGGATATTTCATGATTTACGAAAAAATTGGCACCAAAAACCACAAATTTTTTTAAATTTCCCAAAAATTACATGCACATTTTTTGCAAAAATTTTTATTTCAACAGATTAAAAATTAATATACCAAATTAAGGCGAAAAATTAATGGAAAACCTAAAATTTTTCCAATATATTTAAATATTTTGAAAAATTGGCACCCGAAACCACAAATATTTCGAAATATCTGGAAAATTTCATCCGGATTTCTTGCAAAAAGTTTTTATTTCAAAAGATAAAAATGTAATCTAAGAAATTAAGGGGAAAACCTCTCCGAAAATGCAAAATTTTTCAGGATATTTCATGATGTATGGAAAAATTGTCAAGAGATGCTACAAATTTTTTGGTATATCTCAAAAATTAAATGCACATTTGTTGCATAAATTTCAATTTCAAGAGATTAAGAAATGATCTACCAAATTGAGGCGAATACATAGCGGATAACCTAAAACTTTTCCAGAGATTTTATAAAATTTCGAAAAACTGGCACCAAAAACCACAATTTTCTTAAAATATCTCGAAAGTTACCTGTGGGTTCCTTGCAGAAAGTTTTTATTTCAAAAGATACAAATGTAATCTAAGAAATTAAGGCAAAAAACCTCACAGAATATACAAAATTTATCCGGATATTTCATGATTTACGAAAAAATTGGCACCAAAAACCACAAATTTTTTTAAATTTCTCAAAAATTACATGCACATTTTTTGCAAAAATTTTTATTTCAACAAACTAAAAATTAATATGCCAAATTAAGGCGAAAAATTAATGGAAAACCTAAAATTTTACCAATATATTTAAATATTTTGAAAAATTGGCACCCGAAACCACAAATATTTCGAAATATCTGGAAAATTTCATCCGGATTTCTTGCAAAAAGTTTTTATTTCAAAAGATAAAAATGTAATCTAAGAAATTAAGGGGAAAACCTCTCCGAAAATGCAAAATTTTTCAGGATATTTCATGATGTATGGAAAAATTGTCAAGAGATGCCACAAATTTTTTGGTATATCTCAAAAATTAAATTCACATTTGTTGCATAAATTTCAATTTCAAGAGATTAAGAAATGATCTACCAAATTGAGGCGAATACTTAGCGGATAACCTAAAATTATTCCAGAGATTTTATAAAATTTCGAAAAATTGGCACCAAAAACCACAATTTTCTTAAAATATCTCGAAAGTTACCTGTGGGTTCCTTGCAGAAAGTTTTTATTTCAAAAGATACAAATGTAATCTAAGAAATTAAGGCAAAAAAGCTCACAGAATATACAAAATTTATCCGGATATTTCATGATTTACGAAAAAATTGGCACCAAAAACCACAAATTTTTTTAAATTTCTCAAAAATTAAATTCACATTTTTTGCAAAATTTTTATTTCAACAGATTAAAAATTAATATACCAAATTAAGGCGAAAAATTAATGGAAAACCTAAAATTTTACCAATATATTTAAATATTTTGAAAAATTGGCACCCGAAACCACAAATATTTCGAAATATCTGGAAAATTACATCCGGATTTCTTGCAAAAAGTTTTTATTTCAAAAGATAATAATGTAATCTAAGAAATTAAGGCGAAAACCTCTCCGAAAATGCAAAATTTATCAGGATATTTCATGATGTATGGAAAAATTGTCAAGAGATGCCACAAATTTTTTAGTATATCTCAAAAATTAAATGCACATTTTTTGCTTAAATTTCAATTTCAAGAGATTAAGAAATGATCTACCAAATTGAGGCGAATACATAGCGGATAACCTAAAACTTTTCCAGAGATTTTATAAAATTTCGAAAAATTGGCACCAAAAACCACAATTTTCTTAAAATATCTCGAAAGTTACCTGTGGGTTCCTTGCAGAAAGTTTTTATTTCAAAAGATACAAATGTAATCTAAGAAATTAAGGCAAAAAACCTCACAGAATATACAAAATTTATCCGGATATTTCATGATTTACGAAAAAATTGGCACCAAAAACCACAAATTTTTTTAAATTTCTCAAAAATTAAATTCACATTTATTGCAAAATTTTTATTTCAACAGATTAAAAATTAATATACCAAATTAAGGCGAAAAATTAATGGAAAACCTAAAATTTTACCAATATATTTAAATATTTTTAAAGATTGGCACCCGAAACCACAAATATTTCGAAATATCTGGAAAATTACATCCGGATTTCTTGCAAAAAGTTTTTATTTCAAAAGATAATAATGTAATCTAAGAAATTAAGGCGAAAACCTCTCCGAAAATGCAAAATTTATCAGGATATTTCATGATGTATGGAAAAATTGTCAAGAGATGCCACAAATTTTTTGGTATATCTCAAGAATTAAATGCACATTTGTTGCTTAAATTTCAATTTCAAGAGATTAAGAAATGATCTACCAAATTGAGGCGAATACTTAGCGGATAACCTAAAATTATTCCAGAGATTTTATAAAATTTCGAAAAATTGGCACCAAAAACCACAATTTTCTTAAAATATCTCGAAAGTTACCTGTGGGTTCCTTGCAGAAAGTTTTTATTTCAAAAGATACAAATGTAATCTAAGAAATTAAGGCAAAAAACCTCACAGAATATACAAAATTTATCCGGATATTTCATGATTTACGAAAAAATTGGCACCAAAAACCACAATTTTTTTTAAATTTCTCAAAAATTACATGCACATTTTTTGCAAAAATTTTTATTTCAACAGATTAAAAATTAATATACCAAATTAAGGCGAAAAATTAATGGAAAACCTAAAATTTTACCAATATATTTAAAAATTTTGAAAAATTGGCACCCGAAACCACAAATATTTCGAAATATCTGGAAAATTACATCCGGATTTCTTGCAAAAAGTTTTTATTTCAAAAGTTAAAAATGTAATCTAAGAAATTAAGGCGAAAACCTCTCCGAAAATGCAAAATTTTTCAGGATATTTCATGAAGTATGGAAAAATTGTCAAGAGATGCCACAAATTTTTTGGTATATTTAAAAAATTAAATGCACATTTGTTGCATAAATTTCAATTTCAAGAGATTAAGAATTGATCTACCAAATTGAGGCGAATACATAGCGGATAACCTACAACTTTTCCAGAGATTTTATAAAATTTCGAAAAATTGGCACCAAAAACCACAATTTTCTTAAAATATCTCGAAAGTTACCTGTGGGTTCCTTGCAGAAAGTTTTTATTTCAAAAGATACAAATGTAATCTAAGAAATTAAGGCAAAAAACCTCACAGAATATACAAAATTTATCCGGATATTTCATGATTTACGAAAAAATTGGCACCAGAAACCACAAATTTTTTTAAATTTCTCAAAAATTAAATTCACATTTATTGCAAAATTTTTATTTCAACAGATTAAAAATTAATATACCAAATTAAGGCGAAAAATTAATGGAAAACCTAAAATTTTACCAATATATTTAAATATTTTTAAAGATTGGCACCCGAAACCACAAATATTTCGAAATATCTGGAAAATTACATCCGGATTTCTTGCAAAAAGTTTTTATTTCAAAAGATAATAATGTAATCTAAGAAATTAAGGCGAAAACCTCTCCGAAAATGCAAAATTTATCAGGATATTTCATGATGTATGGAATAATTGTCAAGAGATGCCACAAATTTTTTGGTATATCTCAAGAATTAAATGCACATTTGTTGCTTAAATTTCAATTTCAAGAGATTAAGAAATGATCTACCAAATTGAGGCGAATACTTAGCGGATAACCTAAAATTATTCCAGAGATTTTATAAAATTTCGAAAAATTGGCACCAAAAACCACAATTTTCTTAAAATATCTCGAAAGTTACCTGTGGGTTCCTTGCAGAAAGTTTTTATTTCAAAAGATACAAATGTAATCTAAGAAATTAAGGCAAAAAACCTCACAGAATATACAAAATTTATCCGGATATTTCATGATTTACGAAAAAATTGGCACCAAAAACCACAAATTTTTTTAAATTTCTCAAAAATTAAATTCACATTTATTGCAAAATTTTTATTTCAACAGATTAAAAATTAATATACCAAATTAAGGCGAAAAATTAATGGAAAACCTAAAATTTTACCAATATATTTAAATATTTTTAAAGATTGGCACCCGAAACCACAAATATTTCGAAATATCTGGAAAATTACATCCGGATTTCTTGCAAAAAGTTTTTATTTCAAAAGATAATAATGTAATCTAAGAAATTAAGGCGAAAACCTCTCCGATAATGCAAAATTTATCAGGATATTTCATGATGTATGGAAAAATTGTCAAGAGATGCCACAAATTTTTTGGTATATCTCAAGAATTAAATGCACATTTGTTGCTTAAATTTCAATTTCAAGAGATTAAGAAATGATCTACCAAATTGAGGCGAATACTTAGCGGATAACCTAAAATTATTCCAGAGATTTTATAAAATTTCGAAAAATTGGCACCAAAAACCACAATTTTCTTAAAATATCTCGAAAGTTACCTGTGGGTTCCTTGCAGAAAGTTTTTATTTCAAAAGATACAAATGTAATCTAAGAAATTAAGGCAAAAAACCTCACAGAATATACAAAATTTATCCGGATATTTCATGATTTACGAAAAAATTGGCACCAAAAACCACAAATTTTTTTAAATTTCTCAAAAATTACATGCACATTTTTTGCAAAAATTTTTATTTCAACAGATTAAAAATTAATATACCAAATTAAGGCGAAAAATTAATGGAAAACCTAAAATTTTACCAATATATTTAAAAATTTTGAAAAATTGGCACCCGAAACCACAAATATTTCGAAATATCTGGAAAATTACATCCGGATTTCTTGAAAAAGTTTTTATTTCAAAAGATAATAATGTAATCTAAGAAATTAAGGCGAAAACCTCTCCGAAAATGCAACATTTATCAGGATATTTCATGATGTATGGAAAAATTGTCAAGAGATGCCACAAATTTTTTGGTATATCTCAAAAATTAAATGCACATTTGTTGCTTAAATTTCAATTTCAAGAGATTAAGAAATGATCTACCAAATTGAGGCGAATACATAGCGGATAACCTAAAACTTTTCCAGAGATTTTATAAAATTTCGAAAAATTGGCACCAAAAACCACAATTTTCTTAAAATATCTCGAAAGTTACCTGTGGGTTCCTTGCAGAAAGTTTTTATTTCAAAAGATACAAATGTAATCTAAGAAATTATGGCAAAGAACCTCACAGAATATACAAAATTTATCCGGATATTTCATGATTTACGAAAAAATTGGCACCAAAAACCACAATTTTTTTTTAAATTTCTCAAAAATTACATGCACATTTTTGCAAAAATTTTGATTTCAACAGATTAAAAATTAATATACCAAATTAAGGCGAAAAATTAATGGAAAACCTAAAATTTTACCAATATATTTAAAAATTTTGAAAAATTGGCACCCGAAACCACAAATATTTCGAAATATCTGGAAAATTACATCCGGATTTCTTGCAAAAAGTTTTTAATTCAAAAGATAATAATGTAATCTAAGAAATTAAGGCGAAAACCTCTCCGAAAATGCAAAATTATTCAGGATATTTCATGAAGTATGGAAAAATTGTCAAGAGATGCCACAAATTTTTTGGTATATTTAAAAAATTAAATGCACATTTGTTGCATAAATTTCAATTTCAAGAGATTAAGAATTGATCTACCAAATTGAGGCGAATACATAGCGGATAACCTACAACTTTTCCAGAGATTTTATAAAATTTCAAAAAATTGGCACCAAAAACCACAATTTTCTTAAAATATCTCGAAAGTTACCTGTGGGTTCCTTGCAGAAAGTTTTTATTTCAAAAGATACAAATGTAATCTAAGAAATTAAGGCAAAAAACCTCACAGAATATACAAAATTTATCCGGATATTTCATGATTTACGAAAAAATTGGCACCAAAAACCACAAATTTTTTTAAATTTCTCAAGAATTAAATTCACATTTTTTGCAAAATTTTTATTTCAACAGATTAAAAATTAATATACCAAATTAAGGCGAAAAATTAATGGAAAACCTAAAATTTTACCAATATATTTAAATATTTTGAAAAATTGGCACCCGAAACCACAAATATTTCGAAATATCTGGAAAATTACATCCGGATTTCTTGCAAAAAGTTTTTATTTCAAAAGATAATAATGTAATCTAAGAAATTAAGGCGAAAACCTCTCCGAAAATGCAAAATTTATCAGGATATTTCATGATGTATGGAAAAATTGTCAAGAGATGCCACAAATTTTTTAGTATATCTCAAAAATTAAATGCACATTTTTTGCTTAAATTTCAATTTCAAGAGATTAAGAAATGATCTACCAAATTGAGGTGAATACATAGCGGATAACCTAAAACTTTTCCAGAGATTTTATAAAATTTCGAAAAATTGGCACCAAAAACCACAATTTTCTTAAAATATCTCGAAAGTTACCTGTGGGTTCCTTGCAGAAAGTTTTTATTTCAAAAGATACAAATGTAATCTAAGAAATTAAGGCAAAAAACCTCACAGAATATACAAAATTTATCCGGATATTTCATGATTTACGAAAAAATTGGCACCAAAAACCACAATTTTTTTTAAATTTCTCAAAAATTACATGCACATTTTTTGCAAAAATTTTTATTTCAACAGATTAAAAATTAATATACCAAATTAAGGCGAAAAATATCTGGAAAACCTAAAATTTTACCAAATATATTTAAAAATTTTGAAAAATTGGCACCAAAAACCACAATTTTCTTAAAATATCTCGAAAGTTACCTGTGGGTTCCTTGCAGAAAGTTTTTATTTCAAAAGATACAAATGTAATCTAAGAAATTAAGGCAAAAAACCTCACAGAATATACAAAATTTATCCGGATATTTCATGATTTACGAAAAAATTGGCACTAAAAACCACAAATTTTTTTAAATTTCTCAAAAATTACATGCACATTTTTTGCAAAAATTTTTATTTCAACAGATTAAAAATTAATATACCAAATTAAGGCGAAAAATTAATAGAAAACCTAAAATTTTACCAATATATTTAAAAATTTTGAAAAATTGGCACCGGAAACCACAAATATTTCGAAATATCTGGAAAATTACATCCGGATTTCTTGCAAAAAGTTTTTATTTCAAAAGTTAAAAATGTAATCTAAGAAATTAAGGCGAAAACCTCTCCGAAAATGCAAAATTTTTCAGGATATTTCATGAAGTATGGAAAAATTGTCAAGAGATGCCACAAATTTTTTGGTATATTTAAAAAATTAAATGCACATTTGACGCATAAATTTCAATTTCAAGAGATTAAGAATTGATCTACCAAATTGAGGCGAATACATAGCGGATAACCTACAACTTTTCCAGAGATTTTATAAAATTTCGAAAAATTGGCACCAAAAACCACAATTTTCTTAAAATATCTCGAAAGTTACCTGTGGGTTCCTTGCAGAAAGTTTTTATTTCAAAAGATACAAATGTAATCTAAGAAATTAAGGCAAAAAACCTCACAGAATATACAAAATTTATCCGGATATTTCATGATTTACGAAAAAATTGGCACCAAAAACCACAAGTTTTTTTAAATTTCTCAAAAATTAAATTCACATTTTTTGCAAAATTTTTATTTCAACAGATTAAAAATTAATATACCAAATTAAGGCGAAAAATTAATGGAAAACCTAAAATTTTACCAATATATTTAAATATTTTTAAAGATTGGCACCCGAAACCACAAATATTTCGAAATATCTGGAAAATTACATCCGGATTTCTTGCAAAAAGTTTTTATTTCAAAAGATAATAATGTAATCTAAGAAATTAAGGCGAAAACCTCTCCGAAAATGCAAAATTTATCAGGATATTTCATGATGTATGGAAAAATTGTCAAGAGATGCCACAAATTTTTTGGTATATCTCAAAAATCAAATGCACATTTGTTGCTTAAATTTCAATTTCAAGAGATTAAGAAATGATCTACCAAATTGAGGCGAATACATAGCGGATAACCTAAAACTTTTCAAGAGATTTTATAAAATTTCGAAAAATTGGCACCAAAAACCACAATTTTCTTAAAATATCTCGAAAGTTACCTGTGGGTTCCTTGCAGAAAGTTTTTATTTCAAAAGATACAAATGTAATCTAAGAAATTAAGGCAAAAAACCTCACAGAATATACAAAATTTATCCGGATATTTCATGATTTACGAAAAAATTGGCACCAAAAACCACCAATTTTTTTAAATTTCTCAAAAATTACATTCACATTTTTTGCAAAATTTTTATTTCAACAGATTAAAAATTAATATACCAAATTAGGCGATAAATTAATGGAAAACCTAAAATTTTACCAATATATTTAAAAATTTTGAAAAATTGGCACCCGAAACCACAAATATTTCGAAATATCTGGAAAATTACATCCGGATTTCTTGCAAAAAGTTTTTATTTCAATAGATAAAAATGTAATCTAAGAAATTAAGGCGAAAACCTCTCCGAAAATGCAAAATTTATCAGGATATTTCATGATGTATGGAAAATTTTCAAGAGATGCCACAAATTTTTTGGTATATCTCAAAAATTAAATGCACATTTTTTGCTTAAATTTCAATTTGAAGAGATTAAGAAATGATCTACCAAATTGAGGCGAATACAGAGCGGATAACCTAAAACTTTTCCAGAGATTTTATAAAATTTCGAAAAATTGGCACCAAAAACCACAATTTTCTTAAAATATCTCGAAAGTTACCTGTGGGTTCCTTGCAGAAAGTTTTTATTTCAAAAGATACAAATGTAATCTAAGAAATTAAGGCAAAAAACCTCACAGAATATACAAAATTTATCCGGATATTTCATGATTTACGAAAAAATTGGCACCAAAAACCACAATTTTTTTTAAATTTCTCAAAAATTACATGCACATTTTTTGCAAAAATTTTTATTTCAACAGATTAAAAATTAATATACCAAATTAAGGCGAAAAATATCTGGAAAACCTAAAATTTTACCAAATATATTTAAAAATTATGAAAAATTGGCACCAAAAACCACAATTTTCTTAAAATATCTCGAAAGTTACCTGTGGGTTCCTTGCAGAAAGTTTTTATTTCAAAAGATACAAATGTAATCTAAGAAATTAAGGCAAAAAACCTCACAGAATATACAAAATTTATCCGGATATTTC
Source organism: Pachydiplax longipennis (assembly GCA_036926295.1). NCBI lineage: Eukaryota > Metazoa > Arthropoda > Insecta > Odonata > Libellulidae > Pachydiplax > Pachydiplax longipennis. The sequence goes on along the minus strand of JAVFKF010000004.1, from coordinate 15,282,607 downwards.
ATGATTTACGAAAAAATTGGCACCAAAAACCACAAATTTTTTTAAATTTCTCAAAAATTACATTCACATTTTTTGCAAAAGTTTTTATTTCAACAGATCAAAAATTAATATACCAAATTAAGGCGAAAAATTAATGGAAAACCTAAAATAATACCAATATATTTAAAAATTTTGAAAAATTGGCACCCGAAACCACAAATATTTCGAAATATCTGGAAACTTACATCCGGATTTCTTGCAAAAAGTTTTTATTTCAAAAGATAAAAATGTAATCTAAGAAATTAAGGCGAAAACCTCTCCGAAAATGCAAAATTTTTCAGGATATTTCATGAAGTATGGAAAAATTGTCAAGAGATGCCACAAATTTTTTGGTATATCTCAAAAATTAAATTCACATTTGTTGCATAAATTTCAATTTCAAGAGATTAAGAAATGATCTACCAAATTGAGGCGAATACTTAGCGGATAACCTAAAATTATTCCAGAGATTTTATAAAATTTCGAAAAATTGGCACCAAAAACCACAATTTTCTTAAAATATCTCGAAAGTTACCTGTGGGTTCCTTGCAGAAAGTTTTTATTTCAAAGGATACAAATGTAATCTAAGAAATTAAGGCAAAAAACCTCACAGAATATACAAAATTTATCCGGATATTTCATGATTTACGAAAAAATTGGCACCAAAAACCACAATTTTTTTTAAATTTCTCAAAAATTACATGCACATTTTTTGCAAAAATTTTTATTTCAACAGATTAAAAATTAATATACCAAATTAAGGCGAAAAATTAATGGAAAACCTAAAATTTTACCAATATATTTAAAAATTTTGAAACATTGGCACCCGAAACCACAAATATTTCGAAATATCTGGAAAATTACATCCGGATTTCTTGCAAAAAGTTTTTATTTCAAAAGATAAAAATGTAATCTAAGAAATTAAGGCGAAAACCTCTCCGAAAATGCAAAATTTATCAGGATATTTCATGAAGTATGGAAAAATTGTCAAGAGATGCCACAAATTTTTTGGTATATCTCAAAAATTAAATTCACATTTGTTGCATAAATTTCAATTTCAAGAGATTAAGAAATGATCTACCAAATTGAGGCGAATACTTAGCGGATAACCTAAAATTATTCCAGAGATTTTATAAAATTTCGAAAAATTGGCACCAAAAACCACAATTTTCTTAAAATATCTCGAAAGTTACCTGTGGGTTCCTTGCAGAAAGTTTTTATTTCAAAAGATACAAATGTAATCTAAGAAATTAAGGCAAAAAACCTCACAGAATATACAAAATTTATCCGGATATTTCATGATTTACGAAAAAATTGGCACCAAAAACCCCAATTTTTTTTAAATTTCTCAAAAATTACATGCACATTTTTTGCAAAAATTTTTATTTCAACAGATTAAAAATTAATATACCAAATTAAGGCGAAAAATTAATGGAAAACCTAAAATTTTACCAATATATTTAAAAATTTTGAAAAATTGGCACCCGAAACCACAAATATTTCGAAATATCTGGAAAATTACATCCGGATTTCTTGCAAAAAGTTTTTATTTCCAAAGATAAAAATGTTATCTAAGAAATTAAGGCGAAAACCTCTCCGAAAATGCAAAATTTATCAGGATATTTCATGATGTATGGAAAAATTGTCAAGAGATGCCACAAATTTTTTGGTATATCTCAAAAATTACATGCACATTTGTTGCAAAAATTTTTATTTCATCAGATCAAAAGTTTATATACCAAATTAAGGCGAAGAATTTCTGGAAAACCTAAAATTTTACCAAATATTTTTAATAATTTTGAAAAATTGGCACCCAAAACCATAAATATTGCGAAATAATTGGAAAATTACATTCGGATTCTTTGCAGAAATTTTATCAATCAAGAGGTGAGCATTTAGTCTAAGAAATTAAGGCGAAAACCTCTCCGAAAATGCAAAATATTTTAGGATATTTCATGAATTATGGAAAAATTGTCAACAGAAGCCACAAATTTTTTGGTATATCTTAAAAATTAACTGCACATTTGTTGCATAAATTTCAATTTCAAGAGATTAAGAAATGATCTACCAAATTGAGGCGAATATCTAGCGGATAACCTAATATTTTTCCAGATATTTTATAAAATTTAGAAAAATTGGCACCAAAAACCACAATTTTTTTGAATAATCTCGTATATTACCTGCGGATTCCTTGCAGAAAGAGTCTATTTCAAAAGAATAAAATTTTGTCTAAGAAATTAATTCTAAAACGTCTCGGAAAATCAAAATTTTCCCAGAAATTTCATGAATATCGGAAAAATTGCTGTATATATAATTTTATTAGTCTTACCTTACAACGCATTCATACTGATCATATTTACACAAAGTTGTGAATTTTTGGCTGAAAATAAATATCTCATTAAACTAAAAATCCTTTTTTGGAGTGCAAAAGGCCAAGCTCGTACAAGTAAATAAAGTATATCGCATAATTATGTGGTTGTGTAACCTTTTTTAGTTTAGGAATTAAATTATTAACGCGCTTCATTGTGCATCTTTCGTTCTCCAGTGATTTTAAACCACTTGGGAAAAACTCCTTACACTGCTTGGTGAGTTACAATGCTGCTCCACATCTATACTCCGAGAATCCGAAGACAAACTAAAAAAGAACTCTAATCCTGAATTCCCAAAATTGAAGAGTCACTACGTTTGCTCAGATGTCTCATGGCTCAAGGGCCGTCCTATAAGTTTTGTAGCCCATCTCTCACAAGCTATCCTAAGAAGCTGCGTACCATATGAGATGAAGTATTACATCTTCCTAGCACGCGAGATTTTCTGCTGTATTAGACAATTAATTGAAAATTTTTAGGAATTTTAAAGAATTTTCGGAGCTTTAATGAATACATAGGATATGATAAATTCGATCCCTATCAATAACTGAAAGAACCAGATTTCTTACTATGATCATAAGTTCAACCCTTCAAAATAATCCATGTTCGCTGTATTTTGCGAAAATTACGAGAGTTGGAGAATAAATAACTAAACAAAAATTGTTTCTGGGCTGCACAGTTCCCCGAAGGGCGGGTTGATGGAAGTGTTGACATTTTAAAATTAAACAGATAGGTTTTCTTTTCGATTCACTATGATATGGCATATTCCTCCTTCACACCTGTAACTGAAAGTAGGCATCTACGGGCGGTACTGCGAAATTTTGGGGCGCGGAAAAAAATCTACAAACTGAAAAATTCATAAATCCCTTTGCTGTCAAGAGTTAATGAGTAGCTCTTACAGGACGAGATTTAGCTGGCGATGGCTTTTCGGCTTGCATAATTCGGAAATTTCGATTCAAAGAATCTTACACATTTTATAAGAGGCGTTAAAACGAAGTAATGTAAAAGTATAAGTTTACCGATACAAAAAGTAAGGTATGAAGATATTTCTGTGTTAATTTTGCGTCGAATGAAAGAAAGTTAAGCTCACAACAGCGTGATAAAGATGAAATAAAAAAAATTGTCTTTCTACGCGAAAATGTAGGGAATTAATTTGTATCAGTTTCATTTCTTTAAATCTTGAGAAATAAATTCCACCACACTATGCATCCTTTATTTCTGCATCAGTTAAGAATTTTTAAATCAAAAAAGCAATTTTTCGCAATGTTTGACAACATCGCGCCTCGCTCCTTACGGGGAAATACACGGGAAACGATTCTCCATAAGAACGCTGTACTGTCAACGTGGAACGGATAATAACCACTTCAAAATACTCCCGGGAATCTCCAACGGTGAGGGAAAAACACCGTTGCCAATGTAAAATATTTTGAGAAACCACGGCCATGGCTTCCACTCAACGAGATAAAAAATTAATGCTCTAGTGCTGCCATCTCCTCTGAAATCTTCTGAAATGTCCTTGGGTGTATCTGACTGATACCTCTAGTATAATATCGAACTTCATTTATCTTTATGTGAAATGAACGAGGCAAGTGGCTCCTTTGTTTGTTTTGAAGTGCATGTTATGGGAAGAGAAATACATTTTTGTTCGTAAAGAGAAATTAGTGAGTTGTTTTACTGAATTTTGCTGTGTGCAGTTCAATGGAAGGCACGAGCGATGGAGCAGACTATAAATTTTTATCAGACGAAGAAATTGGGGAGAAGGAAAGAGCTTTAGATTCTAGTGATGATGATGACCCTGGAGTTCTTTACTTTGAATCTGACCAGCTTGCTTTGAAAGGGAATAAAGATTACCACGAACTTCTGAGGGTTATTGTGATTCTTGAGGCTCAGCGTGAGTATGCGGTAAAGGTAAGTTGAGAACCCTATTGACGATGTGCATTTATTTAATATTATCTCATTAGAATTTTTCTGTTTTAGGCAATTGAGAAACTGATAGAATTGAAACAAGAAGCCGAAGAAAATCCTGAAGCAATATTGGCTAGACTGAAAGCTGGAGAATCGTTAGGCATTCCCGGAGAGCAGACTTTACCAAAGGTAATGCTTGAGCATTTCTGTTGGCATTTCAACTTTTATAGTAATCATTTTAAATAGTTAAGGATCATTTTAACTAAAGAATAGTTTCGTAAATTCGCAAAACGCACAATTCTTAGTGACCTCATTCAATCCTTTTGTTCGATTGCTCAATCCTTTTTCTCATTTTGAGTATTATTTTGTGAGTATAGAGCACAGATCCTTCATAATTGTGTGATGAAATCTTTTTATCCTAAATTTTAGCTTCCAGACATAGATTGGGGTCGTTACAACCTTCCCCCTCCCCCTGACATTTCTCAAATGCAAAATAAAGCTGGATATGAAGGAGAAAATTCTTCGAATGTGAACTCGAGAGGTGAGAGCAAAGGCGAGCCTCCAGAAAAGCGCGCTAAAGTTCTCGTTCGAGGCCGTGAGTTCAATGACTCAAAACCAGAGACTTTTAATCAGGTATAATATTCACATTATCGATTTATGTAATGAGGAAGAAAATAACTTTACCCAGGAATTAAATACTTTTACAGCTTTGGACGTCTGAAGAGCAACGTAGACTGGAAGAGTTGCTTATAGAATATCCACCCGAAGAAGTTGAAACCAGGCGGTGGAGAAAAATTGCAGATGCCTTAGGTTGGTTGAGAAGAATTAAAGTGATTGTATTTTAATTCTCCTTTTTATGCTTAAGGATCAGTTTCATCAGTTAATTATTAAAGGGTTTTTATATTAGAATTTAAGACCTCTGTTTGAAAACTCATTATGTGTTCAAGGAAATAGAACTGCAAAGCAAGTTCAGAGCAGAGTTCAGAAGTACTTCATCAAACTTCATAAAGCTGGTTTACCAATTCCTGGGCGATGTCCTCGTCTCCAGGGTGAATCACAACTACGTAAGGTAAAGAGCTATTTGCTGGAATGCTTCAAGTTATAAAGTGTTACGAATTAGTACCTCAGGGCCACATACAAAATATCAAACTACAAAATTTTTAAGCCCGTGAAGTATTAATTTACATTTATTATCTTCACCATAGATTAATTAGTATAGTAACTTACAGTTATACTTAAATAGAGAATTATTTTGCTAATTAGTTATTAAACTATGCTGATACAAAGAAATTATGTGAGTAATGGAAACTGGGAAATGTATTACATTATTGAGGTATAGAACCCTTAAGTTCTTAACTCTTGTTTATTTGATTTCTAAAACTTTTCATTATTTCATCTGGTGAAATGTTTTAACAATAACTGTTGTAGGTGGTTTTAGATTGTCAGAAACTCAAGGTGCCAAGATACATATAAGAAATGGAAATTGTAGAAATATCTTAGGAAAAGGTGGAAATAATTTAATCTTGAAATATGAAATTATTTAACGTTGTTTTTAGAAAGTTGCTAGATTTAAATTGCATGCTAATAAGTGTTTGATTATAATTTCTTTTAGTCATTGCACAAACATCAGAGGAACAATCACTTTTTGTTCAGACCTTCAACATTTTTTCCATCTCATGATGTGCCTATGAACATATCTGATTCTGAAGATGAATCACCCCTTCCAAGACGAGTGTACTTGACAAAAGAAGAAAGTGTCAGTGATAAAGAAGACCAAGATGAACCTATGGTATTATTTTTGTATGAAAAAGTTAATCCTCCCAGTGGAGTGATTTCTCAATCTAATAAGCTAATAATTTCTTTTTATAGGATGAAGGTGGATCAATGACTGTCCCTGAAGAAGTCAGAAACTCTGAGGAGTATCGCAAACTAGACCTTTTGAAACGCATTAAGAAGGAATTAGTCAGAGCAAATGGCTTCAAATTTGAACATGTAGGGTACCAGGTAAGCTTATAACTTGTATGTGTGCCCCTCAAGAACCTTATATATATAGCAAAAAAAATGTACATGGCAAAAATTCTTTAAAATTCACATAGGAAATAGAAAAACTTATTTCACTTAAGAATATCATGTAATAGACGTCTTTCTTATCAATTATTTTTTCATTATACTGCATGTATATTTTTCATCATTTATGCTATGTAAACGTATAATTTCTAACTACTCATGCCTTTGACACAAAATTTAAATGCTGTGAAAGGTTAGCCATATGATCTAGATGGGTTAAAATATCTCAAATGCAATTTATGTTACAGTGTGATAATTGTAAAGAGGAGCCTATAAAAGGATCAAGGTGGCACTGTGATGAATGTACAGCTGCTGGTGAATCAGTAGACTTCTGTACTGACTGCATTATCAGCATGATGGGTGATACACCTAATCCATTTGCATCTGTCAATCCTAAACCAATTACTTCCAAAAATCCACATCCACTCAAGCATGTTATGCGTCCAATAAGAGGGTGGACAGGTAAGACAACAACTGGTGTCTGGGATCCTGATTATTTTCCAGAATCGTTTTATGGAGGATACAATTACCTAGACCCTAACTTCATGCCTGAATAGCTTATACTAAGCTATTATGTATAGCATCTTTTTGTAATGAAACAAGAATTACTTCAAACAATTTTTATAAAAATAAAATTTATGTACAAACAAATATGGGTCATTCTTGTTACCAGCATGTCATGTCTATATCATTATTCTTTCCTCTCATTATAGTTAATTGAGCATTTGACAGGAGGGTATTTGTTTTGAGTATCAGTAGTCTTTCTGCTAATCAGATGAGCTTTCAGATGGCACAACTTCCAGCAGAATTTGAATGGTACGGGATAATGAATCTGAAAAAAATTTGTATGTTAGAAGACTTATATAAAATAACGAAATTTTAATTAATATGATTAATTAGCCATGCATAATTAAATAGAAAAATTTATTTACTTTTATTAAAAGGGGGTATTTACGTGAAAATTGTTCAAAAATAAGTAGTAAATTACAAGAGCTTGTTACAAGAAAGCTCTTTCTCATTTTGGAAATCGTTTAAGTCTGAGTCTTGCTCTACTAAATCTGAATTTTATAAGTGGGAAAGGAGGTGAAGCCAAGTCCATGATCTATGAATTTTGATTATAATGGTAAGCAATTTAAAACATTAAATGTCATTAATTCAAAGGTCAATCTCTCTGTCAAGAAAGAAAATATCCTCATCTCCATACAGACAGATTTAAGGAAGTAATCCTTGTGTACCTGTAGTGGTATTATTTTTAATCAATTGTATATAAAATATATTAACCACAATCTCTAACTAAATGCAGAAGGATGCTTCCTAGTGAATTTCGCTCGGGGACTCTTCTTGGGTCTATTAAATTAGATTGAAACTTAGAAAAATTTTGGCTGCACGCTATGCAGCCCTTTTCTGGGATCTTTGAAATTGACCACAGAGGGTGCAACTGAAATGTTAGAATTTTTCAACTATCCTAACCCAACTGAAACCTTAGAAGAAATTCTTAAACAAAGTGATTTATTTTCCATGTAAACTTATGTTTCTTGAATTCCTAGTTGGTTTTCTATTTTGTTGATGGAATCAATCTGCAATTTTTTATGTAAATGCTACTCTGACCAAATAATTTAATTTTAACTAGAGCTTAATTTAAAATGTTGATGTAGTTGAATACTGGTTAAAAATGTAACAGTTGTTGTTGTGCGGGTCATCTTTGCTGCTAACAAAAATATAGAGCTAGCAAGAAGCCTTACTTTGACAAATGTAGGTAGGAAGAACTTTTAATGCAATTTTAATGTCTGAAAGATATAATTGTATGACAACGATGAAGCCATCACACCTCATGGAGAATACTAAGGTTAATTAACTGAATTACAAATGTTAATGCAAGCTCAAAGATTCTATTATCAATAAAATGGAAGTAAACTCAACTATTAAGAGTTTAAAGCAAAATACCTATAATAACTAATTTATAGACATAATAGTTAAGGTAAACAATGATAAAGTTAGAAAAAAGATATTGGTTACAATTGTAAATTATTCATATCAACAAGAAATAGCAAAGGTATGCAACACAATACGCATCCAGTTAATTGGATATGTTAATGATGGAAAGATGGTGAGAACTATTGTGAAGGATGTGGCATGTACTTCATGGATCATAAATCCATTATGCTACTATATAGCTTCATAAATTACAGAAATTTTACTCACCTATACAGGACAATCTTCTCTTTTTCTGTACAAATAAAATATATACCAGAACTCCAAGACCAATTAAAAATACAGCAAACAGATATTTAGCTGATGGATCAGTGATAATTGGTACCAAAGCTAAGTATAGTGCCACTATGAGAATAAATACTGGTATGATTATAGGAACCTGAAATAAATTAAGAACAATGGGAGAATTAAAGATAAATCACTGCACAAGATAAGATTGACAGTAGTATTACTCTATTACTAAAATTAATTATATTCTCTGAAAATTTAAACTCTGCCATGGAGAAGAAAAATTTTGTGTGCAATTGTTTCATGGGTTATAGACAATTGTTAATAATTTGAATATCTTCCATAAAGAAATTGGAAAATGTTGCATTGGATTCAGTCTTCATTAAAGGTATATGGGTATTTTGACAAACAAGAAGAATTTGCTAAAGCTTCAGCAAGTAATTGAGAAAATGATAAATATTTTCATTCAGAAAAGTTATGAATTGAAGAGAGGCAAAAATTATTTAAAATATAGGTGTAAAATCATCCTTAAAGTCTTGTCATAAACAATAATACAAGTGATTAAGGAGAAAATAACTTTGCAAATTTCCAAAGTTATTTCCTCTTCAATCACAAGGATAGAGTTCCACGTAATAAAAGCTTCATCAGTCGAATTTAATGATACAAGTATTATAATAACATAAACAGCATTCTTTTTAAGGATTTTGTGTTTCCATTTACTTTTTTATTCCAAAAATTCATTTAAGTTGAAGAAATTTCGAGACATAAATCATAAATTGGTCAGCCCTCATGAAATTATAATAAATCTAGCAATTCATAAAATAAATTTATGATGATCAAATACACTGAATTCAAGGATTCATTCTGATTTAATAAGCTACTTGAAACAGAAATCTTAGAGGAGACCCTTACCTTGTATGGCCTATGAACATTTGGTTTTGTTTTCCTTAATACCAACAATGCAACCATTGCTCCTCCATAAAATATCCAAACAAGAAAGCTGGCAAAATCAATTAGCTCTACTATGTTGCCTGCAACTATGAAGAGCACAGTGATAATTCCTTGTAATATTACTGCTGGAGCTGGTGTGAAGCGACGCACATGAACATATGACAATGCTTGTAACATATGTCCCTCTCGGCCAGCTACAAAGCACAGTCTTGTTACACTGAACTGAATACCAAGAGCACATCCAAAAGTTGAAAGTGCCACTCCTATTGGAATGATGAAATTCATGACACCTAGTATCTTGTGTCCAAAACTCTGTAGAACAATGAAGAGATGAAATTATAAATTTTGATTTCTTTGAAAAAATTACTAATACAAAGACATTCACGTTGACATACCACTGCTACTGCTGGAGATTCAATCATTTCAGGTATAGATAGTACTGTCATGTATGAAAGATTCATCAAGCAATAAACTAAAGTCACTAAAGGAACTCCAATTGCAATACTCCTTGGAATATTTCTGAAATAGCAGAAAGTAAAATGCTTAGATATCAATTATATTGTCATAAAGCACTTTAAAATAATAAAAATTACACATTTTAAAAACTTTCTTACACTTCCGGCTTCTTGACTTCCTCTGTTACAATTGTCACAGTACACCTGAAAAAATTAAATATGTCACAATATTTTCTAGACAAGTAAAACTATTTCTTTAAAGCATTAGAGTTTTAAAGCAATAACTAATTTCATATAGAGCTAATGTTAATTCTTACCAGCCATCGTATGCCCAAAGTCCACTGTAAAATGCCAAGGCATAATCTTTGGCAGAGGTGGTAGTGCCTTCAAACCCTTTAGCTAAATTTTTAACATTACCTAAGCAAATCAATAAAAAATGACTTAATAGTTTTCTAAAAAAGTTTCTAAGAAAGTATGAAGGTAAGAAGAAAAGGCAGCAATGGAAGCTATTTAAAACATACTCACCAATGCATAACTCATATATTCCTCCAACAATAACCACAAAACAAACTATTAGTTTGCATACGGTGAATACATTCTGAACTTTCACATACAGCTTAACACTTACTGTATTTATGTATGTCATCAAACCTGTAAGTATGAAAATAAATCATACAGTGAAGGATAAAATCTCCTAATTTTGATTTATTCATAGGAGTGAATGGAACAAAAACAATATTATCAGCTTAATTGAAATATAGTCAACAATTTAGGTAAATATGTATAATAACCATTTTTAATCAGCAATTAAAAAAATATTTAACTCAACAAAGGTGCATTCCATCAGACTAAGGTCTGCCGAATGAACAATAGCACAGAAGAATTATATCACAAAACATTATAAAGTGCATTATGATAATTGCTCGGAGCTTACCGTATAAAAATAAGCAACAAACAAGTAGTGCTGAAGTGACAAGAAATACAAAGAATATCTGAATTAAATTTTTTATAACTAAAATTAGCTCAGTACATTTAGAAGAGAAAAAATCATACCTTAGAAAAAGACATAAAAAAGAAAAAATATCTTAAGAGACAAATTCTTCTTCTTCAAATCTTTTGGTAGAATAAAAAATTTACAAATGGGAAATTCGGAATTACGTTTGTTTGGAAACTTTCCGATACATATCGAACTGTAACTCTGGATACAGTTTAAGATGCCCTTACCAATATGAAGCACTCCATCTCATCTTACTAAACCGTTCTGAGTTCGACTCCAGGCGGTCTTAATGCTTCCATATAAAATGTATGGTGGAAATTGCAAATATATTTATGAAGCACTACTCGAGAAGATAGAAATATATATTTCGACTTGTGAAAAGCAGCAGTGAATTTGTTTTACAAAAGCAATTTATCGTTTTCTCGATGGTTCTTGGCTCGACGACAGGGTATCATTTGCGTTCTACCGCACAATTAAATGGGACATTCGAACTTATGTTTGAGGACCTTCCCGATATGACAAGGACTAGATATTCAGCATACAGTAACAGGGGTATTTACCAAAACTTATTGGGCGGCGACGTTCACGGTAATGGACCTTGGTTCGATACCAGACCGGTTATATCTACCCGTTTTGATATGCGCTTAGGTGAACTTAGGAATGTTTTTGCAATTAGTTTCGAGCGTAATCGGATGTTTTGGTAAATATTCACCGATTAGCTTTCCGTGTGGAAGCAACTTTTACTCGTATAAATATTGAATTCTAACATATGCAATATTATGGGAAAACTGATTCTAATCTATGAAGCACGTAGGAAGATATCTTACCTACGGCTAATATAGCTATCAATTTGACGACAGTATCATCACAGTAGAATGGCCTCACTCCGATGTCATCGTGGGAGCTAGTTGGAAGTTCCAGGAAAGGCTGAATGGAGTATTCCGCAAATGTTAACACGATAACAGCGATTTCCGCTGGTCGGAGAGCCAGGACATATATCCATGAGCAAAGAAAGGCTGGAAGAGGTCCCCATCGTGCTTTCTTCCCTTTCTGAATGACTCCTCCGCCTCCAGCAATTCCTCCGCCTGCGAAGGCCTCTTGGAAGTAAGCGTATTCTGCTCCCGATCGGGGGACGACTGTGCCAAGCTCGGCGAAAGATAATGCACCTAAAACGAAGAAGAGAACACCTGATATCAGACTTAGAGTACAATTGTATTTCTCTAAAGGAATAGAATTATCTACTGAGGAATCTGAAGGTTCCAGAGCATCGCATTCCAGACTGGAACGGAGTTATTTAAAAGTAGATGGGAGCATTCCATGGCAGCTTTCACAACGAAACGCGCCCACAAAAAGGAATTAAGGCCCAAATAGAATATTTTAGTCCACCAAATTGAGATTTAAGGCGAATCATCCCAGAAAAAGTTACGATTTAATTTCAAGAGATGGCAGCACCGCTAGCGGCAAATTTGTTTTCCTTCTCATTTGATAACGGTTAACCCGATTTTCGTTTAGTGAACGGTTAAATAAACTAAATAATAATAAAATATACGCAGACCAAAAATCAAAATTTACATTCCTTTTTTAACCATATTTTTTACAAGAAAGGTTCTTATAAAGATGTAATAAAATTTTTTGGTGTAGTCAGTCTGAGGAGCTAATTTTTTAAAACACGTAGCAACTTTTATTTCTAAAATTGGATGTATAGTTCTTGCATTAGCATGCATTAAAGAAAATTGTAAAACGGCAATGCCGCAGCACACCGCCTAAAAATACGGACTCTCTGGATGTGAGGGTAAGCAGAGTTAAATGCCATGCGATACCTGCGTAATCTCATTTTAACTGATAACCGTCCTTTGCCACCGGGGTCTTCCCTCGGAAGCCTTGGTATATTGTGCTTGGATGTTTTCCTCAGGCACCCTAAAATGTGCTGAGTATTGAGAGGGGAATATTTTTTATATTATAGAATAATTACAGAAATTGAAACTCTTCGCTGGAACTTTGAACGCACAAATATATCATTATCACGTATCACAATGCACGTAAATTTCATTTTGATCGATTGCAGATATTTTTTGTAGAATTAAATTTGTAATGATCTCCTACAATATCATCGAAATCTTTCTCGGTATACCTACCGTCGGATTTAACAATAAGATTTTCATCTTGCCTGCAATGAAAATTGTGCCAATTTGCTTAATTGAAATGTACTTTCCATAAATACATTAACTATATGTAATGCAAATAAATTTTCTTGCTCAATTAACATTAAGGAATTCAAAGTAAGGACGGATTTTCCTCCTCACATCTGTCAAAAAAGAAGTTGTAAGATACATTAAATATTGTTCTATCAAACGTACAGGTCGTTACCGATAGCTGAAAAATTCTGCCAAATTAAAATGTAGTAAATAATGTAAAGTAAAAATTAAAATGCTTAATTTCTTGAAATTTTAAATGTTGTTTTACGAAATGCGACAAATCGAAGAATTCGCAACTGATGTTTCATTCGATTAAACCTTTTCACTGACTTTATGAATAATTTGTGGCAGCTCAATAATAACTTCATCTGTTAACTTGGAAACAAAAAATATAAAAAACTATGGAACACGGTCTTGAAAGAATGAATGCAAATTTAGATATAAATTTCTTTCTACGGCGCCTAAATGTCAAAATAATTAAAACTGTCAATCATTATCGCTAGATAATATTTCAGAACTGTCTATTATATGACTTCTTATTTACATTAATATATTAATATGTTACCTTGCATTTTTTAATTTCGTAGTTATTCCTCTACGTCGCTTTTTCTTCGCTGACATACGGAGAATTTTGGAGCCTTTGGTAGAATATCTCGAGCTCATTACCGAATATTCTTCAGACTAGGTTAGGTGGTCGAAAACGTGATAAGCATATGTTCTCAGAAACCAGACACCTCTGATTTGTTTTCGTTATAAGTTCATATTATCCTCTTGGGAGAAACGAATTCGGATGAGAGGGGTTTAGCGCGCGCTCCCGTCAAATGCACTTCCAGAGGCAGCGTTGCAACGTAGAATTGTTTTCTAGTACTTCTTTAAAACACTCTCCTGAACAAACGATATATTAATTTATTAATATAAAAATTGCAATGTGTTTTTTAAAAAAATGCTCTACACTTTGACTACCGCTAATTTTTGAAAAAAGTTTTGATAAGAAAAAAATTGTTAATAAAAATCGCAATTTCAAAAGAATAAATTTCTTCTTGGGTATCCTCGTTTTCTATGGTTATTTACAGTTAAAATCCACTTTTTGATTAGAAATTGAACGAACAATTCACGAATAAGAAGGAAAATAAATTTGGCTCATTTTGGTGCTGCCACGTGGGAGATTTTCTTGGAACTAATTCAGGAACGATTCGCCTTAAGTTGAATAGCAAAGATGAGGAGAAGATTAACATTTATTACCATAGCAATTCATACGTGCAAAAAAGAAAACATTACTATAATAAATAGGGTCCCTGTGTTAACGTAGGCTCATCAGAAAGTGCTCAATTAGTATCTACGATTAGAAAAATCAATTATAAAACAAGGATTGCGTAAAATATTTTGCGACTAACTATTTGGCCGTTATCAGTAGTTATTCACGAAAACGAAGAAATTTGTCTCTCATAGAGGCACGGAAGCATTAGCTATGGCATTGAAGGTAAATACTTTATTAAAGAATGTGTATTGAAATGTATGTGTACTGTACTTTATTTTAATGAGATTTTAACTTCAAGAACTTAATGTTCACTTCAAGTAAGAAAGGCTGACGCAAGCTGCTTATCTGTCATGATTGTATAAGCGTGATGATACTTGCCTCTTTGAATCGTTCCTAATTAATCAGTAAACTCTCGGTTAATGTTTATGCGTGCGAGATTAGTTATTTCTTCAACGAGTGCGTAGTCTTTGAGGCCGTAATTTTCTGTGCGTACGTAGTGATGAAATGAGGAGATATGATCTATTTTTGTCGTGTTAATTATGAAATTATTATGAAGACACCAACCTGCCAATATCTTATTGGCAACGGCTATAAAGCAGGTCTGCAACAGCGAAAATTAAAAACATTTCTATTAATAATAATAATACGGATACCATTCATTTTATATTTCTTCGGTTGAGTATTAATGTCATCGCATTGAAAGTTTTACGTTTGGTTAAATTAATTAAATCATCGTAAGGAAAAGTTTAATAAAGTTGAAAATTTAAGGATTCTGAGGTTGAAGTCTCAAATTCGTAAATTTTGACAGTATTATGATATTTCACTACTCACTGATTCATTAAAATCCATTTTACAGCGTTTTTCAATTCAAAAATCAATTTCGTGGCATTCATTTCACCTTAAAGGTTGGAAAATGTGCATATAAAGCTATTGAGGTCAATAACATATCCAAATCAGGCCGATAGTATATTTTAATGTTAAAATACTATATCATTACTACGATCTTGTAACATCGGTATTATTCAATATTATTAGGTAATCACTCTGGTCTGTAATTGAAAGTGATCTAAAATAAAAGTAATATTTTTATTCTAGGCAATAAAATAATACAAATATTACAACACTTAACTATAAGTTTTACGGACAAATAGTTTAATGCATTTCACTTAATTTTCGAGAGCTAAAAAAAGAAAATATCGACGAAAATCTGTATATTTTAACGTGATGATGCAGTAAAATCCAAAAGGAATATTTTAAAACTATTTATATAGCTCAAAGGATTGAGAGCACAAATTAACCAATTATCGTCAGTGAGGATCATATGATCACACGGGGTGTAGCATATGTATCAGCATTAAAATCTTTCATTTCAATAGTTTGATTTCCTAAAACGTTGATTTTTATATTCGATGTCTAGAATATATTCGTTTTATGACATATAAGTATATTCTGAGACCAAATTTCATTAATAACAGGAATTTTTGTTGTTTTGGTAAATGATACAATTCTTTATAATAGAATTTCGATTCGATATTTAATAACGGTATTTTCGATATTTAATAACGATTCTAAGAAAGTAATACTTTCTTTTTATTTCTACGCCTCAAAGGAAAACAGATGGTGGAAATAAGCAAAGTTATACATAATAAAAAAGACGAAATTTCGGCGAAGCAGCCTTATATTCCAGAGTCAAGTCATTAATGAATGAAATTAGACTGATGCGTCATTAAATTCCTTCCATTGAGATTGGTCATCAAAGTTTTGCGAACGTATATAATAGACTCGTAACCTTGTCCTGAATTCCATCCAATTTTTCACATTGCGATCCCGGAAGAGAATTGGAAAAAGCGGTTTCCTTCCCCTCGGAGTTCATCTGCTAGAAACCAATCTGTCGTTCATCTGCATTAACTTGCCGAGGCCATCCCAGAAGCGTATTAGATGTCGCGAATGGGAGGAGAACAGTATGTCACGCGTGTTGGAGTCGCGATTAAGGACACAGTACCGAGAGGTGGGGTGTGAGTTATGTCACGTGTTCCACAATCTTCGACTATGCAGAAAAATCTTTCTTGTAATCAGAATGCTCATTCCGCTAAAATGGTATAGCTCGGCAAATTTGAAACTAAATAGAAATATGTTCGACTTCTCTACAGGGAGAAGTCCTTCCACTTTGGGAAATTTTCAACGATTACTGATGATGAATATTTAAGAAGACGGAAGGTACTTAGTGATACTAAAGGGTGTTCAGAAATATATCATTTGGCATAAATAAAGAATGCTGATATTTGTAACACTTATGGATAAAATTTATTTATCGATGTTCAATAGAACGATAAAATAGTAGGTTTTGGAGAATGGCTTTTAAGGTAGGTTTCCTACTTCATGTTCATTATCCTTTTAGTTTATTTCATTCTAATATTTTAATTAAATTCTAGTGGTTGGATGATTACTCTAAGGAATTATAAATACTATTAATGACTTTTTATATAAATACTTAGAATAACTTTTGCAGATTAATGCGCAGAGCTCGTGTAAACTTACTGATTAAATACACAATTAGGTTATTTGAAATGAATTTATAATATTCCTTGGATACTTAAATTTTCGATTCGATACTAGAAATCAAGGAATTCCTTTTTTGTTCTAGCATATGGTTATGACGGTAAAAATTATTTTCGTGGAAGTCAATTATTGAGACAGTTTTGCATATACTAAATTCCTAAAAATTGAGCTGAATTAACAAATGTATCTTAATGATGATGGACTTTCTGTCTTCCGCTCTAAACTTAATGTTCCTCTGTCGATTTTACAGGAGTTCAAGGAAGGAGCAATGTAATAAGGAAATAGTAACCGATATATGCCTATAGAAAGAAATGTTTATCCGTTGCTACAACACTCCGTTGATAGTCTTTAACGACATTAAATACACAGGAGTTGAGTTCTCGTATGAATTGATTCCTAGAATCAAGAAATTAGAGTTTTATAAATTCAAAATTATCCGAGGCAAGTAAGAGAAACGACAATTACATTTCCTCCGAGTGTTCTTTAATACAGAATGCAAGTCAAGATTAACATCTTAGTTTTATCTGACATTTGAAAATCTATGGTAGACTTTTCTAGGAGATATTCTATTCTGCACACCAGAAAACATATGAAATGTCTTTACCTTTTCTATTTGACATATTCTTTGAAACTAGAAAACATAATAAAGGGAATTTTTCTTCAAAGAAATTTGAACATCCAAAACTAAAATACGATATCAATTACGATAAAATAGAAGAAAATAGAACAGAAGAGAATTCTGTTTATAAAGTATTTTAACAGAAGTTAAAATTAAAGAATTATCTATGAACGACCGTCTTCTCGTCTCATCTTCTTTAAAACATCTCTTTCAGAAAGATCAGTACTCGATGCGGAGCAATTCCTTCCTCGGAAAGTTATTTTTAGAGTTTGTTATGATACATCGGATGTCACGATCAATGGCCATGGTTGCACTTCTATACGAATAAATATTGCTGACTGACGTTTCGAAAGCATTATCATTTTATCGAAGAACTCAACTAGCCTTGCACAACCCTGTCATAGAGGTCGTTTTCGCTTTCGTTCGTAACGACCATGTCCTTTGATAACTCGGGACTTACGATAGTTACGAGGGTTACGATATTCATATCCCTACTGATAGCAATATTAATACTGTAAATTTATGTTTTTATATTGTCGAAAAATTAAAGATTAACTCATTATTACGTATCTTTGGATGCTGAAGTTTAAAACGCTGGAAACCTATAGGGCTTAATTCGATCAAATTTGCAACAAATTCGATATAATATACAACAAATCACGAACCAGTGGAGCTCTGCAATTTCGTTTTTACGAAATAAGATTACCAAAAACCGATTACAAAGATTTAATGACATTTACCTATTTATTTAAATTGTAGTATATTTTCTTGTGCTACATACGTACGTTTATAATCGCTCGTTTGATGAAAAATAAATGGAACAGCATAAATTTTTTTCAACCAACTTTGTTAAAAGGCTATACGATACATTCAATTACATAAACTCTTACATCTCAGACAACACATAGTTGTATTCATAGCTGAGGAGTGAATTAATTTATTAAACATACTACGGTGAAAGTAAATAGACCTCTCTGCTGGTTGCCCTGAGCATTTATCGTTTTTACAAGATCAAATATGAGATAGGAGTACCATTCCATATTGACTGTAAGGATAAGTTAGAGAAAGAAGTTGAAATTAGCTCCAAGATAATCAAGCACAAATTTTAATTCCGAAATTAAGTGTATAATGCCAGAGGCTCTCAAACTTCTCGATAGTTATTAAAATCAAGAATCATCTGCGGCTCAGATGCTAAAATGTGGGCATCGACATTTAAATAGGAAAACTCATTATAAAAATAATTTAATTCACTTCGTCTCAGCAAAGAAAGCAATAGAAAAATACTTCATTCCTCATCTTGCTACAATGGCTAACTAACTCACTTCTCATCTTGCTTGATAAGCCTTATTCCTTCTCCGGGACTTTTCGTTGCTAATGATAGAAAATTAAATTAAATAATTAATTTAATGATGTGATAGGTATAATAGTAATTGAATTGTATATATATTTATTTGTAACTATGATGTTAGTAAAATTGTAAACAGTCAATACCAATTATTAATATGTTTCTATAGTATTATGTGTGCACATTGTATATGTATGTGTAGTAGAATTAGGCATTGATTAATGAATCAGTGTATATGTATCATTGTTATACTTTTAGAATTTCAATATCTTTTTTTTCTTAATGTATATCTTATGTAATATTTCATAATTTTTATATATATAGTATGTGATTGACATTGTCTGCGGGAGGTTTTTGGAGGGGTTTTCCTCCCGTCTTTGGGCGAATGCCAGGCAATTAAATGTAATATAGATTGGTCCCCCTTCACCGCTGCCACCTGACCAAATGGCCAAATTGCAGCGATTTGATAATAAATAAATAAATAAATGTTGAGGTTCAAAACGGTCTTTAGGCTGAATACTTCCCTGGCAAACATTTATTCCAGTTAAAAATGCTGAAGTATTATTAAATTATATCTAATTGCTTTTTGCCTTTGAATTAATAAATTTACGAAATATAGAAACAAGAGCAAACTAACTCTTTTTGAAAAGTTTTCGGGTGATCGCGGGCCATTTCCAATCCCTCATGCTCACCACTGACTTGAAGGAAGAATCCGTTGCCATCATGCTACGATACTATAACAACAATGTCACCTAGCAACCGTTTACTTCGGCATTACTATAAATTAGAAACCCTTCAGGAGTGGTAGTTGAAATTCTTCGTATTTCGTTTTCTGTACGTTGTTTTGCGAGTTAAGGGGCGGAATGAAAAGAATATCTGCGGATGTATTTCTCGTTTTCATACTACCAGTGATATCTATTATGCTGGGACGGTGGGTTTTCATAAAACTCATGTCTGTCTTAGTGTTATTCTTCATCTGCCAGGATATGAGGTAAAATATTAATAATTCTTTCAAAAGTGATTCTTTGGCCGATATATGAAGAGAAATCTATTAGAATATACCTATATGGTTAAAGCTCGTCATATATCTGAATGAGAATTTCGAATGAAGCATGGAATTTGTAACAAAAAATTAGACAGAACGGATCAATGAATGAAACTTTTATTGCGATATTAATTTTCAGAGCTGAAAGTCATCTGTTGGAAATTTGGCAAGACTAATTTCAAGAAATAAATGTGAAAGAGTGGAAGTTACAAAGCTTTGAAAGGATTAACTACAGAATGAAAAACGGTAGGCAGCATTTTAATTTTGTGCTTTTTATAATCTCAATTCCTGTAATTCATTGATAAGCTATCTTATTTTTTATGAAGAGGGAATAAAAATTATTGAAACTCAGTGAATTAAAAGAATTTTAATCAGATAGGTACCTATTTCTTAATATTCCAGTGGTGAAACCGAATGAAAATGGAGCTCTGAAAATGCTGAAAGCAAAACTGCGTAGAAAGAGATTCACTATTCACCAGTATTTCACTGAATGAATGACACTGAAATTCCGAAATGAAGACAGTTCATCCACATGAAGTTACACTCAGCTAAAACCAAAAAATCATATCTGACAGACTTAAGTTCTAAAATGGTCACCTAATGGTCTCGAAATAAATTTTTGTACCTATGTATTTATTAGTCATGGATAATATTAAAAACATGCATATCCTATCCCCGGGGTTTGCTTTACGATATATTACGATATCAGTAAAGGTAATTTTTATGATATACATGGGTGGATATGACGACTAGGTATCATGAGAAAAATGGCAGTTAGCTATTGCTTTTCTCACTGAACCAGAATGCTACGTGTGGAGAAAGTTCTTCATTACAAGACCCTATGGATAGCACTTTACATAGCAGTATGAATGATCAGGTTGAATGAGATTATTCAGCATTACTCATGCTTCAGTAGATTTCATATTATCACTGCTATAATAAAAACCGTGACAAAAGTGATCTAAATACGATTTCCTGTATCTTGTACCAAAAGTTAAATGTTATTACTACCGATAAAGGTTGTAGATAGCGAATGAATATTATTTATTGTTCGACTATTATTAGGACTAGCTACGAAAAATTCATAGCTACAACCACTAATTTAGGTATATACTATTGTGCAAGAAATTCAACAAAGAAGATCCTTACTGCCTTTAATTTGTGAACGAAAATCACTTTCACTAATCAGTTGATAGACGTTATTATCATGGACACTCCATCCTACGTCAATGACATAAAAATCGCTTATCAAGTCTCATTTCAAAAACCAACAACGTCACCATCTATGTAGTTTACGAGAACGTTAGGACGTTTATCCCAATTTGGATCTGAATAAATCTATCGAATTCGCGGTGGAGTGAATGAAGACAACCTTGGAAAGAGTAACGGTCCCCGCGTAATTTTGACGTTTCAGAACACAAATATGACCGACATTTGTGGGTACTTAAACTGCGACTAATGTATGATAATTGTTGAGACACGTAATGTACTTTCTTTTTCTCTGGAGTTACTGCAAACTCTCAAATGAGAAAGATTTGAAGGATCGATCGTAAAGGATTTTAACCACATATTTTGATGATATCCTGAAAAACTATATATGCGGCCTTGCTAAAATAAATAATTGAAAAAGTAATATTATTATATTAGTATTAAATATTTTGCCATTTTATCTCTATGCGTCCTTAGGACCCAATTGTACGGCGTGTGAGATTAATTGAAATTAAATTGAGAGCGATGGAAGTCTGCTAAAGCTTGAAAGGAAAAATTAACAGCGGACCTACTTAAATAATTATATTTTTCCTCATTTAAGCGGATTTCTATATAAAAGGCCTGCTCAACTAAAACGAAGGAAAGAGCTGGTTGGATATGAAAAAATGATCTTGGGACATGGATGAGAACTTTTTGGAATAAAAGGATTATTTTTAAAAGTCACGAAGAATATTTATATAAAATCAAAACACATAACTAATCAATTTGATACCAATTGATGTTTTTGTAATTTGGAATAGGTTGGTAACATAATCTTTATGATGATTTTAAAATGCCTCGCAAATTATCATTAGTGATGGAAGAACGATGTTCAAGTTATGAATGTACATATTAAGCATCGGTCAAGAATCTATTTCTGATTGCTGCCATTCAACCTCACCTATCAAATAATCACCAATTTTAATAAATAAATAAAAATCTCAAAACCCATTTCAGGTCGTATATTGTGTAGGCCTGGTTTACGCATTCTCTTTTATCAAGGTAGAAAGTTTTAATTAGTGATGATCAAATGTTACTTAGAGAATAAGCCATTCATGCATAATACGAGAAGCAGTAGTGTTGTTAGAAGAGCTTCGACATCAATGGTCATTTGGCACGTGGGCTGGCACCGGGTATCGAACTCAAGACCACTTTCACTTAAGTTGAGAACGCTGCCCACATTGCTATTCGGGAGCCCGCATAATACGAACTGGATGAATCGATCAGAGTTAATTTAACAGATTTCTCTTGACCTTATCCTGTTATTTTTCATTAAATCAACTCTAAATGGGTGCATATTGGTACTGTAAATGAAACTTTAATATAAATCTGCGCATGTGCGCAAAAATTCACATTTTAAAGGAAAGTTTTCCAAGAGTCGACTCTTTGGCCGAGGTCTATGCATCAACTGAAGCTGTTCTGCTTTAAAACTCCCGCTGCACTCACCAATTAAAAACATTCTCCTGATTTGGCGACTTTTCAATTATGTCATGAATGTTGCTTAACTCAAAGCTTGGAAGGCCACGACCCGTTGACAATCCCACTTCTAATTATAGCACTTCCGCAGTCGGACGCGTGGTGTCCACTGTTTACTATTCCAATTTCCATTCTGCATCGACATCTGGATTGAGAAAGGACAGATTCGGATTCGTTCCTCTATCTCACCATCTCCCGATAGACCAATATTTATGCACACTCGAGAGCGTTTTATTAGGGTTATAATGAGCCTCAATTTAAAGCATTTATGAACTCGTTGTCGGATTACATAGGATTGTTGATTTTCTAGATACTACATCGTTAGCTTGTTTTCAAATGTTTATCGCCTTCCTCATAATGGCAGAAGTAAACTGGATGATGGCAGAAACGTAATTTGGTCGAGTATTGTATAAGAGGTTCCGATTGAGTAAGAAGCGATTGCTCACACGTCGATGGCGGAAACACATGTAAGGATTTTCATTCAAGAGATCACGTCATCGCCTCATATTGATATTAGTCGCTCAGAAATTAGGTCTCCATAAATTGGTCATTTGATTGACATGAGAGCAGAGGAAGGAAAGTCTTCCCAAGGCCCATTAAAAGGTAACAGCAAACTAGAATGCAATGCAAAGAACTGGGGGAAGAGATTTTTGCTGGCCAGAAGAACATGGCTAAACAAAATAAATACATATTCTCAATTAAGTTCTATAGTATTAAAAAAGGATCAATATATTAAATAAGGATAGGGTTCTCTATAAATGATCCGCTATAAATGTTAATCTATCAAAACTAATGCAATTTAATATTCAACCTAGATTTAATTGAAGCGGCTTCGGAGAAGAGTAGACCTGCCAAGATTTGTCTTGATATGATAAAGATTTCAATGAGGTTGAAACAAAATAACATTTTAAAATTCTTCCCTTTGACCCGGATCTAAAAGACAAGCTATCCTCTCATTTTCCTCGTTATTTTCAAATATTATGAAAGCGTACTACCAAAAGATTTCATAATAATTAATAATGGTTTCTTAAATGATTGTTACTTAAAGTACTGCATGTGTAAAAGATATAAAACTATACAAATAAATGAGATAGATACAAGTCAGACAAAATTCCTAATGATATTCTTAAGGTATAAATCAGAATTAATTAATTAATTAGAATTTATCCTTCATTTCACAATTACAATATTGAGAACCAATGGACTCAAAGAAACCTAATCGAATGAAAAATAAATTGTACAGTCTAATAGAAAAATACGAGTGAGGCATATGACTTAAATCAATAAGTGAAGAACATTTGGGTTAACATTACATTAATTTGAATCCACAAGGGTGTGTTGAAGCCTGGAGGTAAAGAGAGGATAAAAAATCACAATATGATGCTCTACTACAAAGTTACTTGGTATTATAGAGGATTAAGGAAGCCTACATTTTATCTTAGAGTAAAATATATATTCTCACTCTATGATATTATGTACCAGAAAGTAATTGTAAGGCAGCCAGTAGCGACTGAAACTTATTATTACCACCCCGAATCCGGAAGTGGTAAATCATATTCATATATTCAGGTAGCACGTGGTTTTGAATGAAAAGAAGCTGCTTAACTCACCGAGCAGAGAGATGAATCCGCACACCACCCAGATGATCAAACAAAGGCCGACTGACCCCGATCTCTTGAGGGCACTCGTAGGTGAAACGAAGATCCCAGACCCTTGAAAGGAACAAAGAAGAGAGACAGTCTTTGAGACACAAATTGCAATAGCGTTTGAAGCCATAGGGGCAAGATGGTATACACTCATACGGGTGAGGAAAAGAAATACTTAATGTTAGTTCAGCGGCCACTGACGAACTGGCTCAAAACTTTTTCGCTTTAAGAATTTAATGTAACAAACCTTTAGAAAGGTTTTTATTATATCTTATTAGGTCTTCAATGCCAACAATTTTCACAAAATGTTCGAGCTACTAAAGAAATAATCAAATAATGAGGATAGCTATCGAAATATAAATAATAATTGAGTTGCAAGTCATAGTCATTCATGTTTAGTAAATATTATTACCGTCACTCTTAATTTGAATACGAACCGACAATTGGAATCGAATAAATAAGGATTTCCGGGTTCAATTCAGCTTCAAGAATTTTAATTTTTCGCTTCGGGAACAAAAAGAACATTTCTTTCGATTCGGTTAATGATTAATCAGATGTATGCTAAGAGTAGAAATGTAAAGAATGCAACAAACACAGGTGATGCTAACCAGCTGATAACGAACATAAATTTTAAGTTATTAACATTAAGAATCTGGAACATGATAATTATTTATATACGTCTGTTTCGCAGATGAAGCACAACTAATATTTCTTTCAATACTAATAATAATTAAATTTAATTTGAAATACCTATCATGACTCCAACGATGAGATTGATTGCGCTAAAAAGACCAAGTTCCCTCTTGAGTTGAACCCCGCCCTCCGAGGCCTTGCTTTCTGCTTTTTCATCCTGTTTGGGATGCATTCGACTGAGGACGCCGTCTGTGAAAGAAAATGGTGATTAAGTATTTTCCAAATCAACAGGGTGACATGAATTCATTTAATCTAATCATCATACGTATAATCAGCTTCGAATGTCCCTTTTTGGATACAGTTCTCCCCTTTTTCTCATAATTTCCCCAGAAGTGGGCATATTTTGTATCCATCTTGATTCGTCCTGTTATAATGCATGCACAAACATAGGTGCATAGACATAGCTTAAGATACTCCCTTGTGGAGTAAAAACCTTGCTTTCCTCGTTTATTCACAATATTTTTTATCCTTAGATTTGTATTTGCTACGAACATTTCCATACATTTTTGGTGCCTTCTCTTTTACATTTCAATCTGAACGCGGCTCTTTTTTTCAAGACTTTATTCGCCGCATTCGGTCAGGTTGATCTTGGTACCCTTCTCTCAGTCATTCTCTTCCATTCTCCCTGACTACATTGCTACAAACTTTCATTTTCTCCAAATGAAATGTTTGCTAACTTTGAATTTTAAGGCAGTATTAACTGTTGCTAAGAGTTTCCTGTAACTATTTATAAATTAAATTACTTAGCATCTGTTAAGATAGGATTATAAAAAGTTTTAAGTGTTTTTGTTGCTTCTAAATAGTTGGTGTCCCTTATTGTCTAATCAGAAATCAAAATAAACTTTGCACTCTCTCTTTCGACGCTTAACCTAAAACCGAAATCTCAAATATCGTTATCTTTGTTGGAGCATCTCCCCATTTTGCGCTTCTTAAGTTGATTTCTTTCGATTTAGTATGGCTTAGGATAGATTTCACCAAAGGAGATTGATCAGAATCTGTAATTAAATATAAACGAAATCGTTGCAAAGATGTGAGAGTAAGAAGATGTGACTATAGGGACCTTGAAATTATAGTCATCGCTATTTCACTAATTTATAATTGTAATTGTAGCTTGATCGGGAATAGACCAATTCATATCTGCGTTCAACGAAGAATGACCGAACGAACGAACGATGAATGACAGAAGCAAAGGTGTTCGTCATGATCTGGCAAGATAAGGATGAATTAATATTTATTACGTTAGACAATCAAGAAACCTTAATAAGATGAGCTTGTGTTTCTTATATCAGTCTGAAATGTATTACCTCTTCGCCCGTCAACGTGAAAGAGAAAGATTTCAATTTGAAGTTAATCGTTAGAAAGTACTAGAAAGACGCTCTTGTGGTGGAGCTTGATTCAGCTAAAAATATCCAGCCTTTAAAGTGAACCCGCATTGGAGTACACTCATTCTAGCTTTCATGGGAACAAGTCCAGAAGTAGTAGTCGAGGCAGAAAAAAATTGGCGAATGAATGGATTGGTAGTAGTACAGAGAGAGAAAGCCAAATCGCATTTTCAAGGCTTCGAGCAGCGATCGAACCTCATACATGAGTGATTGTGACTATCCTTAATATAATTTTTTTAAATCGATTCAATCACATTTCTTTTGGCGTTACAATACCTCATCTAGAATATTCATGGAGTATATTGGACACTGCAGACAAGAGTTGCTCTCGTAAATCCATGCGTACATCCGAGTGTTTTGATAGAATCGCATCTACCAGATAGGCTTCACCACTATGCTCTTAAACATTGAGGGGGAATGGTTCGAAGAAGAGTGATGGCATTTTAGGAACACAATAGTAGAGAATTAAAAAGGGGTTAAGAAATTTCAGAGATAATACTCGGAAGACGTAGTGGAGGCTGCTTTAAAAAGGCCGATCAGATACTGTAAAACAAATTAGGGATGTAGGTAGCCAGACACTTCGAAGATTCATTTATTTCGCGGACGATACGCGTTTATCAACAGGTAAGAAAAAGATTCATGCAACTGCATTACTACGGATTGCTGTAATAGGCTCATGAGTAGAGGGAAAATGCCGGTTTTGTAACAGATCCGGAAGTAAATAAGAAAAATCGGAAGTAAAGATAAGAAACCGGAAGTAAAGATAAAAAACCGGAAGTAAAGATAAGAAACCTGAAGTGAAAACCGGAAGTAAGGTAATAAACCGGAAGTAAGGCAGGAAAACAGGAAGTAGAGATCTGAAGTGAGATATGAGTTTTCACTTCCGGTTTCTTATCTTTACTTCTGATCTTTCTTATCTTTACTTCCGATCTTTCCGATTTCATGCATACGTTATCTAACCATTCTAATTTAAGAATGGATTAGCGAAACTTAAAGATCTAATAAGAAAGAAATATTTCATAAAGCAGTTCCAAACTTACCTACTAAACTTACTTAGGACGGAAAAAGCCCCTGTATATAGCGATAAATTCGGTAACTTGGCAACCATGTTTGCTAGAGCAATATTAAAATAGCATTTCATGGGTCTATAATCACAAAAGACATTTGGAATGAATCAATATCTTTTAAAAACATTAGAAATGAGAGTAAAAATTCTTGATGATCTTGGAAGTTAAATTTCACCATAAAGTTTTGATTTTATGTGGTCAATAATAATAAATTTTACTGCAATGTAAAAATTATGATTATAAATTTCATCGTGAAGGTCTAATAATTAATTCAAGAATGCGTCGGTGAGTTCAGGTTTAAAAGAGAACAAGCTTCCTATTCTGACGATGAAAAATATCTCTGCTTGTTACGCAAACGTTGGACCATAAAATAGAATATTTATTATTTCCTCAAGGTTTGTAAAATTGCTGCGTAATGAACTGATGGCTTGAACGACATCGAGGCAATTCTTTCTTTCAAATCTGGAATAGGATTGCATTGATGCGTAATTTATGAGTCGCAAATAAGTTGACACTTCGTTTACGAAGTAATGTAAACGGGAAAGGAAATGACTCCGCAATGAAAAATTATAGCTCTGTGTTGTATAGTATGACGCGCATAAGAGATAAAATCTTCACACCTCATTCGCCGTGAAACTTCATTCGCGATTCAGAAGGAAGAAAATTCAGAATTTTCAGTATCCTAAAACCTATTATTTTATAATTGGATGCCATAAGAATATAAGAAAATAAAGCCCATTTGTGTAAGTAGCTTTAATTTATCATTTGGCGAAATTAAGAATCATCTCATTCAGCACAGTAAACCAGATTTTCTTGAGTTTTACTACATCTCTTCTTTAATACTTTAGTCTTACTACTGATACCTTTCACATTCTCCTCATACGTCAAGAATATTTTAATGAATTTCATGAAATTGTTTTCTAAAGTACATTTCCTGAAGCCCTAGCCCAATGAAGGCCTACCAGGAACCCTAAAAATACCTGTATGATTAATAGGAGATATGATTAGAGAGGAATAACGGTTGATATTTTGTAAATTCTTTATGTAGTAAGTTGGTTTTTATGTGAAAATATATAATTCGCAAGGGAAGTATATCAATTTCGAAATGGCGAATTCGTATGAAGATTCATTCAAGAAGACGAATTCGTAGAAGAGATCTGAATTGTATTGAATGAAGATTTCGTATCATTTTAAATTGTATTTTTTCAATCCGTAATTAGTATTATATATAGTATTGCATAATTTTATTTAGATTTTACGATAAATGTTGGACGTTATGCCAATTGGTCAATAATAAATTATTATTATTATTAAAAAAGTATTATTGTATAGGATTATAGGATAGTTCTATGAAATAGTAATAAAAATTAATAAATGTGACAAAAGCGGATATAAGTTTCCATGAGGAAACCACGACTTAATCAACTAGTCCTTTTTTATTACAGTAATACTATAAAACTTTATTTTATATTTAAGTTGAGATTGAATCTCTTGAAAAGAATTGAATATAAATCTCATCTCACATCTAACGAGGACGAGAGAAGTGTCCTTCGAATTGTGGTGAAAAACCTGCAAAACCTACTGATAATTAAAAATAGACATTAAAAAAGAAAGGAAAGAGAAAATAAAATAGCAAATAGCTAAATTAAATCCGAAAAACAGAAATAGACTATGTAAGTGCAATTTCACAAAATAAACACAAATGAGAACGGATGTCGAGTCGCAATAAATAAGGAGCAGAGTACAATAGAATATGACAAAAGAAAAAACTGCTGATAATATTAAACATAGGTAATCTACTACACATAGTACTGAGAATAAACAAGACACATGGATGATAAAAATTTAAAGGCCAATTTCTCAAACAAAAGGTAAAGAAAACATACACAGTTCGTCTTTGACTGAGAGGGGAAACAGTCGTGTGTGTTTACTGTTCCCTCGACGTGGGGCTCGTTATAATACCATGAGTTGGTACGCACTGTGTCGCGTATGACATTTGCAAATATGAGATATGATGAGTCCGAAATCCTCAGCAAGATGAAATACTGCTCTGCCTTCAAATGTTAGACGGCTGCGCGACGACATTACAGCTATGCAAACATCGACAGAAACAATAGATAACGAAGTATTTGTTTACTTCTGCTCTGTCTAAGGTATGACAGAATACCATTATAGACCACTATTACTCCTTTTTCATATCATAGACGTTTTATAAGCTTCAGGTTATTGCTAACGCTAGGATCAAAATATATATGAACGTTTATACCATAATTGGAGGAGATCGTTTGGTGCTTCGAAATATTCTCGTAAATAAAAGCTCCGATGATACTCTCATGAATTTACGCTTTCGCGATTTCAGGAATAATATTCTTCGTTACTCTTCACTTGGAAAAAACTAGGTGTGCATTATGGTTGATTAACATTAAAAGAGTTTGGAGAGTGATTCCCAATCAATTTGATTAATCCACAAAAACGGATATTACAAATCTGGATTCCTCCCAAAAGTATTTTTCATCTGTAAATTTGTCACATTATATTTTTAAATTTAAATACGTTTAAACGCTGTACTAAGCCGTACGGCATAGGTTAACTGGCCACGGGTTGGAAATCTTGGGATAAGGTGAAACATGTTTAGAAAATTGAAATCAATATTTTAATGCTTAAAAGATATACTCACCCTCATCTCCCGATTTATAATTGGTCATTTTCCACTTCCTTGGTGACGCTGGTGAGGAAGAGCGGGGTCACTCAGCAAAGAAAATTTCTCTCAGGTTCCAGTTGACAGTTTCGGGGCTGCCTGTTGAAGCGAAGAGTCAAACGAGAAGAAAATCGTAAACAGGTTAACGGGTAAGTACTACCATAAAAAGAAACATTCTAAAATTTTATTGTTTCCAGACATTACAAATAAATGCTACCAAATGATTGCTTATATATGTATATTTTGTTTTTTTACAGTAAATATTTCGTAAAATTGTTCAGATAATGTTAAAGAGATCTAAAGAAAGGAGAACATATAGAAAGAGATGCTCACTCCCTTCCGGCCTCTTATTCCTTATCTCCTCCCAAATTTACAGTCAACTGAAGGAAAGATATGGTTTCTGGTAGGAAAGAGAGGAAAAGATGATAATTGTGAAACAAGGTGCTAGATCAGGGATAGCAAAACCATTGTTGGAAGTGACTCAAGGGTTACATGTGATATGCTAAACGAAAATTTCGCATGCTCTATTTGCAACATCGTTTTTCGTACATTCGTAACTTTTGCAAAAATGCCTCATCGGAAGAGAGATTCAGTGTACATGTTAAACACCTTTATCTATCCATTTATCTATCTCATACGTCGTAAATTCTGCAAACGATGTAACACTAAGCAAACAAAGTATTATACTTATGATAACCTTCAAATAAATATGACAATGATAATCATGTGGCTTTTTCTGTTAATTGTACATAGATATTCAATGATACCCTCATCTGCGAAACTGCTATAGTAGTAATCAGCTAAATTGCAATAAAAATATTTGAAATTAAAATAAAAAATGACTGAAATATCCGCAAAAATGTACTCTGCCGTCCCGAGCTGTTTCAGACGCCCTCGTCGATAATTTATTTCAGATTGCAGCTATCCTAATAAGTGAATACGTAGTATAGTTTAAAAGAAATAATATAACAAAAATTTTCCACCATACTCACTGAGAGTTTACTATTTAACCATACAGAATTAAAGAAGGAGTTAATCCTCATTTTGCTACATAACTACACATTCACCGTTGTAAAATGTTCGCAAATATTACAAGATACTGGAAGATTACTGTATATCCCCTTTCCCAATTTTCAGGCCATTATATGTATAAAACTTTGGTTCGCTTGTATTGTATGGCTGACCCTGATTATAACAGTCATAAGCAAGTCTGATTGTGATGTAAAAGGAAGTGAAAGATATATTTTCTTCTACCCTGTTCCAAAAGAGAAAAAAATATTCCATTAATTAAGATATGATCAATATTCAATTAACAAGATAACTGTAATGATTTAGATACCATAAAATACCGGCACCTTATTCCTTCCTCTGTATCCTCTCAAGCAAAAGATGATTCATTTTGAAAAATCTTTTCTACCAAAGCCAGAGGGCTTGGTTGAAGTACCACAATCTATAAACTTAAATACCTTCGCTTGACATAAAATGAAAACAAGGATCGAAATTCCTTTTATGTTGTTAAAAATATTATTTAGTTAGTTAATATTATGATAGATATTAGATATTCTTTTCTTAAGAAAAGTCGTAAAAAACTTACACCTGAAGGAGGAAATACTCGCTTTGGCTGCAATAGGTTTATTGAAGGAAGCATATATTTCTCACGATATCTCGATTTAAAGCTAATGAGAAAGTATGAAGGACTTCGTGGAATCGGAACTGATCACCAAGAAAACAAACAAAGATTGGAATATCTGCCTACATATATCTCCGATAACGTAGGAAATGTCAATATCTTAATTATTTCTGCTATAATCTTTATTTCAATTCTGAATGTTAAATATAAACATATTCTGAGCTTAACTTTAACTTAATTACGCTCTGGGGTCCTACATTGTATGCGTAGATACCTATGTATACATGTAATATATACATACACATATCCACGGTTTTACTGAATTTCAACTTAAGTAGACAGAAAGCAAAAGAACCAATCTCATTGGCAAATCTCACGATTTCAGAAAATCTGATCGAGGTCATTAGAGAGATGTTGGAGGAGAAGTATTTTTCGCATTTAGGAATGTAAAGCGAGGTTGATTGAGGAATGAAAGAGCGTTGTGAGACCTTGGATGAAGTCGGTGTCGTGAACAAAACGGCACAATGGAAGCGTTGCATAACTCAAGGGATTCTGTAACCTCTAGTTACGTGTTAATTAAACAGATCGTCGAATCGGGATTTGTGATGTATTTCGTAGTAACTACCACTACTTGCAGAATTCAGTAGAAATTCACTCTTAAACCAACAGACAGATATTCCGAATAAAAAGAACGAAGGATAATAATTTCAAATTAATATTGTTGAAATAATACTTATATCATTTTTACATAATTAGTTTAACGCTGTTGATTAAGAAATTCCAAAATGTCTCTTAAAACCTAGAATTTATCGTCAAAATCAAAGATGAATTACAGAAAACGCATTGCGTGTTACTTATTTTCTGCGATGGAATTATTGAAGAAGTGATGCAGCTCGAAAACTTGACAGTAAAAATAAAATGATAATATTCTTTTGAAAAAGTATCAAGACTTTTTCTCACCAATAAAAGAAAATATTCTTTTGCGCCGTCTCCTACTTACATTACTAATACTTTATGATATGAAATAACACAAAGGATTCAAAAGTACCGAAAAAATATTTCAACGCAAACGCATGAAATATCTGGAATTTTCAACTAATTATTGAGAGCGCAATACTTTTAATTTTCATAAAGCCTTGTGAAATCGATTTATTAAGTACCTATCAATATAAACAGAATCGTTTCACTGCAGTTTAAGGTAATAGTAACTTTACCCCTACATAATAATACAAAATATACATAAAATTTACCGTTAAAGTTGAAGGAATGAGAGAAACAGTCATCTAAAGGGGAATGTTGGCAATGCCTTTCTTTTATATAATATTTATGAATAAGAACATAAAGATTAAGGGGTGATTTCTCACAATTAAAATAATCCTTTTCTTCTCTATGTTATACTTGGAGGAAGAAATGTCTTCGGTTCTAAGCTATGCATTTAGGGTCTTGACCTTTAGCTTCGTCCAGATAAATTGGCCCGAGATAGCGATACTTTATCACAGAGAATACTACTTGATTTTGGAAAGAGAAGACAGCTCACCGTTTGGCCAGTTCAACTCATAACAAAGCTCTTCTTGCAAACGAATCAGTTTATTTATCACAATGGAACAGATAAGCATAAGAATTACCATCCCAAATTTACTTACTTGCAACACTACCGTTAGGCGTACTTCGTTCATGTTGTTTCAAGTCATCCGAAATAAATGGCAAACACTATCGAATTATCTTTGAGAAATTATCCCTTTAAAATGAATTAAAGATATATTCCAATAAAACTCGATTGCGTCATTCAGTTTCCTATCCTCTAATACTAATAATTTTTGAAGCGTTTAATGAGCTGCGATATAATTTCTGGTGATAAAACTTTAAAGCGTCTTCACATAATCTCCACAATATTACCAAAAATTATATGATAGATATGCTTATTATTTAAGGGTGATTTTATGATATTTTCGATGACATCATAAAAGTAACGATTGCGAAAATCATTCAAAGATAGATCTTTAATAGAATGGTAACAGTGGAATAATGTATAAGCGTTAAAAGTACATTTTTGATCCTCTGCTGAAAATTATTACCTCGATATAAAAAATAGATTTTCTCCCTCAGATTTCTATCTAATTCCACGAAAAAGAACGTAATCTTCATCTCAGAGCCTTAGTCCATTTCCCAAAGAACGGTCGCCGATGAATATCATAGGATTTTAAAATAAATATTCATCGATCGATTTGAACAGATCGAAGATTCCTATCGCGGCGATCATTGAGATGGCCTTAAATATAAAAAAAATCTGCGACTGGTCTCTATTGGCTATTTAATATATAATTGTAATCACCGACCTGTTTTACGATTTGGCATAAAGGGAAAACCGAGTCTTAATCAAACTGCCAACGTTGCCTTGACAATGAGAGTCAAGCGTAATAAATTTTGAGGACACTTCAGTAATCAGTCTTATAACACTCATAAATTTATGAATAATTACGGGAAAATTATATCATACGTTAATGATAGAACCTTTGGGTCTACTTTGAACATACAATGCCGTCACTAATATTATTCTTAAAACGATATCGCAAAGATAATAGATGCCTGCAACTGGCGAATACATATATTGATATAATGCTAAAATGGATATGGAACTCATATCTTATTTTCAGTCTCAAGAGAAAAACATTATCTATCACAGGGGCGTCCGTTTGCCGTTTTCAACAATTGCAAATTCTAGAGCCGCCTCTGTGGCACAGCTCAGCATCACTGGGGTCCTGGGTTCGAATGCTGCTTAAGGCATGGTTGTTCGTGTACATGACCTAAGTAACGGCAAAGTTTTACAAAGAGAAAGCCTTTCAGAGCTAAGGTTCGCCTAATAAAGTCGTCATTATTGTTCTAAGGCTTCGTAAAGAAAACTGAAAAATAAATTTACATTAGTTGTACTGTATCCTTCAAGGACGTATAGTAGTCACGTTTGAAATTTTATAGTAATATAACAATTAAAATATAATCCATTTATTGTAAGTACTGTTCGATTATTATCCAGTTTAAATTTATCAAGTTTTCGAGTTCACGTTAAAATACGGCAAAATGCGTTATTTACAGTCCGCTAAGTCTTCAAGGAAGGGGTTCTCTACAGGTTTGGATACCCTTTCTACCAAAGATAGCAATCGATGTTTCAGAGGTTTAACCTTTCTATGATGATGAATGGGATTCCGTAAATATAGGTGGTTGATGGTTCGGAGTGAAAAAGAAACAGATTAACCTAAGTTAATAGCAGTTGATATTTTTAGAGGGGACATTAAAATTTAAATTTTTGAATCTACCGAAATTTCCACTCTTATACTCCGGAAATAAAGAAAAGGAAATTGCAATCGAAATTCTTGTGAATCTCCGCAAATCGTACAAGACCTGTTAGTCTTGGGAGGTTAAAATAGTCGAGTGCAAAACCATTCAGCTTTCTTAACAATAATCACTAAAACGACTGTGGTATTCTTAGACCGTAAACGTACGATTTAAGGAATGGCAGAATGGTTACGGAAATGATAAAGGAAACGTCATGAGAAACAAAGGAAAATACCACTTTCAGCATGCTATATCAAGCTTCAGCAATCATTAACAAATAATACGCTTCCCAAAAATTTTCCACCACCTCGAATGACGGAGAAGTGTTTGATAACGATGTTTCCTCCATCTGCTTTACGATCGAATAAAATTAATCAAAAGTCGATTTTAATGCTTCCGAGCCATATACTTGGTCGATCACCAAGGATAAATTACGAAATATGTACATTTATGAAGCAAATAATAGATTCACGGCCATCATCAGAAGAATCGGCTACATTTGATAGAGAATGAGACGATAATTTCACTCGGTTAACACGGAAAACTTACGAGCCTGGAGTGTAAGCAACCCTTCGGGACGCAAGCTGTTTAAACACTCGCTTGGGGTCACTAACTACAAGATAAGCAAAATCTTTCCCAATAGCTTAGGGAAGATCGAACGTAAGAAAGAGCTTCATTTCGGCATTTCGAATGCATTGGTTGACTTCCTACATAAATTATTCCGTATTCATACCATTACTGTTGTATTACTTCAATCTTTTCAAGCATCGAAAATCACTGATCACTGTCGTAAAATGAATGAAAAATTAATTTCCAATAAAAAGATTATGAAGCGTTGAAATTATGAATTTCAAATAACCTGATCATGTCTGATTAACTGATTACATTCCGCTTTTTTGATTAATTTTGAGCGCATATTCTTAAATTGCGGTTAAAATTTTATTTTTGATTGATTCAAAGAAAATGAAATTCCTTGGGAGGGAGATACGTAAATTACAAACAAATAATTGGAGATAAAATTAACGAACATCTTCATCTCCGAAACCAAATGATTCGCCCTCGCCGAATTTAAATAAATAAGTTTTTTCCATTTAAAATTGTTTGTCGTCAGTCAGTCAGTAACATTTTTCTTCTGCTCTACATCAAATTAGTATTTCAAAACCCTACGAAAATACTCTAGATACGACGTGAACTACATGTGAAAGGAATGACAACAACTAATAAGGATCGAGATTACTAAGAAGGAGAAGCTTATGTAAGAATTGAACTTGGAGGGAAAAAAACATACAATCGCGCTCTGAATGAACAAGAGAACGGGATTCCACTCACGTCTTCGTAACATCGAGGATTGTTTGTTTGTATCGTAACTAGAGCGTACCGCGAAGGCTATTGTGTCAAGTAAGATCTTAAATTATACCAAAAGAGAATATTTTTTCGACAGATATATTACTTGAACCATCAGTCAGAATCAGCTTGGACTGAAATGCTTCGATAATTAAAATGGCCTAAGTTTTTAATGTGTTATTTGGGTATATTGTACAGATTTTGAGTTTTTACAATATATCAAACTAGGCCCGAAATACTAGTGTAGTAATGGTGACAAGTTATTTTTAAAGATTTCATTCTTCAAATCTTTCATCAAATATGCGGTAAACAGAATCTTCTCCATAAAAATGAGCGATTCAAGAAACTATCGTTTGTGAGATAAACATCCATATTTTGAGAACAGAGGAGAAAACTGTTTGGTAAAATCCGTAAAACATGCTCAGGAAATACAGAGCAGCGTTCAGGATCATCACGTTTTAGCATAAAAGAATGATAAAAACGTGAAAGCCATTCTATTTCTTAATTGGTGTTTCCGTGTGCAACCCTCGCCTGTGTTTGCGTGCTGATTTATAATTCAACTTCAGATCGATATTCTTCCGGAATTCGGCGCCCTGCGCACGTGGTTCTCAGAGCATCTTCCCCAATGTCCAATTAGGAAACACTGATATATTAAAAGGAAAATGTTACCTGTTGAAGTTCCGGGAGCCTGTTACGCCCAAAACAGGACATCATATCCGATAAAACTTCCGATACTGTAACCACGGATACACAATCCTCGTAATCCAAACGAACACCATGGCAGGATAGATTTAGAGCGAAAAACTACTCTAACTCAGGACGTTTACTGAATGGGTGCGATATTGGCAATGAGGAAAAATTGGAGGAAAAAGGAACCTTCCGGTAGAGTAAGGAAAGACAGGGAATAGTGTTCCACCAGGAAGAAGTGAGGAAGTAGATGAGAGGTAAAGATAAAATCTGACCTTATATTAGGAAGGCACGACTAGGAGTTCCTTATTAAAGACCATTCAAAGTAATCCTTGGCGGCAAAACCACCATGCGACGGTCATCCGGAGATTTCGTAGACTATTGGAGCGAATTAGTTCTTAAGATGTAAATTTTGAACGGCACGTTGACCGACCTCCGTGGAATCATGCGGCAATGTCCACTCTGCTGGACGATACGCGACTGCACGTTGCCGATAGCGAGTCTCTTCGGCGGCCTCCCCTGTCTCCCCCCACACGAACCTTCGGAGGCAGTGGTGTGTTGCAACTCTCAACCATTGAAGAAGAGACCGGCTTTATTGTCCTCGCACAAGGAAGCTTCCCGTCAAAACGTTTCCAGGGCAAAGTGGTTCCATTCAGGGTCCATCAAATCGCATCTAAAGACTGCTCCGCCGTAAGGATTGATTGCTGCGAACCTCATTCCCAGACACTTCGGGAGCTTCCGTCACAAAACGAAGATGTGGACAGCGTTGGAGGGTAGGAAGACGGTGCGATTCTTTTTTAAGGGTCAATTGTCTATCGCCGCGGAAGGAGCTGTGACGATGCGCGAAAGGGGCGTTTCTCAAGTACTACGACGTTTACGCGGAAAAACGTAGGCATTCTAGTTAAGAACATGAAATTGCGTCGTCAACGCAGCTGTTAGCACCTTCGCACTTGGAATAGGAAGAGAACCCACGAGAATAAACCATTTTTATGATGACACTAGCATAAAACTAACTTACTCTATGATATAACACTATGTACACATGGAGAACGTAAGGTGTACAGCAACGAAACACCCTGAAAAAACTCTTTATTAACCGTTAATTAAATAAGTAAGTATTTACAATATATACGTGGTAGGAGATGTCTAATAAATATTTTTAGTTGGGTTAAGTACTATGGCAATCGACCGGGTAATTATAGGTTATGGGAAAAACAAAGTTAAGCAAAAATATTATTCGTGGCATAGGTATTCCTAACTCAGTTTAAGACGGCAAAGATTACAAATAAAGAAGGATTTCTTTGGAAATTGCGATCAATCTCAAGCAGATTTCCCTTTCATAATCATATTCTCATCATGACTCATATTCTTCGAGAAAAATGGCTCATATTGTATAAATTACAATTTTTATTTCGAAAAGCCACAACAGAAATTTCAAAAATAACCATTCTCGTAAGTGATGGTTTCCTTATTCCAGTGGACCTCAAAGCCAAAAAAATCATTCATCAAAGATGAAACCACGAATTCGGAAACTCCGTTAAATAAAGTAATAAAATACTTGCGATAAACTTGATAAAACCCTACTTTGAAAGTTGGAAATGTTTATCAAAATATAACCGGGAAGAAAAAAAATTATTCTACGATTAACATGATGCACATTTTGTTTCCCAGCCCTGCTATCTGATAAAAGAAATACAGAATAATAGTAAAAAGAACGCGCACGGATAACGCAGCATTTTCGTTAATATCTTTTGCATGTGGGAATTTTAATATAATATTTCTCCCCCCAATTTTTTACCCTTTTTAATTTTATTTTAATCAACGAACTGATAAATAATTACATTAATTTTCAAATATATTGATTAAAAAACTTCACTTGTGATGGAAACAGGGTGAAAATTTTGTAATTTTCTCGGCTCTAGCCGAGGAGAGTATTCAATCTGAGAGGTTTACGTTATCAAATGTCTAATTGCTAATTCATTACCAATTTTATTCATTTTTCGATAGTATCTGTGTACATACGCACGAAGAGCGAGATCTAATCTGACAGATTCATCAGTACAATCATTCGGATGAGTAGAAGAAATCTCAATTTATGTAAAGCTTCAATATTTATATCTTGCTAGACGTCTCTATTAACTTTCGATTTTGGGTGACAATATTAAGCAATAGAAGACTAATTAAAGTGTACTGCAGTTCAAAATATTTTCCTCTAACCAATAAATAATATTTTTTACAAATTGTCACTTTTTCTGTCTACATCATGAAACTCTTCTCCATTATTGCGAGTGGTTTTTTGTAGTGGGAAAAATCCTATCTTGTTGTTGGGTCTACATCTTAAAATTGAAAATAATTTTAACGACCCATTTAAAATTTGAAATTAAAAGGCAGGATTATGAAGAAATTGAAATGATTGAATATGGATGGGAACAAATGCTCTAATTTATTTGTCTAACATTAGGAATATGGTGGAAATTGCTTCTGTGGCGGAAATCAAAAACTTTTGTTTTTCATTTCCATTTCATCTGAAGTGCGAAATTTAAAGTTTTGTTTTTAATCGAGACCAAATCCGTGTCAAAAGTTAAGTTTTCACGAAATTAATAATCGTATTCCATGTATTTTATTTACTTTAGTTTCTGGTGTAAGGGTTATATGTAGGAAGAGACTCGTCCTTGATAAAGGTTTTATTGTTATTATATATCATGGTCTCATATTCGAGTTATTATATATCATGGTCTCATATTCGAGTGCTTTTATTCTGAATGAAGCTTAAAGGGACTCAAATGGATTCGCGAAAAGGATACGGTAAGAAAAAATAGAATTCAGATTTAAGAAATTACTCTTTGTTTTACAAGTGCATATTCTAGTGACGGAGCCTCCTTTTTGTTCATGGCGGCTATTGTCAGTGGGAGATGCAGGGTGGAACGAAAAACAGGCAGGAGTCGATACGTATGACTGCCGGTCGAAGACGAAAAAATATCAACAGTGACGACACCGGAGGGGAATTGGCGAATTTGCGTATGAATCAGAGGATAGCCAAGGGTAGCGATAATAGTTTTCTTTTCCTTGACCATTGCTTTCTTTTTGGACGCTTAACCGCGCCTCACCAGAGGTTAACGTTCGTGAGAGCAGCAAATTGATCACATCCTCGCTGGGATGCGGGACGCTTTATTTTAATGACGTTGGGAGCGGTATTGTGATGAAAACGATTGACAAATGAGCAAAGCTTGATTCCTGTGGGCACATTCTTGGACTGCTGCCCTCGTTAAGGAAATAAAGACATCGAGACGCGAGTGAAGTCAATGAGATTGCGATAGCACTTCAACTCGCAACTATTCTTTTTATCTAAAATATAGAAAATCGGAGAAAAAAGGTCAATGTTCTCAGGCTAATCTTTAGAATCCCTCTTCGCCGTTTAATGAACTATAAATAAATAGAGCGTATTGATAAGATTAAATTGGAGCCAAGTGTAACTTAGAATTAGAGAGAAAAATTATTACAATATAACCTGCAGAGAATGGTGAGTAGTTAAGTAGGTTCCAAGTTATCCATTATGTTAGCCACATAGGGCAAAGATGGGAAACACCCATATTATCAATTTTTGATACTTATGGTATCTTATGATACTTTGGTATTTATTATGCTCTGTCATTTGAGCTGAATAATTTGGGAGTAGCCATCTCTCTCTTTTCAGATATCTACTTCTATGATCCTTTGTGACGATATTTCTTCACTTTGGATGACAGAAATGTAGTAAAAATCTCTGTTACGTCCACTATTTACAGCATTTTCTTTTTTGCTTCTGTGCATTTGAAGTTTTTCATACTTGTATGTCCGTTCAATTTTTAGGTAACTTTTCTATATTTTACACATCTCATGCATGTACTTCAAGTCAACCATAGGTTTATAGGCATACTTCTAAGCTTTTCTAAATCTCTTCATTTTAAATAAAGCTTCTGGAGTTCTCCAAATAAATCTTGTGAAGTCATAAGGGCTGGAAGAGAAATATGCATTTTTATATAAAGCTCTAAGATAACGATACTTATTTGTAAGACAAGATGCATATCTTTCAGAAAATATTTCTCAAGCTTCAGATACTAGGAAGCAATGGAGTAAGTACATTTGTGGCAGATGAGTTTGCTGCCACACTCAATACAGATCAAAATTGTAGACAAAATATTTTTGCAGTAGTTATCTGATGTTTTATGGGGAGCTCGGATATACCATCTTATGGAGTATAGCAATGAATAGGTTAAATACACAAAGGAAGAAAAGAGGAAAGGAATTCAGTTTAAATATAATCTTTGTACATGACAAATTTTACTTTTATGATTATTTAGCCACCATTACTTCGGCAATTTTCAATTTTTATTCCTTGTTTGGTCATTCACTGAGTTTCCCATCCACTGCAGATGACAAAATAGCCATCCTAAAATAAGTGGTGCCTGGAGTTGTCTGCACCCTCACACCACTCTCTTGTAATGCCACTGTTAAAAAGTTGATTTAGTATTTTTACCTAGATAATGGTTATATCTCATCTTCGTGATTATTTTGATGCTACATAACTTGCTAACGTTTCTTTAGATTGTAAAAAGGCTATTGACCTCTGCCTTCTTATAATGTGGGGTGACCATAGTTTATTTCGTTGAGATTCTAAATTTAAGGTTTAAACTACATACAAGAAGAATGACCACATGGTATCACATTAACAGAGTGGCTATATGTGAATATACGAATAATACCTATTAAAAACTATAAATGATATTCACAGCACATATAAACATAAAGAAATTTAATAAATATGCAACTTGAGAATCTGAGGACTAATATCAGTTCTTACATGAGTATTATTGATAAATCATATAATTCAGTATTTATGATCAAACCCTTGATCTTACAGTTAGCAGTATTTTCAGATAATGGTTCAATTCACAATTTACCATTAATATCCTAAATTTTCAAGAGTAGTTACAAAGGAAATCAATAAAAGTGACTAAATAAATTTAGTAAAATTTACTTTACTTTTATTTAGTGAGATTTACTTCTCCGAGCTAAAGTCTAGGCAATATCATGTTAAAAATATTTCAATTGGCCTTAGTTATTCTATATTATAAATAACAACCTTAATATAATGTTGTAACAAACAGAGTAACACGATCTAATGAGACTCAGAAAATAGTGTAAGGCTAAAGTAGAATTTTTTATAAATAAAATAACCTTGGTTGATTGGTCTTATTAGGAGTATAATTAACTTAGTTTTACGTTTGTGATAGCCTTCTTACTGATCTAATTTTAGCCATTTGGTTTTGTTGTGGTTGATATATAAAAGCGAGTGCATGCAATGCAACTAAAACCTTATTAAAACATGATAGCATTGTGGGATACTTCAATCTTGAGGGATCCATTCTGAATAATGGATTAGAAAACTTGATTTTATTTTGTCTTTTAAGATGCTATGAACAATTAAACCTAAAAATTCTGGCTTATGAATGTCTGACTGATGATACTGGCACTATCCTGAAAAGAACACCTATGTAACTGAATGTACACTATACTATTTAAAAAATATGACTTTTAACAACTGCAGCATATTTGCACAGGTAATTATTTAACTCTCGACTATTCTAGGGTGAGTAACATCAGATTACCCTATTTATAAAAGGCTAAACCCATTATTCACTTCTAAAACATATGTATGTATGTACATGAAAGGATAATAAAAATAAGGAAGGAAAGGATGGAAAGTTAAAATGAAGCTAGCCCTTACATTTAAATGAATGTTGAGCAACAATTAACAGGAAGAAAAACAATAGGTGAAGCAAAGGATATGGGATGAATGGGCATTATGATAGAGGAGAATAAAGATTTTTAGGAGACAAAAAGGAATGGAATTAGTAGCGTACTAAGAAGCTGGGAAAATGAGAGATGTTATGCATGTATTTTATATTCACCAATTGATTATTCTATAGAATAATACTCAGCTCTTCAAAGCTGAAACAGAAACCTATGGAAAAGATAGATAATAAGATTTTTGGCCTTAATCAGATATTAGAAACAATTGTTTGAACTAATTGCTTCTTTTTATTCATATACCCATATTTTACTATCACCACCAGTTTCAGTAGGTTCATGTATGTAGTATCCCATGTGAGCACTTAATGTTTTACTTCCTGAAGCTTAACCCCAACATTATTCTAACAATCTTTTACCTTCTCTTGCTAGCAACCAACTTTCAGTGCTACCTCTTCATCCCTCTACTATGTAAAATTTTAGCATTTCCCCCTCTCTTTATATTTTTTCCTATATATTCAACTTACTTCTTCTAGCTTAAGCCAAACCAAAAATGTATACATGTTCGCAATTTTAATGTGTTCCTTTCTTAGGTTCCAATGGTTATATCCATTGATCAATACAGTCAAGAATAAAACTCTCCTATCTTTCCCTAAGTTCCATTTTTTAACCATTACCTTTGCACCATAAAAGATTGTTAAACTACTGTCATTCTAATTGCATTAGAGTTCTTCTATCACAAGAAACATCATCTCCTGAGTAAGAGCCCTGGTCCATCAGTTCCAGTATTTCTCTGAGCCTTTCATCAGCTCAACTTACAGATTTTACTATTTTATGATTGAGTAAAATCCCTTTTCTTTTTTCCTACTCAAATACTGCCATTTCTTCTACATACACATATACAACCATTGGTGATGAAGGACATGCCATTTAATTTATTCCTCAAACTCTCAGTTTTGATAATGATTTTATATAATTGAAATAAAATCAACCTAATAATTTCATATTTTGTACAGCTTTTTCTACTTTAACTTTCCTTTGTCATTTGATCACCAGGAGCTGGAAGAATTTGTTATAGTTAAAAAGTTTCCCTATAGAACTCTCCATCATTTTTCCTCTCAATTCAAAACCTCTTCTTTTCTGTACTAATTTGGTCATGTCTAACTGTTCCTTTTGGTGCCTTACAAAATTAAAAATTCAGAAGGTTAACAACAGAAATATCCATTACTACATGGCAACATTCTACATTCATTACACTCAACTCAAACTTGTAACCTGAATGTAATATATCTTTATTTGCTTGAGATTAAAGGTACCTAGAGCTAAGATGTTCAAGCTTTTACTTCCAGAGAGCTGCCAGTAGACTACTAGAAGAAATTGCATGTCATTTTAACATTTTTGCCTATTTTTAAATTAAATTAATTCATTTATTATATTTTTTCAGTCACTTCATTACAGTAACACTTAAAACAGAATGTGCTTAACTTTTTAGGATGGATTTCAAACGAATTTTGCTTTCCTTCTTCTTAAGATAGCAAGAGATAGTGAACTTTTGTGAAAATTTGCAGCTGGAATTGATTTATTAGCTGCAAGTGGACTACAATCTGTTACTATACTACTCCTAACCTAGAGTATCCTACAGAAATTGCTTACTGAGCATTACACATAACGGGCAGTTAACCCTCAAATATTACCTTCTCTTCCACTAATTTCCCCCTTAATGTGATACTATCAGCCACAACATTGCAAATGGAGTGTAAGCACAGAAATAGTGAAGATCAGAATAGCACTTTGAAGAATCAAACAAGGACAGACAATTCCTTTCAAAGGAAAGTTTGTTCTTAATAACCAAAATAAACAAACTGCTTACTAAGATGGAAACAATGCTAGTATTTAGAACTTCCTTGTACCTAATGCTGAAAATTGTATACAAAATAGCACTTAAATATTATGTCAGCATAATCAAGAATAATTATATGGCATA
This sequence comes from Pachydiplax longipennis, assembly GCA_036926295.1. NCBI lineage: Eukaryota > Metazoa > Arthropoda > Insecta > Odonata > Libellulidae > Pachydiplax > Pachydiplax longipennis. The sequence continues at coordinate 15,237,632 of JAVFKF010000004.1, read as the reverse complement.
AAACATTTTTTAATAACAACATAAAGGAAAAAGGTTGGGGACAAATAATGTTAATTATTTATTTATTGCTGATAGATTCACCATGATTAGGTGCACTAGTGTTAAAAATATACCTCTATACATTATTGGGAAGCTAATTCTATTTGTAATAAGTTAAAGAATGGAGTAAGTACTATACATTGAAAGTTAGAAGATAGCAGCATCTTAATTTAACACTTACTGAAATATTAATGAAAAATTATGGATTTGATCTACTGGATTGGAGAATGTCATATTTTAAGAGAGGTCAACGATATGGTCAACAATATCAAAAATTAAAATATGTATTTTAGAATATAAAAGTATCAGTATCTCAAAGAGGCAAATATAAGATGTTAGATGAAATTACTATACATGTACGATACAATTAAGCCTTTATGAGAATCATATAACCAAAGATATACTGAATATCTGCACTTCAAAGATATATAAGTAGATTCTAAAGAAAACATCGCTATATACTATTCAGGTGTGATTAATAAGTTAAGATGAGCCTGATTGGGTTGATTGGTGACTCTAGAAGGTTTCTTTGTTGGTACAGCATGTCACTGCTGAGATATTTTGTAATATCTGGTAGTCACAGTTCAGAGATTGTAGGACCTTCTGTCTTCTAATTCCTGGAGTTCTCCCTCAATTCTGTTGGTTCAGAACCTCTTGGTGAGAAACTTTCTTATGACTCTGAGAGTATAAACTGAGTGTAGGATCCAGCATGTTTATATCTGACAGCATGTTAGGGTGGGAAAATGCCATAAGAGAGCCACTAGCTCCTGAGTGCCAAGCAACAGGTTGAACTAAAGGAGTCAACTGGTTTCATATGCCATTGTGGGAAAAAAAATCTGTTTATCGGTAGAAAAATAAATCTGTTCGACCTTCATCACAAAATGGTTTCGTAATACATGATAAAGAACACTACCTAATAATTTACCTGTAAATATAACTGCTGGAGAATTAGGCAGCAAAATATTGTTTGAATTATACATTTTCTATAATCTATAGCCTCGGCCGTGATGTGGTGGTAATACATAACTGAATGCAGACGTTTACTTTTCACAGAAGGTTTTATTTAAGAGTTCTTAAACAAAACCTTCTGTGGAAAAGTAAACATCTGCATTCAGTAAACATTATCTTTCTGGAAGGACTAAAATTACAAGACTAAATGTGAAATATTCTGATACTAGGATTGCAACTTTGGAAATTATGGAAGAGAGCATCTTTAGGTTTTTGTTGTTCGTAGACTTTGCTGATGATCTAAAGAATAAATCAAATAATTAATATGTACAAAACTAGTTTGTTTATAAACTACTGTATTATACATAGGAATATTACGAATAAAGCAGATATGCAAGAACTGCAGCAATATTTGCCAGGACAACTGAATGTTGAAATACTGAAGAAACACCGTTGTCTCCACCGTGCAAAATCTTTACAAATCAGAGATATCTTCTAACAGTTATCCATGGAATGATGAGTAAACTGACTTCCAATCATTTTGAGCACTAAGGAATTACATTCAGTAAGTCCTGAGCATTATGCTGATTTCTTAGGGAAGGATATTCATAGCTACACTATTAAGCTTAGGCAGAAGAAACTGATAAAATAAAAAGTGCTTTTCTAAATTGAAGTATTATAGAATACCTACCAAGATTGTTTTTCAAGATATAGACCTAGAATGTTTCATCTTTGAGGAAGAAACATAAGTAATTGAGGCAATATACAGATGAAGTTTAGGGATGTCTAACTGCAGAGATGGGCTTGGAGATGGTAAAGGATAATTGGAGAGGGCAAAGTGTACTCAATAATTTTCCAGTATCCTTATGTTAGCTAATGCCCAAAGTCAAAGTTTTTGGCATGCTTAACATATACCAAAAAAACGTATACAACAAGACTGAATTTTGAGATTCCTGTTGTATGTTATTGCAAAATTGATCAATAGCACTGAAAAATCTATCAATGCTACATATTTTAGAATGTATACCACCACTGCTGATGGATCTAGGGAATTAAAAATAAAGGAAAAAGGGGTGATTTTCCCCATCTGGATGACTTTGTAGCACTAGCAATTCGCTTTGTAAAAGAAGCTTGAATTAAAAATTGAATGTGAAGTCTTTCTACAGTATCTATACATATATAGATTTATTAGGACAAAAGGAATTTTCAAACTTTATTGAAGAAAAGCTCATAAGGAAAATGACATATCCCCACCCCTTCTTTTGGCAAGTTTCTATGTCCACCCTAAAACTTCTGATCTCCAACTGAATGCAGACAAATTACACAGATTCAAAACTATCACCCTAGATCAGACAAATCTGTCACTTCATATCAAAATATAAAATACAATGAAAACTGGTTTCAAAATGAGCTTCTGAAGCAATGACAAAACTTATTACCACATTTTCCAGCTTATAAAATGCCTTGGCATAACAGACAAACCCTAGTTTAAGCTAAATATTTTGGAAAAAATAGTAACCTATTGATAGTTTTTATGGTGAAACTAAGAAAGGATCTTTTACTGGCTGCTGTATACAAACATAGTTACATAGTGTGACACAGGATGTCAAAAGGGGTTAGCTGTTTAATAGCACTAGGTCTTTGAAAACACACTCATGCTAGTCTTTTGATAAAATCTCTTATTGACATTGATCACATAATTTGTCATGATAAAATACTGCATTGCATGAGCAAGAAAATATGGTAATTACTCTTTATCTGATGACAAAACACCAGGATTCCAATAGGCTCTATGACAGGATAATAAGCCACACTGGGTTATATCAACACATTGTCACTGAATACCTACAGAAGCTCACAAATGAATAACAATCATCACATCAAGAAGCAGTGAAAATAGGAATGGGAAATTGTGAAAACTTACAAAATCATATTCAATGCACGTGAAGTCATGTGCTTTATCTTCCTCCTGAGAGCTAAAATAAACTGAAAGATGCATTAATATTACATGGGTGCAAAAGCTTTATCAGTATCAGATAAGTTTTAAAATGTCTTACAAATAAAGATTTTTTTAGAGCTTCCCTTCCTTGAGACAGCAGTGGGGATTATTTTGAGGTTTTAAATAGGAATAAAATTAGAGGGATGAATTTCTCTTGCATTTTTACAGCTTCAGTCTGAAATTTTATGGTGTGACATTGAACTTGCTTTAATTGAAGAAACAAACATGAATACATTCCTGTAGAGACTCAAACTATTTTATCTTTGAAAGAAAAAAAATATCGACCGTTAACTGTAATATATACATGATTTTAGAATCCAAACATGATCGAAATTGTAATGAATGGGAAAATCTGTCTTAAAAGGCTTACTTCAAACCTTCCCTCAATAACTTCAAAGAAAAAATGTAAAAGATTTAAAAGTAAAATATTAATGTAAAGTTCAATTTCAATAATTTAAGGTTTTGGTTAATTAAAAGGTAGCAAAAATGAATGATTAAAAATGACAGATGTACAATCCAGATCAAGATGTATCAAGACAAGCAAACAGCTCAAAAATTCACAACACTTAAAAATATATGTAAGAGAATATTATGATTGAAGCAGTGAAAGTATATGATAGTTTTTAAGAGCTATGAACAGTAAAGATTTGTTGAAAAATTCTATGATGGTCATCTACATATATCACTTGAAATTCACTTGAGGTTGAGCACAGTACACTGCAGCAAATCAAAACAAACCACTTCTGAAAATTTGGTACAAGCAATTTATGAACAATATAACTGGCAAGTAACAAAAGCTATTGGCAAAATTTCGAGCTATCTAATTCAAGTTAAACAATTAAGCAGCCACAGATTGTAAGTGCTAAGAAGAAAGAAATCAATAAAAATCATGTAGAAAAACAAAAAACAAAATGAAATAGGATTAACAATTTTATATTATCATTAACAATTTGTACTTCATAGCCATTTGATTATTTACAGAATATATTATGTCTCTTTACAGAAGTGGAAAAATACATTTAAAAATGACACTTTAGAGGAAGAGTAGAACATGAAAAAATATATTCCAACTAAAAACAGTATAGTAGATTTTTACATTCACCTAAAAATATATTATTGTGCTTAAAGCTTTGATATGCACTGGAATAAATGGCACATACCACATTTGTTCAATTTGGCTACAGTTAATCAGCAACTCAATGCAGACTAGAAAAGCAATGCACGAATGAGTAACTGTGATTGAAAATTGATTTTATACATGTATAAACTTGTTTCATACATATATAAAATCATGATATTCTTTTATTACTATTTATACATAAACAATAATGAATTCATTAGAACAGTTACTGGCCTTAAAAATAAATGAGGCAAACAGAGAAGTGAATATACTAAGGAATTTAATTGACATGATGTCAATAATGACACAAACCATGCTCACAAATATGTTAGACATCTCAGCGAGAACCGACAGAAGACAGGAGCCAAATCTTTATAGCAGGCTCGAATATTTTGAGTGTACAAATCTTTCCATACTCTAACAAACACAGCTCAACTGTAAAATTCATCAGAAAAAAGAAAGAATCAACAACTTTGCATAAACAATGATAATACTCAAATGGAAAATCACTACCGCAGAATTTTAAATACAGGATTTGAAAATTACTACGGTAAAAAGGAATGGAAGCACACTAGATATTGCTCAAAGAATCAACATTATTTTTTATTAAAAATAGCCTCAAAAATTTATATTGCTTCTTGTAACCAACTGAGGATGTCCAACTTTGTTCTTCCACTTTGACAAAAGAATGTTTTTAATGGCGGTCATAAGGTTCAGCTAAACAGACTTCTTCTTGTATAGTTTTCTTGTCCAAATAATATACAACGCACCCATAGAGTATGAAAGAAATAATAATTAACCACAGCAATCTTCTAGTCCTTCTTATCTCCTTGTGAGATTTTTCCTGTGATTCCTTCAATTCAGTCACCTGAATTAGAAAGAAAGTGAAAGTTGAGTTAGTATCCGAACATTAAAAAGTAAATTCTACATGATAAAATATTAATTCAATATCATGCTATTTCAATGGGAATTCAATGTAAATGGGATTTCACATAACATCAAAATACCATTCGGTAATTATATAATAACTACCTTATGTTTCTGTCAACTTTACTATGAAAATGAATAGCCATCCATATCTCAAAATGAGAAATGAAATATACTTACAATAGTAAGAATTTTGAGGCAGAAATGTTAGTAAAGTTTTAAGGGATCAGAGCAGGGGCAGACCGATAACTTGTTGCTGAGGAAACTTTAGGATAACTACTTAAACATCCATCTTACAGTAACAACAATAGTAAATAAGAGGTTTGAACAACTCTCCCATGCTGGTGACTGTTGGGCATCAATTCCTCAGAAGCGAGTAACACAAGCTAGATATCAGTTTTCTCAGAAACTCCTGATATACATTTGGAGACTATACCTCCATCACCAAGAGAGGTTAAATGCATAATGTGCATTTCTGAGAAAACTGGTAGCAATGGCTTGCATTAATCCTTTCTCTGTCACCTGAATTCAGCAAGTGGAGAGTTATTCAAACCTCTTATTCATTAACAGCCAAGTTCCAATTTATTTTCTTTTAAAAACATTAAGGCTTAAATTTTCTCAAATTAAATGTTAACATATCTTATCATAATGATAAGACTAAAGTTATTCAGCAAAACTTTGCTATTAGTATTATTTAGATTATATATATTTTGTTGTACTGTATATAAATTCCCGTTTTTGCAATATTATCAATAGGGTGGTTATCCCAATCTATTAGATCTGCCAGTAGCTTGGAGATGAAGATTTAGAAGGGCATATTAATTAAATAAAGTCAGATAGATTTTTATAAATTCATTTCTAGTGTCAGTGTGAGTACTTACACTTTTCAGTATAGTTGCAAGCTGCCGGTCAATATCAGAGCTAGGCATTGCTCCTCCAACACGAGCTGGAGAATCAGAGTTAACTGCTGCAGTACTAATATTACAGCGTAAGGGATGCTGCTCTACATTTCTTCCATTGGATTGCTGATTAAATAAATTTTGATCGTATGTTTAAGAAGAATGATTAAGTAGATTGATTTTTTGCATTGAAAATATAAGTTATACCTAATTACAAAAGAAGTTATTTATTATTAAATCGAAGTTATGCACCTACAAGTTTTGGGCACATTGAAAATTTCTATACTCTTACTCAAAAGTGAATTTTTTATTCAGCTTCCACACAATTCATAGTTTAAAGTGTGAGGTCACAACATTTAAATTTTTTAAACTACACTTACAATACAGGAAGTAGAGACAAAAACCACTAACTAAGAAAGGAGGGTCCACTAGGAATTTAAAAAGAATTTAATAGAGAAATTAGAGAATTCAAAGATAAAATGGCATTGATATCAACCTGGGTAAGGCAGATACTTCATGCTGCATTTTCATTTCTATCCAAATTATTTAATTCTTTCTCTTCCAACAAAGTTGGAATTCATTAAAATTACAGCAAAAATTTTTAAACTGCAGAAGACAAGGAAGTATTGTGTATCCACCAATTAAACCAATGATTGAGTTTGTGACAGAGAAACAATATTATGGAACAAATAATCCCTGAATGAATTGTTAAAAATAAAGCAATTCCTGCTGTTAAGAAAATAGTAACATCTTTCAGCAAGTGAAATAAACTTAAAACTATTAAAGATGATACAATTATACTCCTTCTATGAAATCTTACTACTATGATGATGGCTATTTAAAGTCATTTTAGAGCTAATGTAGTACTTAATCTCAAGTTCACTGCATCAAGATCGAATTTCACCTCAACATTATTCTATCAAATTATCAAGATAATATGGGTTTTATTTCTATTTTCAGCATTACTCTGCAAATACGATACTTTTTAATGCTACTTTCTCAATTTTTAACCAAGAATTATCAATTAGCTTCCAGCATTTCGTATTAATTTCAATGGAGAATTACTGCATCAATTTTGATAAACCTTCTCTAAGAAAGATGCTACTTATTTAACCAACAGAAGGACCAGGATTAATAACACATTTTTGATGTCATTAACCACAAGAGACTGTAGAAAAGAGCAAAAAGGCAAGAACAGAACTTTTTCATGAAGTTTTGGCAGATGAAAGGTTTTGAATGATATATTTATGCAAAACCTTCCTGTATTCACCAATCTCAACAGCATGAATAATTATAGAATCATGAAATAAAAATTTCAATGTTACAATAAAAATTCCTGGATTATCATAAAACTTGTAGTTAAAAAGTTAAATTTTACCTTCCACAATTCTGCTATTTCTTGAGTATCCATAGAGCTTGATTCAATAGGCAAACACATCACAAGAAATTTGTCTCTTGAGTAAGCAGGAATTTGGTAGCCATGTTGCAATATTATTGAGATTGTCACACTAGCACCTGCTGTCAAAATACCAGTGCTCGGACGAACACGAAATTTGTCAGGGGTGGTGGTTTTGACCTGAATTAAATAAGAAAAAGCTTTAAATATTATGCATGCCTGTGGAATATACCATAAAAGGATATGCATGAACAATATGTGCATGTATCAACTTTAACAAAACAGAGCAAGAGAAATAAATGTTATCACTTTGTAAATCAATATTTTCACATAGTGAAAAAGTCAAATATTTAACTTCCGAATAGGAGAAAATTAAGCCCAAATCAAAGAGAGGAGACATTTATACCTAGATATGCTATGATTAAAATTAGTTGTAGAACACGCCTGCAACAATTTAAAGATTAAAATGAATATTATTATCAGTAATGATTAAAGCAGCAAAGATGTAATGCAGTAAAAATGTGCTACAAATAATATATTTGCACTAAAGTGGATTAAATCTGAAAATCTAATTCTGAAAGAGCTGCCTCACTGGATATTGACCCTTTATATTTCTAAGCATGCCATGGATTTTAAGAACTATATAATGTTATTTCATAGCAATTAGATATGGTATTTCTAAATAAGAATTTTAGAACATATTTAGTCATTCATAATGACAAACTAATTAAATATAAGAATTATCATTTCATAGGCATGATAAGTAAACAAATGTAGTTCTGTGGATATTAGCTCTCTGATTTTCATGGCTTATTTTTTTAGATGATACTCAATCAGATATGAGATTAGACTACCAATTTTTATCAACAGCAAACCAAAACCAATTAACGAATAACCAAAGTAATTACTTTTCCCTATGATTACAATACCAAATATAGATAGCATTAGATTGAAAGAATTAGATTACACATATAATTACATAATGAGAATTTGATGATAAGCAACAATATTATCAAAAACAGCATGGAAAGATTGAGAAAAAAACTGGTCACAAACAGTAAACTTAGTTCTTATTTGTTGATAGAATAGCACCACACAACTTACCTTGAAAGATATACTTCCATCACTAATATTGGTAAGAGTAATATTTCCAGACAAAGTATTCCCATCGCTGACAAAATGAAGGAAGTCATTGGGACTAATACTGCCCAAAGTGGCTAGAAGAAAGAAAAAGTTAATTTTATAATTCAGTTGATGAATAAGCAGTTTTAAATACAAGCTTCAGAATGTAAATGATCTTACTTCCAGAGTATCCTGAATCTGACTTTGATTCAATCCTTGAGTCACCTCCAGGATCATGGGAGTTTTCAGCAAAAGTTACCTGTTCATTAAAAAGATCATGTGAGTACATTTCCTTTTCCATCTAACAAATTAACACAAACAGAATAGGTCAAACCTTCTTTCGAGCTTCTTCACCTCTACCAGGTTTTGCAGGAGCTATTTGTTCAGACTCGAAAACAAATTCATAGTCATCCTTCCCACCCCAACATTTCAATGCATTCTCAGCATCTACATACTCTTTTAGAGAAGATTTAGTCACAACCCTCAACCTTTCCACACCTTTAGCTGGCAGCATAGATTTAATAATTTTAAAAGCAGCTGAAATTCCAGAGAAAAATATAGAATACAGAAGTGATTTGAAAACAATTCCTCTCAAACACAATGAAGGAATATACACCTACCATTCATAACCCATGGCATTTCAAACACCAAAATGAAGTTAAGAAAATAGGGATAATTTGTCTTAAACATGCCAATAAGATATTTAATTAGTTCCATATCTAAATTAGACAGACCAGCATCAGCCATGTCAAAGAATAAGGTTATTTGGTCCCCTTTTGTGAGCCTGAAAGGAAAATGTTTTCAGAGAACTGTGTCCAGCATCTAGTAATTATAATGTCAAATAAGGCTCCAGGAAAAGAAATGGCATACCTTTCCAATCGCTCAAACCAATATATTACATATTTTCTCAACCCTTCAGGATCACCATGGCTTTTGGAATGTTTTTTCACTTTGAGGATCAAAAGAGGTTTGCCATCTTTATCTTTACCTCGAACAAAAAGAACTCCACCTTCCAAAAAACCTCGATTGATAGAGCTTTCAGTTATATCTGAAATTATTAAAATTAACATTCTTGTATTTCAGCAGGATTTAACAGATTAATAATTCCTTCACTAATATCAGACACGTTACATTCATCGAACGTAGGAAACACATAATCGTTGCAAAAGATTGCACACTGAAATTATTGCAAAGAATAGATTTAAGGAGAAATACAGAAAAAGTAGAGAATGGATAAAAATGAATACATAAGTACAACGCGATCTTGAATTTTTTAAAAAATCGCAGCATAAAATTAGACAAATATAGAACAGTAAAACAGAGATCTACATTACCCGTAATTGAAAGTGATCAGAAATTAGTGAAGGAGGGAAAAGAATCATACCATTGGCACCAACTTTATTTCTCCAATCGACTGCTTCCCATAACATATCTAAAGATTCTTTCATCTCACAGTCATTGTGCATAAGGAAACGCTTAAGCCAAGCATCCCCATTTTTTATTTTGGCCATATCATTTGGATGAACCCCTCCTAAAAGCACAACAATGAGTGAGGAAATGGAAATTTACAGGCTAATCATCGATTTCGTCGACACTGTATTACCTGATTCAGGAGTTTGCTGATCCAATTTTTGAAGAAATTTATTCCTTAATTCCTGTATTTGCTGCGGAGAAGGCTCCATGACTAATACTTCAGGTACTTACGACCACTTAAAAACAGTCAACTTTTCCTAGCTGCGAGGTAACTATGGGCAATTTATTTGAACAATGCGGTAACTGATGGCAGACATTCGAGAAACTGAATTCCACCAACTGTTTTCAATTATTTCACAAGTCTGGAGACTCAGTAGCAAATCTCCATGAGTAATAAATGATATCAACAAGCTTCGTAGGAAGACTTTGACACAATGATAAGCCTAACAGCAAGGCGTGCTGTAAGTACGGCATATAGAACAACGATGTTCATTTCTAAAACAAAAGAACTGAATCATAAACCACTTTCTTCACACACATAATTTTTTCACTCTACCGGAGGAGACAAAACAAGAGCATAAGAGAGACAGCTCGTAATTACTCGGCACTTCCGTAGACTATATTCTAGATTGCGCACAAGAGTAGTCATTTTTTTTTCAAAAAAATCTCCGGGTATCATTGGGTTAATTGTTAATAACCTGTAGCACATTTTATTTGATAACATTATCAAAAAGAAAAAGTACTATCGTTAGATCGGATCGAAATCAGTGACGTTATACTTTAAAATCATAATAGTTTTTGGTTCCATATAAAAACTCCCGGTAACCTTCAGCTGAATTTCTCATACTTGTTTTTAATTATTCCCGCGATTTCAAACCTCTTCAGAGAATTCAAGTTAATTAATTACGCGAATGATTCAGACGAAGTGTTTTGAATTACGTAAATCATACCAACCGTGAAATTTTTGCCAATTAGAATGTAATAAATCGTTACTTTACGAGTTATTAATAATTCTCTACTTGTAAGATAACCTTAAGAATGTCCTTATGTCCTACTTATAAGATAAATCATAATTATATTGATGTTCGAGGAACGCTACTATTCTTAAGCGGAATTAATTTCGTCTAAGTTTTTAGCTGATCAAGCGTTAGCGGTAGTAGAAATTTTATAGTGCTTCGACATCTATGGTCATTTCGTACCAATAAGCCTCCCACCGGGAATCGTACCTTGGATAGCTTTTACCACAGTTGAACTCGTTGCTCACTTGGCTATCTAAGAGCCTTTAGCATACTTTACGTCTTATATACTTTTTAAGGAGTGATCATTCAAAATAAAAGCTTTCCTTAATCAGCAAAATTAATTAATAATGTATTTAGATGAATGCATCATTCAATCGATGACAAAGGGATTAGAAAACTTTCTTCGAAAAAAATATCATCATCTGAAAAGAACTATAACCTCTTTGTGAAAACTTGACGCAGTAAAGGAATAATTCTTAGTAGTAGTAATTCTTAGTATGAGTAGTTCTTCATTAAAAGCAATCGTTGCATTTATACAAAGTGATAAAGTTTCTGATTCGGATTGATGCATAAACTTTCAACGGCCCAGTACTTTTTTGGAGTCGAACGTGCGGTATGAATCTTGATGTTAGTGAAATGGGTTGTAATTGAATTAGCCAAGCATCGGGGCAAGGCAGATAAAAATCCTATGGCACATATCTCGTGGATTTAGCGACGTGTTAAACAGAGACAATGACTGAGTTTTATCGCTTCTGATAAGTTACCGTAAGTCACAATAACTGACATGTAATTTACGACTTATTATCGGAAAGAAATATCGCTTATCAAAGAAATCACACTTTCCCAGTTCATTTAGTTGGAGGGTATATCGGAAAAAGAATTTTCGTTAGTTATGTGGGCTATTCTCTCGATTAACAATGTATATATTTGCATGTGGTAATGTAGACATGTAACGATTGAAGTAAAGTAGTGAATGAAGGTGGTCGTGATCTTCTTAATCACGGAGAGCGATGGCATGAAACTGCATATTATGGATGTTACCGCATACATGATTTTAAATATGAAATAATGCCGAATAAACATTAAAAATCAGCGTAGGAAACACACTTTCGGGGGAAAAAGTAATTTTGGAAAATTTTAAAGTGAAGAATTTTAGATAAAATTGAGGCAGTAGTGGGATTGAATCGGTTCGCGCTAATCTGTTTCTACAATTTTCCAAGTTTGCCGAACCAGTTCCGGAATCTGGTCGAGACGTAGAAGTAGTAGAGCGTTAAACTCACAATTAGTATTACAATCCGCTTGTTACGAAGAGAACAAAATTTTAAAGTGGAATAAGGGAAATGTAGCACTTAAGTCTGCAGTGCGTAATTGCATAAACCGTAGGGATAAGAACCTACTGCTACAAATTTTTGTTCCCTCCAAAGAGATGAGGTATATTTGAAGTCAGTGGACGCTTCATTAATTTGCTTATTTAATTCGAGATTCTGATTCTGAGGAAAATAAATTGTTTAGTGAAATATTTTTCAATAGAGTTATGGTTCGGCATGATGGACATAATCTCGTCTTCTTTTCTGAAACTATATACTTGGCAAGATTTTTTCTCAGCCTCGTTATTCTATTGGATCGGTTGATGGTTAGATGTGATGAATTGGATTTTTACGTTAATAGTTACGGCCGGATGCCCCTTCTGCTTCCACAATTTGCCCGATAAGACACTGAATGCATTTATGAATGTAGTCTCAGTAGTTACCCTAATTATCTTTCTATTTTTTTTATTAAATTATTCCACACCAACTTTCCATGGAACTCATCTTCAACAATGCATTCTCTTATCAATTTATAATCCATCCATTTCACCTTTATCTTATTGATAGGATTGGCTTACTTTTATCTCATTATTATTTTCTTCTTCCTTGATACCTTTGATACATGAAGTCTTATCTTTTCTCAAAAGCATGTATCTCAATTGAACTCATGTTCGAATTACGGAATTATCAAGGTATTTTTCCTCAAATAGACGAATCGGTGATAGCGAGTTTCGTTTGAGTTTCAATCATTCGACGCTCATTGTGTAATGGAATCATTCTAAACGAAAGTGAATTTCCTAAACCATAATGACCTGGTTAATTATCAAATATATTATCGGTTATTATTGTGAGCAATGATTGAGGATCAAATTATTCAATAAGAATCTCACCAAATATTTTTGTGTATGAAACTTTTCCTGGTCTGAATGGTCATTCTTTACTATTGATATGAAGGCTGTTCCTTCATTATTGGTATGGAGTTATCATAAGGTGGCAGAATTTATATTAATAACATTTTCGTTTGCATCCTTATCATTTTGACAAGTATTTCTTAAGTTCGTCTATTAGGGAATGCTCCTAGCAAGAACTGAAATTTTTAAACAAAACGTACGCTGAGATTAACTAAAAATTCATTTCTTCGGTCTGACAGATTTTGGTGCTACTGGGATGACGGAGCATGCAGCGGGGTCTTTTTTTAGCTGCAATGTTTTTTCAGGGCCCATTCGCGTTTGAGAGAAACCAAAAATGCTTAGTTTGCTGTTTTTAAAATGTTATGACTGATGATGTTTGAAAACAACCGTCTCCTTATGACGGCGACGAATTTTCGTCCTACATTCTTCACGAAGAAGTAAAACAAACATGTTTGTTTGCGCTAGAAGCAATTTTTAGCCAAAATACATTCCTTTGATGTTGTTTAGCAAAAACGGGAAAAAATGAAGGACATGGTATTCTTACAATACAACTCAAGCCTATTTCAATGCACTTACCTTTCGCTTACTTTGGTATGATTCTGTAAGGTTTGAACGGATGCCTTACTCTTACGTAGCACTGTTAATTTTCATTGGGAACATAGATACATACACAACAGTCACGCTATATCCTTTCTAAGTAAGCACGCTAAAGCATCGTTTATTCAATCGGGCGGATGCAGAAACCTGCAAAGAGTTGAGGTTTGAGGCGTATTAAGACGGTTTTCTTACATGATCAATTCACCGCAACAATACTCTTGGTTCCTTGATCATCCACCAGAAAGCAATAAGAAGGCCTTTTTCCGGGATAAACACAATAGAAGTATATTGAACGTAGAAATACTTTGCTATCAGTTTTTAGATTAAGCTCCTCGTTACCTCTTAAACAAATAGTTGGTACTTTAAGGTCATCAGGGGTGAGGGGACAATCCTTCTAATGCCTTCCTCTTTAGATCAGCCAATGTTCCTAATTCTCTCCCGTTCTTTCATTACATCAAACGTCAGGGAAAATCAACTTGCAGCTTAGGATTTTAGATTTGAATGTGTAAATAAATGAAGATGTCTTACAGTCCGTTAATATTTACATAAGATACATCTCAAAATATCATCATAAATTCCTACTTATTCTTCAATAGAAAGTATCATTCGATAAAAAATAAGGAATTATCCTATTAATTAACGATATCAAAGGAATTAGGAAGGAATCAAAACTGTCTTTAGCATTATCTCGCATTTTCTTACATTTATGTCGTAGGGAATGCCCAAGCATAAACGAAAACGGAGAACATCGACGTAACTGAGACTCAACTTTCCTGACAGATGTTCTAACCGTTGAACTACTTCACTGAGTTAATATCCTTCCGTTTTTTGGACTGTGAGAGGAAGATTCCAACAAAGAAAATGGCCGCCAATCACGTTGTTTTGCCACACTAAATATACATTTTAAACATTAGACTTTTAATATTCATTATCAATACGAGAAGAAATATTGCGCAACAGTATAGTGTGAATTTAGTGTGATTAATAATTTATTATAATTAAGGTAGCACTTAGCAAGGTTATTATTTTTTAGTCTATATTTTTCAGTCTATAACGTGAACGTGGCTCGCAGGAGATATAAACTTGGACATCCCACTTCCAAGCTATTGGATGAGTACATTTTCTGAGATTAGAGATGATAAAACTTATTCAATGCAAAAGAAATTAATGTAGCAGCCATAAACGTAACTAAATTATCTGAGCAATGGGGAGGTCAAGACGAGGATTAAAAAGTAATCCTTATCTCCGAACAGTTTGTCACTGTCTCCTCTTGCATTCATAAAATGAGAGGACGAGAATTTCTCAGAGATTCACCATAGTTAAAAGACCACTAGAAAATAATTGAACTATTCCCTTAGCCCTGCACTCAGTTGATTGAGTGACTGGTACTTATGTGTGTACTAGATATAGCTCCAGATTCATCAACTTGGCAAGGTCGTTCACGCTGAGACATGACGCGCTGCTTCTAAACATAGGAATTCCATAGCGCGTACGATATTTCTCGTGATTGCTTAAGTCATTATTTTTGATCGATGCGCCAACATGCACTCATCGTGCGTCATGATCAGCGCCCCATACGGAGAAAGTCTTCAGCTACAACCGTCAAAATTCTGTTACGCAGTGTCGCTAAGATAGCAAAATGGCAGGGTAAACACTTTCTCGACTCGAATAATGCAACGAAGAGGAAAATGAAAGTAAGAACTGCTGTGATAGATGGATTACGAGAGAGCGGGGGATTCCCCGTTGGTAATTATTAGTCAATATTTATTTACCTCCTTCGCATGAACGTGAAGAATTTCCGATCAGAAAATTCATGAGTTTTTCGATCAAATTAGATCCTCGGATGATTTTTTCTCTTATTTATCACTTTGAGAAACAGCTAATATTTAAGTTGCGTCATATTTCTGTTTTCATATTTGATGGAAAGGAGTTATAAGATATATTTCAACATTCTATAACGCGATATTCGCTGCTTGCCAAGATTTTCCCAATTAAAAAGAGAGTGAGGGCTTTAGAATAACAACGTAAATGATGTTATATTGACGATGAAATATCGAAACAGGTGAAGATTAAAATGATTCAAGACCCTCGTTCCTACTTTGGTTATTATTGCTCTATTTCCATTAGATATCAGGTAGCCTTTTTTGTCAAAATCCGCTAAAGAGTTAAACATTTTCATCTCCTACCTTCATTCAGAAACAGTTTTTGGATTCAAAGGAAGAGAGTGCCTGCCGCCATAATATCGTATAGAAAACTAAATGACGATTTGCAGTTATTATGTGTATCCTCAATGACCTCAACCTCAGCAGTAAAATTTAAGAAACCCCTTCCAAATAAGCCCTAAGGCGTCTTTAGGAGCAAAAATTAACGTAAGGTCCGGTATAACTTACAAAAAATTACGGTGTACGTATTTCTGAAATGGCATTTATCGTATATGCGGTAATGAACTATTTAACGAGTGCACTAATTTTCATTGCCAAGATCGACGCGCAGTTTGTAATTGGGTTGATAAAAATATTACTCGTCGTGACTGTAAAAGTTTTCAAAATATACTTTACATATGCACTTCACATGTTTATAACGAACTTCAGAGTGCGTTTGGAACATACTAAGTCGATCATATTTATTAATGCAATTGAGGCACTTAACAAGCTAAACGGAAATCCTTTAGATTTTGAATTTGCGAATTTTAGACTTAGGGATCCATCGTCAAACACAAACATGCTTATCCATGTTGGGATTCGAAACAAGGACTCCGATGTCGCTGTGGGGGTAAAAATAACATTGCCTTCCTTTCGCTCCTACTTCGACTGATTTGGGGATTCTCTTCTTTTAAATAAATACATTTCTGCACGACTCCTCATTTTGAATAACATTAATTAAATTTCCCATTTAGAGATTGACACTATTACAGTCATGCAAGGAAAGGTGCTCAGAATATCAATCCATTGACCGTGGCGATCTGTCCTTGACATTGGAAATCCAATGTACAGAAGTACGTACATAGTTTAAGAAATTTCCTCTTCTGTAGTACGTCCCACTCCGAAAAAAATACCTCGGTAAATATCGCTGAAAAGAAGACAACAGATGTGGGTCAAGTTAAATCAAACTCTGAAAAATCCTCGCGCGAAATGAAGATTTCGTAATCAATTACTAGGGGAAATCTAATTGGATTTAGTCCAGGTGTGAATACTTTTCATTTCTATTGGTCCTCATTAATTATCAACGTACGTCTTGAGCGCAACAAATCGCGTGAACTGTGGATGATTATACGCTTTTATTTTCTCTCAACGCCTTGGTTTTTGTTAAGCGGAACTTTCTATTGGAACACTTTCTCCTTCAGGAAATTTCCAGCGACGTTCGGCCGCAGACCGCATTGTCAATTGCATAGAAGAAACTCGTCATAGCACACAGGGAAAGTGATAGTAAATCAAGGAGATGATGAGAAAGAAAGAAAGGAAGATCGGAAAGACGTCTGGCAGATGAATCTATTCCACGACGCGTCGATTGGGATATCAATGAAGTAGAAATAGGATATCCATTTTCCCTTTTGCGGAAGCATTTTCACTTTCGTAGGGCTCATATCCAGAGATTAATGAGGAGAATTAAGAAAAGTATTCCAAGACATCAAGGTTCTGAAGTTGGCTGTCTTTAAGCCTGTTTTCTTTTCGCCTCTGGTGCCAACATGAGAAGTGAGTTTTTTAGTAGCACGTATGGACTAAGCATGCGTGCAAAACGTGGCTTCCGTCTTATTCACGCTGTAATACGATTTGAAAAGTTTCCAGATGTTTAACTACTTTCCTTCTTTGGAGAAATGTTTCCGTCAAGAATATCTTGTACTTGCTTAGCCACATAGGTTTAAAGTGTGACATTATTCTAGAGGAAAAGGTACGGTTTTAAATAAATAATATGACAATACTGCTGAGCTATAATATAAGAAATCGTTGCCATCTCATTACGCAAATATTTCATGATATTTTTTAACTGCTTTTGTCAGAATTAAAATAATTGGCAATAATCTCAATTCCGAAATCCTCTACGGAGGAGTTCCTCTAACTGAAGCTGTCTACGAAAGTACCTTACGGACCTCCAAAATATTTTGCTGCTACTTTCGCTTTGAGAATGTTTTACTTAGGGGATTATCAGATATATTGAATCATTTACAAAAAATTTAGGTTTAATAAAACTAACCTGTCTAACAAATCAATGTAAAGGCAACCGCCCTGGTGTCACCTTCATAAGTGGACTATTTCAAGTTCTTGCGTGGATAATTATCAGAAAACATTCTGCCTTCATTACGAGTAATAACTATGCAGCATTAACTGCTTGTGTAAGGTCACACGTTAGCTTAATTTCGGAATTTAGCCCCTTTTTTAAGAAAATTCCCTATTTTTATCCCTATCAAGTAGGAAAATTACATTATTCTGGGTTTATTCTCCGTAAACATATGGATATTTAAACTTTGATTCAACTTTTGATTTCAAATTCTGAATTTTACACAGCAAACCTCATAATGGAATACCAATTTAATTTAATATCCCCGTCAGAGAGGACTGTCAATTGAAAGATTAACAAAATCCCATCTGATTACATTTCCCAAAATACGTAGGATTACTATATTGGGAGAGTATTTCTGCGAATGTGTTACGTCGTGTTATGCAGTTGAGACGTCACCAACAAAACGGTGTGAAAGATTGGTTTTCTCCCTCATCTCTAGCAGCTTCTTTTTCTCTGGGCATGGCTAAAGACATTTACCGCATCCCACCGGAAAGAATTGCCGGAAAAAAGGTTTCGTCATCTCTGTGACCAATGATGCACATCAAGGAAGTGTCTGCAACGTGGGAAGGCAAGGTGCTGGAACATTCATACGAGCAAGACGGTTGTTCTACTTAATCCTCCAAGGACGAGCAATTATGAAAAAAACTACCTTCTTATTCCTACATATTTTCTTTGCGCATTCGATGTCTAGCTCGTGCCAAAGCAAACTGGGACAACTGCAATCGAAACTAAAATCTTATTCGCGGAATAAATAATGGTGCGGTCGGGGTTCATTGAACTAAAATCTGACTCTTATTGTAAGTTTAGTAACACAAATTACTTAGTAAATATTCAACAATATTTCTGAATTGACGATATTAAAAGTAATGAAAAATACTCAACATTCATTTTCCAGGTTTTCCTTTTATATCATATATGACGCTATGGCAAATTTTAAATAAATATTGCTTGTAAACTGGAAAAAAGTTTGCAGCATTTGATAAACGTCATAACACACCCAATTATTAACCCTGACAATTCACCTTTTCATTCATAATTGAAAGAGTGATAAATGATGATAATGGTAATTAGATAATCCTTAGTATTGGTCTTAGGAGCAATATATGGATACGCTGCAGTTAGAATGAATAAAGTTCATTAATTTGAAACGAACAACATAATTGCTTTAAAGTCTCATCAGAGGCAACATTTATTAGATATGAAATCATACGAAATTCAAGAATAACCGTATTTAGCGAATATTTGCTGTCTGTCGATTCATAAAATATTAAGAGCTTTGCTGCAGAGTACATTTTATAAGTCGTACAAACTTTTTTTGGCCTACTAAAGAGGAAACGTTCACGCATATCGAAAGCTAATTCCCGTTCCAAAAGTCTTAAAAGTGGTATGAGAGTAGAAACGCATCGTTGACAGGAACAACATTCGTGATTCAAGATGCATCATCTTCCAACTTGCGACGCGGAAGATAAAGTGTGAACAGAGGAAATCAAATGTATTAGAGATTCTCGTAAAATCGTTTCCGGATTTCTCAACAAATATCATGAATATTCCGATTGCTTCCTTGTTAAATAAGAGATACGTGCTCCCAATATCTACCAATATTATTATACAAGCTTACTCTATAATTTACGAAGGGGAAGGTTTCATGCTCTCAAAAGTTACCAAGGTGTTTCGCTATCGAATGATACGGTTACACTTACAAGAACAAGGGCGAGAGATTTAATCATCTCCATGATTTTAATCAGTTCAATGTCCGGGCAATATAATGTTACTCCAAGCTGGATTTCAATGGAAATAAAATTAATGTTTGTTAGAATTTTATATTTCCTCCGAAAAAAACTTTTTAATAACCGACTGGAAAATTAAATAAATTTGCTGTTCAACGATTATTACCGAAAATGGCATTTTGATTCGAAATTTATTATATAAAGTAAATGTGAACATCCTCACAAAATTACATGAAACAGGATTCGCTCCTAAATACGGCGGGGGAAAGTTCTCACGATCACCTAATTATTTTATCCCAACTTTCATATTTTTATTTGTCCTCAGCATTGTGACCTAATTCAAATTATAAAGTGATATTTGATGCAATTATAAAGTGATATTTGATGCAATTCATAGCCTTTTAGAGAAATAATTCAAAGAAAAGAGGAAAAAGTACCGTTATTAAAAGTTTATGCCTTCGAAAATTACATCGAAATAATAACAGAGTAATAACAAAGAAATTTATTTGCACAAAAATCCTTTCAATGAGCATTTCAAAGACATAATCATAGGTACGAAAGAATTATCAGCATATATTTAATAATGCTTCCTAGATTAGAGAAAAGTTTACATCTAACTCTGGAAACCTCAGACGTTTTGGGAAAAGTAGATTCAAAAGCATTAGAAAATACCTACATACTTACATACACATAATGGTATACCGCAATGACCTGCTTATAAATAATTCAGATGTACGAAAGGTAGATGGAAGTAGGCCAGGAAGATATTTGTTCTATATTCATCGCATATTTCATTAAATTTTTGTGAATTGATGCTATGGAAACATAAAATAAAAATCTTCTAAACCCATCCTAAATTACGATACTTCTAGCCGTAGCTTTTTAATTTCCATACATCTTCATGGGAACCTATGATAATGACCTTGAAAAAATTTGGAATACGGAAATGTAATATAAAAAAACGAATTCTCACCATTTTTTGAGGACTTCGGCTCGCACAAAACGCAAGCAAAAGCGAATAATCCTGGATTGATGAGGCCGCAGTTCAGCAACCGGCTAGTAGACATCCTCGCACCATATAGATTGTGGAGATTCGTGCTTCGGCAGGTGAAATCTGAACGTATTCGAGGTACGGGTCGTTTAATTCCATAGCGCCATCCCCGGGAGAAACTTTTACCAACGTTTCCGACTGGCTAACTTCCATCTTCCAAAATGGCAGCGGAAATAGTTAATTGGCGCTTCCGATTGAAGAGATCCGTTATTTATTTTATCTTGGATAAAAAAGTGGATATCCTAGAGTCAATATACACGTACGACAGCTATCGGTACATGACACTTCCTTTGACTTCATTGACGGAACTGTTAGCACTTTTGCTATTGCAATTCTTTTCAAATTACATGGTAACATATAATTCTTAATTATTACAACCTGATTAACTTTTGATACAATTACACTATAAGAAGTTATTGATATTACTGAAATTTGTTCTTAAGGAATGTATGAAGATTTTCGTATAAAAAGAATTTAATTGTAATCACGAAACGGTCAAGTTGAGGAAGTAATGAAGGAATACTCATATTTGAATTTATAATTTATGTTTGTATAATTTTTACGAATGAACGATTTAATAATTACATATATGTGACCACACAATTTGGAGTAAATGGAGTACTGAGAAACAAGTTCATTAACTGTGTGCACCCTGAAAGGAAACACCGTGACTTATATATATTCAGATATGCATTCGTTAAATTTCTTAATACATATTAATTTAATGCAAGCATCAGCCTTTATAACCTTAATGAAGCTTTATACCTTTATGTAGAGCAGAACATTAAAAAAGGTGTATGCAAATTGTTGCGAAAAATTTGAGGGAAACAGGGAACTCATTTCATTAAGATTTTTTCCTTGGAGATGCATTGTAAATAACACGTTTCGTGTATTTTCCGTAAAAGAATTTTCTTACATACTATTTGAATGATGAAAATTCTGTACAATGATGCAGTACTTCCTACTCTAGTGTTTGACTCAGAGACTCAAGGACCATTCATGCTAAAATTGAGAAGACAAAAGATATTAAATGGATGCATCGTGATAAATATATATTCTATATATTTATCACGAAGAAACCCGGAGTCTGAAATCTATTATAAAAAAATTGTTGGAATAAAAATGTCATGGCTCCCAAATATCTGATTCGCCCTCTTTCGCTCGCCAGCTCTTTTGGTGAAAGCGGTCCCGGGTTCGATATCCGGGGATTTATATGTGCGAAATGACCTCAGCAGTCTAAGCAATTTTTAATAATACTACCAATAAAAATGGCATATACTTTAAATTTCGTAACTCTGAATATTCAAATACTTTTAATTTCAATATATTTTAATACTGGGATAATATCAAAACTAATTGGTTTTATTAATTCCAGCAGACGTCTAACTTTCGGTGTCTTCACTGGTTTTACTAAATTTCGTCTTCTTTGCATCAAATTTGTCATCGAATAATTAATATGAAATAAACATTCCTATCGCCAATTAATTACACATTACGCAAGACGTTCACTTCCTCAGTGTTGAAGAATAGTCACCCTTCTGCCTCAATATTTCGTCCATCGACACCCGCACCTACTTATTTCATATCCCAGCCTTGTATGGATTCCCTTTCGCTAGGGAACCGAATTAATGGTCATAAAGAATTGAACCGACGGTGTTTGTAAAGGAGGCCGCGTAGGAGGCGATCGCCCAGGAATCCCCAACGTTTTTTCTGCCAAACGGTGATCTAAACGTTCTCTCCGAGGGTCTAGGTCACTACAAAGGCTGAATCCCGAATCAGTTGTGAAAGTAACGGACAAATTATTCGAAGCGTCTTCTGCTCCTCATGGACTCCTACCAAAAATCTCTTCAGCCGTCCGGTGGAAAGTGTACTGTCGTATAAATACCGATGGACATTCATTTTTCCCATCAGTGTTGTCCAAGGATCGGGAGGAGATAGTGCTACACTTTCAACACCATGAGGCTCTGGGTACACTGGATTTACGATTTCTTGGTTGAAACTGAGGAAGCTCATCTGTGAAAATCCGAGTCACTATTTTGCTTTTTTTTCTTTCCCAGGTTATACTCGGGGCGCTGGCCTTAGTTCTAAGTCTCTGTGACGCTACGTTCTTTTTCCTCAAAAAAGAGTAAGTACTTGCACTGGAAGGAATTCGGTGTCAGAAATTAGTTCTAAATGGCGCTTCACAAATTTCGGCCAGGGCATCTGGAGTTCATAGAAGTATTCTCTGTGATTCGCAAAGTAATGAAGAAATATTAATACATGCTATCGAGTACTGTTTCATTATAGCATGAGCGTAATTTTTTCGCGTGATATTTAACCAGTCAAAGATATGCTATATTTTTAAGAGATTAAATGAGAAAAAATAAGTTGAAGTTGCGAATACCATTTTACAATATTACAATGATATGTATTTTCTAAAAAGGCAATACCCTGTTTAAAAACATTACGATTTTTAACATCACTAAAATATGAAACTTGTAGTATAAAAACAGTACTTATGACGCTCATTTAATTTATACTGTGTAAATAGTACTGCGTATCCTGATATCTTAAGTTTAATTTAAAAACTTATATTTTCCATAGTAAGCTCAAAATACGTTCGTGTTACTTATCATAAATGCTACGTAGTATCATTTCTTTAAGCACTAGAGGGCCGCATTTACTCGTATGAAGACCGCGCTGGTCGCAGATACTAGAAATAATATTTTTCAGTACTAAAGAGTCATTGAAAGTAGTTATTGCATTTTTTGGGTATTTTAAACGAGAGCAGTGTTTCGCATTTGAGGTTGGATTGCGAATAAATCAATTACTTTTTCAATTAATTTATCAAGATTTTTTGATGAAAATGGGCCATTTTTTAGACACCTTTGCTATAGGGGTGATAACTTGCTAGAAGCATTTCATAGACGATTTTATTACGGAGATCTTAGAAATTGTTCATTCTTGCGGAGGCCCAAAAATTGTTTCTGCGATTATATTTTACTGAATGCCAGTAAATTCTCCTCGAAGAACTTGAATCAAGCATCGCAATAAATGAATGGGGGTTATAATGGACTTTTTCAAATTTTTCATATGAAATTTTGAGTTACTCTCTATGCAAGTATTGAAAATGTGAGAATCAATTTCTTATATTTGCGATGATAAATCAATCTCCCAACTAAGGAAAGTTACAGTTTAAGAATGGAAGAGGAGCTATCATAAGATAGGATATTCACAGTCATGAAGTTTTGTTTCTCAGCTTAAAGTTATGAACTAATGTTGGATAGTGGCAATATATTTTCTCCTGTCGTTATTGTACATCAAGATTTAGATATAACACATCAGTAAAATATGTTTTATAGTATTTCTAAGTTATTTGGGAAATTTTGAAACTCAAAGAGTGTGGTAATCCTTAAATTATGTCATACTGAAAAGTTGTCTAGCAGTCTATGACGACCATATTACATAGGGTATGCAGCTCCGTAGGATACTTTGTGATAGGTTTAGAAACTCTGTGACATCATATAAGGACTAAGTGCTTTCAAGGAAGTGCTGACAATGGACTTGCACTCTTAGTATGCCACATAGGCTATCATCATAGGAAAAGAAATTACACCGGCAAATGCCAAGAGTTACCGATATGATTTATGTCTTGGCTTTAGAATCACCTGTAATGGATTGCATCATAGAAATAACCATTAAATTACAAGATAATAGTGAAAGGAATGGCATTGTTGCATGTTTAAGAGAAAGGCTCTGATGAATCTTAAGCTATCATAAAATATCCATTACTTATTTCAGTAAATACTCAACCTATCATAAATAGTCCGTCATAATAAGAAAACTTCAGCTGGACGGATTTCGGAATATCTAGAAATTTCGTTCGTATGATATTGACGTTTGTCTAATGCACTATATATTTGTTCCTAATGTATTATTTCGAATGAAGCACTAAATAGCAGCATGAAGTGTATCGGCATTTTTTTACTATAATCTTCTAAAAGCAATCAAATAATTTGAATTCGGAAAATAAATCGATAATCATAATTTACTCAGCCCCATTTTCAGATTTTTTGCTTTTTTCCTTTTTGCACATCAGTTAATGCAGTGGAATGTATAAAATTTCTACTCATAGAATTATTTTATTAAATACTTTGTCTTGAGAGCCGAAATATCACAGCTCACCTTAATCGTAACATCTATCTAGAGGCGTGAAATGATGGAAGCATTTTGAAGGAACCTTTCTGAACTGGTTTGAATAATAAAGTTTTTAGAGGAGTAATAACATGAATGCGCTTAAAATACTGGTATGTAAAATTTGCATTTAAAATTTCAAATACAACTTAAAAATGTAGCATTTGAATTTTCATATACGACTGAATTTTAATTAAATGTTCATAGCTATTTTCTTGTGGGGCTTTTAAAAGTCCATTAAAAATATCTTAAATAAATAACAGCAAGCATTTCGAAAGGTTTATCTCACTTTTTTCTCAGCAAATATCATGCACCCCTGCTTCCTTGATATTTTTTGGATTTTCGATTAGTAAAAATCTCTCACCAAATACTCCAAAAATTCTCTTTTTCTAACGGGCAATTTATTATTATATATTACACCTATTACTTGAGGTATAACGAATTGACTTGACATCGACTGTATTACGACTTCACAATTAGTCGGATTGTAGGTTTCTGTTTTCTGTAGAGGTCGATAGCTGTCGAACGCCCATTACAAATTACTCATCCAACAACTTTTATACGCTCAATTCTCCTTCTAGGATAAAGCAGATCAAACCCGCACCAGAACACAAGGAAGCTCCTCATGGAATATGGAAAAAGAAAATGGTTTGGAAGGCGCGATGGGTTAAGGAGTGGAAGGAGGCTAAAGTATGGAAACCAGTGTGGAAGAAAGTTTGGGACCCAGTATGGATACACGAGTGGGTGACCCTGCCCAAGCCCCATCCCAAACCCAACGGACATGGAATGCCGATGAACGGGGACGCTGGAGGAGACTTCGGAAAACCAGATCCTGGATCGTTCCCGGGAGACCAAGGCTCAAGCTATCTACCCCCAGGACCCGGAGATTTCCAGGGACCATCTAGTATGTACGGTCCACCAGATTTCAACCAAGGAGGAGGACCTGGAAACGGCTATCACCCTCCTGATTTTAACCAAGGAGGACCTGGGAATGGGGGACCTGGAAACGGCTATCACCCTCCTGATTTTAACCAAGGAGGACCTGGGAATGGGGGACCTGGAAACGGCTATCATCCCCCCGATTTCAACCAAGGAGGTCCTGGAAACAGCTATCTCCCTCCAGATCTCAACAAGCCTCCACCGGGAAACACGTACCAGGCACCCGATTTCAACAGACCGCACCAGGGTACTCTGTACCTCGCCCCTGAATTTGGACAAGTGGGCCACGGAGGCCCACCTGGAAAGCCGGAAATACATCATTTCACCCCATCAGACACGTACTTCCCTCCCGGAAAGCCCCCAACCCCGCCCGGAAACGCCTATTTGCCTCCGGAAGCGAGGAAATCGACTCCCGCTCAGGCGACTCCTGACTTCCAACAAGCTGCACCCGGAGGTTCGTACTCTCCACCGGATAGCATCCATAGAAAGTCTGATTCGCCCAAAGAGGAAGAATTCCGTCCATCGCAAGTGATACCGGATAATATAGGACAAGAGGCGACGGCTAAATCATGAAGATCACGCGTTTATGCTGCGTGAGATGTTTTCGTTATATGTACAATACGGGGGATTCCAAGAAATGTTACCACTCACTCTACAACCACATTTTTCGTGTTTGGAAAGAGGTGGTCGCCATTAGGGCTATTTTGTAGATGCGCATTTGATTTCATTTAACAATTTCGACATTAATCCATTAACTCCCATCCTAAGTCAATATACACTACGTTCATAGTCATTTAAATTGAGTTTTTTTTTAAATTTTTTGGAGCCCTCTTTTCTACTATCATATCCTTAAGATGTTTTTGTAACCTTTTTATTTGTTTTCATGAATAAATTATTTATTGTTAATGTATTTTTCTGTAAAACATTTGCTGGTTAGGAA
This sequence comes from Pachydiplax longipennis, assembly GCA_036926295.1. NCBI lineage: Eukaryota > Metazoa > Arthropoda > Insecta > Odonata > Libellulidae > Pachydiplax > Pachydiplax longipennis. Next base: position 15,210,767 of record JAVFKF010000004.1, on the reverse strand, counting down.
TACGTCGGAGAGAGTATAAAATTTGGAAACTGTAAGTAGAAAAGAAGCCTATCGATGTTTCTCATGCCTTGTGAATTGAACAATTTGAAGAAAAATGGAGTTTACTATTATCTTAAAAGTAAAGTCCAGGTGGCAATCCCTGTGGATGACTTGTGGTCAGCGCATCGACTCCCACTCGGAAAGCCGTATTCGGCTAGTTGAGAGGGGTTCCTATTATTTTACTTTAGACACTTACAATAGACACCTAACTTTAATACCTTATATCTCTTACATCATTTCCGGGATTCACATAGTCTATTATTAGCTAAAATCAACTTATGAATCGATTCAGCTATGGCAAAGAAAATTAAGTTAGACTTACTTTGAAATTTTATTTTAAAAATACTCAGGATGCGAAGAATGAGCATCCTCAGTGTATATAGATATATAAAAATATATTATTTATCTTCTAAATGATCTGATCTCTACAAAAGAATGAAAAGTTAATCGTTGAGTATATAAATTAAAGATATCGAGACAATATCATGGTTTAATGGATATGAATTGTAGAATTTTTAAAAAATAGAAACTACTTACATTCAAATTAATTAAGCAGTAATCTCTTATTTAATATAATCTGTCTTTAATGTAATCTCTTTTATCTCTTATATTTATTATATAAAGCCATCGTAAGGATCAGACTAGGAGAAGATATGATTATATTCTTCTTAAATAGTTTTATATCAACACTTCCACCTGCCCAAGGATAAGAAGGGAAAGTTTCCCTGTTTGGTCATGCATACCGCACATGTGGGAATATAGGAAAGCATAGGAAAAAGTAAAAATTTATTCCGAATTGGAACGTTATTCGGAATATAGGTAATCAAATTCAGAGCAAATTTAAGATTTTAAACAGCTACAAAACTTTCAACCTAAAAAAACAAAATTATGGAAATTTATGCATTACATCGAACTGAAGATCAAAAGATATTCCACTACTCCTTTTTCGGCGTTCCGAATAACGTATTCCACGAGAATAAATAACACAGTTCCTACCCTCATCACGTCACATTTAGCTCCCAGCCAAAAATCGGACGTTCGCAGATTTCTCTCAATTTAAAATAAAAGCATACCTTCACGCCAGTTCTACGCTGACCCTAGAGGTAGAGATGATCTTGAAAAAAAAACCGCAGGCTTCCATCAACTAAATCATGAAAACGTAATTATGAGATGGGAGGGAATCCGGCAATTTTCTTTCTGGGAAAAGAAACCGTTCCAGTAGCCGATTCTACGTAACGCGGCTCCGATTGAATAGAAGACAATCGTCTGCCGCTTGGGATCCAAAACACGAAGGATTCATACGTGCTTTCTTTCACACATTCGTTCACCTTCGACCGCATGCCGTTCGCGCCGACCCAATGGATGTGCGAGGAAGAAAAATTGAAAGTAGAAAGCTCAAACGGGCACGGAATTAACGAGGGGAGAAGATTAATGCGGCCTCCATTCGCCCCATAGCCTTATAATCGCTTGATCGTGAGCGTGTTGCCGTCTGTACTAAGCTTATATCGGAGACATCTCGAAAAGGATTCTATCACATGCAACGTGCATTCGAGATTTTAACTAAGCACTACTTAAGATGGATTTGAAGCCACAGAATCAGCTTTAGGACTATTCAATACCCTTTTACAGACCAGGGTTGCTCAACAAATGATTCACCGAAAGAAATATACCGACCCGCCGATATCATTCGTTTTTGTAAGTGAACTACGACACTTAAACGCACATTTACAACTTTGGATGCAAATGGTGAAATTTATTTGTAAACCATTTAGCTCGGAGGCATGTGGAAAACTTACTAGACAGGTGAAAAACTAGGCAGGTGAAAACCTTACTAGACAAGGTGAGGAGTGAGGCAGTTTTCCCTTTCTTTTCTCACCGAGAGGAACTCACAAACATACTTCGGTGAAACGGTTCTTTAAGTTCTAAGTTAAGTAACTGTTCTAAGTTAAGCACAATTATCACATGAGTATGCTTTTAATAAAGGGAGACCGAAAGGAATGCCATTCATCGGTATCATTCACAGCCTCAGCAGCATTTATATCACTACATCTATGAATAAGATTGAGACAAAATTTAGCGAATGATTCGTTTTCCTCTATCTCAATACAAATGGCGAAGGAAAATATCTTATATATCTTATCACTTTATAGTCGCGGGAACATGTGACTTTACCCAAATTATAACTTATAATTCTAAAGAAATACTTGCTTCGCAAGACTTTTTATAGTGTAAACGAATTTTTTGATGTTAATGATATGTAAGTTAGGTTAAGCGATCTCGTTTATTTAAATTATAATGTAAAATGTCATCATTACTATTATAATTACAATTTTTCTTGTTCCGACCAAAAAGTTAAGGAATAAATACATTATCAATATCTTATGGAATTGATAGCTTGACAATCTTTTTGCTTGTTACGTTTTAATAATGTACTTGGATATTACTTCACATTATAAAATATCTGTGTAAAAATAGTTAGTGTAAACTTATACGAAGGAAAGATTGTTTAATTTCAGGTTTAATGCATGTTGGCTGAGAACATTTTCCATGCACCATGCAAGTTACTTCATCTCTCAAATAAAGATCTAAGTTATTGGATAGTTCCTTCAAATTCAGCTTTTCCTAGATATTCTATGTCTTATTTTCTGCGTATTTTCTAAGGAGAAAAATGTGTTACTTCGGGGTAATACTTTTTATCTAAGAGATACTCGATTATGATCATGCCACTTTTCTACTTCGTATTCAGGAAGTGCTGGGAATTATTGATAGTTATGAAAAAGAATTTGAAGTTCTCATCCATTCTGAAATCGTAATTTTTATTCCAGCGAGTTGATGGGCGTTCACTTGCTCCATTTGAAAACTTCGCGCTCGAAATATCATAAAATTACAAAGAGGTCTGGAAAAGAAAATGTAGAATTCCATAGTCGATTAAAAAACACATCTTAACTGTAACGCATAGAAATCTGGTCGAGAAATCATTGATGACTCGATTGTATCGCATTTGTGGTAGTCTCAAGAGACATTAGAGGAAAGCATTACGCAGCTAATGCTTCACCACAAACTGTATCGCAAAGAGAAATTTCTGCCTCATTAGTATGACAAAATGATCGATCAGACTTTCCTTATTCCGCAAATTTCTACCCTCGAGGCTAATAACGCTCAAAAATCGATTAATTCCTGGAAGAGGCTTTTTGCATACCCAATGCTTATGGAACGTGCTTAGATTAATGAAGGAAAACGGAAAATCTTGCGAGATTGATGTCGATTATGATTCCAAGAATCTAAGATATCCAATCAAAATAGAGTAAATAATTACTATGAGATACGGGCAAAAGGTTGATGTGTTACGAAAAGAATACCTTAGAAAATAAAATAAACTTTCATTTAATGTAACGAGCAACATACAGTTCATGTGGATCGTTTCGAGAACCGTGGGAAGACTCATTTATTAGACAAATGATGTATGATATAGTAGGGAAATTTGAAGTTGAAGGTGCAAAAACCTAAGGTAGTTTCATGCTTACATATAAATTAATCGCGTTTTTTCCTTTCTATTGCTTCAAGTTCCTTATCTGCTTTAAGAGATTAGTGGTAGTAGTATACGAGATAGTTAAAGGAAAAGAGCTTTGTAAGTTTCACAAAAGTGTATTTATTTCGACCGGTTTTGGCCATCACCTGCCATTATCAAGAATAATAAATTACTTTGATAATGGCTTAAACCGGTCGGAATAAATAACTCCTTGTGGGACTGTAATTACTCTTGTGGAATTCACAGTTTTCTTCCTTTAACCATCTCTGTCGTGGCGAACTACAAAGTAAAGCCTACTCACGTTAATAATATAGAAGTACAACACTGTTGTTCATTGACATTTTCAACACGTTTTTTGTTAACATAGCCATAAATAAGATTCCCTCTCTCGAGATTAAAAAAAATAAAGCGTGGTCATGCAAGTAAGAATTATAAATGATAATGTTTTAATTAGTAATGAATTTCGAAGAAAATTGAAGTTGGATTTTTTGCATAATTTGCTATACTTTGACCTATCGAGCTAATTTCTGTTGTGAGGAGATAAGAAAATGATGTGCATGCTCATAAGAAAAATTTATTCCAGCGTGATTATGCGAAGTTTCCAAGTCTGGGCTCAAAATTGTAATATCAGCATATTTTGGCTCACCTTATTTTCGATTGCATCCCACTCTGTGAATTTTTGAGGGTGTAGCACAGTTAATTTGCACATTGGGGCATTTTATAGACATTTTGGCACAAATATGCCTCTACGGAGAATTCATAAAAAATCGTTGAAAATACTCTTCCGAAATCATCATCTTGAATTCTGCATATTTGCATATCCTATGTTTGATACTTGCTTCCATTTTCTCCTGCACTGAATCTCTTCTTTGATTTCAGAGGATAGGAGCAAGATATATTTGCTAGGACGATTTAGAAAGGAAGAGAATGTTACTGAAATGCCGAAAGAACTTATCTTGGAAGCTCTTAGTGAGAGAAGAGAGATTCATAGACTAACATGTAAGTATCGGAGATACACTGATGGGCCACCTTCGAAAGATCTGCAGGGAAGGTTAATGCCTACCTGTTTTATAGTAAAAATTCATCACAATTTCAAAGCCAAAACGAAGGGTCACAGAAAAGATGAGGATAATTTTTCTTTTATAATCAAAACAGCTGCTGTTAGGAATGGACTATCCAGGGAAATTTGCAGTCCCTTCCTGCGAAATAAATCTGGGTTTAAGAGAAATTTACATCATGGTGACCTTGAAAGTCATCCAAGACATCAATTATTAATATTTCCCACATGAGAAGTACGTGGCTATAACACACACTCCACGACATATGGACTTCAAAAGCAATATGGCTCTCTCCCCATTAACGGACACCTTCCTGTTTGAGTCTTATTCCGTGCATTTTTTCCAGCTGCATCTCACCAACGGCCAACTGCTTTCACGAGACGATTTCGTGCTTCATACATCCTCCGCCATTCCATTGCCAGGGCACGTACGACTTTGCATCCTCTCCCTTCTTAACCCGTGCTCACTTCGGTAACCCTTTCAGGGACTGCCAAATATTCCGAGGATGGCATACTTCTCCATTCATCCTTTGTGCTCATTTTGATATGCTAAATAATTTTTCGATGACCACTTATCCGTGGCGCTTCTGAGGCATTCAGGGAATAGCAACGCGAAAATTTGAATGAAATGTTTTTCGTACCATAAAATATATTTATTGGCAATCTCCTAGAATAATATGCCGTTTACTACGGCGTTTTTTGTAAGAAGAAGTCTCATAGTTAGATTTAAAAAATATTAAGATTAAGTAGCACTTCCGAATCAATGCCGACGAAGTTCTTAAATTCATATTCTTTGTTATAATAAGTATACCTGTATAAGCGATTAATCTCAACAACAAAAAACACCAGCCCTTTGGGATTTTTCATTAATTGATTTCCTTCACTATAGTCGGTATCAGGTTTGGACTGTCTGAAAATCAGAATATATTATCATCGAAAAAATATTTCAAAACTTTGATGCAGCAAAAATATATATAATCTCACTTTCTTAGTCTCTTTATTTTGATTTGCAGCTATCCTTTCCATTTGCGTCTTCGATTTAATTTAAATATAGGAATAAAGCAGGTTATTAGTTGTTATAAAAGTCTTAATAATTTCTTGAAAGGATTTATGATACTAAAATTTCGGTATAAACAGATGGAATACTGCATCATAAAATTATTTCCTTCGGTACTTTTGGCTTCTTTTACTTAAAATCATTGAGTTCCGCACCCGTAAATTAAAACCCTCGTCTTAAATCTGGGCTACTTACATAAATTGGCGAACAATCGTCTAGGCAAAATTGTTCTTAATTTAAATACAATGGTGGAATTCGATTAAAATTATACAAGAGAGTATTATGGAATAACTCGAAGGAGAAGGTTAAACATTTTGTGGGCGTATTGTAAATAGTTTATCGTAATCCCATGGAATTATTGTCAGGGCGAATCAAGTATATTCCTGTTCGGGGGCCTCGCTCTACAATGAAGTTTAGCATTCTCCCTTGACATATTTTCTTTTAGAAGTTCCACAGATCTGCCAAAACTTAATTTCCGAAAATAATGATGTGACAAAGGCACGGTAAAGATCGGTGGCGAATCGAAAGGCCGAAGTGAACATAACTATCATATCGACAAATTCAGCTGCATAATGCATACACATATTTGAATCTTCCGGCATAGAAGTTCCATTTTAGTAAATGAATTTCACAGACGGACACAGGCAGTTACTTTCTATTTGTTCTCAATCGACATGATGTGTCAGGTAGAGAAAATGAATGTGTATTTAAAGGAAAAAAACCTCAATGAGTACTTCTAGAGGACTAAGCTTTCACACTTCTAGCTCAAGACAATGTTTTCCTATGGTGAGACGCGTGTCTTCTGTGTAACTTTTAAGGTGAGAGTCGAGAAGGTTTATTTCAATTCAATTTATGGAAAGCTTCATTCCAGTAATTTTCTTGAATTAATTTAATTTTATAACTACCAGGAGGTTTGAGTCGCAATGTCCTATTGTGTTCCAATTCCAAAGTAAACGATTCGTCACTTTTGCATGCAATAAATATTAAAGTAATTCAGTAACAAAAACAAACGCTTCGCACCTTTGGTGGAACTTCCCTTGAAGATGTCGTATAAGGGAGACCTGAGACCATTAGAGGTTGAAAACCGTTGTTTACGGGGATGATTGAGTTACAGTTACGCCAATGGTGGACTAGCTTTCAAATTCAGGGTACTGCATCGAACGGGAAGAATCCAGTTTGCCAACGAACTAAGGGTAGGGACCATACCAGTTGACCTGATAGCATAGCCGGTCCGAGATACGGGTGAGCCGGCCGGTAACTTGGTACTGTTTGGAGGGGCGCATGATTTTGGGTGTCAGTGTTTGGTGAGGCGTGGTAACTTTGGTCGGTAGTTATTTCTTGGAAAAAGCAATCCTTTAGCCCCCTTAACAATTTGAGGAGGTTATTTACTGTATATAATAAACCTTCGCTAAGATATACGGGTCAGAGAGTACTCTGATAAATGTTTCTTCACTTAAACATTTGCATTAATTTTGAATAGAGAACTTATAAATTAATCGATCGCATGAGACAATAATTTCCGATTGTTACGGTATATGTGTTTCCCATAAGGGAATTTTAAAATTTTAATAATATAATGGTAATAATGTGAGAATTGATAATGATATTGCCATAAAAATTATTTATAAAATGAATTCTATAAATACCAGAAACATCCTCTCGTAAAAATGAGTAATTCGTGAAATAGTGGAAGTCAGGATGCATCTATTTGGAAGTAGCGTCCGTATAACACCCAGTAGGGAGCGCCAATACTCCTCGAGACTGCCCAGCCCAATACTCTTTGCTGAGACGGGTTGAGTTACTCTCTGCGAATACCCTCACTTTCATTATCTGCAGCAATTAAAACAAGAGGTGAGGTCCTTCCTCGTTCTCAAAATTAAAGATGATGAGAGAAGATTTCTGAGGATGTTACCTGGATGACGAAACCACGGGAAAAAGCAAACTTGTTTATCCCACTGGGAGGAGGCTGTTGGTGAAATTTCTGTCTTTTGGAACGCGTTCCTGAGTGGGGAATCCCGTAAAAACTTTCTCGCGATTCATTGTGTCAGTAAATTATATAAAAACCCTTCCTGTCCACATGATTCGGCTACTATGCTATCCTTCCTTGACGAGTTAAAATTTCGCAATGCTGGTAATGAGAATGAGGTAAGCTTTCGGATACCAAGTCGAAAATTCCGTGATCATGTTTTTTCTTATGATAAGCATTTTAAACTGGAGAGTGGATCCGCAGTCCTATAACGACATTTCAGCCGTCGTATCGATTCAGAGCTGAAAAATATACTCTTCATATGGAAGAACTTTTTACATATTATTATTTTTATAATTACAACTCAGTGTAATATGCTTACTGGTAAATAGTAAAATTGAAAAGGCCGCCATGTACCTCGTAGAGAGTTGCATAACATAATTTACAAAACTATACATAAAAATTTATCATGCATAGATTTAAAAAACATAATTAATTAAGATAATTGTCCAATCAAACTTTTAAATTATTAAAAGAAAAACAAAGGGTATCAAAAGGAAGGCCTCATGAAAATGACTTACATATTTGACCTCTTTAAAGTCTTAAACCGTGACTCCATCAACGGAAAGCAAGAGTTACCTACCCCTACGCCACTAATGGCAACAATAGCTTAATTTTTTTACTTTTATTTCATCTCACCTTTTTAGGGGCTTTAATGGAGTTTCGCCAAAAAAGAGAGAATGTGGCTCTTGCATTTAACATTAATCAACCTCGCTCTACTTACTAAATTGCTCTGAATTCGCAATTAGAAAATATCTCTGTCACACCAACTGACATTAACCCACTCCAATCTGCATTCGTTCATCCACGCCTATTTCTCCACCAAATGTCGTAAAAAAAGCTATCATGAACTAGTTCTTGAAAAAATAAATTAAAAAAAGGATGAATATCAGAGTGAATTATATACTATATAAAAATTTAGGGTGGTTCAGATTCGAAAATCAGGATGAAGACCATTATTATCATATCGTTACGTCTTTGAAGGATATTTAATGAAATTAAATTGGCTTTAAACTTTGCGGATTTTACAATCATTATTGATTTATCGCACTTTTTAACTCGGAACCAAAATAACTGAACACATACTGAAAGTTTGCAATTCATAGGTACAGTTTAAACGGGAAGAATCTCGATTAAAAAAGTCATTGTCGTTTTGGAACATGAGTAATAATTTTTTCAATAAATAATTCAAATGCCACACAAAATTTTAAAAGCACTATTGGATGTATATGGGTACATCTGGTTTTTTATGGGTTGATCGATCGAATTATCGTTTTAAAGTGTTGCCAAAATTCAAGTAAATTTAAGGCCGTATTGACCCTGCGCAACAGACGAAGTGTTTTCTTTAAACGCGAATCTCTATTGGAAAAAATGTAGGAAAAATAGTCGTAACGGAGGAAAAATAGTAGGTAAGAAAATTTTTCATAGACGCGCATTGGAATAAAATATTACCCTAACAAAGTACACAAAAAGACATACCGTTTATTGTGATTTCACGAGAAAAATGGATGAAAAAATGAATGGTTTAAATTATTGTAATAACAAAAATTTACTTTTATCACCCATAAACTAAGAATCCACCATTCTCCTTTAGTAACCTTGCTCTTGACCGCATGAGAATCAGCTACAAAATAAAACGCGGCGAAACACGGTTCGAAAAAACGTAAGGAAATGAGCGCATCTGGCGTCAAGTGGGATGGCCAAGCAGCAGACTTTAATCTCGGTTGACAAGGAAGGGGACAAAAGTCGGATCGGGAGGAGTTTGCGTCGAGGCGTACGTGAGAGAAATACGATGACGGCAGATTCACTCCGAGAGGGCTTTCACTGTCACCGCCAACCAACGGGACCAGTTGCTCTCCCTCACTTTAATAATCAACGACCTTCCTCTCTTTGCTTACTTCTTGGTCGCATGGCAACGAAACAGCGTGCAACGGACACACAAGAGAGTTATGTTAGGCATTCATTTAAACGACGCTCACTAGATAAACACACGCTAGACCTCCATTCACTAGACCGACTCGCCATTTCGACTCCATCCTCTTTTGATGGAGTTTCAAATCTTCCATATTGCGTATTTTATATAATTCAGAAATCAACGCAAACATCGATCATTAAAAAGGCCCAATTTCATGGATGAAAATTAAAAATATCTGATCTTGAAATGTCATAAATTAGAAGAACTTAGAATACAAGTATCTGACCCAAAAACAGGGGAAAGAAAAATTAGAAATTTTAAATGAATGGTTAGTCTATCTAAAATCAAACTTTTTTCCATTATCTCTCTCTATTGAAAAGGAAGACGAGTTGAACGAAAGCCAATCCACGAGATTGAAGATGAATTGAGATGCATGGATAGCTGGAGTCTGTGATAAATTTTAGGATTTCGATCAATTGAGATGCTGCATTGTTCTTGCAACCGAAAATCCTTTATGATTTGAGAAATCAGAAATTTCGCTCCAAAGCAATGCACTAGAATTATCATAGAGTTCATCATTTATCTGATTTTGCTGTTTTCCGACCAAAAAAGGAGAGTTAGAGCTGTGCGTTGCTGCTTCTCTCAAGAGATAATGGACAAAGAATCATCCTCCGCGATTATTATTCTCTTTATGAAAGGTTTCACAGACGTTCTTCATTCCCAAGATAAATCTAAAATGAACTTTCACTCTTTCACAAGGAAAAAAGTACTCATAACAAATCCCTTGCTGAGTTTCAGGCGTGGAATATACGATATCATCAACATTTTCGCCTTCTCTCAACCAGATAGCTGCAATAAGAAAATCTTCAGTCTGCAACAATACTTATAATTTTGGTATATATTCTGGTATAGTCATTTTAGCAGTTTACTCAAAAAATGTTGTATCGTATGTATCGTAAATTATTTAGCAATTTTAAGTTTTTCCTTACGCTAATTCCTGTAATTGTTTGTTTCTTGTCTAATGACATATCATCTTGAAGTCGTACGAATGTTTCTTAGTCAAAGAAGTTTCTATAAATTCGCATGCTGTGTCGTTGGGTATAACAATAATATATGGAAAATATTCATCAATTAATTCAAGAAGAAATAATAGCTATATTCTAGTCAACAGAGAATAGATTTCAATCAAGTTGGCGAATTATCGGGACATCTCATTTTAAGACAGAGATATTCCCAAAAATATAGACACATTCTGTCAGTGGTATCCAAAGGTAGAAAGAATATTTAAATATTTATGAAACAAATACATATGAAAGGATTCGTAGACAATAGAACACATTGAGAAATGTGATTTCTGCCAACCTGTCTGAGTGGTGATAAACAAAGAAGAAAGAGAAGGGATTATCTTACGAAAATTTTTAGATGGAAGAATTTCATCGAAATAGTATCGAACGGCGAGATGGCTAGAAAGATATATTGGAACTCGATCTGAAATGATGCGAGATAACATCTGTAATTGAGATGAAGGCTAAAGATTTTTCATCTCCGGAGATGGTTTAAAGCAGATGTGGAGGTCAGAATAAAATAATAATAATATGGAAACGACTTTTTTCGGGCGAGATTGAGACTAGTTAGTCCTCTTGCATCGGAACCTACGTTACATAAAATTTTGAAGGAAAGAGATAGCTTGAAAATACATGCACAGAAGAAAACTATAATACCTTTTCAGTTTTAAAACCGTGATTAGGAAAAAATACGCCACAGCAGGAATACATCCGCAAGAAGGGGAGTATGATAAAAATGGGAATCCTACTGATACTTTTTTAACTAAATTTTAAAGGAAAGACATGATAAGACATCTAAAAGTAAAAAAAAACAGGTACACTTGGAATACATAGTTAATACACATAGAGATACGTTTGCATAAAAAATAAACAGAAGAGAACATTATGAAGTACAAAAGTATAGCTTACAAGATGAGTTAGTATGAGAAATAAGAATAAAAATATAAAATTAATTAATAGGAAATTAAAGGATTCACTTATAGTTTACAGCTTTGCCAATGTGCAATTGATTCATTAAATTGATCCATGTTTTAAAACTATAAATGTAAAGACCTCCAAGCTATTCGGATATATGATATTATATCAATGTAAACACTTTCACTTATCAAAATAAAGGTTCGTCAATGACTACATCGAAAATAATTGCAATATATATCTTGAACAATACGGCGTAGTGGGAGAGGGAGGTGGGATTTTCCGAAGAATGGCGAAGGGAGGACTTGACCGTTGGAGGAAATGTAGGTCAGTGGTGAAGATCGTCAGCGCATCTACGGCGTGAGGAAACTGTAAGGGGTAGTGACCCCGCAAGGCCAAGGACCCCTTGAGCACAAAGTGGGAAGGAAGCGCCGCTCCATATGAAAATATAAATAAAAGCAGCAAAAACAGGTTCTTGCAGAGGCTACCGGGCACCGTTCTTCCTATTCCCTAGGGAAGGTTACACTTTTCCCTCCCATGTATCCAGATTCCCAGAGGGGGCGATATCAATTTTTTCCGGCGGGAAAAGCGGGAGAAAGTGAGGGGAAATTGACGATGATCGCAGGCGTAGGTGGCAGGGAAGTCAGTGGGCGGCGGAGAGGGAAAGGAAGGTTGCATGAAGGCGGATTTTCACCATTAGCATCGCTTCCGTTGGATGGAAGAATAAAACTTGGAGATCGCCGCATGTTCCACCTCGACGGATTTCGCGATTCTTAGGACCTATGAGACCCACGCCCCTCCACGGGTGAAATCGTGCGAAACCATGCAGAAAAACGGAAAGACACGGAAAAATGTAAGAGTTACCAAAGGTAGAATGGTTGAACGCGAATCCTAATCGAGTTTTTTTATCATTTAAAACTCTTTACCACAGACGATATGACATAAACAACATGACCATCCAGTATGAGGGTTTATTTTGATAGTAATATCGTTGGGCTAAAATTCGCCCGAGGAAGATGTAATTATTATTATCACTCTTAGGTGTCCGGACGTGCAGGTTTTCCGGAAGAGGTGATAAATCTCATACAAATTACACAGGCGATATTTATAGCCATCGGCGTGGTAGTCTTAACGGGGTCATAGAGACTGCCCCAAAACCCGCAGTGAAGTTGGGGAGAGGGTTGTTTTTGTATTTCGGGTGTGTTTAATTACTCCCGAACAGTCCACTGAGAAAGTAGGTGTCCGTATTAAAGTGAACTCTCTCATTTTAATGTTTTTCGCAAGCGATTCATAAATCGATCATAAACATAAAGAATGCGGAATAAAAGATGTTTTTATTTACATTAATTAGCACTCGAAATTTCGATCTTAAGATTAGGAATTCATCATCGTTTTCAGGCGTTATTTCCTGGGAGTTTAGAAACAGGTATTTTCAATTAGAAAAATGGCATAGTCAATGAATTTTTTATTCATGGCTAGCCTCAAGGCCGAGCTTAATCACATCGGCCATCTTCTCTTGTAATGCAGTTTTAAAAAATTGTACACGGAAATATATGGAGGTTAGAGCAGAATTATTTTAGTTTAAATCACGAATAAATACAATTATTTCGGAGTAATATGCACAAAAAATCAAAGGCGAGAAAATTGGAATTATAATGCCCTGATATGTAATCATTAGTTACGCCTGTTCTGTCCCGAAAAAAAAATATATCTTGAAATTTCCCACCCTGAAGAGGTTCCGGATGTAACCGGACTATAATTTTCCTGTTAGTTAAAGCAAATCCCGAGATCACTTTCTCTTTAATGTATCTTGAAAGAGCGAACTTCCGGTCACAGGAGTAACTCCGACGCAAAAAATTTTAATTCCTGCTTCTACTACTATTCGAGGTAATTATATTATAATTTAAATATTTAAAAGTTTATGATTCATATCTAGTTGTGTTATTCACCATTTATCGTCAGCAAGGCAACCCGTCTCATCAGACTTTTCAGATTATCATCAAATATAAACGAGTTTAAGCTACATTTTTCCGCAGAAAATTCTCAACTACTCCATTGGTCATCTTATTATAACATAATATGCCTTCTGAGGCACCAACACTTTCTTCTGTGAAAATTAATCTAGCAGTGTAGGAAACAAACAAAGAACCTTTACCTACATCAAAGAAAGCGGGTATTCATCAAATGAAACATTGAGAATAACACCTCCCCGGTTGTGTACCTTTGCCCTATATTACACACAGCCACCCAAAACGAAAGTCACCTACCCCCTATCGAGAAGAAACGGAGATTCTCGGAAGCTATTCGCGAGTCGATTGCCTCGCATTTCCAAACCTTCCATTTCTTCGCAGCACTTTCCACTCACACAGAAAATAAAGGTGAGCGAGACAATGTTGCAAACACCCGAAAAAGTAAAAAAAAAGACCCCTCTTAAACATGGCCGTTTTCTACGCCGCTTGGGTCTGAGGAAGGAACTAGCGGAGGACGTGCAAAGAGGGGAAAAAAAGATTCGCGGGAGTACGGCGCTTTTGCCTCAGCTTTCTCTCGAAATACCGTGGGTGTCTGAAACGCGTGAGAAGAAACATTTTCGAGTCCCGCACTTCCACGGCGTGCCGCAGCTAGGGGTTCCAGCGCCACCGTCGGACGTTCCCAACGAGCTCGCCATGCACGTATGGTGAGGCTCATTGAAGTCAATAGGACTGGATGAGGAAGAGTTGAAAGGGTTGAGATTGGCAAGGTGGTGGGAGGTGCACTTGCACGGGATGGAGACGGCTCATGACAGCTCGATTCACGGTCTATTCGCTCCACAATTTTTCCATGCGTCGAATGGAAAGCTCATCAAAGGAGATCCAAAAGGTGATTGATAAAGAATGAGAAAGTGGAGAAACTCTGCGAAACGAGCTTGATGGGGTAGATTAGATGAGAGTAATTCCGATCGGAGCGGCGGTTTCGGGTGATTTAAGATATTTAGAAGATATCCACAGCGAAATGCTCTCGCGGGAAGATTAAATTGATCTGTAGCTGAGACCGTAAATCAACGGAAACGGCAGCTATGCCAACTTTTCAGTGGACACGAAGCTCAGCCATTTCAAAGGGGAAAGTGTTAATCACCGTCGAAATAACGGAAGCAAATAAGTTCATCCAGAAACTGTGAACATCAAAGCGAATGCACTGGCTGTACAGGTTTTCAATTAATTCATTTCAGGCTAAAGATGAACTGGTTCCCTCGGGATCAATAACCAGATGTATTGCAAATGAAAGTGATTTTAGAAAGCGTCTTTCATATTTATAAAAATGGTGGTAAACTAGATGGTGAAATAGACAGAGGGTAAACAGATTTTATCTAAGCGTAATTATAATAAAATAAGTCCATGTAAAGATAGGACCTGTCGTTCCACTTCCAAATAAAAAGAAGGGATCAAGAAGTCCATTCCAAAGACGACAATACTTAGCAATATATTATAAATGAAAGTGACTTGGAAGAATTTCACTCTTATAAAAAAACATGGCTGATGACTCATGTATGAAAAACACCACATAAAAATCGATGCTTTCATCAAAGGTAATGGAGATATATCTATTTTTCTCAGGAAACGAATATCTTGTAAAGAAAAATATTCCAATTTATGTATATACATAAAAAATATTTATTGACGAAGTCGACATTAATGCTGAAATATGCGCCTTAAAATGGCGCTCATGCATACATTCAACAAATATAAAATAAGGGGACGGCAGGCGCCCAAACATACAAATAAAAGATTTAACAAGTAGAAAGGAAAAGAGCGAGGAAATACAAGGACTATTTTGTACTCGAAGAAATCGCTCCAGTATGTACAATTCGCAGCCTTCATAAAGGTGCTAGATGTGGAGTAAACGGGTGAAATGACGGGCATCACGCGCTTTCACATCGTGTATGTGCTGTCATTTCTATCTTTGGGGTGGTTTATTCGTGAGAAAGAGGAATTTCGCAGAAATAACGAGCGGCAAAGTTCGTTGTTTTCTTCTTTTTCGGTTCACGCACGGAATAGCAGCGAGTTGGTTTTAATGTGCCGTTTCATGCTTAGAAGTCCAAGACAAAAACGTTGCGTATCCTTGGTTACGGATGAGTATCGGAATGGAACGGCACTGGACTGTTATTAGTCGCAAAACACTCCATTTCGGTAGAGAGATGTGTACTTAGGGAAAGTCCACCTAATAAACGTAGGTTTCTTTTAAGATTTGGTACGATGCACGGAGGCTATTCATTGAGCCTCTTGCAATTGTGGCTGAGCCTCAGCCTGGGCTGGATCAGCCGCGACCGCCGACGCTACTGGTCCTGGCCACACTACGGTAGATTGCTGCTGTTCCAGCGACCTCTGGAACCTCTGCTGCTCATCCACAGCTACCTGTTCTTGCTGCTGCGAAGTTTGCTGTTGGGCTGCGTCTGGGAATGCCCAGCTTCTTCTCCTGGCATCCGGCAAGAGGGGTAATGGAGGAGTTAGGTGCTCGTTTGGAGTCGCCACACTCTGCTGCTGCTCACTTTGGGCAACGGAGGAGTCTGCGGCACCAGCGTTGTCCTTACGATCCCAACCGTGGTGAGGGTCTTCCCAACCGTGGTGGTGGATCTCTTCAGATGGAGGAGGATGGTCCTTCTGGATTAAGATCCATTCGGAAATCCAGACTGGCTTCCAGATCTTCTTCCAAGCGGGAACCCAAATCTTCTTCCATGCTGGCACCCAGATCTTCTTCCACGCCTCCTTCCAGGCGAGTTTCTTGTCCTTGACCCAGACCAGCTTGGATGCGGGCTTCCATATCTTCTTCCAGTATGGCTTCCAGATCAGTTTCTTCTTCCAGAGACCATGCGATGTGTATTCCCATCCGTGATCATCAACTCCGTGAGATTTCTCTCCAGGAACCCAGACTTTGACCAACACCGGTTTCCATAGCTGTTTCCACTGTACTTTCCATACTTCCTTCCAGATTGGCTTCCAGACCTCTTTCCAGATGGGTTTCCAGATTTTCTTCCATGCGGGCTTCCAGATGAGTTTCTTTCCTGGCTTCCAGATCTTCTGCCAGTCTGGTTTCCAGATCAGCTTCTTCTTCCAGTAACCCTCTGGTTCGTGGTGGTGGTGATGATCGTCGTAGTGGTCATCGTAACCGACACGAGCTTGGATCTGTTGGTCCTTCTGGGATTCTGCAGGTTGCTGATCGCCTTCGGCTTGCACCTGCTGCTCCTCGGGCTGAGCGGCAGTCAGCCTTTGCGACAAGAGAGAGAGGAAAATATTTTGATGGATCTTTCGCTACTTAAAATTCTACCTCTTCTTCGCAGGGTTATGAATATCCTATATCCGCAAAGGTATTGTTTCATTCCGTTCGACGTCTTTTACAACTTGCTTTGTTATGGGAATGAACTTTTTTGCGAAATCAATCAATAAACTCCTATAATCTATCAATTCCTCAAGAGATTTATAAAGTATATAAAAAATTTAATCTAGCGGTAACCAGTCTAAAATGACAACGTATTTGAATGTTAAAGAATTAACGAGACAGGCGTAGAATAAGAAAAATTACCTTCTGAATAACTAAATGAAAAGATGAGTATATAGTGTATGGATATTTTATTTAGAAAAATAATTACTCTTAAATGGGAAAATTAGCAATGGATGTACTCAGTCATAGCCTTCCTTGCCAGGGGCAACTATCCAAAGTTAAACAATTCGGAAAAGTTTAATTTTCAAATTTATAAAAGATGTCATTAATAACAGTCACTGGCAAATTTTACTTACGTTCGCAGTCCAAAGGAATTTTCTTCAAAATTCGCATATAAGTCGTAAAAGATTGCCCTTGAGTTAGAACATGAGTTAGAACAAAAACAGTCCTAACTTTTGTTTATGAACCACTAAGACGCGAGAGAATGTCAACAATCGATAATCCTTCATGAAAGAATTCGTTCTTAATTTTTATAGGCTATCAAAGCATTCACTCGTTTGAATGCCATGAGAAAAAATAATCGAATTTTTCTGTAGTTATTGCAATGTACTCCGGATAGTGGATTAGTAAAATTCTTTACAGTATTACATAGGTCATTATTATATACTTTCTTGAGTTTTAAGAAAGTTTCTTCACTGAAGATATCTACTTATATTCCTCCTCAAATGAGGTGTCAGTATAACTGAAGGGAGAGTAATTTAGTACACTATATGCGGAGGAATAACATTTTTATACCATAAACTAGGCATTTCTAAGATTTAACGTCTGGCTAATAGTAAAAGCTTCGCTGTCGCAAAAATCAACTTCAATGTATTTTTAATTAATAAAATAACCTGTCATTGAAAGTTTCTTTATTATTTTTTATAATAATGATGTGAGCCAACTGTTTCATTTTGGGGAAGATTTCAATTTAGTTTTGTGTTATCCGCTTTATTTCTTTAAGCTTTAGACTAGAAAACTGCATGAAACTTGAATTGGCCTTTGGGCCTCAAAGACTGGGGCAAATTGTTCCATGCAGTTATTGGGCCGCAGATAATATGACCCTTTCATTGAGGTAAAGAGGTACATTAAAATGAAAAAATGATGTCGTAATAATGCAAATTACATCAAGACTTTCTGTAATTAAAATTAGTGAAACTGAAATAATGGAATGAAGGCCTAATTACTCCTGATAAATTACTTTGAAGCAATGCAACTGATAAAATTAATGATTCCTGGCAAGTAAGCGTTGTTCTGCATTCAAGAATGAATTGAGTTGGTGGAAAATTTTAAGTAAAATGCATGATGGGTATGTTTAATTTTCACCTCTTCTTATGCTTTTCGATAAGAAAAGTATTAATAGTTATTTATATGAGATTATGATACCTATGAGGATGACACTATTATACTTACTGCGTTTGAGGCTCCAATGCATAACTCACTACAAAGGCGCAAAGTAACACCCCTAGGGTCACCTGGAAGTGGAATCAGAATTTGATGATGACTATACAACTTAAAGATTTCGAAATCACCTCACATAAATCGTGATACATTATTTTACTAGCATATACATAAGATCAAATGTATGAGGAAAAATATGAAAGAGGTACGAGTTACAGAACAGTTAGTGTTGTTAGAGCCTAAAAATTGCATTAGCTAATCAATTTTGCAGATAGGGTTAACGAAAGCAGCAGAGTACTCCCTTATGAAATCATGAATATTAATTGGGCAGAAATTACCCAAGCGGATGCGAGAAAAGGAGAAATTACATCGGTGACCTCATTTGGGAAAAGGTCTCGATCGAGACGAAATGGACCGGAATTTTCAAAACATCCGCGCTTCTGAGAGATGAAGGTCGTGCGGAATTTTTCCCGGTGATTTCAACGCCCGAAAAGATACGTTCTCCATGACCCTGATCTTCAAAAAGATGCGATTCCTGCGAACCGGTTTCAGCGTTACCGTTCAACGCTTCGACATGAAACGAGAGTGGAGTGAAACGCGGGATAATTATTCCTTCGCGAACTCATCTTAGAAAGTCGGAATCAGTGTTCATTCATTTCGGGCACAATTAAAGAACGGAGTGAAGATGAAAAAGAAGACCAACGGGAAGGAAAAAACTCCGAAAAAAGTGGAACGGCCCGATTCCCAATGCCCGAAAAAATCTGAGAGAAATATGTGAGACTCGGTCAATGGGTCTCCATAAGTGGCAAGGAAGTTTTTACGCGTGTTACCTAACGAAGGAGAAAAACAAACAATAGAGGGAAGCCTTCTTCAAAAGCTATGTTCGCGACAACATGTTAGAGGAGCAGTAGAATTTAAAGCAGCGGTACTGATTGTAAGCTACGAAATATTTACATGCGCATAAATGACATTATGCAGTCTTGGTTACTCATGAATGTTATGGAACAAATATTAATGGCAGGTTAAGTAACATAAAAAGCGAAGAATCATCTAAATAATTATTTCATCCTAGGGTCGATAATCCAACAAATGCGACATTTTAAGGCAAACTATATGATGCGTAAAGACATATGTTAAGAAAGATAGAAAAGAAATTCTCTTACGTAATTCGAATAAAAGAAATATCGGAGTTTATGATGAAAGATATGCTACAGAAATTTAAGATTTAAAGTTCTATTCCTGTGTTTCAAAATGAACACACTACAGGAAAGTACTGATTTATAAAGAGGAATACATTAGAAAGTAGGTAAACGTGACTGCTTGGGCAATGTACAAAGCGGAGAAACCTCTATGTCATGAAGGAAAGGGATGATAATACAATGATATGAAATGTTTCAAAATAAATCCAAGGTAAGTTGCATGAATAAGCAATTACAGATGTTACATTAAGAATTAAGCAGTAAAATATTCATGAGCATATTTTAATTCAAAATTAATGTACGCATATGAACGTATTAAGCGAAATTGGAATTCTAAATAAGTGTGCTTTTTAAGTGCAAAGGCAGAGAAGGATTAAGGAAGATGTAATGAGAGGTAACTTTAAGATTAGAAGATTACATAGTACCGAAATACTCCCAATATTGTCAGAGAATCGTCTTTAAAGATACAGTGATTCTTTAAGAAAAATATTACAGAATAACGGAAAAAAGAGTAGTCCAATCTGCTTTAAGAAGTAAAAGATTTAACAAATTTACAGGGAAGGTATTTACAAAGCAAAAACGACTGCTGATGAAAATATGTCTAGGAAAGTCCTTAGGAAACCGGGTCCATTTAGTACCGCATCCTCTATTTAAAAAAGGAAACTAGATACTCATAGTTAAGTCGTGACCGTCATTTGTCAAGTCCAAGGTTCCGCCGTGCCGTTAAAGCCACCACTCCCCCGCCTGCAGATTACCTGTCAGCGAAACGGATTATCCGGGAAGCAGAATCATTGGGAAGTTATGACCGGTCTCCCGTAAGATTGAGCGAGGAAAAAATAATCCCTCTTTGAAAAACGGTTCATCACTC
Source organism: Pachydiplax longipennis (assembly GCA_036926295.1). Classification (NCBI taxonomy): domain Eukaryota; kingdom Metazoa; phylum Arthropoda; class Insecta; order Odonata; family Libellulidae; genus Pachydiplax; species Pachydiplax longipennis. Next base: position 15,190,246 of record JAVFKF010000004.1, on the reverse strand, counting down.
CGGTCACACTTCCGAACGAATCCGTTCCACGAAATAAACCGTTTCAAGAAGAAAATCGTGAAAAGTAATGATACGGAAGCCGTCGGTGGTAACGTCCAAAATTGTCACTCTGATCGCAGGGGGGCTCTCTGCGGGGGAGAAGACAGCGAAACAACAACAACAAAATCAATCCGTGTGAGTCCGCCGTAAAACCTTGCCACTGACCAAGAGGCCGCCGGTCCTCATGGTTGATTCTCCGGTAGGCGCTTCCCCGGAACTCTTCACTCCTTGGGATCACTCGAAACACTGTCCTCCGTGGCCAACGGCCCGTGGTTATATAGGACACCGACGGAGTTGGGGCGGATATCCGAGGATGGTAGCAAGAACACGGTGAAAGAGAGAGAGGCAGAGGGTTTGTTACGGGCGGAGGGGAAAAGAGTTCTTAGAAGAGAGGGAGAGAAGAGGGTGATCCTCACTTTCCCCTGCCACCACCCTTGAGAGATCTTCCTTAGACCCACACCACCGACACCACCGCCCACCGGCGCCATGGGGCCCACCGAAGGAGTGGGGGATTCTCCGCCGTAGATGGCGTCTTCACACCCATCCCACCGTCACCTTCACCGACGCACAACTTTCTTCGTCCGGAGGTGTGGGAGAAAGGCAGTAAGAGAGAGAGTGAGGAATGGTGTGGGAGGCAGGGGGGGACGTGGGGAGGGTTAGGGTTAAGGCGACACGCATATCTCATCATCCCACATGCATGTTGGTGCTTCGATGACGGCAAGAGGGTTGTTCCGAAACCATTCTCCTCTACCGTAAGAACTTTCACAGGCGACGATATTTTTTTCGTTTCGCAGGAGAGAGAGCCATTCTGGGCCTTTTTTCTGCCTCCGCCCTTCTGTTCCCCGAGGGTTCTTACGAAAGGGGGATCAAAAACGTGACGGCCGCCGCATAAGCATGCCGTCCATCCTTTTCGGCGGGCCAAAACCGCGAAATGTCCATGTGGGTCGCTTCAAAGGGGTATGACATAATGACATCTTAGGGCTAACATTGCGGTAACTCTCGCGACGGAATGCCCATCTAAATTCGACTGGTATCCTCTCTCGAGCGCGTGACGCCTGCTGGAACATGGTTCTTATATTTTTATGGCTCTTGATAAAATATTACCGAGGCGCTTCACGATCTGAGTTTCTAACGCTATTCGCTAGTCTTTGAAGAGGGAATGATGCTTATTACCTAACATTTATTCGGAGGTCCTCTGGAAATCTAATGATGGCATGAACAGAGGAGAATGAAGTGAAAAGCAAAATGCGCCTCCTTAGAGCCGGATAACGGGTAGGCAGATGTTGGAAATCGAGGAAGAAAGCGGATTGAGTTGGCGTTGTTTTGATGCAAGACAGGAGGAGGATGCTGGGGGTCAAGCATCGAGTTTAGAGCGAAACTGGGGAAAGCCTGGAGGTCGGCTTTCCAGTGCGTGGGGGAAGGAAGGCGTGTGGGTGAAGGACGCGGATGCAAACAGCTGAGTCTTTGTGGTAGGAATGCAATGAGGATTCCTGTTCCTGCCAAAGATCCCACTTACGGATATTCATCGGTCGGCATCCCTAAATGTTTGCCCATTGTGATGCTGCGTTTAGGTCGTTGCGGATCCCACCCTTCCAGAAACTTTCCAATTGACGCATCGCTGAGATTAAAAGCTGAAAATTTGAGGGTTTTGGCCGCGGGAGATGTGTCGCGTAAGAGGATCCGCTGATTGGATAACACCAGAGGGATCGCGACTTGGCATCGGCGAACATCACAGCCCTTAAAGTCGTTTCGTAAGTTTTTACGATGTCTGAATCTATCTAAGGTTATTAAATATAATAATTCTACTTACTCGGAATATAATTCACAAAATTTCACATCTGATCTCGACGAAAAGGCATTTGGATTAAATTTATTCGTATATTTATTAATAGTAAACGTTAAGACTAAACATCACAATACGTGAGGATTTTTGATCATGCAATTGAGAATTTAATTTCAAGGTCGAATTATCTTATTGCTCTTATACTGAATATTTCAGAAATTTCTCGATAATTTCGAAATTGGAGAAATCCGAATCATTTAATAGAAAAGAATTGCATGGAAATTGCACTGAATTGAAATGAACGTGAAAATTTACTGAATCAGTAATGTTTAGAAAATTGCCTTTGCATCATGGAATTTTTTAACAATAATTACCACAAGGTCAACCCTGATTCAGTATTGTTTATTCTACTTGCAATCCCAAAAGTTTGTTGCCTTAGCCCGGAAGGTAAGAGCCTCAGAAATTTCCATTATATCACGACAAAAATTTTCGTTATAATAATTGAAAATTTGAGGAAATTGATGAATTTTTATAAAAATCAATCGATCAAGAAGAGATTAAGCCATATTTCTCCACAGAATTTTAGTATGTTTCCGTATAAGGGTCATGTTCCGGATAGAGGCGACGTAAACGGGTAATGCAGCAATAGTTTTGATGATCACAAAGTATGTTCAATAAAGAGTCAAAATGTAAATCACTTTGGCTGGGCCCATCATTTTTTGGGAGACGATCTATATCTCTCATCGAATTTCATGCTTATAAAAATGCAATATGTACTTCTCTTAGTTGAGCGTTGAAGTCTCCGGTTACTCAAGAAGTTTTTAGCGCTACGAGAGATTAAATATTTACAGTTTACATCCATAAATATCAACAAAATCGCTTTGTTAAGGAAGAAAAAGAAATAAGCGTAATAGAAATCAACTGAATTTTCCAATAATTTACTTATTAAAAACTGATAATTCATCGGAAGGATTAGCAGAAGGTTTCTTATAATAATACAACAAGAAGTGAAATTATGACAAGGGTATATCATTTTACATTTAAGTCTCCGATAATGTAAAAGGACAGAGAGGAAAGTAGAAAGAGGTGCGTTATGATGATTGTGTCAGTACCGTTACGCTTTTGGCGCGTCTTCTCTATCGGCCTTATTTTCTCTGGCTCTAGCAACCACGCGTAGACGGCAATCAATGCATGAAATACTCCTCATTAACTCAGCATTTTCTATATCTGAATTTTCACACTTGGGTTGGCGCAATAAAGATTGGAACGTAAGTGGGCCTGAGGAGATCTGATAAGGGAAACTAGCTGTAAAGTCTCCCCCAATTTGGTATCACAACGAAAGTGAGTTTCTCTACTGAAGTCGCAGCGCTTAAAAGTATATGACAATATCTTAATGAAATGATCGTCCACTAGGCCGTATGAGAAGACTCTTTAATTAATTACCTGCCGATGAAAATGATACATATATACCTTAAGATGATCCTTCCTTCACTGCTCTCTAAATTTTTCCAGCTTTCCTAAGGCTTCCCTAAATGACAGCATCTATTTATACTGGAGAGTGCTGCATAGTAAATTTAATACTACCCTAACTAAGTTTTTTTACATATATTGTTATTTTCACACGAGAAAATGTTGTTTACCAAAGTAAGAAATCGATTTCTACTTTAAGTGATAGAAAATACGATTAAAAATATTTTTCTATCGTAATACAATCTACCACAACATAACCAATGGAAAAAACAATACATAAAATAACTGATAAATAAATATTAAATATTAATATATAATTTTCAATTCTTTATTCAACTTATTATAAACACATAGTAAACGAGGGAAATGTCGGAAGAAACTGGATTATTCACACAATTTTTTAATAAAAATCGGCAAATAAAAGCTTAAATTTCAGCCCCCCCCCCCAAGATATCTTTCATCGGTGCTCTACAGCGATATTTTCCCGTTATAAATTGAATGTTCAACACATAGTTGAAAGTGAAGAGACACTCCAATCTTACCAGTGTATATTTTATATGATTGATGACATCGAACAAATTTAGTCAATCAGTCTCTGAATCTGTTTGTATCACTTGAAGCGGTTTGACATGAATTACAGCCTTAACTCTTGTCAAATCTTTTTTATTATTTCGAGAAATGTGTAAACAGGTATATTATGCTTTAAGTACTAGTCTGAAGTTAATCACGCAAAAATCTCGGGATGCATCTTTAATTTTCAAAGGAATTGTTAATACACGTTTTCAAGGGAAAGATAATATCCGAAGTTTCCTTTTGTAAATTAGCTCGTACATTATCGAATCAGCCACGTATATTTTACTAAACAGTAAAATGACCTTTAATCATTCATAAAAGTTTTTTAATTCAATCAAAGTTAATTGAGGGAATGATAGGTGTTATCAGTGACATATCAAATTTTTAAGTAGACTTACGCTAAGCCTCACATGGTTGTGAATATTATTTAAGTAAGATTTTACTGGAAACAAAAATCCGTTTGCTGCCAGTTTCATTTATTATCTAGAGATGATTAACGTGAATTTCCGTTGTTTGAACCTGGGCCATATTTCACGGGGAAGGTAAAAATAATCTTTCACTCTACACATCGTGGCACGAGGGAAACCGTACCGCCACAGTCACGTCGAGTTCGCCACCCACGATCTTCGGGACCCTGATAGCGCTCCCTTTCTATCTCTCATCTCCCTTCCTTCTTGGACGTCTCCATTTAAATATTAAAACGATTTCCCGATCCTTAGGAACTCTCCTTACCCATCGATCTGTGAAAGGCATTTTTCCTCAAGAGTGGGAGCAAAGTAAAGGCGTTTGACAAACAATAAGTCGGTCAATCGGCGGAAGGAGGGGAGTAGTCAAATGCAAGGTGAGGAGAGTTTAGGGAATGAAACAGTCACGACGTGCCTTCCGGACGTGTTTGGTTTGGACAGAGGACTTAAAAACTTCAAGCTCTCTTTGCCTTCTGGACGTGCTAAGGTAAGGCAGTTGCGAAACAGGGCTCTGGTTAAGTGGAGGCTCATCCGCCGGAGTCCCCGGAAGAAACGAAACGAAACCGAGAGCGTGCCAGAAAAATTGTTTCACTCTCCCTCGCGCGACACTCTCTTTCGCACCGCTTTCCTCATTCGGAACCGTTAACGCGAAATAACGCATTTGAATGTGAAGGACGTGGTGTGTTTTTCTTTCGGATGCCGTGGGTAACGATGGGAGAAAAGATCGCTTTGTCCCTCAACGCCTCGTTTAGCTCATTCCGAGTCCTAGATAATGAACGATAAACGCCTTTTCTGTCCAAGGCACAAACGATTTTCGTAATTGCTTCCTTTCGTGAAATTTAGGATCCTTTTGGAGTAAAAGCGAGGCGAAAACGTGATTTGTTAGAAGTGCTTCGGTCTGCGTCGCGGAATATTTATTTCTTGATCGAATTCATTGAGAATCTTCTTCCTCCCTGGCTTCAGACATTCCTGGTTTCCCGGTTTCCTTCTCTTAACCATCTCACTCATTAGTCTTTATACACTTCTTTTACCCTACAGCGTATGGTCTAAAGCAGGCTTTGAATATCTTTCCTTACAGCATTCGTAGTGCACACGTGCTCTTTCCACCATTTATCTTTGTGCTCTACAAACTAATTCATCGAATATATGAGAGAATACTATTTTGAGGATATTCAGAGGAAGGAAATTCATTATTAAAGAGATAAAAATATTGTGAAGTGTAGTGCGTCAGTAAATTGATCCCTTATATCTTTCTGTGGCGTGAATTTCTTCGCGGACAGAAAGTAAATAGTTACTATCTCTAATAAAAATTGCTACAAACGAAATGAATAATTAATTTTCAAAGATACAATTTTGTGGAAATAAGTACCTTTTACGTTTTTGTTTTATATTATAATCAGGCGAATGAAGAATGATGACAGAATTGGGAATTTTAATAAAAGAGATATTGAATGTATATTGATATTGATATATGAATGAATGAAATCAATGATGACGTTTTAAGAACGAATATAATCGAATCGGATATTGATATGATTAGTGACGGTCAATTTCATAAAATAATAAACAGAGTATTTATTTTATTATTACATTTTAATATATCTTTGGTACTTTTTAGAACTTTAATTTTATAGAAAATTCCTGGTCAATATTTAGAAAGATATTCATATTTGTATACAATAATATTCTTTTTACTCCGTGATTATTTTTTAAAAATATTCATTTCCTGTACTAAAGGGTTTCATATTCTTTAACTGGACTCAAGAACTTAAAGTTATAATTATTTTCTCTATTATTTTCATATGTGGCCAATCTCTCATCATTGTATGATAAATTTTATTTATAGCTCATAAACTCTTCATATTTTGCTGCCTTTCAGTTTCCTTTCTTTTCAGTATTATCTCCCTCGGATGTATTAATAACTTTCTCATTCCTCACAGCACCAATTAGAAAGATATAGATAACTCCTCGTTCTCAAGCTTCTATTTTTACGTATCTCTTAATTGAGTTATTTATCTATTATGTAGAAACCTGATGCTCTCCTTGAACTTCCACCGTGAAACGTTAATCTAAATATCGAAAATAAGAGGTGCTTGCTTTCACTGAGAAAGTAGCTTAAGTCTCATATTGAACGAAACGGACAAAAAAAGCTGCACAATGTTAGACTGTCTTATTGTAAAGGAAAGCTTTCCCTACATTTTATCGGTTTTGGCTCGTATATTTCTTTGTGGTTATTTTATGTATCTCAGTTCACTGAGACAACTTTTTATCTTCTCTCACGAAATCGTATTCATAAAAATAAATAATACATTTATAGCCGGTGTGCATTCATTTGAATAGCAGGAAGGAAAAATATTATTGGCTTAAAATTTAAGTTTCACATGCGCATGTCAGTGTAACAATATGTTCGAATGAGACAGGAATATATATCGTACAAGAAACAACTTTTCCTTTGTATTCTTTCCTTTGTTTGCTCCGATTTCGTCGTTTTCATCGGCTTGAGGTCACCGGGTTCCTTTCCATTCGTTCTGAGTTCGGTGCCAGATACGTTAAAGGAGATTCGTGACCGACGCCGCTCGTTGACCTAGTAAAATTTCTCCGCACTAAAATTTATTGCGGATACGTCTAAATTTACATGACGGCCTCTCTTTAAAATTGATGCATCTTCGATACTTCACCTACGACACAGCTCCTATCGTAGGCGAAGTCTGGAAGAAAGTTACTCTCGATGAGACAGAAAGGGTTACCGAAGAAATTAAAGAGCTTAGTTAGTGGTGGCAGTGCAACAGGTTGGTAGCTCATGGGTCATATCAATTTATTTATGATAATAGCTTACCGCTGATGGTTACAGTAGATTAAGAGTCACAGATCCAAAACCATCAAACAGAGAGATAAAATACATAATGCGCATTTCGATGCTGAAGTAGCATCATCTTCAGAAGATACTTTGTGACTCAAAAACCTCTCTGTTTGATGGTTTTGGAACTGTGACTCCAATTTATTTATGGTTTAACTCCAATTTATTTATGGTTTAAACACAATGAATGCATTTTGTGCTTTATAAATTGGTATCCACGTATCTGCGTCTTCATTTATTTAACTAAGCAACGAATTCCTATTTCAATGGTTTGGCGTTGAGTATTATAAGTTGAGGATAATTTACGTAAGTTAAAGATTACGCTTTATATTTACTTCTAATCAATTAGTGGTAACTTAATAATACATGGGAATATTATATTATAGTCCAGAATTGAGACATTTTTACCTGTACTCAAATTAGGCTAGATGTAAATTAGGCATGTGAACCCCATAAGACTATTTCACCTTCATTCTACGATCTTAAATAAGGTTCAGGATATGGTTTGATATTTCGGAAAGTTCTTAGTAGACGCCATCCTAATTTTGGGTAATTAACAGACTTTTGGAGAAATATAGAATTCAGTGTCCCAATCGATAGATGTCCCATCGAAAGTCACTCATATATGCAACCAATGAAATTCACCAACAAAACCAAATAAAATATTAAGTTGAGTAACAGAATTTACTACCAAAGAAAAATCTATCTGTCTTCCAGCATCAATCACAATTCTGGTATTTTTGTATAGGCTCTGAACTACTTTTATTAAGTGTTTAGGGAAACCTCTTCTCTCCATAATTGACCACAGCATATTTCTGTTAACACGATCAAATGCCTTTTCATAATCAACAAAAGCTAAATGCGTCTCTAGGTTGAATTCTCTTCGTTTTTGTATAATTTGTTTTAATACAAAAACATCGTCAATACAGGATCTTCCTTTTCTGAAGCCAGCTTGTTCTTCTAATAAAACATAATCAGAGATAGCTTGCAGCCTAGTATTAATTATTCTGCTGTATATTTTGTACGCCGTATTTAGAAGGCTTATGCCTCTGTAGTTCTCTGGGTTACTTCTGTCTCCCTTTTTAAATAGTGATACAACCTTGGCAACCCTCCATTCATCCGGGATCTCATGTTTTATCCAACACATATTGTACAAATGTAGCATTCTCCTTTCCAGAATTTTTACCTCCATACTTTATCAGCTCCGAATCAATTCCATCTATGCCAGCAGCTTTTCTATTCTTTGTTTTATTCAGAGCGTCTTCTAGTTCAGAGCCTATACAAAAATGCCAGAATTGTGATTGATGCTGGAAGACAGATGACTCAAGAAATTATTACTAACCAAGGTGTTAGGCAAGGGTGCAGTATCTCACCTACACTGTTTAATTTATACATAGACGACCTTACAAGGGAATGGAAGAAAGATAATGTAGGTCCAGGTATAGAACTGAGACCCTCTGAGTTTGTAAACACGTTGCTATTCGCTGATGACCAAGTTATTATTCAAGATGATGAAGATAAATTACAAATGGCTGTCTACAAATTACATCAATTAAGCAGCATGTATAATCTAAAGATATCAATAACTAAAACGAAAACCATGGCATTTGTAGGAAACAATCCAGTAAGAACCAAAATTAGCATAGGAAGTAAAATACTTGAGCAGGTATCCCATTTCCAATACCTAGGTTGTGATATTACATATGAAGAGGATAAAGATATCACGAATAAAATAAGCAATTTTCAGAGGATCAATGGGACAATCAGAAGAACCTTAAAAGGGAAAACAAGGAGGGAAACTCAACTTAAGTTTTACAAGGTGATGGCAGTTCCTGCAATGTTATATGGATCAGAATGCTGGACAGCAAAGCAAAAAGAGCTTAAACAAATAGAGTCATCGGAAATGCGATTTCAACAGGCAGTGAAAGGATGTACAAGGCTGGATAGAATAAGGAGTTCATCCATACGGGAAGAACTAGGTATAGAGGCGATGTTAGACAAAGTAACAAGCTACAAGAATAGCTGGAGAGAGCATGTCGAACGTATGCCTCAAGAAAGGCTTCCAAAGCAAGCTCTGGAGTACAAGCCATTAGGCAAAAGAAATGTTGGTAGACCAAGGCTTAGATGGTGAAGCCGGAACAGGCAATGTGCCTAATCCTGGAAGGCAGAAGAAGAAGAAGAAGAAAAATCTATTTAATTAAGGATTTTTATATTATATTTAAACTTTCTTTTGTTTGTTTTTATATAGTTTATTAAATGAAAACATACCGAATACTACGCTTATATCAGTCTCCTGCCACATGCCGAAAGGCGGCTTGTAGGGTATTTATGTTGACGTAGATCAGTCATCTTGTGTTTATGTTAACGATACTCATGTGCAGACTCCTTGTATTTTATATATAAAATTATTGTTAAGATAAATTCAGTTCTATCTTATACTTTTTCTCGATTGACAGTCTTCATAGAAGAAAGTATTTTAACGGTATATTTTTCCTTTTAAAACAAAATTGTAATTTACTAATTAGAAAGTAGGCGGGTAAAATTAGGACGCAGAGATTAGGTTCATTTCTGATTTTCTTAGGAACTTCTGAAAATTGCGTTTATGACACTTTAATTCGTAGAGATTTAAATCAAAATCTCCATCGCTGTGCGAGTGATCATTTCACTTTCATTGCTATCGATGCAATTCACAGGTAAACATCAGTCATTAGTCCCTCGTATGCGCAAAAGAAACCTTTGGGAGAAACTTTTTCCAGAAAATCCAGTGATTACATCAGCGAAAAAACGTGCGTAATCTCAGATATCCACTTGAGGAAGGAAATGCCCCTCCGACGCTCTCTCAAAAGAGTTTTTGGACTGGCGTTGGAAAGGGAGCCTACATCACGTTCCCTATGCTTTCCCTCGGAATTCCCCCCTCTCACCCGCAATAGGATGCGGGAACGTTTTCTATTTACCCTCGGACACCTCTTGGCAAATGCCTTCTGCAAACTGATGCGAGATTCGGAAAATCCGCGCAAATTGATCGGTAACGAACTTGAAATCTCGATGTTCGAATACCACGGAGTCGAGGAGTTCGACGGACGGTCCCGTTAACGGACTTTCATATAATTAAGGAATGGGTTTAGGTGATTCGGCACGTAAAGCTGTGCAGCTAGAGAAGAATCCCACGAAGAAACGAACATGAAAAGAGTTTGACTGGAACTGTTCGTATCTCCGTAGAATTTTTTTATATAATTGCTGGGTCATCTGTCGAAGACTAACGAGCTTCACGTTTTTCGAGGATGATTTAATTAAATCCACTTCAATATCTTTTATTTTTATATATATCTTTACGCGGTTTTTTTTTCTTAGCGGGTGTGTTACTACTGAGAATAATTTTACCTACGTATACTTCATTTTTCAAATTATATATCTTCAATTTTTTCTTAAGCTAGCGCTTCAAATTGATAACTGTATTAAGAACTATTATTTCAGATAATTAAGATTTTCTTATAAACTCATCCCGAGTTAATTTTAAAAATGCTATTTTGTCGTGTTAAACTTAGTAGACGCATCGACAGATCCTGGAAAAGCTTCACGACATTGTTAGAGTGCTTCAACAGCTGAGGTCATTCCGCACGTGGGCTCCCACCGGGAATCGAACCCGGGACCGCTTTCATTGAAGTCGAACGAGCTGCCCATGTGGCTCACCGGGAACCAAACATTAATGTTTAGTTTGACAGAAAGTATATGCTACATTCTTAAACAGCTCTACAAATTAATTTTTTTAGCTGCTTACATTTATATGTATGGAAAAGGAGACGCTACAGGCTCAATCCCTTCGAAATAAAGAGGATATGTTATTGTTATCACAATGAATTAAAAACTGTGTGAAATTTTCTCGCTCTTTTCGGTGCCACTTCTTTATGCAAGTGGAGGTAAACATTTCGGAATCGGAGCCAATTTTACGTCTCTAGTTTAATGAAGGATGGCTCAATTGGCACTCGGAAATCTCTTTCTCTCCTTGCATATGCATGCACGGACGAGCCGTCGCGTCAGAAAGCATTCCCATTCAAGGCTGGTTCGAGCAATTACTCGCTCTTTTACGTCGCTGGATCATTAACATGAGTGCCTTTTCTTCCTCTACTCTCGTTTCTATTTTTCTACTCCCGATTTCATTCAGTAGAGCAGGGAAAGAAAGTTATGGGATCCTCGCCCGAAAATAAATAAATGGGGATTATAAATAATTAATATTACTTATGGGGTGGATTTAGTTTTATTAACTTTTGCTCATATTTGGCATTTTAGATGAGCCCAAGGAGAAACAGATGTGAATAATTATCAGAATGGCTGAAACTCTGTCCCACTTTCCGGGCAGGTATTCTAACAACTAAACTACCATACTATAGTGTTCGAGTCTCATCCCTTGTCAATAATTTTTCACACCCTTGGTTTTCCAGCCTCATAGACATCACTCTGCCGCACGTTGCTAGGTTCCAATAATAATCCTTTCCCTCATCCATTTATAAGAAAAAAAATTTAAGTGGTGCCAGTATATTTCATATAGTTAATGAACGGAAGATATTGATCAGAGGATACCAAATTTTTGTGTTATCCTTTAGTTCCTTACTCCATCTAAATGTAAAAAAAAAAATTACTTATAAGATCTGGGGCGTACATACATGGTTGGTCTGAAAAGTTTCCGACATTCCCCATTTCTCGACATGTTTTCTGAAAATTTCTGAAAATTTTCTGAAGATTTCTGAAAAATCTGGGGTCGGAAACTTTTCAGACCACTCTCGTACATTCTCCTATATTTGTGAACATTCATAGGTTTCGGGCATAGGCCATATTAGCTCTCAAAACAAATGAGATTCAGCGATTAAAAATAAGATAAATATAATACGATATTATACATCGTACATTCAAATCAAGTGTTTGGTTCACAATTCTCTACTTCCATATAATGAAATTGTTTATCGTCATTCTAACTCTGTACGACCCTTCGCACGAGATGATGTTTACCTTTTCACTTTCACCTTAAACCTTGCTCTCTGAGATTTGAACGATGCATTAGCTTAAAGGGAAGTGGAACAAGATGATGATGCAAAACCTCTAATGAGAAAAACGGCAATTAGTTATGCAGTCAAAATTTTTTTGTATCACTCTTGACCTACAAATATCGTCTTTAGAATGTCAATGGCTATCAGTTGCATGGAGTTTTTAAACCATATCTGATTCAGCGGCAGGATGTCATATTTACGTTGATTTTGAGATTTTCATTCTAATAGGATCTTGGCGTTTGTCTCCACTTTTAAATCAATGCTTTCAAATTCAATATTTTCAAATGAACGTAGCTCTATTTTACGGATATTTCTCAACGATCCATCGAAGGTTACGACACCTACGACAACCGCATTCCTTCTTTCAAAGGAAATTTATTTTCTTAAGTTCCACCGATTAAGCTTCTTTGTGAAAGATTTCAAACACTTCCTTGTATCACTTTAAGAGTATTGCCGCCCATGGAACGCAACATTGTTTAGCCCTAGGAGTAATTAGAAGACGAATAATCTGCCACTTCGGTCGATCCGAAAATGAGCGGAAAATAAGAGAAACAGATGATGACAGAGTCGTCTCATTCTTTCCATGAATGATGTACGATAATAATGAGCTAAAGAGGTAGCACCAGCCCTGCCATATACAGAAAGGCATCTTGCAGAGTAATTATATAGATGAATAAATTATTACTGTATTCAGCTGCCGTGACAAAGAAGTCTAAAACGAAGAAAAAATTTGCTTCCGGTACCGGGAATCGAACCCGGGCCTTCCGGGTGAGAGCCGGATATCCTAACCACTAGACAATACCGGATCGTTACCGGATTCATCTAACGGTGATAAATATTTCTATACTAGTGAATTTTCCCGGTCAGAAATGATGGGACTCAATTAAACTTACGAAATTTGCATAAATAGCTGGTCCCTCTTGATTTTCAAAAATAAATATCATCCCTCTCAGATTTTTAAATAACTATCGTGATAGAAAGTGAAGCCATAGATTTAGACGAAGCGCCTAAAAATACAACGATAAATTTCATGAAACAAATAAGTTGGTAAAACCAACAAATGGTAATTGGCTAAAACAATAAAGTATCAGGTAACTGATACTTTAAAGTAAAGTATCATCAACTCATTAAACCCGAAATCGTTCTCATTTTTTAAAATTTTGTCATATATTATTTGTTACCATAACTTAAGGATTTTAATAAAGTAATTATTCACTTGGATTGTTTTAATAAAGTAATTCTTTATGATACGCCACGTGCTTCTAATTTATGTGCTCAAATCGATTAAATAAACTGTAGAGTTAAGTTAAACTAATATAAATGGAAATATTAATATTTAAACGTATTTTGAATGCAAGAAAGCCTCTGTAGATCGCGATATACCCTAAGAGAATTAAGAAGGATTCTTAAAATTCTAAAATGTAACTTTAAGCTATAACATTGAGGATAATAGCAAACTTAGTTAGAATATAAATGCATCTTTTCGCTCCACGATTATGTAATTCATTTATAGCGAAACATTCACAGGATAAAATCAAGGCGAGACAAATGATACTTTGCGGAGAACATTTTTGGGAGAGAATCTTGATTAATAAAATTTCAATAAAACATAAGCCAGACACTATACCAGAAGAGGAAGAGAGCAGGTAAAATGATATCAGTTAAGAAGGTCAGGTCGTTCAGTCAAACAGGAAGGAGTAGTGGAAATTGATAAAACTAAATATTATCCTTCTTGAAAATTCCCCATTGAGGGACCCTTACAAATATTTTACAATGGTCAGATTCCGAATGCAGTTGTGTAGACAGCGTTAATCAGCGTTAGGCAGTGTTTCCTGTTACTTTTCCTCTTATTTAATTTTGTAAGACTTGGTGATGCATCCTCTTCATATACGCTACAGTTTAAGAACATTTAAGTAAGAAACATTGTTGTATCATCTATTTGAAGAAACCGTAGAAGGTTTTTACCACCGTAGGCGCCAGGAACACTCCCTTTTAAGGGCGCCGAACCGACTTGGGCCGTTCTTGGGCGAAACACCGCGGGTAGAATTTTTCCCGTCACCGATGCGGTAGTCGGGAAAGTGTCATAAATTCAGAAAACTCTAGAGCCAAGTTGATGGATGCAGCAGTCTGCCATCTGGCGCAGAGCCTAAATGAAGTTTTAATAATTTTGAAAGCGTTATATTTCTCTCGTAAATCGCAACCAGTTAGGTTTGAATGGCAATCTTATCTTAACGAATTAAAGAATTTACCGGTGTGATTTGGTATATATAGTGTCGGGATCAATAACACGAAGCTCTAAACTGCAGAACAATTCACGATGTCCACGCATAAACGGTATTCTGGCGCTCTAAGAGCCTTTCGTATGTCCTCGCTGGTATGATGTCGCCTCGCCGAAAAATGTTATGATTTAAGAATGTACCATGTAAATATTTCATTAATCAGTATTGCTAAGTACTGATGTGGTTTCTGTTGTCAAACGACAAATGAATCTAATATTTAAAGGAACTCTTGAACGAGCAAATACCGTAATCGCAATTATTTGGAATGAGGTGAATCCAAAACACTACGTATAAATTCATCGTTTATGTAATGAAAAGAATCATTTCCAGAGGAAAATTAAACCCCATTACTACGAGGGGTTTGATCATCATGACAACTCACAAAACTCACACGGAAGAAAATGGAAATCTGAAAAGTCATCTTCAGCGTTGTTTGAGATTCTTTGGAAAATTATAAGAACTGGTTTCCTCTCTCCAAAATACCAATTTTGGATTTTCGGCTAGATTTTTTCTATTCCAGCCCACTATGAAGTACCAACGGAAACATTTTCTCCAGATAATAGCAAACATCAGCTTTCTTATCTTAGGGACCACGCCTCTCTTAATTATCAAATGAAGATACTTTCCCTTCAACACGTAGCCTCTTTGCTATCCATTTCTGATGGAAACATAACTTTCTATGCGTAAAAATCGCATCTGGAAGACATCCAGATCCTTTCGAATGCTATCTTTTATGTTCGATGCCTGCCACGCATAACTACGTGATGAGAAAAACTTCTTGAAATAATGAGCATGAACTCTGGAGTAATGATTTAATTAATTGAAATTTTAAAGTCTTAGACTTCACTAAGCATTGAAAAATGACGATTCTGAAATATTAACCAGATAGAAATTGGAAGAAACCTTTCTATTAGAATTTTACGTAAAAAATGAGATTCATTTCGTTGTGTGAAAATTTTCTGGCTAATTCCTTCCATCATTTCTTTCTTTACAGTAATTTCAAAGGTATGTATGCATGAATTGTAGTGACTAAATTTATTAATTAATTAAAAATAGCAAAGGAGATTAACTACTTTCCATTAGTTTTAAATTGCTGTAGAAATAAACTACGAATCTTATCTCAAAGCCTGTCTGTCCTTTATTATGTCCGTTCTGACTGCAATGAGGGTTTCATTTAAAGAAAGAATGATTCGGTGTAATGGCTTGTATATGGTGCGTAAAAGAGTAGACACTCCCATTCAAAAATGTAAAAGACTTACCATTTAATTTAAACTTCGAAGCATTTGTGTTTATAAAGCTTTCACCCTAAGGCTGATTGGATCCTCAGTACTCTACCATTAACAACAAAAAGGGTTTTGAGACGGAATGAGGCGGCTCTGCAGGGTTAGGAGTGAGGTGGTTTGCCGTTGCTTTCATCACTGATATAGAATGCAATGAGTTGAATAAGTCCATTTAAGAGTAGCACAATACTCTCCTACTCCTATGTCAGTAGATATATAACTCTTGAATATTACACCACACTAGTAGGCTAAGGGACTATACGTTTGCTCCACGTCCTTTCTTTACCGATTCCCTACAATTTATACCCTTCTTTATTTAATTCCCCCGTGAGACCTATCATCTCGATCACCTAATCCAGGGTCATAATCGATATTATCTTTCTATCTTGTTTCTCGTTGCCTTCTATCTAGTAATTTTGATCGAGAGCTGTCATTGTAAGTCTATTTTAACGATTCTTTCTAGAGGTCATTCCCAGATCAAAGTTCATGTTTATATTCTTTTAGTGACGAATTATTACCAGTTTCTTATCGCCCAGTTTCCTGAAAGTCAAATTCTCATCTTTTGCATCGTCATACTTAGATTCTAATTTGAGGGTTTTTCTGCGTCTTATTTAAAAATATTCATCAATAGCTGAAGTAAGAATATCCTTCTTTTATAGCAATGGCCTCTAATCGCTTATAAATGATTAAGATCCGATCTACCGGTCTTCCATATATTCAGAATCATGCATTTTTCTTTTAAAGTCCTGTTGCGTATTATGATGAAGAGGGGATCTTTTTTTCTCATTCACATTCAGACATTTCGCTTGATTCGGATAGTAAACTCTCCGCTTTAATTGAAAACGCCTCCGGACAAAATTTCACGGACGAAGCTCGGTTTGAAACTTTTACCGGTCGGAGAATCTCAGTTTAGCGTTTCATTATGCAAATTAGAATCATTTAGTGAACCATATTTGGGATTTAAATCCCCACCTGCCGATGTTTACAGGTCGTTTGACGACCTGGAGACAGGTTTTTCTGATACTTGTTTATTAACAGTCAGGTTTTGAGATAGATCCGCCCTTCATGAATGACTTTCATGAGGCTTACTCTTGGAACGAATGTTAGCAACGGAGTAGTAAAGTGGCATGGAGTTGGTCATGAAGTTCAGCTTTCTAGCACTTAAATTAGTAAATGCATAGGAATGACTGAGTAACTATTGAATAAAGGATAGAAAGCTTGTCCTGGAACGTGATGAACTTGTTTTGATGTCAACCTAAATCATAAAATTTTACTGTATGCTTGCTCAAAGATGAACGATTCAAGAAATAAAGCATCCCTTTTTGGGGATATACTCAGAATACGAATAATGTATGCTTCGACATTTTTGAAAGATTATTGGTTTGTTGGCTGTGGGGTTATTACAGGCAAATAATTTTCAACTACTGGCTAATTTTCATACGGCTGAACTTAAGTTACATTAGTATTGGAAGAAATATCTTACTCCTCGATTAGATTGTTGAAGTTCTCCAATTGTTCGATGTCCCCTCTACAAGCTGAAAGACGGATTGCAGCCTATATAGTATTTAGACTTAGAAGGAAAGATTGTTTATCTAATTTATTTTGATATTTTAAGTTACTAACTGCTAAAAATTTGGACTAACAATGATAAACAACGATGCGTGACTAACATTTCAAGAATCTACATGTAATCAATAAAGTATTATTTGATTGTATTCGTGAATATTTATTGAGTGCTTCTTTCAATGGAATGATAATGGAAAATTATTACTATACTCATTCAGAAAGAGATAAAAATGTTTCTCAGTGAGCATTGAGCAGTGAGTAAAGAAACTGGTACTTTCTTCTATACTTTTCATAACCTGTTCTTGCATTCTAGTCAAGAGCGCACTGATAAACATTTCCCTCAAAACGAAAAACATTTCCCTTTTCCCTCTTCCCTGAAACTTAGAGATCCAAAGCGTTATAAACTGGGAGCCAAATTTATGTAAGTATTTTCTACAGGGGGAACCCAAATTTTCACATATTGCGCAGATTTTAGTGAAATGATATGATATTGAAATTGAATTATAGTATAAGAAAGCAGCGAGTAGTATTTTCAATGAGTATCGTAGTGTTAGAAGAAGAATTGCAGAAAATCAACGAAACATTCGTCTTTAAAGAAAATCCGAGACGAAAAATTTTGTCTGAAAAGATAGGGTGAAACTTATTAACCTTCCAAGAACTATTTCGGTTTCAAATCTCCGAAAAACTTTCCCATCAATCGGAAGAAATCTTGTTGCATCCTCATCAAAAAGTCACCTGACAGATCCAGCCATCAAGCAAATCACCATAACACTTTCGAATATAGTGAGTAGTGGCAGTAAATTTCTTTTCCTATAAACCGCAAATTTCTAAGAATATTTCACCGCAATCGTCCGGAAAATCGTAGTCATTTCCTCTTCTCCTCAACCTTAGAAGTTACCTTGAAAATGCTCTCCTACGCCGACAGACCAGATACACCTCAGAAAACTATGTCAAACAAGACCATGATTATCTCCCGATAAACATCTTGCAACCACAATGCTCATAATGGAACATGGGTCTACTGAAAAAAAGTGAAACGCGGGGAGATGTTTCCGAAGAAAGAAAGCAAAAGGCATTCTCTTCATAACATTGTCCTCCGGGTAACGGTGCGGCCTTGTTAGAAATGCATGCAAGAAATCCGTCATAACTTTCCTGAGAGGATATTTCCTTCGTCCGATTCCGTAAAAGCTAACTAATGTCTCTCAGCGGCAAGAAATAAAAGACAATCGCGCAGCGGGAAATGTCCGACACACAGGAGGGATTCCAAGACTCTTTTTTCTGCCGCTACGAGGTTTAACGTTTTCTCTGGCAAAGGTGCAATGACCACGCTCGTTGTAGAATTGAAGACAGGAAAATGCGGAGGAAAGTGAAATTAGGATTGGTATCGAGAGGATGGGAGATCTCGATTATATCGCGGGGAAAAATCCGGTTGGAATCTCCTCGCTGAGTAGGGAAAGAGTCAGTGAGAGTGGTTCTTGGTATCAACTGTCCGAGGTGTGCGGATGGAGGCGGCAAACGGGAAACGGAAAATTTATGCGTCGAAAAGTGGCGTGTTGTGAGAATGCGCGTTCAAGATCAACAGAAGCGCTCTCGGGGGCTTTGTACTCTGAAGAGGAGTGGGAAAATAGAGCTTTTTAGATCCCGCTCCTAGATCAAGATCTTAGAAACTGCATCATTAAATTTCTTTTTGTAGACAGATACAAGATCATTTGTTTCGTTTAACTCGGAGAGGTTTTCTATTGACACTGAAATCTTTACTTCGTTAGATAGCTTTATATTACTTTCTTAATGTTATATGGAAACTTTTTCTTTCCATTACTCGACTATCCTGCAACTTTCCTTTGGCACTACGGTTGACACATCGTTTCCTTCGCAGATGGTTCTGTAGTCAAAATGTCTTTGGGAATAGGACCATCACATTGTATTTCGCACGTTAATTATGTCATTCATAGTAATCGCTTATCAGGAATCCTGTGTAAAAGCTCGTTGAAAATCGAAAAGAAATGTGACCAAGTAGAAGTCCGTGATGCATGTTATGTGGAAACTAATTTCACAATAAAATGTAGGTAAATCCATCTTACTGTCAGAGGAGGCTAAAGAAATGTCCCGGGAGACGGAAAGACTATCTTGATTTCAAAGATTTAGAGAACAATCACTGTTTCCTGCTTGTAAAGGTCGCTTGTACTGAAATAAAGGTCAAACAAGTTGGTGGAAGAAAAAGAAGATAGGAAAAATATTTTCCGTTTTTAGTGAAATTTTGTGCATTTAACATATCCTGAAAATATCCTTTTCCCAAATCCATTTAGAAATAATCGCTTATTGAGCTAAATATGAGGAATCCTCCTGAGCGAGGAGCAAGAAAACATTGGTTAAAAGTACTGGTTTTACTTGGCAGAATGCTTTCTAATCCTCTTACTGCTCTTATGCTATATTTACGATTTTTCTCTTTTATTCCTTGTTAAATAGCATATTGCCTTGTTTAATAACATAATAAATCCTAACTAAAAGAATAAGAGACAAAATTAATTCTAAATAAAATTAGGCAATTAATAGATTAACCGCAACTACAAAACTCCTAATCTACAGCAATCTCGATGAAAAGCAGAGGAAAGTTTTTCTCAATATTTACATTATTTAAGAATCAATTAGGAATGAACTTTCTGGTGTTTTAACTTTTATTAGTTGCTTGAACTGCACAGTTTGGATGGTATGGAAAATTAACGATGACAAAATTCGATCATAGCTCATTTCAGATGTTAATTACTTTTACTAAGTGAACCTTGCAAGCATCATAAAGTTATGCTGCTTCCATTATCGAAAAAGAATATATTATGTTTCAAATACCGTTTTTTATGCCCAGACGAGTTTTTTTGTATAATGCAGTAATTATTATATTCATAATGTAAAAAAATCGGATAACTTTCGCCTTACATAACTTACCATATTTATAATAAAAATTTAGCATCTGTTTAATTCAAAAGTCATTCATTAATTGCTTTGATAAATTTTATGTGCTGTGTACACGCTGGCAATGAGGAAAAAAGCTAGGGCTTCAATATAAGTGAAATTATCGAAAGAGTTCACAATTTGATTCAAGGGTAAAAATTTAATTAGATTTTAAATTGAAGACTGGCGGTTTACCCTTTTTCCTCCACGATTATATTATATTCTTAAACCTTGTAGGGCTCCCGAATGACCAAGTTGGCAATGCGTTTGCCTTTGATGGAAGCGGCCATGGCTTGGATTCCCGGTGGGGGGTCACATGTGCAAAACTGTTGATGCACTTTTAAAGATACGATACTACTTCTTAAAATCATATACACAAATAAATGTCTCGAAGAGAACATTAAGTGGAGGGAAGGAATGCGAAGTCCTTGGTGCTCTTGACATTTTTCTGATGAACTCCTTCTGAGCAACAATTAATGGTTCAATATTAGTCATAGAATTTTCATCCCAACAAAGAATTCCATACTGCAGTCTCGAATGAGCAAGAGCAAGATATATCTTCCTTAAAACGCAGAATGGGCCTTAATAAATACCTTAATAGATAGAAGTCTGTGATCGATGAGATTTAGATTTCAAAATGTGTATATGTTTATACATATTTAATATAACCTAATTGATTGTTATATAAATGTGGAACGGTAGTGTAACATCAATTGACGGATCATCTCTAAGTAATTATCCCCAACAACCCTAATAAAATTTTATATTTGTGTAATCATTCATAAATTCCCTGAATAAACCCTTGCAAACTGTTGCTGAACTACCTGTGATACTCCTATTCCCTTAAAGGGATGATTATCAGATATATGATGCAGTTACAATCTACTTTTCAAAAGATCGCGCACAGTTATAAGACTTATTTTCAGTCATACTGTTGATGGCTCTCATTAATGAGAACTAATAGACAATTATACGGCTTTCCAAGTGTGTAATGTACCCATAAATAGTTTCTACGCTTTCTTGCGTCCAGAAAGCAGGTTACCATATCTAAATTAACGCTCCGTGACACTTACTACATAAATCAGATCTGAGCCTCTTATTCCACCTCCTTTCTTCTAAGCTCTATCTCGTTTCATCACGCGATTATTCTCTCTAATCCTAACACTTGAAGCCTAAGAGAAAATCCTGTTCATATTTATTCTACTGAGCTTTTTCCGACAAACCGCTGTGGGGTTTTTATCTGCCAATCAATTATTTCGAGTAATAGATTATAAACGCAAATAACTCTAAATATTGATTTAGAATTATAACGGTTAAATTTCTAGAGAATAATAAGTTTAATTTAAAGTATTCTTTCAAAATGAAATTTATTTAATTTTAAATCAATATTCATTTAAGTGAAGTTGAATTTAATTTAATCCAATTGAAATAGATTACGAATTAAATTTAAATTTACTTTTAAATTTGATTTATTTAAATTAAATTTTTATTTTAAATTTATGTAATTAAATTTTTATGCAATTAAAATGAAATGAGAAAATTAAGATTTCCGAAATATTACTTTATTTACATATGATTTCCTTTAATTTAAATTCAAGTTCAACATAGGAAAAATTTCCATCACCAGTTAGTTACAATTTTATAGGGTCTGCCGTAACAGGACTGATGATTAGAAAGTATTTTCATTGATGTAATTTGTCATTCCTACAAATACGGAAACAGTTGAAAGAATAAAGTGTATTTGTTATCTCATAAATATATTTCACGGTGAGAGGTATTGGGGACGATCATGTTTTAAGAATGCATTACGAAAAAATCGCTAAGGAAGGAGAATTACTTAAGAAAAAACTTGCATCATATGATACATTCAACATTACGCGTTCATAACATAACGCGTAATAATAGAACATAACGCGTTTTTTTACTTTTAAAATTTATATGGACACTCATAACAATTTACTCACTAATGATAGAAGAATAAAATTTGAGATAATTTTCGAGATGAAGATTGAATACCGAAGACATTAAAGAAAATTTTGGTGCAAGGAAATGGATTAGAATATAGAAAAAAGTATGCATTAATCAACGGTAGAGTATGATATTAAATTATATTAATATATAGCTAATACTGAATGTTGATTTAACTACATACATGGAAACCATAAAATTCCTTTGGAACTATTGAGGAATGTCTCTTAGGAGAACCAAAAATCTAAATTTATGGAACAATTCCAACATAATTATTTTCACGGATCTTGGTAAATATATTTCAAACATATTCCATTCTAATATATAAATGAAGCATCATTGATATTGTATTTACCACTCGAACTCAGATAAAGAGCAATAAAGGAAAAGGAAAAGTTATATCTTACCGTAAATACATCGCTGAAGAAAGGAGGTAAAGATATTTCACTCTCCGACAAATTTATTTAGTACGTGACATTTTATAAGAAATATTTATAGGAAATATTTAGGGAGGATATATGGCCATTATCTAGCAAGGTATCTTTGGAAATAATAAGGTGACTAAAAGAATCTTAGACAAGTGATTTGTCTTCATTTCCATTGATATATTTTTTCGACACTCTTCCCGATTCTCTAATGGATTATAGTGAACGAAAGGCAAAACTAGCTCACAAACGAGATTAACACAGGAAATCCTCGGAAGTAAAACTCTAAACCTTTCTTTTTGCTGCATCAGCGAAACTGAGGAATTGACATTCCCAAGAGGGACGTGAGGAAGAAAAATTGAAAACCTACTTTTTTCCATGTACTTCCATACGTTTCCTCCCCTCTCGTTTTCCTTGAAACAGATCCGACAACTAGTGAAAGGTATTTTCATACATGGACAGCTGCGGTTTGAGACAGTTGTCCATGCACGCTGGCAAAAGCCTCTGGAATTCTGCGAGGAGTTGGATGGCTTCCATCGCTCGGGAATGGGAGCAAAGACAAAGTGCAGGATAGGAAAATGGGAAGACAAATCTGCTATTCGTTTCTCGACGCGAGGATAACCGCGCCGGAGCAGTGGTTGCGTTTATTAGCTGCATATGGCAATTGGATGAAATGATGGTGAGCATCCAACTCCCGGTTCATAGGAGACTTGACAGCTCAACTCAACGCATTGTTACGGCCACTTCTGAAGATGACGCCGTATTGCTGCTTCTATATCATCTCAATTTCATACTTTCCGCTCGAGATCGCATAAACAAGCCGAGGCGGATGAAAAGGATCTATTCCTTAAAAGGGTTTGCTTGCTACTACTTCGCCACGAGGGGTATCACTGTACTTTCTTCGCTCTTAGATGCTTTTCATCACGAAAGTTATTCTTCCTTGATGCCTTTATGCTAATGGACCCCTTTTTGTCAATGAAATGTGTTGCATAAAGGGTGATAAAATCTGTTTAGCATTCTCTGATTGTGGCAGGAAAAGAAGGTCCGAGAAGAAGCGTACGCGAATGACGGTTTCCTCTATGTTTCCTCAATGAATAAGTCATCCTCGATAAATATAATTTTTAAAACTACTATAAGAAAAAAGGAAGGAAATATTCAGGTCGTTTTCAGAGGGAGGAACAATACGTTGTGGTTATTCACTCAAATATTGCAGAGGAACAGTTGCATTTGTTAGGAAAACGAGACCATAAAACAAACTTTAAAATCAATTACAATTTAACAAGGAAAAGCAAAACCCCTGCTGCAAATTTGTAATGAACTTTTCACTACTAGTGTTTTACCGCACAGATCTATAATCGGGGTCTCCAAATAGCGGTCGGCGAAAACTATACAGTTATTTTACTAATTTTGTGCAGCCCAGTAGAATCTTCTCTCATGAAGATTTTATTCAATTTTCTTTGCGAATCCATATTACGTAACGCAGGATAAAACAAGTATCGATTGGAATCAATACTTGTTTTATTTAATAATATTATAATAAAAATTTGTTCTTCATTATTTCTTCATTTCAAATACAAATTGATGAGATGTACATACATTGATATCAAGCGAATCAGTCCTAACAAATTTTATTGACGTCTTACTGATCGCTACTCATAGAAGCATTTGCTTCAAATGCTCTGTCTCAAATCAGCCCTACTTACATAGATATTTGACCTTTCCAGGTGTCGTACTTTTCTTTTTAAATGACCTTCCTTTAAGCACATAAATTTCTCTACAATTTTATTTCCTTAAAATTATTTACTTTCTAAGGTACGATATCTCTTCAGCCTGCAGCGCTTTATTCTTAGGACTTCACAACCAATCTTGACCTTAGCCATGAATCAGCAAAATTTAAAACTCTGATGTGTGCAAGATGAGCTCATTTATGTCTGATTTAAAGCTCGACTCTCTCAAACCTCATTATGTCGATGAACTACACGATAAATTTTATCTTACATTGTACTCGTCTCAACCTCCTCTTCGCCGTTTGGAGCCGATTGCCGAAGAGCGCAAAAAATAATGCAAACAATTCACTTATTGTGCTATGAGCATACATCTTTTGTGATAATTTTATCAAATAATAAGCTTTTTCCTGACTTTGGCAGCTTTTATTTTTATCGGTTGGTCTCCCACTGCTCAACTCCTTATCATTCAACAAAGATGGTTTTACTGGTTCCCATTCTATATTTTCATCCCTTAACCTCGAGATAATTCTATTCTTTTTCTCCTCTTTCACTAAAAAATCTATCAAAGACTTCTTCAAACGTAATTTTATCCTTGAAAGCGAGTAATCCAGGAGAATCTAGGGATATTATATCATAAACAGTAATAAATAAAATTCTCATCAACAAAATCTTGATTTTTACGCGTTACAAGCCCATCGGATTGTTTTCTAATTCCGTTTTACAATTGAGTCCATCTCAAAAACATTATTTTAACTCAGAAAAGTAGTATTGTGAGCGGTAATTTTCATTATTTTTCTGAAGCATTCCGAGATAAGAGTAACCTATTTACTTAAGGCTTTTATCTCAATAATATTTTTAATTGCACCTTTCCTGGTATGAGTTAGATTATTCTTTTTAGAAATTAAATTAATTTCAACTTCTTTCTGTCAATTTGCAGATAACAAATGTGTTGCATGATGTGCATCGCGCAAATCTTAGCGCTATGATTCATGGCACGATTGATGGAAGGTTATGCAATAATGGGAATCTGGATTCATTTCAACAGCGAAGTGTAAAACAAATGTCGTTGAACTCAGAGCCAAATTGAGGAGTCTTCTTGGTGGAAAGTTACACAGGCCTAAATAATAAAGTGAGTAAAGGGAAATAGATGCTAAAGCAAGTCGGTTCAAGGAAATCTTTTTTTAAAATCTATTAATGAAATATAGTGCGCACAATCCTTGCTATGCGCCCAAAAGGGTTACGTATGCAGATATACGGATAATTAAATAAGATAAAAGTATCCCATTGATTGATTTAATGAGTAGGAGAGGGGAATTGCTTTGTTGAAATGAGTAAGCCGCACAAACGAGTGATCTATGAATAAATGAGACGAAATGAGAGCTAAAGTAAACGTTATGTGCATTTTAAATTACGAAATATCCTAAAATTATAAAGTTATTATGAATACCTATACATCTGTATAATTTTGCGTCATTAAAATAAGCAATTACATAACCCAGCTTTATTAACAGGATTCGAACCACCGAAGATTAACTTTTGGATTAAACTTTTGAAATTTTGGAATTGTTTTAAATTGAACCAGTCACTCTAATCACTCGGTTATTCTGAGGATAATGAGCATATTAGGTTGGGTTACTATTCCATAAAAAGGCTGGCTGATTAGTCTACTGCATGACAGATAATAAGAGAGATACATTTGAATTAATCATTTTTTCCATTTCTAAATTCTACAAAATCGGGGCGTGTACTAAATGAAAGGAAATCAAATTATGATTCTTATTCTGGTCATAGAACATAGTTTTCGAGTCAAAATTACTAGAACCCATACAAAAGTTACGAAAATTTTGTGCATTTTTGCTGGTATGAACAACCCATCCCCCTGGAGACTAAGGTATTTGTTGAATTCACTTTCATTAGAGTACATGGGAAACAAAGGCCTATATGAAATGTATCGGGATAGAGGCCGGATTTCATGGTAAGGAGATCATTATAAAACTTTGTAAAACTATACCCAGCAACATAAATTTACAAATGATAAAACCTTCTATCCTGTAGATGGTTCAAAGTTGCACATGGTGAATAAGAGTTCAAATAATAAATGCTTTCGTTCTCGTTCGTTCGTTTAATTTTCGTCGAATGATTCGGAAGATAACAATAAAAATAAAACGTGATATTGTTTAAGCTACCAAATAAGCAAATACTCTCCACATCGATAATTTGTGTGGAAGCTATGCATGGCCTTTAAAATGGAACATTTCAGAGGAAAAGAATTCAGATTCTCTTTCATTTTCAATATAAAACCACTGTATCAGTGAAGAGCAATTAATTTAATTCTTTATTTTTCATAAGAATCAAATGTATGCTATAATACAAAGACTTTTTTCTATAAATTATCTCCGTCATTTTTGACGGGGAAATTTATTTGTAATTTATATAGTCGAATACTCCCAAAAGCAAGAATTATTGCTTTTCGGTATATTAGAATATACAAATTATTCCACCTAATGAATTAAGAGAATCTGTCTCATTTTCTCTAATGAACAAAGTTTGAGAAGTACAATAATATGAATTTTACAAGGAAATAATAAGTGTGATCATTGTAAGAAATTCAAATCCTTCAGCTAAGAAATGGCAATCGTATGATGACTGATTCATCTAATTAGCATCCTTTACCCATTATTTTGCCCTCAACCCTGTCCTGAGATTAAGCAATTCTCCGCCTTATAATTCAACTTCTATTTATAATAACATTTAGTCCTTCATGTAATCAAGGAAAACTCGCATCTGAGTGACAGTAATCGGGCTCTATCCTCATTCAATGAAAATAATGAAATATTCACCGGTTCGAAACATGAAGGCGCTTATGAGTTTTTACAGCGATTACTTCGCACCTGTCATTCCATTTGGAGGCGTTGAAACCACTTTCAAATCATCAAGTGAGCAACTCGTTCCCTTATCGAAGCAAATCGAAAATACACCGGAATCAACTTCTGTTTCTCATCTCGTGGAAGTTAGGGAGATAAAACGCTTTTTGTAAATGATTCCTTCACTTTCGATGGAGAACTGGTTGGACTTCCTCCAATTCAAATAGCCCTGAACTCGTCCGACGCAAACAACTTCTCCGGTTTGATGACCACCGCAACGGGAGAAATTTCTTCCTTCAATCCGCAAAGGACGAGAGAATAAGGTCAGCCGTTGGAAAATTGATGGAAAGTTTTTACATTTGATAATGAAAATGTTCTGCGCCTCGATGTCATTTTGAAATTCCATCGAATCGATTCGATCGATAGCTAATGATGACAAAGATATACAAGCTGCTAAATGAGTCTTAAAAATTTTAATTATAAATCGTCAATTAATCAGTGTGAACCAAAATCAAAACTTAATTTTAGGAGATGGTGTGAATAAAATCGTTGTCGAGACGAAGATATTTTGACGTCGAAGACTATTCAGACACTTTTTGCTGTTGTAAATTTTCTAATTAATATATGTGGGTCAGATTTATATTCTACATTTGTCAGATTTTTCTATTTTCGTTGATGATTTTTGGCATCTCATTTTTATTCTATCACAACAAATATAATTAAAAGTAATAAAATAAAAAAAGAAATATGAGATTATATTCTATTTCTATTTTTATCCTATCGATTCAAATACTACGTCAAGCATCAATACAATTAGTGCTTTTCGTAATATTTTCTACAATTATAAATTTATCCATAAGTCTCCGACCTCTCTGCATGCTCCTGTGTAAGTTCCAAACTTAACGCCTTTCCCGTTTCTTTTTGAAAACTAACCTAAACGATTTCAACAACTTTTTTTAGTTTCGGGTCCTATTTTCCCTTGCATCCCTCCTCAAACTGCCTTCCGTAGTAATCAATCTCTATTCAATATTAACACACTCATTTTCTCTTTCTCTGCTGAATTTCTTTGATTAAAACCTTGCACCTAAATTTTCTTGCAATCTATTCTTTTGAATCTGTTTTCATTGTTTAAGATATATGTAAGAAAGAGACGTACAGATAAGATACCATCCTAAATTAGTCCAACTGAAAATGCTCAAGTATCTCCTGGTAACAATTCATACGACAAAGGTTACATATTAGATAAAGATATTCAAAATTCTAACTGAATGATAAAAGACAATGATCTTATTTAAGAATGTTATTTGAAGACGTCTGATATTACACAAAAGTTTTTAATTTATGACTCCATTGACAATGAAACGGGTTACATTTATCGAAAGATAGTGTTTTAATCCTAGTATCCACGGCTTAATGCTTTGGAATTTTGTTTTATACATATTATCTATATTGATTAACTTCTGTTATAAAAATTACCTTGCTGAAAATTGTAACCGTATAAATTGCGACAGAGTAAAAGTAAATTAGAATCTGTGTTTGTATGTTATAAAATTGAAATTGAGATATTATGATATTTATGAACTCGGTGATTAGAACACCTGAAATACTAACAACGCTATTTCTTGATGGGTGAAATTCTTTGGATGCTGCATGCATTCCGGGTCCAATATAACCTGTAAGAAATTAGGCTGTACCTCATAAAGCTTTTATTCACTTATCAAAGAAAGGTAAGAAAGCTTCCTCTAGAACCTCCGATTTTATAGCTTTGTCACTTTGAAAGGGAGTTTTTGAGAAATGGGGCAGGGCGAATGAAATGCCTCCAAGTAGCTTTCTTTCTCCAGCTATTATCATTCGGATTTGGATCAATAACAGTATTTATTTAAGAATAAATAGAATAATACAATGATGAAAATTAAATAGTACGTTAATCATTTTCGATTAAAAATTTAAAATTTAATTTCCATATATAATTCCGCGTGCTAAGTACTATTTTTATCTCTCTGTGTTCCATTTTCATCAATGATTTTCATAAAAAATAAATACATTTACTTGGAATTTGAGCTGCGGAACTAGCAACTTCCTTCTGCAGGAGTTAATTAAATATTATTTTCAGGAAAAGTACCAAAGTAAAATACTGTGCTGAATAGGCATTCTCCATCTCCTGCTAAGGGAATAGAAATTATAGTATGCATAGGCATTTAATGGTTATATATTTGTAATGATCATTTTATAATCAACAAAATCAGGTATAAATTAGATAATAGTCATGTATTTCAAGCAGTAGATAAAATACAGATCTACAGAATCCTGCGTTGGCGTTTCTGGAACACTTGGAAACCTCGTATTTCAATACCAAATTGGACATAAGTTGGTCAAAGACGTGTGCGTGCCTTAAGGGTGAGATGAAAAGAGGTAAACATGAAAACCGGATAAGGTTCCAGTACATAAAACTGAACGGAAAATGGAGGAGCTACGTCATACCATAGGTGGCCTAAAACGTGTACGCATGCATACCCGGTTATCTCATAGTGAGTAAACAAGGCCATTCTGTCTCTGTTGAATAGAAAAAATACAACCCACGGCTTTTTCCTCAACTACGAGGCAGAACTCCATGTAAGAGAAAAGCGACTTCAACAGGTAATCTTCAATCTTCAATACAATTTAATTTTTACGGCCTAGGTTTCAACGAATAATGTCTAATTTCGGAACTTTCTCTATTTTCAGGTTTCCTAAGAAAAACTGCTAGTAAATGTTGGCGAATTTCTTGGGTGAAGACTGAAAAAATGTAAGATATTAGATTATCTTAAGCAGACTTCCACCACTTGACCTGTAGTCGTAGATTGGAACGCTGGCGAAACTTCATCGCCTAAACAAATCGTCGAGATGAATCTCCAAAGGACGCAAGGATAAGTTTTAAAATCTGTAGCATTTTGCAATTAAAAATGTTGCTACTATCCGCTGAAGATTATTACGCCATATAATGATAATACTACATCTTTATTCGGGTGCGATTGACACTGAGTCTCTTCTAATATCTAACCATTTGTCTAGTAATATTTGAAAGATGGCATAAAAAATTTCAATAAGAAAAATACCTTGCGGGTAAAAATCTTAGCTATATTATCGTAGATTATACTGTGGTTTTAAATGAATCTCTAAAAAAACTTTTCATTGCGTCTATTGTAAACCGTAGACCTCCTGCGGGCCACATAGGACGTTTAATGAACCTTTTCATCTTTTTCTATAACGAACTAATTTCCTTAAATTATTTTTCTCAAATTTATTCACTACGTTGAATGAAAAAAATGAATTCGGAATTAATTATTTCTCATTATAATATTTATTTCTTGTAAATTCTCTATGTGTTATTTTTTCGAGTTTCGATTTCTTAAGTAAAGTTCAATTGTACTAAGTATAGTACTGTTGTACTCTTTAGATTTATGCAAATAATTCATTCAAAGTTTTACATGCGGTATAATGATACATACGGAGTTCCAATCATTTTCCACTTCTGAATGAACCATTTTTCTTCTGCAGCACATTCGAGTAGTTTTGAAGCGTGGGTCGGCTTAGTTTATTCTGCACTCAAAGGGTAAAGCGCCGAATAAAAATCCGTAATTCTGTAATCACGGACTCCCACCTTAAAATAATTCTGTAAATACAACACCAAGCTAGTGAGATTATAGGTTCATCTTATTCTCGAAAATATTGCGGCATTCTGAGTTTTCTTGTGGCTCACGTGAGCAAAAACATTGAAATTCATCTTTGAAAATATATTCGTATTCAGGGAGCCCACATTCTTTTCCGTAAAATCAACTCAAATCGTAAAACCATAGCGATTATATATTTTATAATTATTTAATTGGATTTATCAATAGTGGGAGATATACAAGTTTGATTGCACAAGTAAAACATTTCAAAAAAAATATTTTTAAGCACTGCTATCTAATCAACTTCATAAAGGATATCTCAAGAATTTCCTTCGTATCTTGGCTCTTGCTAAATTGGAATCTGTCTGAAAGTACAGTGTTATGATTTTTTGCTTTCCTTTTCCTTTATGGCGGTTACTACGACTTTTGGTAAATGGAAAAAATAAGATGCATACCCAAATGAATGTAAGAACTACTATTCAATCAAAGCTGATAGTGATAGAAAATTTTCGTATCATTAATCAGACATTGAAAAAGAATATTCTAAATAAACTGCTTTCTTTATACATCGCTATCTATTTTATCAGCGCTGACTACGGCTCTATAACGTTTAGAAGAACAAAAAAATCAAATGAAAATTCCTTTCCGAGCTGGTATTGCCTTCCGGAAATTCCTTATCCGATGTAATCTGAAAACAACCTCATTGCTCGCTAAATGTAAGTAAATTTCATGAGGCACCGCCGGATGTGATGGAAAAATCCGGCTGTTGTTGCTGCTTTCACCTTGCCATTTAGTAACAAAAAGACCCGAAAAACCAAGAACCGGGTCGAGGAATGGCCAAAGGCCCTGCGAGATGAGAATAATAACGGGCCAATCATCTGATATGCGCAGTTTCTCAGGAAACACCCATCCAAGGAGTTTGAATAATAAAAACACGAAATTATTCCGCGAGCTTTCCCTTATTTACAATACAATCAAATCGTTTCTTCCCGACCTTGAATTAGGGAATAAATATGTGTGCTCCTTTTTTGCAAGGGCGTTATGAAACGCAAAATTAGGTTTCGGCATTGAATAGCGTCCAATTCCTCCTCATCAATAACGAATATTTTAATACTTATGGATTTTGATAAAATTATGAATGAATGGATTATTTACCGAAAATCATAGGATTTATTTTCGGAATATAATCTTCATTTGATAATCATTGCCTTACGTTATCTATGGCTTTATTCATGTTTGGAAGTGTTTCTTGTCGCAGAAATTATGAGCTGATTCACCAACATAAGCTAAGTATGATCATGGCCGCCTCTAGGAAATCAGTGAGGTAAGCAAATCCTGGGGGAACTCGCAATTAGACTATCTTGTAGGGTGCCTGGACTATCAGTTCCTTGCAATTTGTACGGTAAAGTAATAACGATTGAGTAAGACTAACAAGGATCACATATGTTAAATCCATCTCAGGTTTTTGTCGACCAGGAAATAGTATAGGTCATTACTTAACTTAGTAATTACAGAGTTCGTTGCTTCATTGATCCTTCTCCCTTCCTTTAGCAGCTGATACTAAAAATTTACAATTAACTCAGAATTATCCCAAGGAAGCGAATGTCTCTATAAATGCAAATTAGCAGAAAGAGAGTAATTTTTAAAACTGATTTAAAATTGAATATTTCTATGGAAAAAGTGAAATATCTTCGAACAATTCAAGTGCATTTTTACAATTAAAATTAGGGGGTTGTAAATCCATTTCCATAAATCCTTAATTTTAATGGAAGGATGTAACTTTGTTTCTCTCTCTAAAATTCGGCAATGCCATGTAAATATGTCTTCGTGCTCAACTTTTGTAATCTTAATTAATCATCAGTGATATCTACTGATAACAGGCGATGTTTTAAGGAAAGAAAATGAATATTTATACTTTTTCTAAAGAGTGTTTTATTGTACGACCATGGTTTCGACTCGTTGGGCCATGATTGTACAATAAACCACACTCGGTGGTAAAGGAAGATGTGCTCATTGGATCGTTCATCATAATGGAGAACTACAGCAAAGTCGATATCGAATTATTAGATTCTATGATAATATTTTTCGAACATTTTTACTGCATGGGCAAATTTTTACAGCTGTATGTTCATATGTTTAGCCACCGCCTTCTGATAATGAATGTTGAAATATCTGCAGCGTAACATAATTCATAATCATCTCTTCATAAGTTCAACAGCAAATAAAATATTATATAAGGTCGTAAGTATTTATGAATTCCTAGAGCTTAAGTTAAGAAACTCAAATTGAGAGAGATTGCAAATAACATCAAAATTCCACTTTTTTATTCACAACCTGATAAAGTGTAAATAGTAATAATAGTACACAAGGCTTAGGAGTACGCGTTCTACTACTACGAATGTTCTAGTAATTCGTGTGAATGTATAAGGAATAGAGGAATACTAAAAGAGGCCATATAAATTCGTGAAGAAATACATGCCTACGTTTCGTGACGTGGGCACTGAAGGGATTCTGCTCGCGACGCCCCCGTCTGTCCCGAAAATTGTACAGGTTGATTGACTAATAAGTACTGCAAATCCGGTTGGGATCAATCCCAACTAACACATACTTAAAGACTCTCAGCAAAAGGAAAATATCATCATTTTAAGCATCTATTTTTTCCTTACGCCTATAGCGAAAAAAATATTTTTACACATAATTTATGGATTTGATAGTTGCACATAAATTATTCATCATAATCACGAGGCTTAGATATATAAACTCCATTCTAATTGTTTCTACGATCGTTCCTCGTTTATTTTTAAATCTCTTTTTCGTATATTCGAAAATTAAAGAAACCTGGCTCTCTGAAAGAATTAAACCTCTCCTAAAATATTATTTTAACCGTCGTGTTTATTGATATGGAGATATACTTTATGAATATACTTGGAGACTGAGGTATTACGCACTTCTCTTGGAACTATTGATACTCATATCTTCAGCAATCATATAAAAATATTCAATATCCTCCTGAGCATGTTACTAAGGAATTCCGTAAGCTTTCCATTCATAAAGCATATATATAGCATAATCTAGTATTCATTTATAGCACAATCTAAACAAGATTCCAAAATTCCTTCATGCCGAACCAAGAGAAAATTATTATTTTATTATCATTCTCATCCAGCGAAAACTAAGTAAGATTGTTTCGGAGGAAAACTTAAAGCCTTTGTTACCTACTTCATCTTTGACATAGTGTCTTTTCACAAAGTTCATTCTAGAAACGAAGTTATGTCTTAAATTGGTAAAGTGTTGGATTTACGAATTTATGAAATTTTTGTTATTACGGTAAATGAGCTAAATTTTGATGGGAGTGAGCAGAAATAAAAACCTTTATAAGGAAGCATATCTTACTTAAGTATATCTACGGAATTTAAGAAAATGAAAATTTTATATTCATTAAAAAGAGAGCTAGCAATATATTAACATAGGTAAGTAAACTTATATTATGATGCTGAAATTTCAGTTATTCACTAAATTTGTGTATTGGAAACAGTAATTATTATAATATGTCAATAATATAAGTATCAATTTTTGGGTGTAATGCTTCCATTACATACATTTCATTTTAGATTGTTAATCGGTAATCCTTCCTCTACTTATTACCTCATATTCAGATGACTATTATGAATCATGACTGGGATGACATAAAGTTGGGACGGACAACTTCTTACTTAAAGCCTTCGATGCGTGAATTCCGCTTTACGATCGAGTTTCAAGCTCGCCCACCCTGATGATTAATGCATCCTTTCGGGATATAGACACTAAAATTACATCAGGCCTTCCTCCTTACCCATTGGATATAACTAATGAACACCCAGTGATCCGAAGACGACCCCCCATATCCAGCTGCGAAATCATCAATGGCCACGCTTTCCAACATCTGATGACCTAAAATTGGTCCTTTATTATACGAATATGGACCCCTGCGGTCAACCTAGCGAACAAGACCTTCCGGTGCCGCGGGTTACGATGTAAAAGCTGTTTTTTGCAGAATAGGACGGCCCTTCGGTTCATTTCCTTACTCTTGGTCATGGGCAGTGATCAAGGAGCAAGTCGGATCCGACCTAGTTGTTGCTACTCCTACTATCCCAGTAACCGCAGATTGACCATATGCTCTAGTGGTAGAGTCAAACCCATTATTAAAGTTTGAATAAAAATTGCAAACGAAATTACAGACATGGCCTTGGGAATTTAAGGAGATAAGCTATTGCAGCTTTAATTTCAGGGAAACATGACCACATTCGCAAATGAGAGGATATTGGAGTATTCTTTTTCATAAACAGGACAGCGATTATTATAAATGACTTGCCTGAGGATATATTCAGTTCTTTCCCAGAAACTAGATCAAATTCAAACAAATTATTTCCTAACAAGGTTAGAAAGCACATGTTAATTCGATGACTCCTCGTAGCCTAAGGTCCTGGTTAGGTTAAATCTTATGGTAGTATCATTGATTGAATGAGAATGTAGAGTACTAAAAATCATAGTTGGATATTTAGTTATTATTAATTTATGGGTCATTATCTGAAAATAGAAATATACTTATTACTTTAAAAATGTGTAGAACGTAGCCCTAGATGTAATGTTCACGCAATGTTACTCATCAGTCTTTATTTTTTTATAAAACATCTGATTTATTCTTAATAACAGTATGTGGAACATACAAAGACTTCATGAGTTACACTCTTCTTTTGATTTCAGAACTTAAAATCGATAGGTTTGTTATTTTACAAACTGACCTCTGTGATTAAACTTTCAACGAAGAAAAAGTGATATCAAGACCCGAAAACAGTTCCATGCTCGAATATTTTTTGTTAAAATTCTGCTGAATGGTGCTATCTTTCCAAAAATCAGCAGCTCCCAACACTACGAACAATCAATTATTGTTGAAACTCTCCATAAAGTTTGAAATATATCAGGGAAAAGCTAGATTGATTTGTAATGATGTAGAGGTTCAGTAAAAATAGTTGAGAAGTTGAATGAACTAATAGCTATTCGAGTCCAGTGACAGAGTATTCCACACCAAAGCGAAGGAAAAATTTTAAGTATGTTCCAACTTCGCTCGGCATTTCCAATCACACGAGTCTTGTCATAATTTTCGTAACATTTTATGGAAAGTTTCTCGAACAATTTGGCAAACGATGCCTTAGATCTTTTCCAGAAAGTTTCAGATAATGTGCGAACGGACAAGGGAAAGTAAGAGAATGTACATTTAAGGAAACAAAAAAACAAAGGATTTCTAGTTACTGGAAGTCTGTCAGAGCTAGAAAAATAACGAATTCAAAGCATGAGACGCAAAGAAAGATAGATATTTTGGCTCCCTTTGAAGAATTGCCTCAGCGACCTATCTCGAGCCGTGGTTTCGTAAGGTATGCTTCCTTCAATATGTGCCAGTTGAAATTCGGCCAATATTTCTATTGACATCCCTTCGGCGGATCGCTCCGTACATTTTTGATCGCCGTTCATTTATTCCCTTCTGATTGTAGAGTTGGCCGATCGGAATTCTTATATCTTTTTTGATATTACATAACTGCAGTTGGAATCGGCTGATTTTTTGAGGTGGAAAGATAGCAGTTTCGTAACGACAGACTTGTGTGATAAGACATCAAGTTTAAAATAGTTTCTAAGAGAGAAAGCGATAAAATATTATTTCACAATATAATCATTCTTACGTTAAATATCATATATTATAGGAAGCTTCAGCTTAGAGGCACTAAAGAGGAAAGGAATTTGATCATGCGAGTTCCTAAAATGAACAACTGAATGAAAGTTGTAGAAAAGACTAGTTTAGTTTAAAGTTCTCTGAACAGGCTTAGACTCACTGGAATTCCACCTCAGAAATAAACAGTGAAATTACGCTTTTATTACTTTTAATGATCATTATTTACACAAATAATACTACTATTATATTTTCCTTATCTTTGATTGTTCCATGAACTCGTAACGAATCTTCTTCACACGACTGCGGATCTTTTTCGCAGTGATAATGTCACTGTAGTCCTACATCACTTTTTCATATACTTCAGCAAACCATCCACGTACCTCAGTAAAAAAATTGTGTTTTTGTGTTTGAAGTTTTTGAGGAAATACTCCAGAACATTTAATCCGCAAACTACCCATACACCCACGGATAATCATAATAACCAACGAACGGATAATACACCCACGGATAATAAGGGAGTTCACCGTACTTATTTATGCCCAG
Organism: Pachydiplax longipennis; assembly: GCA_036926295.1. Taxonomy (NCBI): domain Eukaryota; kingdom Metazoa; phylum Arthropoda; class Insecta; order Odonata; family Libellulidae; genus Pachydiplax; species Pachydiplax longipennis. Next base: position 15,153,066 of record JAVFKF010000004.1, on the reverse strand, counting down.
GGTTTGACAAAAATTAAAATAAACACGTCGGGGGTTAATTTTTTCATACTATTTACATATTCAAGTCAAAGGAAATGAATATTTCCGGTACAAAATTGTACCGGAAACAGTGGAAAATTATCTACATATGCATGTTTTTACCCTATCAGCTATCTGTGTGCTACACGGGGTATATGGAAGTCTATCCTGCGCCAGACTCTCCAGTATATTATTTTCGAGTATCCTTAGCTGAAGAAATGAATCTCCGAAACGATTAGTTCTAGGATCTATTTTCCTGTTTTTTCTTATAGAATCTGATTTGCCTACGAAGTAATGTAAAAGCATAATATCGACCTTGTCCTATTGATAATATCTGCAATTATTGTGCAAGTTCATCCTAAAACTTAATTTACTTTCTTATAATAATTGTGTTCTACAGCCTACATTAAGGAACACCATAGTAATGTCTGGTTATCTCGATTTGTCGCAGCGATTCGTAACGGAATTCACGAATTTTCCTTTTCTAATTCACTTGCGCAACGCGTATCTACCCAGTCGTTACAATCATCGCATATCGTAAATGCGGTCTAAGTAGCGGAAAGTTAAATCACTCGCTAACTCCTTCATCATTCCTACCTATGCGATTCTATCATTGAAATGTTTTCATCGAGTACGATTCGATTTAAATGAATATTATTTAAAATTCAGCTACATTCTTTTTACAGTGCCATAAATACGGTCCGAAATCAAAAGCGATATTTTTTGCGGAAATAAATTGGAGACCACTTCAAAGAATAAAGAAAGAATTCTGCTGCTCTGATTTCGAATAGAATCAATACTTTTGAAATATTAGACGTTCATTTTGATACCTCACATTATCTTTTTAAACTACACACCGAGTTGTGCGTAACGAAGTTTCCTCTTCTTGATTCCACCCTTGAAACGATGGTTTACGTAATTGATCGTAAGATAATCTTTATCATCTAATTGAAATGGTAGAATTTTAGCGATAAGATTAATGAATTCTTTTAAACTGCTATCTTAATCAAGCTTTAACAATATCTAAAGTCCACGGAAGCCCCGGTTTTTATTGTGAGTGATATGTGTTCAGCGAATCGACTCCTGCACCGCCTTGTTTTTGCTTTCCTGTACCGCGATAAACCCTTTACTATCAATTCAGGCAGCTTTTCAATTTTTATGGTATAGGGTCATCTCAATGGTAGAAAGGATATTTTCATACATCGATTATTGCACGTGTAAATCTGTTTTTTTATTTTACTCTTGATTCATAAATTTCGTGTCTCGAATAATTATATATGCGACCATTTTAGGATAATGAGATTCAATCTCATTCTAAGATCATATCGCTGATACACGGCTAGTGTTATACGTTCGCAAGTAATTTCACATCTCTGAAAGGACTTTTTGCGAAACAGCGAAGGAGATTCATATATAAGGTCAAGCATGTCTTTAACTTTAACATTTCGGCGAATATTACATTACTTGCGAATGGAAGTGATTTTTCCCCTACCGCGCCATTTCCCTTGATTAATCATCTAAAGTAAAATATGGCTAAGAGAAATTAGGCATTTGATTAAATGTTATATTTAATTAAGTGAAATTTACGGTTGAGAGGAAATGGACTGATTTCCATTTCCTTTTTGAAAGGGGAATTAATACATTAATATGAAATGTATATCAAGGACAATGCCTTTCCCTTGCAATTTAAACAAAATTCGAAAAAAATGTGAGAAAAGTAAAACTTCATTTGCTAGTGTATGAGGAAAATATCGAGTAATATCGAACATTAAGCATCATCGAATAATTAAATAAAAGATTTCAGTGTAAGAGAAAGAAGAAAATTTTGCTTGACAAAGGAAATAAGATGGTGATACTTCGCACAAGGTAGAGAAAATAAGATAAGAAGAATTCTCGCAACCTTCCGTACAAGAAATCTACTTGGAAGGAGAATTTATTGCTTTCAATGAAAAAAGTAGGGCAGATGTTTTCTTTCCTCTACTGAATTCAGAAAAGAAGAGAATTTTTTTCATAAAGTCAGAGTTTAGGTGATGAAATGACAAATTCCTGAAAATTAAGAAAAAGCGACGAGGTATGAAGACCCATTGGGGTTTTAGAGAAATACATTAAATAAGGTAAATATATGCACTATATGTAGAAAAAAATATTTTAAGTTATCTTTTTTCTTTGGATAAGCTATTGCTCACTTGTTCTTATAGAACTTCTACTGTCATGTAACGTAAAAGTGTCCTAGGAATGAGAAAATTCTCCATGGCGAAACAAACCAAACAAAGTGTATGAATGGAATCATAATTTTTTTAGAATAGAGAAGAGGAAAATATACCGCTCGTAACTTTTGAGTATGTATAAATTTAGAAAATTTAAGGATTAGTTTATAAATCAATGAAGAAGAGAGAGAGATGGAAATATATGTTGAAAACCATTATGACAATTTCGATGAGTAATACTAAAAATATTATTATTTTTCTAAATTTACGTACATAGTTATGCTTTTACTTATTTTTCGCAGGGTAAAGGAATCTAATGCTAATTTAAGACAGAAAATGTTATATTAGCGTATTTCTGACTCAATATAAAGATGAGTTCGAAATAGCGTCAACATTTCAATTTTATGGCGGTCAAGAAGGAAATAAAAACGGTTTTTTCTGCAGCTATTTCGTTTTGAATGAAATAATGTTCAACGAATAATGGAAATAGCGAGCTTTCTAGTTCGTTTCAATATTCTATATAAAAGGAGGAGCCTCATAATGAGCAACTTCCTGTTTTATGTCCGTTGATATCGAAAGGAATGACTAAATGGATACAAGAGCACAAGCGTTTGATATAAATCGATTCCAAACCATGCTAGATTTTAAACTACGTCATTTTGGGAGCTCACCAAAGAAAATTAATGTAAAATTTTTGTTTCGCTTGTAGAAATGCATTATTTTGCTGAAATAAATTATGACCAAAACTGCAAAAGCAAACACAACCACTTTTGCTCAAATAGTTCAAAATTTTCTCGAGGTAAAATATCTTAAGGGTGAAACACCCCAATTTCATATGAAGTAAATCCGAATTCTATTTTCTGTGAGGTTAAGGTAAATTGCTTTGAGAGATCCGAAAAAATCATAAGGAGCTGAGACCGGACATTTTATGGAGGATATTGCTAATTGCTAAGAGCATTTTTTACGTAAGACACAGAAAAAAGTCGGAAGGGAAATCGGTACGCTAGAGCTCACTCTATATGGCATTTTAGTAAATCGACGACATTCTTTATGAACGAGATGGCAGCAGATTTCATCTCCTTACAAGGTTTTCACTCAAAAACTGCTCATATAGGTGCAAATAACGTAATTAATTCCGAGGGACGAAGTAAACACGCGCTTTCGCCGGGAGATCGCAAAAAGAATTCGAAGCTGTTTTTACGATCGCATCTTTTCTTCTCCACTCCCGTATTTCTCGACAGAAATTAGAAAACCCACCACTCCATCTTTGGCTTCTCGTGTTTTTCCAAACGGGACTGTTTCGCGGACTCCCGAAAAACAACGGATGAAATCCGGGCTGTTAATATTAAGCGATGAGTGAGATTGAGCAGGTGAGTCCGCACCCCACTTTCACCCGCCGGTATCTTGCTCCACTCTCACTAATCCAGAGTGAGGAATACGACCTTGCCCCTCTGTCTCTTCCGATTCTGCTCAAACATTTCACTCCTCTTCTTCCTTATTCTCTCAACTCTCTCTGCGCACCCGTCATTTTCATCCGACTCTTTTTATGGCTATTCCATGGTGCATAAAAGGTGTGGCAAAATCTCATGCGACGTATGATAAGGATCCTACAGATACAGAACATGACCTCATACACAAACACTCTTCCAAAAAATTTTAAGAAATCATGAATTTCGCATGGAGATTATCGTCGGAAACTAGAAGTTTATTTTTATATTCAACGTATAATTGCTTAAATTTGCGGGTAGAATTTGCATTCTTGCTTTTACGAGTCAAGTTAAGAAATGCTCAGATTTTTAAAGCCCCAGTAAATGATAATTCATAGCCGTACCTATAAATTAATATCTTTTATAATTCGTGGTGCCATTCTCTAAGAGCTACTACTGGATGGAGCAGGCTGATTTTCGTTCTAGACAAGCTCTATTCGCATGCTAAATCCGAAGGACCAAGGTTTCCCGAGTTGAAAGTCAAAAATGGTCCTTCACATGTCTTCATCACGTGCTCTGATATATATTTTTTATATATTTGAATAAAAAGTAGTGATTTTTATTTATTACTTTATTAGAGTGTGAGTGTTGATGGTATGAAAATGCATTTCATATTAGGGAAGTATTAGGAAAGCCAACAGCAGTCAAAGGTAGATAGGGTTTTCGGTGTTTCACACCCCCTGCCATGCGCCAGTGGCGGTTAGCAGGGTCTATATGTAAATGTAAAATATATCGTAATTACCATATGGTTAATACATGGTTAAATTACAGCTCGCGAAATGCATGAGGCTCTTTTGTGCTTATAATTCAATGTTATAGCATAGGTTGTCATGGTGCCTCAAAAATCCAGTTATAATAGTAATACTATTAAAAGTGCCTCGACTGAGATCTTGGGCTCCCATCGGGAATCGAGCCCGGAACTGCTATCACCGAAGTCGAGCACTCTGCCCACTTGGCTATCCGGGAGCCTCTTAGAGTTCTAAATCGCGCCGAATGTCTGCTATATTTGCGAGATATTTTATCTTGCAAAAAGTCTTAGATCAAAACATTTTAAAAACGTGACTTTCAATCTTACACTTTCTCTGTTAACTTGAATTAAGACTGGAAAATTTGATTTAATGTGCCGCGACGTTTAGGCTAATAGAGAAGTATGACATGAAGGAGGAAATGTTCTAAAGCACAGCTCTAACTTTAATCATGTCAGCATCATAAAAATCTAAGTGCTGCAATTCTATAATAAATTCACTAATTATGTAATTAAAATTAAATACGAATCATTTCATTTTATGGAGGTATTATGATAATTAAATCATGATTCCAAAGCGGTTTGGAGTTCTACGGCTTTAAACTGATTTAAGGAAACTACGATTTATGATACCATGGAAATTTCTCTGGCTTTCTTGTATTTGATATCTCTTGAACTTTAAGTTTGGTGAAGAACAGAATTCGATAAAAAGGATGGAAATAATTTTCAAGGGTTATGGGAAGATTTGAATTACTTGAAGTTCATTCCAGGGGAAAGATGGAGAAAACATAGTGGAAGGAGTAGACCAGGAATGAGGAAGTGAAATATAGAATTGGAAGCAGCAGGAAACTAATACGAATAAGGAAGAGAAAGGCTGACTGGATCATCTGAGAAGGTCATGATCAAAGACGTGAGGAAAGTAAGAGGGTTGAGGAGCAGTGGGTTGAAAATACTCCTGGAAGAATAGATGAATGGAACTATGACATTTGAGCGAAAATTACTGGAGATCTGGAGATTACTTTTATGATTAATTACTGGAGATGAAGTCAGAAAAAATAAATTCCACGGATTTGTGAGTTACTCTGTAGTATTGAGAGGATAAATAAATAAGTCCGGAAACTTGTTTAATAACATTGCAAAATACTTATGAATATTCTGTAGTATTTTTTAAAGTTGTTAAGGTAAATAATTAAACAAAATATATTTTCCTCGTGAAAAACTTTCCCGATTTATTTATTTTTCGTGTCAGACAGACAGCTCTGAAATAACAAATAATAGGAAAGTAATTGAATAGCTCAAGATGGAAAAATGGGGAGACATAAAGTAAAATTTTGATCCTAACAAGTAATAAAGCCAAAATAAGGGATAGTCCAACCAATACCTCAAAAAGATATATATTTTATTATGAGTCAATGTATATATTCTCGTTAATAGATTGCGCTATCTCATTATTTTCCTGTATTCTATTTGTCAACGGAAATGCTTATTAAGAGTATAGTGATGAAATTCAGTACAGAATATTCTAATGCTCATATTTCACAATTATTTCAGGCTACATTTAATAAAATGAGTATCAGTCATATGATTTATGAGCCATTTCATCCCGACAGTGACACTGACTAAAACGTATTTTAATTTTTTCTTCGCTTACAACCTAAATATTGTACTAAACGTGATGATACTTTGAAATGATTTCATGGTTGGATACCTGCAAACGTGCTGACTCACAGGAACACGTGAATTAAGAATGACTTGCGAATTTCGGAGTGAAAATGCTTGTAAAAAGTATTCTCAAACTTTTCTGGGAAAGAGAGATTCCGATACTTTTTTTTTGCTTCGGTTGTATATATTGGATTCCACAATTTCATCTCAATTTGGAATTCAATAACATTGAAGCCGAAATTTATAAGTTCTCAGATATAGGTCATCGAGTTTCTATGGTTAATTGCGTCTATCACTTAAACGTAGTACCCTTTCCTCTGGGTAAAAGTCTACGGATTATGATCGGCGTTTTATCTTATTGATTGCGATGTTTCTTATTATGAAGAATAAGATATTGACTGATCGGGCCAATATCAGGTATGTAGAAAATTATGAATAGCTATAAAACTATGACTGAATCCATGTCCTTTGACCGAAGAATTAGGGAATGAGTTAAGATAAAGTATGATTATTCGTGTAATAAATTAAATAAATACGATCTCAACATTATGTTTTTTAAATCAACCAAGAACAACCTACTTTTTAATCAGATCAGTATTATTAGGAAATCACATCTTCAGTCTCAGAAATCGCACTCTCTGGAGTGTCAATTTAATAAAAACAGGATCTGAGACAAAGTTAACAATCCAGAAAATCTTCTCGCTTTAAAAATTAAATTGCTCCTTTTCTCACGGAAACTTAAGAGCTCTTCTTCGTCTATTAAAGCCTACTTTCCTTCAATTAATTTCTCTCTAAATCGTCAAAATTAATATTAAATATTGCCCTGGAAACGACATTATAGCGAAAATATCCATATAAAACACGACTATCCCCCTGTGAACTCATGTATAAATCATAAAGCGGGGCTTCTGTGATGCGCAGCCCCACACGAAGACTTCGTGACATTCGAGTTGGAGACACATCAAGACTCGTTTTGAAAGTCCTCCCACTCAGGGGTTCGAACGTGTGACCGTGGGTGAAAACTATGGGGAGACTGGAAATCTCAAAGGCCAAAGGAAAGGGACGAAACTTCTCCCCAGGAGGAAAATTGGGGTCAGAGGTGCATACTGTGGAATCGGCTTTGTCCTAAAATGTGAATACTAGTCACATACTTTAAGCTTTAGCGATTTCATTCGATGCTTACTCGACTCCGTAGATACTCTTCTATACTTCGTCCAACGTCATGAAGATATCACGTAAAGCATATTTTCCCATGTATTTCTTACGGGAGAACGGCGCGTGCTGTAACTACATTTTGCAAAGAAAAAGAAAGTTGCCAAGAACTTATTTGGAAGGCATTCAGCATAGAGGAAAATCAATTCTTCATGACGTAGTGCAATTTAATCAAGGTTTAATATTGTCATAATCGAAGGAAATATAAGAAAGTGTTGTTTTCAAGAAAATTGGTTGCATATTATGATTTTTTTGAACCGATTATCATTTATCAGGTTTATCATTCAAAAACACAGGGTCTTTTCTGGTATGAAAATCTTCTTCGTGGAATCCACTTTTTATGTACGTTATTCATGTTGCTGTAAATAATTTTGGATAAGAGAATCTATAAGGGTATGCAAGTTTTCGGGAAAATGCAGGCAGAAATATAGTCACATGCTTCTTTCCCTCCTATTTCCGTAAGAAAAAACTTCCAATGGAAAATTTTCAAAGAAAATACTACAATAATCGCAGCAAATTCCTGCCAGAAATAACTTCTGCAAAAAATATCAATATATCAATTTTACCAGCTGGGAAAGTGGGATATTCCCAGTCAATTCAATATTTTTCACTTCCGTTTCTCCTCAACGAATTTATTTGCAATGCTTTTACTTCTTATTCAAGATATAGATCCGAAGCAAAAGTATTGGGACATACTATGAATGAATTTGTTTCCTTGATGTAAACAATTTCTCCAATTGTTTATTAAATAGTTCGCTAGAATTAAAAAAATATTCTTTGGCTAACGAAAATTGTCTCATTCATACATCATCCGCCAAAATAATCATGGAGAAACTGTTATTCATTTATGAAAATTTCATTTTACGCAAATGTTCTGAAGATAAATTCAAAATTATTGACCATTGACGACAATGACTGAAAATAATCCTTTAATAGGAATCCATTGAGTGAAGGTTTATTGACCATCCTCATACATACGACTGCAATAATTAAATAAATAATTAATAGCGAGTCTTCTTTCACACCAGCGAGTATAGCTCTGCAAATTGCAGCAGGCACATATTACATGCACATTATTTCCTCTTATACTCGAAGTTCCAAGTGTTCCAAGTTCGAAAATCATAATCTACGAAGAACTTGTTTGGGTATACTAGAACACACAACGAGCAAAGAAATAATTCATTATAACCAAATCAAAGTTAAGTAAGCGGACGACGCGCTTTCCAAAATTTAAATGTTAGGTCACACACGTTTTATGGACATAATGACTGTTAATGGCTACCTGTCAACACCTAGAAGCGACTCTTTTTCTTCGATGGGTTGCCAAACTCTCATCTTCGTGATTTTCCACTATGTGACCGATGGTGGGTCTATGCGATCCTGTCAACGTCCCCGAATGCAAATAAACGCGACCCGGAAATCAGATGTGAATTCGGGAAATCTTTCCTCCCGGAACGTTGTCCTAAAGCATGCTCTTTCTGTTTGCGAGTATACCATCGTCCTTGAGGAGGGAGGAGGATGTACTGGGAGCCATACATCTACCGAATTTCACCTTTGCTAATAATTACCGTCTTGACTTTCTAGAAGCGAGTGTACTAAGAGCATGAGGATAAAGAAACAGGAGCTCAGATCGTAGGAAGAAGGGAAACCGTGGGAAATACTCGTTGCGGAGAAGAGTGTGTAAGAGATTGAACAAACGGATTTATTGGGCGAAACTAGAAGAAGAAAGTTCCATCCGTCCCCTTTGAAAAAAAACGTATATTAAAATACTTATCACTCATTAAGCTATTCACTCAAACTAATCATGACGTTGAGGGGATAGAAACAAAGGAAATAAAAAAAGAAATATTTGTTGTTTTCGAGGATTTAAAGGTAGTAAAATCAGATGAATTGGTTCGTTAAAAAATTTGACTTCCGTGCCATCCAAATGAGATTTAAATTATTCTTTTATTACTATAAAATCGGATATCAGTTGTCTATCTCACGAATAGACAAGGTTTTTTTTAAATAGTTAATGAAATGACACAATGTTGGAAGTAATAAAAATAAGAAAACGAAACATCAAGAGTGGACCAAGATTTGTAAAATCGAAGTTGAACTTCAAACGACCTTCAAGCAACGAAAATGAGCCACCAGAGCCACTACGACTACGCCCACTAAAACCAACGCTCAGAACTTAACTGCAATATTATTATTGTGGTTCATTTTCTTTCTCCAAAATCCGCTTGCATTCTGGCTAAGGAGGAGGCAAAGGTTTATTCATTTACTCATTCAAATAAATTAAAATGTGATTTGAAATTTCCTCTAGTGCGATAAACAGGAAAGTAAGAAGAGCAGAATAAACTGTACCCACGAGCCTCATAAACTGACTTACATTATAAGGCACTAAATCCCACTACTTCTCAACATAGTCATCCTGCTTGTCGAGACATTTTTTCTTAGGTACACCAAGGAATCGATGCAGGTATCGAAGAAATCGCGGTCAAGACCGCGAAGTCAATTCATGAACTTCCTCTTCAGTTCTGAATTTCCTACCACCCTAGCTTTTCTTTAACGGCACGAAGAAATGGAAATCAGAAGATGCGAGGTGCCTGTTATACGGAGGAAGGTTGAGAACGTCCTATTGGAATCCACGCGTGGCTTAGGCTGTACGTGAACGGGTATTGGCGCGTAGTAATGAACGTCAACCATTCTCCACACAATCTGGATTTCGCACCTAGTCACTCCCATCTTTGGAATATATCCCTACGAAGTTGAGTTTAGGTGAATTAATGCTAAAGTTAACATATTTATGAATGGTTGGGTTCGCAGGTGGGGCAGTGCTGAAAATTTTAATCGTGTGATACTCCTTCGATTTTAATTTTTAAGAATCGTCGGCGAATGGAATTAAACTTCATTTGACGAACGTTGTTATCTTTTAACCTGACTTGTGTAACGCAGGTGGCTTGCGACGTAAAAGATCAATACAACTATAGATGCAACAAATGCTTAGCAAAGATAAAGATAACTTATCAGTCTCTAAGACAGATCAAAGATTGGCATATGGAAATAGGTCATTTTAACAACAGCGATTGATATTCATTTCTCTAATAAATTTTGATTCTTAAAAACGATGTCAGCGAACTTTTATGATGAGTCGGCCAATCTGTATTTTTTTTTCATTCTGTGAGCTTTTTGAAATCTTTCGATCAATTTGAAATTTCTTTCTCAAGTGATGTTCGTAGTGATTCAAAAATTGTTTTTCTGAGAATATTATAGAAAATCTTTTAAGGGGTTTTCAGTGTTTATATTCAAGTGGCTAAATTGCAGTTATTGGACCAGTTCCAGGCTAAGAAAATTAAAATTTATCATTCCGAAAAATTTTTATCACAGGAAACACTTTATCATGTTATCACAGGAAATAAGTAAACAATTTATCAAGAAAGACTTTTAAGTACAAAAAAGTATTTTATTAATTTTTGTATGAACAGGGAATTCTACAAATCGTCCGAAGATGAACAATTACGTATTCATTACATATACATATAGAACATAACTGAAACAGATAAAAACTTCCAAAGCGATATAGATCAGTCTCTTTTAGGATTTTTAAATAAATATGTGTGTCCCTTCTACCCCCTGTCATACTTTTCTAATTAAATACTATTTCTCGCTAATTTATCGTTGCAATTATTAATAAAACGCATGGCTAGTCGCTTAACCTTTTATGATTCACGAATACAACGCTCGTCTTGTGGAGCCTAATTAAAACTCGTTCTCTATACGAAGAGGAATATCTTTGGTAGCGGGTCTTTTCACTTTCGAAATTTTTTTAAGATGAAAACAGTAGCTTGGAATCAGGCGGAAGAAAATTCATCGGAACAACAATCGGACGAAAGTGAAAAATCTCACGTAGCAAACGTGTACGATCTTCCCTCTTTGCAGGAAGGAATCAGTGGCACTTATTTGTTGAACGAGGTTAGGGAAGATGAACATGAAAGGTTCTTCTCGTAACTTTCCTCGCACTTTCATCGATTTCATTTTCCGTAAGGGTCGAAGCAAACAGGTATTTCAGGATCAAATCGCGGAAACATTGAAAGAGAATGACTAATCGAGAGACTTTCCCGCATTTTTGCGATACGACTTGATAATAAGATCTCCGTCGATTTCTTGAGCGTTTATTTCGTTCCCGCTGACGCTATTAAATTTATGGAGAAAATATGTAGAGCGATAGAAAGCGAGTTGACATCGAGAGGAATCGAGAGGAAATTATGTTGTCGATTTTCCATGGCTCAGCGCACTCAATAGCTTGTAGCCGAGAAAAGCATAGGTAAAAAAGAATTCAGTAATTTATAAGGCAGATCTGATGATTAATTTTTTGGGCATTGTCAATTTATCTATCTGCGAAAATGATTCCCCTTCGCCAAGTACTCTCCGCTGTTGTGCTTTCCTCTGCATTTGGCGAGATTACGGATTTAAATTGCACTACGATAGTTTACTGTGTTCAGTAAGGGCCTTTTCCTAAGCACCGTGCTTTCCCGAAAGTGAGACCGGGTCTTATAATAACTTTTGCACTTAAAAACGCCTATTATTTTATTTTCAGGGAGTCTAATTTTTTCATGTTCAAAAACCTAAATCTATTCAAGCACAAAACATATTATTTTTCCATCCATTACTTAATAATAAATACTTAAGATGGCGAACGAAATCCATCCGTCCGGCTGACGATCTTAATAAATTCTTTCCTTGCCTTATGTTTATAACACCCTGAAAAGCCATGTTTTGGTTTAATTTTGTTATAGGTCTTATTTTTTTGGGAACCCGGAATTTGTATTTTCATCGGATTTTATTTTAAGTTTTTACTTAATTTAAATATCTGAAGTACTCTGGGAGAGCTGTGAGATACAGATGCGGTTAAGATAGAGAATTTGTTTGAAGTGAATATATTTTAATAAAAGATTTACTTTAACATAATTCTTTCTCTTAGTACACTTTTTGTATCCTACTTAACACTATATCCTACTTGTATATAATGTTTTATTGCAACTAGTCAAAATACAGGCGACAACTACCTATTCCACAAAATTCTCATCTTTTTCAGGCGAATGAAAAGGGGTTGATAACTGTTCCCCTTCTTTTCATTTAAATATTTAATGTGAATTTTTATCTTCGTTTCTATTTATTTTCTACACTGGACAGCCACTTATACAACTCGTGCTTCCTATTAATAATTAGGAGAAACATTATAATTAATGCTTGATGGATTACAGTATTGTATCGTTTTTGTCTCTTTTTTCCTTTTTGTACAGTTTATTAACCTCAGTGGTCAGATGATTTACATACGATAGTATATTACTCTAATTTCTTCGTGTCAATTCTTTTCCTTTCATAACATGTAAATGATACTTTACAAAGTACTACTAAGTAAATACTTTTCAGCTAATAGTTCAAAAACTTAGTTTAATAAGGTTTTGACGTATGAGATTACATCGCGCTTCCACTCCAGAGTTACAGATTTATTTTACATATTTTATTTCGCTAGTTTATTTGTTTCGACTTTTCGTAAGGCAATATTTTCAAATGCTGAGTTTTCACTGTGATACTCGAAGCAGATCTGGTCGGATTACAAATTCACATGACTCGTAATGATTCTCTGGTGCAACTGCACATTGAGTTGAAGATTTTGTCGAATTTAACAGCAAAGAGTAATTTCAATCGCCGTTTTTGCGTAATTTGTCGTCATGGAGTTCATTTACCTAAAAACAAACTGGATCTCCGCAGCCGATGTGTTTTGACGAACCATACTCTTAACATCTCAAAGAGATGAGAAAATTCAATACTTACGTACATGCTTATGATAAATTCCCCACCCTTTTCAGGGAAAATGTATCTTTAATTTTATTCTGTCTTTTTCATGTTTATGGCGGTGTTGATATGAAAGTCTGAGATAAGTATGATTCATTTGATCATTCTCATTGAATTCTGTAAAAAGTATTATTCTTAAGGTCACTTATCCGGATTTATGAGGACGTTCTCCAACCATGGCATTTTGTATTTGCGAAGAAAGCAAAGGGAAACTACCTCACTCCTCATCTTGCATAGTCTCCCCTCCAAGCTTGGAGTAGCTAATGGCGGAAGGCTCACGCCGCAGTCTGAATACCGTAAAGACATTGATGCAGAATTCCGCAAAGGACTTCTCTCTCTTTACAAACCCAGACACTCTCAGTTCATGGACATGCGTGAAATCAGTCCGAGGGTAAAAGTCGGAATCAATTAATTCGATAGAGGTTTCCGCGCTTGTCTACGTCTGCAGAGGAGCAAAAAAAGAAAGCATTCAAGTCTAGCAGACGACTTCGCAAGTGGTGTCGAAAAGAAATTAAACCGGTTTCCGTACAGTGCATTGACTATCTTGCGTGTACAAGGGGGTGATGTGGCCAGGGTTTGATGCGAAGGATTGCGGAAAATAGAGTGGACATGGATGGAGAGAGCGGGAGAAAGGATTAGAGATAAGAATGAGGACCTTTAGGAAGAGGCTTAGCCGCACAAGATCGGCTCTCAACATATGATGACTCGCATTACACCTGACAACCATCTCGATATTAGCATAGAAACGGATGATAAATCTGTAAGCCGTGTTTAAGGATGCTTATCTTTTCCTCCTCAGGACAGAGAAAGTAATCCCGAGATCGTGATTTCGAGGACATACACGTATTTTAATATTTCAGGAGTATGTGTTGGCTAGCTTTGTGGTGAGATGCTTAAAAAACAATGTAGGTCCCCAAAATCGAAAATTTCAGTCAAACAATGAAATGGAAAGTTGAATTGTTTTCAAAACTGCGGTTATAGGATAGAGAGATCTTACGCCCGATTCTTCTGATGACGCATTAATTCATTTGCGCTCGTGTTTCGCCTCGTCCTTTGCTGACATTCGCAAGTGGAATTCGCGCATTCATGAAGGAAATAGGGAAACTGTTATGCGCATCTTTAGGCAATTAGGATCCCAAAGAGAACATCAAGTTCGCCTCGTTTCTCTAAGTCATTAAATCATCCCGAAAACCGCTTCCAGCACACGCTTACACGTGTACCCCTACAATTGGGTTGCGATTCGACTAATTTATTTTGTCGAATAAGAGGTATCGGGCCTGTTCTTCGAATGGAAGGAAGCAATTGAGGATCCGATAGATAATCCAGTGATTAACAGATTGACTAGCAATATTAATTAATAAAATTGATTAGTAATATCTGCTTGCTCTTTTTACGAAACCTATCATGATATATTTCTGTAAGGAATTTTATATAAATGAGTATGCTAAAATGCATCTTAAGCACACTACTAAATGCTGAGGTCTGCAGAGCATTTCTTACGATGGCCGATCCCAATCGAAACCGGTCGTGGGTGTGTCTTCCTATGTGAAAATTTTGTATTACGTACTTATTGAATCAGTTACATTTGGTGATGCAATACAATATGCTCATACCGAGTCTTGCGGGACGTTCAATGAAAATTGATATAATTGCTTCTATATAAATTTCTACGGTTGGAAAGATTCGGCACTTTATTCTAAAAAAATTTCTACAAAAATATATTATTTTCATAGCAGCCCTTCCGTAAAGAAAGTTATCACCTTTTTACATCGTGTTTGAAAAGGATTTCTTTATGTTAAAATGTTTATTTCCATGACTTGAATGCGTGAAAATTTCCCCGCTCCTTGGATTGCATTTTCTCTACCTATAATGAAGAGTCGATGATTAATTTTGCGGTTATTTGAATTACTTCCTAAATTATTCGACTTGCAAGAAGTAGGATTAAATGATTCGTGCTATAGGTTTTGCTTTCCTTTTCAATCAGAAGCATCCGTACCAGTTAGATTTTTCACTACAACTGCAAAATGGCAGTTTATAACATAAATTCCCTACTTCTTAAGAACAACGGCATACCTTTTTGGCATAAATGGAAATATATCTTTCATTGCTTGCGTCTTGCAACTGGTCATGTTCATGTGTACAAATGTGAGACAATAGGAAAACTATGGAGGCATTAGTGATGCTGAGTAATGGTATTAATTTTCGGTAAATAGTATTATAGATAAGGACAGTGACTACACTTACGAAGACTTGTTCATCTAATAGTATTCTGGCTCAGTGAAAAAAAAATAATAGCATACTACCTTATCACTAGTCGCCTCATGTCCACAGAAGAAGCTTTACCTCCCAAACAATCCATGACATAACAATTATACAGTTCACACGAGTTGAAATATTATCTGTAATTCAGCGACTGTAATCACAATCATTGTACCTGTTGATACATTTGCAAAGCTACATATATTCTTCTATAAACCTTTCTTAACGACCTCAAATTTCTAGTAGTAGGATTACTAATTGTACTGCAAAGGAAATATGATGCAAACAATATTTAAAAACATTGGTATTTAAAGATAAGATAATGATTCCGGGAGGCTCACAATACGATATCCTCAGAGTCCTCTTTGGTTTGGTGGTCGCGATTGTAGCGCTATCAAAGGTATGTTTCATCATCCCATAGGTTAAATAGATGTGTATCTTTGATTGCCAAGAGGTCGGCGCTTTTATCCAAGGCGAGGAGAAAATTCTCGCATTTTAATCGAGTTCCTTACATGGACACCAGAGACCGCTTCTACCAGAACGACTTCAGCGCCCTCACGTTTCCACGTCCTTGCGGAACTCTCTTTGATGTTGGAGTCGCAAGGTGTCTCTTTTGAATTGAAATCAAAAGCGAACATAACTTCTACCTGCCTAACTCGGGAAAAAAATTAAAACTGTACATTCAGTGAGAATATTTTATTATTCCTACTTTTATAGTTTTTTTTATACAGTTTGGCTTTTTGGACAGGTGGCAAACAAACTCACATAAATTATAGAATTGAATCTAAAAATTATGCATTGGTAAAATCAAAATTTACTAATAAAACCATCGTGAAAATTAGATAAATCGGTGGACGTAATTACCTGCAGAGTATTTAACTTGTTCAGATGAAAACCCTTCCAAAATCTACAAAAGGCATACCAATTAATCTCACTGTTCTTTCACATCTCTCACGATTCTCTAATAATATCCATGTATAGTCCATTGGCTAAACACGTTGCCTTATCATATATTTACGATACACAGAATTTATGAACTGTTTAGGCAATCTTACAAGAAATCTTTTTGTAAAGGGGAAGAAGTAGAAAATAACAACGCCGACCAATCACTTATTATGCAGAAAAATTTTCAACAATTTTTTGGAAAGCCTATTTTTGCAGAGGCAAATTTCTGAATGAGATAAAACTAATTCATTCATAATAGAAATAAACTAAAATGTGGAGAAATTTTGTTCTTTGTATTTTAGTTCAAGTCTTTCTCATCATAGTTTAAATATCCTGAATAAAAGAACAAGGCTTTCAGTGCAACACCAACGGTATGGGATAAATTATGCTCATATGATTCGTTGCAATACATCCATTGGACCATAATCTATGCAAAATCATAGTCTCATCGATAGTTCTATGTGAAGTAGATTTAATGTTTCCATTGCATCTATTTTAATACTTCAAGCAATCGTGAAGACCGAAAATTAATTGCTATATTTCAACGCCCAGTTTTATAGTCAGGAAATTTTTTCATTCGTCCGGGATTTATTCAAGAATGGAATTACAAGATATTTTAGTACCACCAAACTTTCAGCGAAAAAGATAAACTTTGCATTTTATCACAACTCTGAAGGTATTAATTTTGATCAGCTCGTAGTGAAAAATAATTGGTGATAATTGTAATGCGAATCAGGTGGCGTAGTTGTGCTTTCCACGTATCACCCACTCTTAATGCTGCTGGCTAGGCCACATCCCCTGCAATGATGCCGCGCCAAGGACTGTAATTTTCGCTAATGGAAATGTGATTTGAATAATACATAGAGTAAAGGTGTTAAAAAAATTTATAAAATCGATAAAATATGAATGTAAATTAAATTTAGCATACGCTAGTTTTAATTCCTTTAATGTGTGCTAGTTTCAGCAAAAATATTCAACAAATGTACTGAAATTAAAATGTAATTAAAAATCAAATATTTTTCAGGATATTTGATTTTATCTAGCAAGAATTATACCTTCTTAAACTCAAAATCATTTTTACTGTTGCTTGGAATAGCTTTAAAAATTGTCGACAATCAAGTACCAATTTCATCTTCTTTGAACCCACCTAAAAATTCTGCGAGCTATGTTTATTTGCGTTAGTCAGACCTCACCTTGAGAGCATGTAGTGTATGGAACCCTGCCGAAAAATGTAGTATTCGCGGAATAGAAAAGGTACAATGAAAGGCAAAACGTTTTGTAATGAATTGCTACGAAAAATCGAAGAGCGTTACTCGGATGCTCCAGGACGCAAGATGGGAATCTTTAGAAGAAAGAAGTATCAATCAAAGACTTAATTTACTTAAAAAATTCAGAGAGTAAGTTAGATAAATATTTTGCTGATATTATGCGCCCTTCTTATTACATAGGCCGTTCTGATAGTCAGCGAAAATCTGACAGCCAGAGAAAATCTATCTTGCTGATAAAAATCAACAAGATAGATTTTCTCCGTGAAAAATACGCGAAAGTAATCGATTAAGGAAATAGAGTTATTGTACAATGTACATGCACCTCCTGCCACACGTTGAGTTGCGGCTTGCAGGGTATATATGTAGATGTAGATGTACGCAGACAAGGCTATCCTTGCAAACAAATACTTAGAAAATAGTTATGTCTTACTTGAATGATTGATCGGTCGGCCATTACTTTTGGAAAGCAAGTGTTTGAAAGGTTAGTGATCATGAATGCGTAAATTATGTTTTTCATGATTAATTGAAAGGATAAAGAATTATTAAAAAAATAATATGTTATTAAATAAAATCACGACTTCGTCTTTTATAATCATGGATACACCGTTTTCGAAGCCTACGTTGAAACGCCTTGTCTTTACAAGGAAGAGAATAAGGGATGAGGGAACTATGGTCTTTACCATTGAGGAATCAAACAAAGAGAAGCAATCATCTTCTCCGCAGGATACCTTGCGAAATTTGGATGAGAGTGCACCAATTGCTCAGTTCCGCCATAGGAGATGACCTCGATCTTAGAAAGTTTGTTTTATGCTTTGCAGCGGATGCGTTCAGGGGAAGTCAGCTCGTTTGTCATTTGAGTGACCCACTTGCTTAGATTATGAAATGGGAAACAATTGGAGTCGCAAACGGAATTGGTCTCATCGCTATGTTTCATCTGACAATGGTAATGGAGACACTGAGAATTTTTTTGTTAGTCGTCCGCTTTCGTGAAATCGTTTTTCATAAGAATTTTTACTTTATGCACTAAGCTCTTGTAATATTTTTCGAGAACTAATCGTATACAACTGAGAGAATTGCAAGAAATGACATCGTGGAAGAATGTCTTTGAGGCGCTATGAAATTAAGATCTTTGCTGTAAAAATTAAAAACAAGAAATTAATTAAGTTGCGTTCTCAGCGGTAAACAGCCCAAATGAATGAAATGATACTTCTTTTCCCCATCCGAAATTTCATATTTCCCCTTCTCGAGCCCCTGCCGCGTAAGTATATGCAGCAGCATGTAACTCAGACACCTTTTAAATTAAAAATCCCCAATGAATTATTTATATGTCTGATACTTTATGTGACATATGATGTAGCATAAAATTTTGATGTATATAACTCTATACAATTTCCCCAAAAAAGACGTTGGTCTGTATGTATTTATGTATATATATATTTATTTATTTATTTATATATTTATGTAAACAGAGACTGGTTCGGGTGAACTAGTAGCTTCGGGTGAAGAATTAAATTTCACATTTGGAAAAGCTATTCCTCACCTGAATTGACTAGTGACAGGAAACGAACACTCAGGATATGCAAATGAGAATAAAATAGGGACGAATTCCCTCTATTATTCTTATTGGTATGAGGAATTTCCTTATCAAAAATTATATCTAATCGGAACGCTCTACTTCCGCCTCCAAGTTTTGTCTTCCTCTTCACAATTAGAGCATCCTCTGCTGTATCAAGATGGTCGACGACTGTGGCGGTTTCATAATTATTCCTAAAGAGCTTTAGTGTTTTTAAGGGGCTTCATTAAGCGCAAATTTTCCATGCTCACCAAGAAATAAGAATGTGATTGCCTAAAGTAGTCCCCGAATTAGTTTTTGAGCTAAATTAATTTACCCTTAAAGGAAGTAGAAAAAAAATTAGAATGATATATGAGAAGCTCAGTAAACGATTCATAATGTATGATTCATTAGAACATATTTTTATCAATGATTATAGTATGTTATATCCCACTAAATACAGGAGGGGATTCGAAAGTCTTGTTATGATTATGAAAAATCAGAACTTTTTTATTTTTTAACACAGACATCACAAAGATGAAAATGTCATCTTTGATTCATCTCTTTTTCATCTTTGTTTACCCATGTACCGGTGTTAAAAAATGAAAAAAGGTCTGGTTTTACATAATCATAAAAATCTTTGAATCGCCCTGTATATAATGGTACCCCGAAAGACAGTTTTATGGCAAACTTTTGTATTTATCTGGAAAATCCAGCAAGATTCTATTAATTATATATTCACCCCATAGCCCT
Organism: Pachydiplax longipennis; assembly: GCA_036926295.1. Taxonomy (NCBI): domain Eukaryota; kingdom Metazoa; phylum Arthropoda; class Insecta; order Odonata; family Libellulidae; genus Pachydiplax; species Pachydiplax longipennis. Next base: position 15,133,114 of record JAVFKF010000004.1, on the reverse strand, counting down.
ATTATGATACATGTTTCCTATATAATAAATTTGATCTCTTTATGCAATTATATGTTGCGCAGTAGAAGCAATGTGGAATTGATCTCCCCACTTCTTACAGAATGCTAAAAAGTGAAAGAATAATCCGAGATTTAAATCACTGACCTCCAGGAACGGCTTTGACGTACGAGAGTCTCCAGCGAGTCTATCGGACCCATTCGTCGGTTTTATTTATTCCTGATTACTTCATTTTATTAATCCTAATCATAAGTAAATGGACGATATACATAGAGAATTCATTAATATATTATGAATAAATACAATATTAAAGTGTGACCTTGCTACAAATTAGCACAAACAGAGCAGGAAACTGACCGAATATAATAACTCGTATGGGTTACAAAAGAATTTTGAGATCGGTTCAATTATTTATTTTCCTATTTCCATGCCACCGTACTTATAAGCTGATTTTATATATGAATGGTAACGATTACAAAAATATTTGCTATAGATAAGGGCGATATTCGTTAGATTTATAAGCCTCGGTAGCGCAGTAGGCAGCGCGTAAGTCTCATAATCTTAAGGTCGTGAGTTCGATCCTCACCCGGGGCATCTTTTTTAAAGCAGAGATAGGGGGAAGGTAATTTGATTCTAAATCAAGAATTCTCTCACACCAGCACTCAAAAGTTGAGTTTGAGTATCTTCTTTCGTTTTGTCTTTCTTCTCAAATCATCTCGTTCTTAGTTTTACAACACTCAACCATTAAATATTAGATGGTGAAATGAAATTGTTGATGAGTGATAGAAAAGGACTTCACCTTACGAAAGCTAAAAAATGTCATAAAATCGGAAATTTCCGTTATATCGAGAAACTCTGACGAGAAAACTTCTCATTTTTTCTATAAAATATTCACAAGAATATGCAAATATATTTGCATAATCATGTGAACTTGTTCTTGTGGGTGAATTCCATTCCATTGATCAAAACGAAAAAATCTTATGAGAAAATTTCGGACGCATATGGAAAATAATTATTTCAGTGAAGACTATAACCATTATTTGGGAATAAAAGAAATAAATTACAGAGGTTATTCATTTTTAGTTTCTGATAAATTAAAATTATTCGGAAAATTCCTTACAGTAAAAGCAGCTCATCAGACCTGCGACTGATTATATCAAAATCGAGTAATCGTACAACAGATCTGTAGATCAAGTGAACGTCAGTCAAATGAGGAGATTCCATAGCTAATTACGCAAAATACCGACTTTTAACACATTATTATATAACACATATATTTATATGTTATTTTTTTAATCTCAAAATTGATCAACCTATTATCTATTCGAGACAATACGTTTCCTTTAAATCCTCAAGCTCAATACACCAGTCATTAACTCCGTTAATTGTATGGGAAGAAGCATTAGTGAGATTGGAATGAATACTTCCTCCTTGAAATCCTTAATCACTAGATGGGTAATTACACACTTTTCTCAGTTTCGAAATTTCCTTTTATCCTATTGACGATTTCAATGTTTACGAGGATCACGACCGAGACGCTGCGGGAGACTGAAAAATACATGCACGACTCTTGTTCTGCCGAAGATGGAGTGGAAGAACGAAACAAAGGAAGTACGGCTCTGAAGAATTTCAATCAAAGGGAGAACAATGTGAGCCCCGAATGAGTTTTTGTTTACATTTATTCTTCGGACATAAGATCCTCTGGAGATTAAATTTAAGTGGTCTAAGGAAGTAGGTGTAAGGAACGGATTGGTGAAATTTCGGGTATTTTTATCACGCAGGAACACCCTAAACATTCTATAGAAACTGGTTGTGTGCCAGTTGCCGTTCGAATTAGAAAGCCTTCTATCCGAACGGCGGAATTTTAATTGTTGGCTATCATGTGGCCATAAATAACATCTCCAATGCATGGCAATAGGCGAGAAACACCCACGAGGTCGTTGTTTATCATATTATTACCAAAAAGAGTGATATATTGCGCTGTCGAATTAATAGTAAATGTGGAAAGCCACGCAAGAAATGAATTGCCTTATTAGTATCAATAGTTGATTCTAGAGGGAAGGGAATAGTTGTCTTTCGTTAAATGAATATTTCCAACTATTATATAACTCCAGAAGATTCGGTGATTTTTCTTCGAAATGATCAAACAGAAACTTATTTGAATTAAAATGTTGGTCGTAATTGGTAGGTTGAATGGACGCCGATAATTCTCAAGCGGTCATGTAATATTAATTATGATGATTTTACCGATATCAGCTATGATTTTATGTAATAGTAGCATTCTGTAATAAACCATATTCCCTTCTTCAAGCATTAATAGGTAAATCCGATTTATGCTTAAATATCTCGCTACTTATGCTACTCACTAGGCAATCAGCCTTAATTTATAAAAGATTTTCCAATTAGAAAAAGTTTTCTACTTCTTCTCTGTGCAAATTAGGTCTACTTTGGGTTGTGGTAATTTGAACCAATAAATGATAAAGTTACGGTCACACCAGTTTGAGAGGTCACTACGGTACAAGAATTAGATTTCACGATTAATATTTCAAAAGAAGAACATCGATCTCGTAACTTTCCTTTTCTAGCGGCTTCGATTCCTTCTGCTAGAGATAAGAGGAAAAGATAGGAGGTAAATACTGTTGTAGATTATGTAAGATAAGGTTGACGATATTTCAGACCGTGCTAAAGCATTAAAATCTGAATTTTGAGCTACAGACGAAAGGTGCTGTACTCTTCGAATCGGTATTCTCCACGTGGGACTTCTTCGAATTGCGATGTACCACTTGACAAAGACGTCCCAAGTTCATGAGAGTAGGAGTCGTGGTGTCAGTAATTGACCCTACGTTTATTAGTGGCCGTCGCTACGGCGTTTTAACGGCATTGAAGAGGATACCTTGGCACGCGATATTGCATGAGCGCGCGACCTTTTCCTCTGGGAATCGCATAGACGTTGCGAGATCAGTAATAATCGATGCGAACGCTGCGAGTATTAACAAATTGCTACTTGGAAATAAAATTCTTCTCATGCAAACAGTCGTCTTGTTGCGTCTTCGAAACGTACCTATAAGTAAAATAAGGCTCTACCTGGATATCTCGACAACATGGCTGATAATTTTCGTTACCCCCCATCAAGCTGACTGATATGTATATTTATATCCATAATGCATGCGGAGTGATACAGTTTATAAAACCCAATATCGGTGAAATAACTTGATGTGTTACGATGCTATCAAATGGGTCCAGAACTTTCCAAGAGACTTTTAATTAAGAGAACCTTCATCAGGGAGAGATCTAGAAAATTGCTAGGAGAAGCAGTTCTTGGCAAAGAGGGAGCGATTTTATTAACATTCTCCTATTACCTTATTATCCAATTAACTTCCTAATGCCACGTGATAAATGTAGTAGATGTATAAAGATCATTTGTGAAATATAAACTACATAATTGCGAATGATTAAATATATAATTTTTCGAATCTGGTAATGCAAGATTAGTCACAGATGATTTCGGATGACTAACTTTACAATTATGAACAATATAATTACCTCCAATAGAATTAGATTAATACCCCGAATCTCCGATATGGCGTATGGCAGGGGTATGAAGACACCGAACTCCCTAATTAGCTATAATACTAATTTAAAGTAAAGTGAATTCTCGGTGAAAATGATTCGATCAATTGAAGAAATTTAACCATGTAAGGGTGAAAAGGCAGCAGAAGAAGTTATGATCTCAAACTTTGGCATCGAAGTATTAAAAATTTCAAATTTGCAAATGTAGAAAAACCATGAAATGGAAATATTAGAACAAGGTTGCATAGTGAATCTAATCCGCTAAATTTAAAGCTAAACAGAAAAATACACCTCAAATCACCAAGGGTAGCTCTTTTAAATTTAGCAGGAAACTCATTTGAAGCTATTCGAAATAGCTAATTCGCAACTTTATTATGCGTCTAATGATAATGATCAAGTCCCGAAAAGCGAAATTTTTAATGAAACTGGAGCGGTCATTGACGTTTACGGGGTACTTAAAAAGTGCAAAGTAAAAGCGGTTGAATTAACGTGTATTTTCGTAAATTACTTTCAAGGAACTTTCTTCAAACATATGGGCCATCTTTCGTGTAGAAACGGTGACAAATATTCTTAACAGCGACCTGCTGTTATTTCATTCTGGACTATATTTACTCTCAGAGCAGTACTTTCATATAACTGTTGTTATAGTGAAAGTTGGTATTAAAGCCGAAAAATTCTGCACGGTATGAAATTCAATAATAATACTCTAAACGTAAAATTCAGGGATAAATTAGTGCTCTATTATGAATTAATTACTGATCTTGGTAAGACTATTTGAGCCATCGAATTGTATCGCTCGTTTGACTCGTGATAGAGGTAAATTTTTTATTATAATTAAAATATCTAAATGATAGATGTTTCTCAGTTTTGTGAGAGAGAATAGCTTTTATTTTTTACTATTCTCTTTCATTATTCTTCTCGTTTAATTGTTTTGAATATAAATCAGGGATCTATTACACCAAGTTTCTATGAAGCGGACTCTGGAATAATTTAGTTATACTGTAAAACGCACTTCTATGCAATTACAGAATAAACTATTACTAAGCTATAGCTGAAGAATTCAAAGATAATTTCTTAAGGATAACATTGTAGAGTTCTGTTTATATGACACAAAAGCTGCCACAAAAATAATCCGAAGAAAATTAACATGGGTGAAAATATCGAAAGAATTCATCTACAATGTAAGCTTAATACGATGGCTTCGAAGTTAAAATGTACTGGAAAGCATTCATATTTCGATGGAAGCCACCAGACAACAGTCTTTTCACAACATAAGCGATAACTGTCTTCTTTAACGTCCCACAAGTAGGCGAGGAAAATCTTTCACACCTAAGCAATGAATTGGAAACCGCAAAGGGAAAAGAATGACTCCCTTTCGAAAAAGAGTACGGTGCTCTCTCACACAGGGCTACAAAAGCAAACTAAATTTTTTTAATATGAGGACAGAGCACACAATAAGATTGCTCTTGAAATAAATCAGATAAGAATTTACATTTAAAACGAAACTGATGGCTAGGAGTCAGGAGACTTCAACGCCCGACTCGTCTGTGATCCTTGTTAACTGATAAAGCAAATGGCAGAATTTGTAGTTATGTGGAAAAACTCACTTTAAAGAATTATATTAAGTCCTTTAGTAGGTTTTATAAATAAATTTCAACTCCTAGGGTCTATGATATAAACTAATCCTGAATATTTCTCTGTGAGGATAATGTGCTGAAAGGAGGCACTTAAATAAGCTTATGAATGTTTTGAAAATGTTCTCGTGTAAATATTAAGTATAGTTAACAACATAGTTAGTACATACATAGTACAACAACATGTTATTAATACTTACTATATGGCAGTATGGTCTACTGACAGAATAAAAATAGGGCTTCATAGGGCTATGGAGATGATTGGTTTGTAACCATGAATGGAGATGGTGAATGAGGACATGTGGGTCAGATGAGGAGGCAAAATCGCAGGCTCTCTTCAAAAGGATGGGCAAAGAGAGACGGAGAGAAAGGTAAAATGAACACCTTTTGTTGCAAGGTGGAGAAAGGTGGGAGAAAATGGGATGCCCTTTTGGACAGCCCGTTTATGACTCAAAGGAAAGTAACTGTTAAACGAATAAAATTTACGAAAGCGTCCAAATGAAAGGCTTGAAGACCTAAGAAACTTCTGACAGCGATATGACATCATGTGTAAATCAATTTTGGCAATGAATACGGACACACTTTTCACCAGTTTATCCTATTAATTTAATGAATTGAAAGAAAAATGTTATTCCTACTTAAACCATGGAGAGAAACAAATGTTGATAATGATTTTCGTATAAATATTGCTTCTGCGTTTTGCTAACGTTCATACTATCAAAAATTTTAACAGTTGCAGAATTGCAGAAGACAAAGAAGAAGTTGCAAGCGATACCACTCTATAGAAGAAGATGTAAATACTCGTATAGTAAAACAAATTATCGGTGGATATAGAATCTTTAAACAATTTATAAATTATGAATAATCGATAAAAACTATGGATAATTTTATTATGATATAAACGGAAGTTCGTTTATTGGGAAAGACTACACTCAGATGAATTTATGTATCGAATTAATCAAAGAACGGGACGCAATGTAAAAATATTTCATTATCTAATTCAGAAGATAACACAGTTTAAATCCTTTATAACCGATTCCACCCAAAAGACCATCGTAATCAGTCATCACAGCAAACGTTCGGCTCACATATCTCCAACACGACTCTAAATCACTCAAAAGCCAAACAAATAATCATGTAAAGTTTTCGTGCTTCGAAAAGTTGTCTCGTGATAGGCATGAGCAAACAAGAAGCCACACGAAGAAGGCAATAAAACTAGAAAATACACGAGCGGGTGCAGAAGCCGTAAATTAATTCCGTGTGGGCGAAGCAGATGACGCTTCTCGAGAAGAGGAAATAGAATGGGAGAAAAGCGAGAGTGCGGGAGAGAAAATCTCATCGTTGGTGTCCGAGGAAATTGGGTTAGCGAACGATTTGTAGTCATCCTGACTGTAAAGGAAAGCTATTTTCGATTCTTATTTTTCAACTCCTTTTTAACCGTCGCTCACGGAACGCAATTTCAGCCACTTTGCCCGAACGTTTACTCTCTCTTAACTCGTTTTTTATCCTCCTTTCTCTTTGCATCCGAATTAATCCCCGATTTTCCCTCGCTCCCACTCTTTCAGACTTTTTTCGTACATCCGCGACCTCAGACGCCCACCCGCAGTCCTTGTGATTTGAAATGAATCGAAAGAAAGGGAAATTGCGTATCTTTAGAGAGTAGACTCGTGTGGGACGCATTAGGAGACGTTTTAGCCGGGTTTTAAACGAGAGAGAGTCCTTTTATTTAAGAAGTCGTGCTTAGAAATGGCGAGAGAGAGTAAGGCACGACCTCCAGATGATGATTAATTACGGAGAAGAGAAGAAAAGGAAAACTCTTCTCCCACAGTCATCCAATCTGAGATTCTCCCAAGAGTCATTAATTAAGTCCTTTACGAATTGTTTTGACGGGACAAGGAGGTTATGTAAATGAATCGGAAAGTTTTCTAAATGAGAAGCCAAAAGAATTATGCATAAGTAAAAAATTCTTTTACTCCTATAAAAAAACACATTTACAGCCTTTATCGTCGTAACAAAAATAACATCAGACTTATAAAAAATGCATGTGTGTATATATACATAGATATTACAATAGTATAAAAAACAGTTTCTTTAAAAATAAGCAACATGTCAGCACCCCTCCTCTTTGGAAACTCCGCGGCATTATAATTAAACAGTTCAGTCGCGGAGTTTCGACGGAGGAGGAGGAAGGACGACCCGTTGAAAGTGTTGTGGTGATGTTTTCTCCATCTTCTCCCTCGATTAAAAAAATTAAGGATCGAAAACCAAAAAAGGTAGTTCACGGAGAGGATTTAACGTTTAAAGTGCGCTTGATATTCTCGACACCAACTAGCACCAATGTGCTTTCGAATCGTTTGCCAAACACCGCGGATCGGATACGTTCAATGAAGGAGAAATGATGATTGGTATGAATTGAAGAGGGTGATTCATGAAGGTCTTCGGGAAACTACCCTGTTGAGGGAGCACTGGAATAGCATCTCGTTACGAGAGTAGGAAGGGCAGAGGGAGAGGGGAGAGTTAGGCGTCAAACTCGCATGCACACATTCTGGTGAAAGTCGAGGAAAGCAAGATGTACGGGGGCAATCCTCTGGGGGAGAAGATGGGACCTGGGATCGTGGGATGGGGACGAGGAGAGAGAATCCCCCGCGAGGTGAACTTGGCGGCCCCCCGGCTAGGTCTTCCGGGGAGAAGGGCAAAGTGGGTTGGCTTTCACTGTTGAAGACGACCGGAGAGTGAGGGGTTGTAGCGGGAGAGGAGATGGTTGAAATGAAGGCGCCCTGTTAAGGGGAAAAAAACGTTGCGAAGCGAAAAATGAGGGTGATGGCGCTGTTTGCGAAAAAGGGGTCGAGAGGACTGGACAGAGCACACAAAAAAATAAATGAGAGTGAGGTGAGAATCAGCATCCGTCCCGCGGGTGAAAGATTTTTTTTTCGAAAGCACGAACTGATGGGCGAAAATATTCTGCGCACCTTGCCACGAGAGATGGGAAAGCAAAGACGATTACGGTGAAAATTTCTGAAACTGCAACCCCGATTCCAAATTGCACCAACACGTGGTGGGATGCGGAGATTGGAAGCGCGGGAGAAAGAGAAAACTTTTTGAGCATTCAGATTGAGATGCCGCGGAAAAAGCTTTTCTATCGCATAATTTAGATCGAGTCGAAGAAACTTTCCGAGTTATTTCATCGAATCTTGCGTTCTAAATCGCAGAACATTGCTAGTAATATCACGTGACAAAATAAAGGCATCTCAGGTCAGTACTTCATGGCTCATTGAACAATTTATCCTAAGCCAAGTGAATGGATCTCGCGGCGATGTGGATTTGCAGGCAAAAACTGCGAGGGAGAAGATGGGTGAGTGGAATTAGAGTGAACTGGAAAATATCTTAAAACAAGAGCTATTGTGCTAGTGAGCTCTCTGTCTCATCAGTCCCAACCATGGTGTTCCTTATGAATAGGAACCCACACCTTTTCCCACACTGGCTTCCAGACCTTCTTCCACGCTGGAACTTCGTACTTCTTCCATACTGGAACCTGGATGGATTTCCATTCCTCTTTCCATACGAGCTTCTTGTCTGTCTTCCAGACGAGCTTCTTGTCGTTCTTCCAGACCAGCTTCTTATCTGTCCTCCAGATCTTCTTCCAGATTGGCTTCCAGATAAGCTTCTTCTTCCAGACTCCCTTTGGTTTGTGCTCGTCCCATCCGTGAGATCCATGGGAGTCCCAGTCGCTGTGCTCGTCGTGGATTGGTACCCAAACCTTGGTCCACTCTGGCACCCAAACCTTCTTCCAGTCAGGTACTTGAATTTCCTTCCAAACCGGCACCTGGATGTCCTTCCACACTGGGACCTGGATTTCCTTCCAGATTGGCTTCCAAACCTTCTTCCACTCGGTCTTCCAGATCAGCTTGGTGGCTGGCTTCCAGATCTTCTTCCATTCCTCTTTCCAGACTAGTTTCTTCTTCCAGACACCTTCGGGTTCGTGGTGATGGTGATCGTCTCCACCTCCGTAGCCACCGCCTCCGCCGCCGCCGCCTCCGTAGCCGCCGCCGCCGCCACCTCCGAAGCCAACATCGCCACCGCCTCCGTGGCCGCCACCGTAGTCACCTCCACCACCGCCTCCATATCCTCCGCCTCCACTGCTTCCATAGCCGCCTCCGAAGTCGCCTCCGCCGCCACCTCCTCCATAGCCACCGCTGTCACCGTGGCCGCCGCCGAAGTCGCCACCGAAACTGCCCCCGCCATATCCTCCGCCTCCGCCGCTACTTCCGAAGCCACCGCCCCCAAAGTCTCCTCCTCCGAATCCTCCTCCACCTCCTCCGTATCCTCCTACATCACCTCTTTTGACGATAACCTTCCCGACTCTGATGGAAGCAACGGGAAGATACTCTTTATGAATAGGTGGCAAAGGAAACCTTTTGTTTGATGAGTGAGATACGAGCTTAACTTACGTCGAAGGATCTCTAAGAGTTGATGCGTCTATGGCAGATATTTATGGAAGATTAGCCGCCACTTATCAAAAATTTCCGGCTTAATCATTAGATATCTAAAGACTAAACATTCAACTAAGGATATATGTAAGGACTCCATACGTTCCAGTCAAATATTCATGAAGTATCGTTGCATCAGTAGATGCTGGAGGCCACTCAACAATAGCCCAGGATATGTCTGTGGCTCGATATCTTTTAAATATCAAAAGATAGAAATATTTCCTTGCTGATGCTATTACAATCTTACTGTTTGGAGGCACGAGAGATCATGGTGGCCAAAACAAAGGAAAAGAGCATTGGGAATTGTAGGTAATTTAAGAAATTTAGCTAAGTGTCGATATTTAGATTGCTTAGTGGCATGAGATGTGAGATGCCAATGCAAGAGCGAATGAATATTTTGGAAATGAAAATAAGGGAAATTTAATGATATATAGAGCAGATAGATGAGGGTGAAATACGTAAAGGCTATGTGAATGATTTTAGACAAAAAATTAATCATTCGCAAAATTATTGCTCATTCATTGATCTAAAAATAACTTTTGGGTGTTTTGAAGGAAAGAAACATAAATCTATGATATTTTTTTTTCTTCTTAAAGCATATAAAAAGACTTATGATTAGATGAGCATTATTATAATAAAAGTTCAAAATTCAAAAATATAAATTTTAGCATAAATATTAGTAAATATAAAATAATTATATACAAATAAATATAATTTAATAATAGGATAATTAATACAAGATGTGGATATTTATAAATATGTAATATAAATTAAATTATAAATAAAAGTAAAAATATGAATTGAAATTGAGTGTTGAATAAAGGGAACTTAAAATATAAAATGTAAAGAAAACACAAAGTAAATATAAATGATTAAATAAATTATAAAATATTCACGTATTAAACGTAAGCCCTAATGGACGAAATGAAAAATCCGTACGTAATATATAGATTGAACTTTGAAGTGGATGCAAATTAACAATATACACAGAGTGTATTTATCAATCATTATCGGAAGAACGAAAGTATAAAGATCCGCTTGCAATCCTCCTTTCTTAAAGAAGCATCGCGGGGAGAGAGCTTAACTCCAGCAGACGTCGAACGTTTTCTAAATTCGCAAATTTTCACCATCGCGAAATGTCAACTGCCCGCAATAATTTCCCATTCATGCAAAGGAGCGGCGCAAAGGAATCGGGTAAAATGTGCAACTTTCACCAAACAATGGCTGACCTTATTAAGTGGATCAAAATGCGAGGGAAAGGGAATTGATTGCTATCTAATATGTAGGGCGGCTATCATCTGCTTGTCTTCGAAAGGAAATTCATTAACGGTTTCCGATTGGATGATCACGGATTAGAGAAATAGATGCACTTGGTCGAATTTCGAGATCGACGGAGATACACTTATCGTCAGGGGCACGGCGTTTAAAGATACGCCAGACATGTTGAATGCATTTTTAAAGCGCAATCCAATCGCGAATCTATGAAGGTAAAAGTGCGCTTTCATACTGCTTCGACAAGAGGACAGAAACAAGATCGAAAATACAAAGAATGGCTCTCGGTCTGATGATGACCTCAGATTTGATAGTTTGAAAGGGAGGCTAGAGTTCTCATTTAAGAGCTTTTACTTAAAAGCAAAGTAAGTTTAAGCCCGAAAAACATTCCCACAGCAAAAAAATTATATAATGGAATAAAGAGACCGAGGAACATCCTAAATTTCACTCTGAATTCTAAATAAATCTTTTACGAAAGCAGAATCATGTAATTGGTATCAAAAGAAATAATTTCAGGGAACTGAAAAATAAATCTCGCGGATAGCTGGGTTTGTTCGTATGGAATTTTTCAACATTGAATTTGAATTAAGAGCATGTTATACCCAACAACGTTTTGTGAATACGTTCTCTCTAAATTTCATTCTGGGCCATTTGATATCTAATAGAAAGAAATGATATGCAATAACGACCAATGCAGAAAACGAATACTTTTAGTGAACATCAAAAGTGAATGAAGGTAAAGGAGAGACATGGGTCAAAGGAACTCGGAAGGAAGTTCTTAAGATAAAACCACATCTTACTTCCTACGGCTTCCCCTATATTCTATATCTTAAAAGCTAACACACTTCTGAATCCGATACTCACTCTTTATTTTCTTCCTCGGCACGTGTTACCACAAGAGCTGTGGCGGCCACGAAGACCAACTGCAACAGGAAATACGACACAGTTTTGAAAAACCACTAAATCAAAAACCAAGAAGCATTTCTTCATTACAGACCTCATATGAACTGATACACTATCTGAACACTTCTTATTGGTACGAGACACGGAAACAATTAACATAATATTTTGAATTAATCCTATTTCATAGTGAAGGGCCTTTTATCAGTGTCTCAGCAAAGATCGAATTGATGTCAGCGTGATACTCGAGTATATATGAATTGGATAGATTATATACAGAAAAGAAGACTCGAAATTTTCACTTAAAATGATAAAAGTGAACTATAATCTGCGATCGAAATTGGTAAAATTGATAGAGATATATTTGGAAAAATTTCTACAACATAAAAACCAAGTAAAACCCAAAAAATCCAAATTTCAGTGTAGAAAATTTGAGATGAATTTCTAAAATGAATGAATGAATAATGTAGGTGATTTTCACTTTAATTCTTAAAAAATCCTTAAATAAACAATTTGAGTAATAAAGCACTATTGCATGCATAAAAGGATACTGTATCACGGCACGCGACCCTTATCTTATTTCTATAACGAGAAAGCACGGAGAAAAACTGGGTCGCCTTGATTTTCTTTCACGGACAAGGAGTTTTCCGAATAAATTATGTAGTTGTGCTGTTTGTGGGAGTATAAGGCGTAAAATTACTACTCAGTCTTTTGGTTTATCAAAACAGGCTGGCGAACATAAAATATCAAACAATGACTGCTTCAAAGCTCTCCCTTCAGTTAGGTTATCAACTTTCTCCGAGATTCGAAAATTGTCCAATCACTACATTAAGATCCATTCACCGAGGAAGAAAACTGGATATTCGAATATCCTTGGCATTGGCCTCTTGGGGGCTGATCTCTTTTGGAATAGTGAAAGTGAAACGAGAACGTGACCAGCAAGGTAGGCTTCGTAAAACCGTAAGGAAATTTTCCCCAAAGGTAGTAAATTCTTATGAAGTAAAAAACCATAATTAAAGACTTGGTCATAAGAATATGAAAATCGTCTCTGATTTAAGTACTTCACGGTGGATAACTCATTAATTAAAATTACTATAAAATATTAGCTCCGCACGTTTAGATCTCCGCATATTCTTTAATGACCAACAAACTTGAATGTTTACGATTTTGAGTATAAATCTCAAAAGATAATGTCGCTCGTGAGAGCTCTGTCTTGTAGAGAGATTTTTATCTTCTTGGAACTCAAAGGAAATATTTTTAGAAATGTATATGTGCATGTGACTGGTTTCAAGGCAAATATTTTGCTAATGAATATTTATAATGATGTCGCAGAATTATTTCTTTAACTTTTCAAATTGATTAGATAGCTGATTACCATAAAAATGCGAAAATGACATTTAAAAATAAGATCCCAACAAATGCGAGAAAGGATGTTTTCGCTGATAGTTTTAAAAGCAAGAAATCGTAATTTTCTCTGTAGTAAGAGATCATTGGTAAATTTAATTTTAGAAAGGGAATCATGGTGCAAGATATTATCGAGCGGTATAAATAAAAAAATGAGTGCAAATTATTGCTAAAAATTCTGGTTTCGCTTTGTAAAACCGCTTTTCTACATATGCCATTCCAAAATACTTAACTACAATTTTACTTGTAATTTTATTTTTTCTGCCTTTAAACATATTGAATTTTAATTTAGAATATACGGTTAACTAAGAAAAGCACAAAAAATGCAACGAAATCCATTTCGGGCGTATAAAGATAGATATTTTTTAATAAAAAGAAACGGGGTGATTTCCTTGAATTTTTTATGATTTCTTAAAAAGAGGAAAATATATAATCAGAACAGTTGAATCAGGAAGTATTAACCGTAATATGGCAACAAAGTTATTAGTTTCTCAGTTTATTCTTTAAAATGATATCCTTATGGCGAAGGAAAACATCCCGTAAAATTAATGCGAAGGAAAAATTCAAGGTCGCTGCCTCTCGAAGGCTTCCGTTTCGCATGAAAAGCCGTTAGCGGAAAGAATTCCATCTCCGAAGGAAAAAAATGAATTCATCTCAATTTGTATCTCGGTCATCGGAAGGCTTAGACGAGGAATGTATTATACGCGTACTAATATTGTGAGAAAATCCGCGGTCGGCATGAGACTCAAGAGTGCGGAACTGCATTAGCGGAAAAAATGAGCGGGAGATCAAAAAAGATGGGCGAAAAACGGTTCTTGTGGGACTCCTCGGAAGTATACACAGAGTCTCAATGCCACTGGGTCAACGGCGCCCATGACGTCGTTCACCTTGGCGTGGTCTGTTTCTTGTAAGAGCTCCCTTGATTTTGAAAAGCTGGGATCGAGATGAAGATATTGTGTGGGAAACAAAAGAATATGGAAAGGCGGTGGGATGGGGATGACGTGCCTTCGAAGTGTGAGTGCTTTGGGAGGAGAAGGCTACAACACTTCCCAAGCCTTATGTCTTTTTACCTTGCAAACCTTGATGATTCTCCCCCTCCATCCCGGCGTACTTCGAGAATTAAAAGAAGCGAAATATTAGGAAGAACAACACGAAACGGAGCCGGAAGTTTAAATGAGCGACAATAATTGCTGGTTATTTTTAATTTTGCGGAATTCCTCCTTAATGAGGAGAACCACTTGGATTATTTTCGGTTTCTTACCTTAATTATACCCGAATTTAGCCTCCAAGAGACACAATACGCAAGAAAATCGCGTGTTAATTAAATAAAAGCACCCGGAAGACAAACAGCGGTGACCCCGAGTAATAAGTACATTGTGCACTTCCAAATTTTTTTAAGGTGCTGCTTTGGAAGTACTGCATGCAAATTACCGAATGATAATCCTGAGAATTTTCATTAGACCATTAAAATAGTGCAGCTATGAAAATTACGACAGTTTAAAAATTCGCGTATTACAAAGTAGTTACACAACTTGAGTATGATGTTAAATGAATTTATATCTTGCTACTTAAACATATTTTTACTAATCTTATGCAAGATACCGTATGTAAATTATTATTTCGCATAAAATACGAGTACGAGCCTAGGAATATAAAATTGCTCTTCTACGATATCAAAATGAGTAAATTATAAATAATCTTGCAAGGATAAAATTTAAACGAGTTTAGCTGCGACATTGCTGAATGCATCTCAACCTCTCAATAGCTAAATATAATTTCTTGAACAAAGAATTATAAATCTGTAATAGTTTAAATTGAAAGTTTTAACCAATATACCGGTGCCATAAAATTACAGATTACAGGAATAATTTACTAAGACTATTACAGATGTAGTTCTAGATCAATTCGATCAATCCTCGTCAGAATCTATACGGGTATTCCACTAGATAAACGTAAAACGTTTCGTAAAAAAATCGACTGCGACGGGACAGCCGAATCACCATGGAGAACGGTATTCCAAAATAAGTCACTTCGAAGGCATCGTCCGAATCTCTGATCGCGCTTTATCCGTGATAGCAACGAATCGACACGAAAGAATCCATCGGGAAGTGGCGGGTATTGAAGCACTGACCAGCAGTTTGGTGCCGCTCCTCATGGCGACGATGATCCTTTAGATCCCCGCTGAGAGAACCTTCCTATGCAGTAAAGTTGGGCTCTTCTCTCAGATATCGGAAGAACTCCGGAGAGATGGCGGGGCGAAATTGATGCTGCTGCAGACACTGCAGATCCGCTTTTGATGCCTCCGATGTCTACTTCTCCCGGTTATATACCCACGAAGGAGAGGAGATTTAACCAGCCGAGGAAGACCCTTTCCCCTTCTTCCATAAGATGCCAACCGCCGATGACCCTCGCCCCCCCTTTCCTCCCCCACGTCTCCCACCTCCACCGCCCCCCACTCCTCAATCGAACCCATCATCCTCGCTCCCCCGGAGGGCCATTCGCGGGGGACTCGAAACCACCTGCAGCGGGGGGGAGGGAGGGGAATCGTTGAGGAGTGGGATGCTTTGCACCCTACAATGGGCCAGTGGGACGAGAGGTTTGGGTAGGAAGACTCTCCTGGCGAGAGATACGTTAAAAAACGAAAATCTTCACTTTCCCTGCTTCTCATCCTCCTCCGGCTTAAAAAAACCCGGTGGGGGAGGGAAGGGATGGAGAAAGAGTTTGAAGAGGAGGAGTGGAATGGATTTCGTTAGGGGCACAGCGCGTGCTGCTTGACTGTATAGGTAGGTTAGCGGTTGTTGGTGTAAGCAGAAGCGGCGTGTGGAGTGGGTGAGGAGGAAGAGGCGGGATCTTCCGTTGGGAGTGTCTCCCAGAAGCTCCAGAGCGAAGTGGGAGAGAGGAAGAGATAAGAGAGGAGAGGTGGTTTCGGTGGTGGACAACTTTTACCAGAGGGATGGGCGGGGAGTGGGTTTCTTAATTTTTTATTTACGTGGAAGGGGGAGGGTGCTCGAAGGTTTCGGAACAGTCCGCTCGTGTAAAAGAGAGATGCATATAGGGAGAGAGTGGAGAAAGAAGAGCGGCACGAAAATCGGCCACATGGTGTCGCGGAACGGGAACGCTTGAAAAACCTGTATATCGAAAATGCTCGCAATACTCTGCTTGTCGTCTTTTCGGTCATTTCCGTCTGCGGTGACATATCGCCCTTTTTGAAGGCTCATCCATCGTGATATGTGCACCGATGAAGTATCCATTGATGTTGGGTTAAGTGCTTTGCCGGAAAGCTCGAGAATCGCCAGCTGGACGCGTTTCACGAAACGAACGCGTTAATTTATCACGGAAACTTTCTCGGCCATAGGTGCCGAAGATCCGCGACAATAGAGAAAATTATTTCCGCATAAAGTAGTTGGCGGAGAAAAAGTTCTTACCATAAAAATTTCCAAAATACGAGGTTCAAGCTGCGATCAATTCGATACAAAAACATGCATTACAAGTCGGAGACTTCAACGCGCGATGGGTGCGAATTTAATTTACAGTATATTTAAATCACACGTGGTAGCTTAAATTACAAAAACAGAAGAGCAGTAGCAGGCGACTTCAATATTCAAATAACACTTTCCTACGCTTCATATCGATGTCATTCTAATTACAAACAACATACCAAAGATGCTTATTTAGAGTTTATTCCGCATTGGAAAGCAAGGCATATGTAAATTCCAACATTTTAGAGCTAAAATTTTAGATAGCAGGCAGGCATTAGACAGTTTCCCGTGCGCTAATCTTCCGATAGAAAGTCTCGCAAATGAAAGGATACAATGGAATTCAAAGTAGGATGACCAATCTAAACTCCCGGAGATGGGAGTTAAGTAGACGTTTTTACGCACGTTGCCGGAGAAACGCTGACGCTGCAAATATTCCTTTACTTAATTACACCACATGCGAAGTAGGACAGAGGCCATCATCAAATAATTGTTAGCAATGATCGATGGCTACGAACAATCTTTTCCACATAAGCGATACACAGAAGAGGGATTAAGAGTGGTATGCAAACAATCTCTCCATTCATCCGAATGAAATCCAATGCGATCTACTCCGTCGCCGCTCCCTTGCGCTTGGACCGTTTATTCATAACCGTGAAGAGCCTCTATCACTCATACGAAAGACACTCTCCCTGTTCTCTTCACTTGAGTTTTCCCATAGGAGGATTGGATGAAGACGACCGACAAACCAAGCAACCCCCTTTCCCTTCCGTCCGACTTTGGACGTAACAGAGAAAAAATGAAAATTATGTGCAAGAATAGAGGACGATTTGCCACTGATGCGAAGTTGATGATCGAATTTCTAATCTCCTTCGATTGCCCACAATGACTCTTATTCGCATTTTTCAGTTCGGCCGAAACATCCATCGCCGGATATTTATCTCTCTCTCAGAGATGTGAATATGTGCAATTTTGAGGAAAGGAGGGAATTTGGCGGAGAAATCGGAATTTCACGATGTTTTTTATTTGGCTTCTGAGTCACAGCTTCCGCGGTATTTATCTCTCTCTTTAACTTAATGAGCATTTCATGGCGTGTCCTTGAATTTTTTTCCTGTCAAAGATGATAGAAATTATTGCAATAAACGAAGAGATATAAATTATGTATAGAAAGTGAATGGACTCAGAGTCTTGAGGTGATATTCCAAACCAAGAGATGTAAAGTAACTCAAGACACAGTACATATTAAATACACTAAACCACAACATCTTTGGCCGCTATCTTGTGGTTAAGGCTGAATTAAAGTGATGCGTTTTGAGTTACTTCATCTAATACCTGGATATGGTAAACAACAAAGGATAATATTAGTTTTATTTAAGTACCGAGCATTTACCAAACGAAACTTAATGACCGAATCTTATCGATTATTCCCAGTTTCAGAACTTAAACTTGGTTCACGCTTTGAAGGATTCAATTTTCAATGATTCTCTAACAAGAATTACTAAATAAAATGTATTAGTTCTGCCACCTTCTCCGTCGCCAATTTGGTTAATTTTAGCCTACGTATAAAATCAATAATCTTAAATATCATTTAACTTGTTATATAAAGCCATTTCTGGCCATTATACGCGCGTATATTATTTTTTGGTATTCAACAATTACTTTCTTTAACAAACCATATGATAACATTATCGCACTGTCATAAAGTAATATAACAACTTTTAAAATACAGAAACTGAACGACGGAAATCAGGACGAACAGAAAGCAAGCACAAAATAGTTAAATTTAGCATGGGATCCTCATCATTCAAGAATACTTGCATAGGATCTCATAGATGAAATAGCAACATCAATAAAGCATTGAAATACTTACTAACTCTAGTTTATGTAAGTAGAAGAAAAACGTTTAATGGTACACTGCATTTACTTACAGAATATTCATAAGTTATATCCTCGTGATAAAAAATAGGGTTTAATTTCCTAAATCTAGAAATGAAACTTTTAATCTACAAATTAGCACCTCGGATAATCCTTCAGCAAAGCATTTCCCACAAGTAAGGGCTCATTGCTGCTCATCAATTCTGCATCTTTTCTCTTTCTGTTAGTAATCATTTTTCAATTGAATTTCATTGAATACTCCATTCCTAACTTAATATGCTTACTATTTTCCAATCTCTCTCCGCGTCTTTGTGAATTTGTTGGAAAATAGTCGATGCGCATACTCAGATTTAATTTGATATTCCACTATGGATATTTTCCTCTGGAAATTCACATTCTGATTATGAGTTATTACCTCAGCATGAGTTATTATACTTAGTATTGAGGATATGGACGGATAGAAAGGAGAATTATAGAATAAATAGCGTTCATAGAACGGCTTGGTCGTAAATTGGTGATTCTCTGCCGATTAGGTATGAGTAAAGTTGGTTGTAAAAAGGAAAGGGTGTAATAGATATACTCTACACCAGTTATGCTAGTGTGTATTTCTTACAACCTTATCATTTACGATTTATAAAGTGAATTTAATCTAACATATTCCTCAGAAAGGAAAGTTTCCTTTCTCACATTAATATGGATTTGCTATGACGTTGATTTTGCCATATTCACTCCTATCCGAATGAATAAATCTTAACTTATCTATCCTTCTTCCCAAACGTTGTTTGCTAATTATAACTCTTCACAGACTAATCGTCAAACGAAAATAATGAATCAGTCATAATTCTTTCCCTGAACTTAACCTTTTCCTCATCTCCATAATACGATATTAATTTCGCAACGATGGAAAGTTCATCATTACATACGCCTAGTGAAGAAAAGTTTTACTCATTTTCTTATCCGAAAATAAAAGAGATTTCCGAATTTTCTAAAAATTCAGTGGAATATGGGAAATAGAACGATGGATTCGGCTTAGGAAATAGAATTTCTTTTCGTGTATCGCGATGAACAAACACGCACGAACACTTGGTTCGAGAAGAAGAGGAAAGATTTCGCGATAGAGGAAAAAAAACTTCTTTCCGACTTTCTTCGGAAGAGTTTTCGGTTGGAACGTTAGATCCTTTTTCTGCTTTCCGTCGCGTCTCACGAATTAGGAGCCAAAACTGTTTCCTATACCAGTAATATCCGGTATATGAGTTAACGTTCAGGTGAGGGCTCTAACGGAAAAAACTCGGTCTGAGTTGGATTGGATGTATGCGTTTACCAAGCACTACAGAATACTTATTTCAGATTATAGATTCGTTTAGATCACCTGCGGAGGAAAGGGTAAAGAATAAGCAAAATATAAGTAGGAAGAAGAAATATTTTGGTAAATTTTGTATGCCGAATGTCGTCATAGGGAAATTATTCAATAAATAGGAAAATTAGGGAGAGAAATATTGCGCTCGAACATAGATACAGAATATCTTTCTATGAGACATAAGATATGAGGAACTATTGGTGTATCATTGCTGTCACACAATAGGAAACATTACAAAATTACATTCATAATCCTATGTATCTATATTAAGAATTGATTTACATTGTGTTACTGAATGGATTTAATCAAATCAGCGCAAGTCTAAGGAAGGAAGAACCAATTCACATCCGACGGCAATGAATAGATTAAACTGTTACATTTTTGCAAAATAAACAAATAGCCACATTAATCATTACTTATAAAAGTATCTTATCCTAGTGAATAATCAACAATAATCATTTGGCACTTCACAATAATCATGTGTCACAATCACTTCATATATTCTTTCAACTAGCGTATAACGTAATAAATGCAAATCATGCTATTTTATATATTGACATATTTAATTTTAATACCTTTTACTATAAAGATAAGGATTAAATCGATATTGGTATTGTAAATTACCTGTGATTTTATTTGATTCAAGAATGAACACAAATAAAACGCAATGATGATATAGATTGACAACAAGCATCGATTACAAATTAGATATAAATCACTTGCCCTGAAGTATTAAAGTCAGGATAACGCTAATTTCCCTACCCAGCAATTTAACGGTCTGAAAGATGCTTTTAGCGTCAATAAAACGAGCGCCCCGAAAACTGGCAGATATCCAGCTCTCTTTGATAAATGTCCAGAGGCTTGATTGCTTACCCAGCGAACGCATAGACAATGTCGGGCGATTTTTATTCCGCAAATACTTAGATAGACATTTCCCAATAAATTGAAACAACCTCAGAAAGAAAATACTTTTCCTGATACAAGTAAGTATGCCATAAGATAGTAAGTACTGTTACTGATACCGATGTTAGGTTTTAGATGGAGATCCAAATAACTTTTGCGATACAAGATAATATTCCCGCATCGTTTAAGAAATAAGCTGGTAAAGCGTCGAAATCTAATCAGATATTTTTTGAATCAGAACAATAGGTAGATTTCGAGTAAGCTAAGCCTTGTTGAAAATTGGTAGATTTATGTTCGTAGGATTAAACGGGCTTGCTCTATTTTATTATGACGTTGTTAACCAATATAAGTACTAGATTTATCACTTCGGTTTATTAAGAGCAAGTAATGTAATTAGCACAATCTATGTAGTTATTTGTTTATGACATGCCTCGCCAAAAGATAGATTGTGATAGACTTAACTGTCTGAGAGATATTTGGTCGATTGCGCCGGATCATCAAGTTGCAATTAAATAAGTGAACGATTTCAATCACTAAAAATGTTTAGCTTTATGGCCATAGAAATAAACCTTAAAACCCTTTTCTAGATTTAACATAACATTTCCAGTATGTGTAGAGGAATTGACCGGAGACGTGTATGTAAGGAAATGGAAATAACTGCTCGAAAATGTGACGTTAAATCATTCCTTTCGAAGTAAATTCTAAATTTGATCCTAATTAATAAATTGCAGTCGAGCAATAGACATCACAATCCCTCGTTGCGATCACTGCATATTCCATCCTGATTCACGAGAAATCCTAATTATCAGAATCTCCGATTCAACTAGAATTAAAATTGAGAAAGTCGATTCGATTTGATTTGAGATTGATCGTAATGTAAATTAAAAGCAAACGGAAATTAGAGATTTTCCACCAGATGGTCCCTTAGAGTAATCACAGTCAGGTAATTCCTAATTATTCTTGGATTCGTTCATCATTATGCTTTCAACTTTTACCCGACGTTCTTCTTGAGGCCATAAGCCATCATTAATCGTAACTTGTTGATATTATGGGAAAACAGCGGTAATGGAAACGAGGAAATCCGACACCAGTGGTGAAAGTCCTTTCCTCAAGAGTCGAGGAATAGGTGCAAAAGTAAATTATTTCACAGCCGAAGAGTTTCAACTTCACTTCTTATCTTCTCGAATAGTCGAACCTCGTTTAGAAACTCGATGACGCAATGCAGAACTCTTTTGGCACGGCCTCCGAGTAATATGTTTCAACGAGGAAGATGCTCCTTCCGACTAACTCTAAATACTTTCCATTTCTCTGTCGTGGGAACAACTAGCTTAAAATGTCCATAACCATCTTTAAGATGAGCGGTTCCATCAAAGGTGAGACGTCAAGAGAGAACCAATCCGGTCTTTCGAGTCGGAAGAAAAAAATACGTATCCGACGGAGAGGAAGACTGGGTCAAAGACTATGAGGAAAATCGAGCTACGAAAGTTGTCGGGATGGCTACATTGGGAGGCTGTATGAAAGAGGAAGATGGGTGCTGGAGGTCGCGTACAGCTCGGGTCAAATCTGGTAACAAGTCCCGTTGAAACAGAAGACGACTCTCAGAGAGATGCTTTTTTTTCTCGGGGTTTCCTTATGAGTTATTAAGGGCCTGATCGATCACGATCGCATGAAAGTATAGACTTTCTCCACGCAGTAAAATTTTAAATAACCTTCCTTGGATTTGAGAAAGGCGTATGAAATAATCAAATGAAATTGAAATGCATTTTCTCTGACGCAGCAAAATTTTCTTTTCATTTTTCATTCAACTTACTTCCTAATCACCGCTGTTTTCTCAATGCTACCGTATTGAAACGGTCTTCAAGAGTATGTTATTAGGATGGATAAACATGAGGAAGTATCATCAAAACTTATATGGCTTCAATAGGAGTGAAGTACTACGATCGTGATCGGTGACGTCCAAATTACATCGTGAAGTGAAAAAGAAAGGTAGAGGGATTAATTTTGCATTCCACAAATTCTGTGGGAACCTGTTCAGATGCAAAACACGAGAGAAAGCGGCATCCTTGCATTCCTCAACAAATATGCAAACCAGAGAATCTGAAATCCTACTAGAAGATTTCTGTACGTTGCGCGAGGATAAATTTGCCGCAAAATTTTTATTCAATTAACGATTAAAAACGTAAATTAGGGACTCCTCTCTGCCGTCGTGAACTTTTCTTCGATATATTAATTCATTGGTTTTTACCTCACACAGACAAAAATTGTAAATCAGCACTGAGGTGGAACTTGGTTTGTTGTAAAATTGACCAGAAAAGAATGACCAAATTAAAAATAAGATGGAATCGGAAGCAGATATGCTATTAGCAGCAAAGTAGCTGATGATTTGCAAAAAAATAAACAGGACTTCTTGACTCTTGCTATGGATCCTACACTTTTCAGTGTTATTTTTCCTAGTTAATTCTACCAAAATGCATGATAACTAAAGGTAGACTAATTTGTGGTTTTAAAGCGAAAAGGACAATGATGATAAATTATGCACAATTGGTAAAAATATCGTACCTTTCATTTCCATAAATGCTGAATTGCATTATGAATATGAAATTTCCTGTCAAAAAGTAGATCGCGTCTTACATCATACCCCTGCGTCAGTAAACGTAATTTACATTTAAAATAGCTTGGGTTATTTAAAATTAATTTAGGCTGAAAAAATATTAACCAAAGATATTGTGATCCGTGCAAAAACATAAGGGATCACGAAGGATATGGAGAAATACAAGTGGTTGCGAATAATGAGGCAGTTATTGGATCTTTATTTGGAGGTTTTCTTTCAGATGGTGTACAGTGTTAAAAATATAAAGTAGAAAAGCAGTGGAACTGATGGTATATTCTTTTGTAAACGAAGATTGTGAACAGCCTGAAAGAAACAAGTTAAAGCAAAATTGTGGTTAGATTTTTTAATGAACATGCGTATAAAACGAAATTAATCCGGTTTCCGGAATCTTTCTATATAAATCTAAGCATCTAGTCTAATCTAGTCGAATCGAAAGGGAAAACAAATGGAAATCATTAAATGTGGATAGGAGGGAAGACAAGTGACCACAGGGATATCCGGATAAGGAGAAAGTACGTTAGACAAACCTCGAAGGATTAGGAGTCACTTCATAGTTAACATAGCATAGAAGTTGTAGGAGATATGATGCAGATATGATTAAGAAAAGGCTTCTTGATAATATTAGAAACTAGGCGGATGATAGTAATTAACTTCGTAGTTTTTCTAATTTTGATTCCATTTCATCTAAAACCAGACATATTCGTTTCCCAAAGAAAGAGACAAGAGGAGTTTCAAGAATCCCTTGCCTTAAAATTCTAAATATTTTGAAAGTAAATGTTTTGCTGTATTGCTGAAATCTAGGAATGACTCAATGATAGCTTTTACTCTGGTGACCACATTTCTGGATTAAGTAAGGGATTGCTTGGCATGATGATGCGCGGTGGAGTTCTACCCCGTGATCAATACAGTAGCCAAGAAGGCCGCGGGTCATGAACCCTGAAAGACTCAGCAAATGCGGATTGTTGTCAAGAATTATCATGTATGTATTCATATGCTGATATAAATTATTCATGCATATAATTGCATAATTATTGTGTATATATTATGTATATACTATACGATTGTGTAAATATCATCATGATATCATGTATGCAAATATAAAACTGCCACCAGGGATGAAGCCCAACAGCAGTAGAGATATAATAATAATAAAATAATCTTACTTACTTATTCCATCAAAATCATCTCAGTTCAGTTATTTTTTAGAAACATTATCCTTATCTTAACATCTCTCTGTATGAAGATTATTTTTACTCGATTTTGGCGTTATTTGAACTATTTCTTATTAGTATTAACATATACTCTTTGAAACATATAATTTCAAGCTGATGTAACTAATAGCATAGAAGTGACTTATTAATTAAAGCATTTAGAGGTTGAAAATTAAGCTAAATTCATCATAAAATAGTCGCTTAGAGCAATGAAACTGAATTAATAATGAATCTAAGCAACTGTTTCCAAGACGGTGTGACACATTGATGTGATATAAGTAAGCTATTGATTAATCACATACCAAACAGGAGTAAAATATCCATCCAATTACGTGGTATATTCGCTTTACTTCCGAGATGTTTTATCGTTTAGCGGGAATTAGTTGTGAAAGTAAGAAAATTTTCAATACTTTTCAAAGTATTCTCTTCTTTATGTCATAAATTTAAATTTTGATAGGAACCAATGGGTGTATAGTATAATGCACCTTGACCCTCAAATTGACAAGCAGGGATGATGCAGAACTAAAAATGCTGGGAACCACCGCTGTAAGCATACTCGACTCCTCATGCCGTAGTCTCCCTGGTCCACTTAAGAAGGTTAATGATATTTCATCCTTTCGTTAGACCCAGAGACTGTACGAGAGATTCATACCTTCATTACTTTGATACACTTCATTAAAAATTTCTCCACAGGTGTGATGCTATCGCACTTGAATGCAACATAAGAACTTTTACTTTAACTATCCGGCACCAAGAACGATTACAGGTGCGTTCTTGTAAATCCGGACGAGGGTTGCCTGGCTAATCCTACGCATTAGCTAGAAAGGGAAAGGGTGCAACTGCTGCTTTTTTCCTTGTTTATAAGCAGGAAATATCAGAGTGATCGGGACAAAGTTCATATGCTAAACTCCTTTCGGATGTTAAACTCGGTGGCTTCCCACAGTCTTTCAGTTCGAAGGACCCAACGGGAACTCATCTTTCTCCCGGAAAGCATGCAGAGAACTTATTTTTTCAAAACTTCTGAAATTTCAACGCCCGTTTTCTCCTCGTAGCTTTCTTCAAACTTGAGCGAGATCTCGTGAAAAAGAGCTCAGTAGTTTGTCGCTGAAGTGTTAATGGTTGCTCGGGGCGACGTCTTGTCACTCTCATATCGCAGAAAAAGTGGAAATGGGAATCGACGTGTCTGGGAGTCTAGGACAAGGCAGATCTTGCTTTTGATTCCATGGGTGTGTCAAAAAGAGAAACTCGCTTGGATTAATATACGCTTGGAAATATCGCGTGTTAAATGCGAGTACAAGATGATATCTCAAATCAATTCGACGGACGCAGTCTCAGGCTAACTCGCTTCTTTTGAATCTGGTTGTAACAGCCGGTGTTATCTCAGCTTCCTTTCTTCGGAGTGGACATTGGGAGGCGAAAAGTGAGCATCGAAGTAAAGAACGAGGATAGGAGAAGGCGAATAACGAAAGCTAAGAAATTATGAAAAGGATAAAAAAATAATTGTCCTTTAACAAAATGTAGTCAAGTTTTTAACCCTTGATACTGATTTGCAGCGTTGGGAGGTCCTTGTTCTTAAAAAAAATTTTAATTAATAAAGAATTGAATAAAGTTTTAATACGCTACAAAATTTCTCTAAATATGCTGCGAAACTAGCATGGCACACTTGTGGGTAGCTATCGACAGAGGATTCAGAATGAGCAGAAAAAGATTATAGTATTGTGTCGATAAAGGGATTTTTCTCGAATACTTCCTATATAATGTAGATAATGCGAGTAAAAAAATCCGAAAATAAGGTTTAAAACAAGTGATTAGTGTGAATAATATAGAATTTGAAATTTTCTCCATATTTCATGTGATCATATTTATAAACCAATATTTAACGTATTCTAACGCTCCCAAAATCTGATGTGTGTGTTGCTATTACATAGTAGGGACTTTGGATTGTGATAATCATCGTCTTCATCCTCCCCCTTATATCGTCCGCAGATTTTTAAAGGTTTAATTAGCGTTACAATACAACATTTCGCAAACGCTGGTTTAGTCTATCGGTTGAATTATTGTCGATACAAGCCTCTTATGTTGATCCAACTTTTTGATTAAAAATTATTTTGTGAGAGGAGTATTTTAAGATACAATTCTTTTATTGTTTCTACATAATTTGATAAATGATATCCAATCACCATGCATGGACATTCACTATATAATAGGTGCGTGGGGTTTCCTTAAAAAATATCTTAAGCAAAGCTACTCATTAAACTAAGAATCTACTGATTGTAATACTTTCATCATTACAAAGCTACCAGAATCTTTCTTTGACTTTGCCCTATATTGGCATTGGAGTAAGGTGTTACGTTTCCTTTGTCACAATAAGGTTCCCATTTGCCTAATATTTCTGTTTGCTTCATAACAAATTTTAGATATTTAAAAGCCTCGGAAAAAAGATTCAATGAAATTATATCGCGATGGATTAGTAACATTTGTCACAGATAGAGCATTAACACCAAATATCAACATATTTCTAATAAGTCCGATTAACGAGGAAAGTCTTTCACCAGTTAATGTAGCGATTTTGCCTCTGAAGAAAGTTTGAAATGAAATATCTTCTCTGAGGGATTATGACACTGTCCTTTTCCGTTCACCCGTTAAAACGGCATCAAAAGGTGAAATATCGCCGAGTCACGGCTTTTGAGCGCATCGCTAATAAAAAATAATGGACGTCGAATTTCGAAAGCACAAATACACACAAATTAGGAAGAGACGAGTGCTGGGATGATATAAGCCTCCCTTAAGGTACTCGAGTAAAAGGATTATCAAAATCTCACCTTCTAATGTGAAGGATCAACTTGGCGTGTAAGAATGCAATTTGTTGACAAGTTTGAACATTCCCCTTGACCACCATGATGTGGTCAGTAGATAGAACGAGAAAAATATTTTTCGCGCTATAAGTTATGTTTCGCGACCTAACTAACACAATATTATGTAGTGGATTTACTCAAGGATTCTACTGCGAATAATTTACATGCTAAGTACCTAATTGAAAACAAAGTAAAATCATAAAAAACCCTTGTTCCAGTCGTCTTACGAATAAAGTAATACCACAATTGCTAGACGATGGTAACCGACTAAAAAAGCAATTAGTTAAGATAGGATGTGTATCTTCCATCATATGCTCAAAAGATGCCAGCAGGTTATGATGAGAGTTGATGCAGATAAAAATATTATAAACAATATTTTTATTTGGTAAAGGAGAGTACATTTTTATTTATAAAAATATCAAATATCATTCATCAAACATTTAGAATCAAGAAAAAATTGAGATATCATTTTTGAAAATATAACTGCGCAAGATTGGTGTCCCAAGTGAGTCGGACCAAAATTTTATTTGAACTCCTAAGCTGTCAATAGATCTGTAGTAATATATTTCAATAAGCTAACCTCTGAGCCTTGAAATATGACTTAAAAATCTCGACAAAACTTGATTATAAAGATCATAGAGGACTAAAACTTATCGATTTGCAGAATTGACGCCACTTCTTAGAACTGTCCTAGTTCAGGTCTAATTATACCTAATTGCATTTATATTAGAATATATCTCCTTCCTTTGCTACGCATACATATTACATAACTTTGAGCATTTCGAAGTGTGACGATATAAACATGAATTCAAACAATTTTCATAAATTGATCAATTCTCTGACTGTTAGCTAAGTAAAACATCACGGAGTATTTAACATACAGAAGTCGAATCACGTATTATTTATTCGGTGATTTTCTCTTTCTTTCACGTACTGCTACTATAGTGGACTTGTGCTATTCAAAGATTAGACACAGCATTCCCGAATTCGCAGTGGTGGGTCTCTCTCATTTCCAGGGAAGAAAGGAAAGTAAAGGGAACGGATGTCTCCTTTCTAAATGCAAGGCCGCCTCTTTCAGTATTCCATCAATGCTTCGGATCCCTCCTTTATTCCCTCAAGCCAAAAATTCAATCTGATAGTCCCACGTTTCTCTCTCTCTCCCTTAGTGAATCAGCTGTTCATGAGAAAATTGCTGGATGAAAAGTAAAAGTTAGGCACAAAAATTCATTGGCGGTTAATCGAGCATGTAAAATTTTCTCGCTTTCTTATAAATAGAATTCAGTACAAAGGAATCTTAAGTAAATCTGTTCGACTTTTTTATTGTAAGGAAAGAAAGATGAAAATGTAGAAGTTCGGCTGCGATTTAGCTGACCAATCACGAAAAAATTCTTTTCGCGGGTTAACATACCAAGGAAATATTATAGAAATTCAATTACTACATTAAATAAGGATACAGCCACAGTAAAATACTACATTGAAACCAAAGAAAACAACTCTAATAAAATTAAGTCCACATTGTCCTTTGAACACCTCTCTTCGGAGACCATGAGTCGGTTTTTTCTGGTATATTTAATTTCACGTGATGTTTCCTGTAATTTTTTATCTCTGAATTTTATTCTGAAATGTAAGATATTTATATACCTTTGCATTTTTCTTTTCTCGCCCACCATACCTTATACCTTCCTTCTGTTTGCAGGTGTTATTTCTGCCACTCATCATTTAAATCTAGCAAATTCATTCTTTCTTTTCTGCTTCCATATTTAATCTCCTGTGCATACTTTAAAAGCATTTCCACAAGGTATTCAGATACTTTTGTACACATATATTTTGTACTTATTGCTTGCATTTTTGTAATTTATTCGCTTATTAGTTTCTATTTTTCTTGTTAACTGTCGTATACTATTTTATTATTCAGTTCCTTCGCAATAGGATGTAGGGTTTTTATTTGTATTAAGCCTTAATGTCGCCCGAAATAAAGACATACTATTGATATGTAAGTATACATCACACCCTCTTTTATCCAATTTTTTTCCTCTTCTGAAATTTATGTATTTTCATTCAATATTTATTTTCCATGAATATCGTCTTTTAACGGCATTTCCTCCTATTCTCCACATTTAACCTTAGCAATTTCCCTTCTTATTTTAACATAATTAAACCCTCAAAAATAACACTGTCTGTTCTCAGCTATAGATTTCAAGGAAACTAATCAATCGTAAATAAAATCATATTATGTATTACTCAACGTTTTCGTAAGTATCTTTTCCTTAAGTTCTCTTCCTTAATTCCTCATTATCTTCTCATCGACTGAATCTCATATTCCTTTTTTGTATTTGAAAGGTTAACATATACGATAATGTCTTATTAGTTGATTAAAATTATGCTGGAAATAAGTGAAGGTATAGATCTCATATCTTCTCTGATAATGTGATTTCCTCGATTCAGTTTTCCGGCATTCAAACCTTTACGGAAGTTAGGCTGCAGATATTCTTTTCTATAACTATAATTAAGAGAAAACGAAGAAAGTTTCTACTCGAAACTATAATTATATATATGCTAGTTGTGATTCAGCTCAGTTAAAATCTTATCATTGATAATCCGTGAAGATTGAGAATTTTCTAGCACTTCAAGGGTTCAGATGAAATCTTGATTCAAAGAGAGTGCTAAACTTTGGATGTCGTGTCGGATTTTCTTTCTTCCTACGCAACCTCTCTTCCTATCTTTTATCTCTGAATATCTTGCTCACCTCCTGTACATTGATTGATTCGAAGCTGTTCCTGCTAGCAGAGATTATTCCGAAGGATAGAGTTAATTCGCTGTTAAACAACCCTACTTAAGAATTAATTAAGTAAGAGACTTCCGGCAAAAATGAGTAGAATGAAACTTCCCAGCAGAGGTTTCAGAATATTTTCTAGCATTGAGAGGCGTACATTCTGCAGAGAGAATATAGAAAATAATTTCTTATATATAATTTTATGCCTCATTCATGTGTTTTAATGATACACGAACTATATCAAGTAATTTCATATCGTCAAATAAATTATCTTTCAGGCGGTAAAATCACCTTATCCGCCTTCTCTTTTACTGAGCAATCCTATAGAAAACAGATGTGGAAGGAATACGTCATATCATGTCATCATATTATAAGAGTCATGAAGCATCATATTATAAAACAGCTTTTAATCTTATAAATACAAATATTTTATCTTAACACTCTCATCCGTATTAAATTTTATTATATTATCACCTTAAATACCAATATTCTACTTATATTTCTTGATGATTTTCTTTCATTTTCTACCTCATGCTGTATTTCTCATTCATTTTCTGACAAGTTCTAACATTTGAATGTGTTCTAGAAAGCACATAATATTGCATAATTCCGATTCTAGATACTAGAAAATGTACTAGAGTTAACATTTCATTCATGTCCTCGGATTGGAATTCCGGTCTTCATGCAGCATTCCCAGAGCCAAGTTGGCTACTTATCAGAAGTAGACTAAAGGTATGCACTAAAATACTGAAATTACACAATTTTAACCTTAAGGTCTGTAACTCAAAGGTTTGCTTTCTGGATATCTTTTGCCAAAGGATGAGAAGTTACAAAAGAATTTTGCGGATATTTTACTGAAAGCGGATATTAAGTAAGATGAGGAACTTGTATTTCTTCAAGAGAATATTGCTTATATTTATGAGAGAGCTACCAAAGAATAAAGACACTCTCATGTAAATTGACAGATTGAAGGACCACTACAAATCAAAATGACAATGATCAGCTGTTGCGGTTGCAACCATGAGTACTTTTCTAAAATTAAATAAGGACTTAACGCTATATCGATATTCGGTTTCGTTTATTACGCTTCCCTTATTTTATCAGAAGATTCTTTCTAAGTTGGCCACGTTCTAAACTTAGTAAATTTCAGCTATTTCTGGTGGTGAAGTATCTGCATAAAATGTGAAACATAAGGGAAATGGAATACATGTATAATTTTTCGCGCTTCACGCGGAGTGATAAGTTATCATGTGCTTATTTTTGCATTCTATCACTGACCTCGACAATTCGCAAAACACTGAGCACTGCTTTCTAATATCTCTCACACGCATATTATAAAAGGAATGTAATACAGAATAGTATTTTTCGTACACCTTTTATCGTTTTTATAGAAAACTCGCTCGAATACCCCCGTATTTCTTAAATCCTTCATTGCCAGCCCTCATTAGGTGGTATGAGAAAACTGCCAGGGCTGGAATGAGCGGAGAGCTGCTTCAGAAAAACTAAATAATATCTTACTGTTGCAAAAAAATACAGAGCTAAATTGATTATCGTGAGATTTTCCGATGTAAATCCAAATTAACAGAATTATAGATGGGTATTCCGAAATCCATCTGATTCACAGAGACGAGATCGTCAACTGTGAAGTATTGGGGCGAAACCATCCCTCGCTGACGGAGTATGGGTTAATGATACTGACATAACTATAAATATGGGTAATGTATACCAATCAGGCCCATCCACAAATACTTCATATTAAAGTGTCCCATACTATATTCTTCGCGATGGAAACTTCTTTCAGAGACATTTCTTCTTCGAGTTTCTTCTCGAAGACACTACTTTTCTTAAAATAACCAACACAATGCTTGAAACAATTGGAAACGTTCAAGGGGTTGAAAGAGTGAGAGGGAAGATGATTCGTCCCATTCCACAGACAGGAGCCTTTACCATCGACTTGACATCGTTTTCCCCCAGTCGCACTTAGAAAATTCCCTTGGGGCCTTCACGCGATCCCTTTCTCCTGTCCGTTCAGACTCTCACTCTTCCCTCCCACGATGTCCACTCTCCGAACATAACCATCTCGGTAACCTTTCTGTTTCGTCCCGCACTTTTATTTTCACCATCGTGGGTGAGAGCC
The DNA here is from genome assembly GCA_036926295.1 of Pachydiplax longipennis. Lineage (NCBI taxonomy): Eukaryota > Metazoa > Arthropoda > Insecta > Odonata > Libellulidae > Pachydiplax > Pachydiplax longipennis. The sequence goes on along the minus strand of JAVFKF010000004.1, from coordinate 15,100,652 downwards.
AATTTGTACGGTTTGTTCCCTTTGGAAGACCCCATCACACCGTCGTAAACGTAGGTGCGTATCTCTTCATTCTTTCCCCTCGAGAAAAAACCCGGAAGGTTGAGATGAGAAATGGCCAGGAGCGAGAAATGAGCGGGAGATCGGCCATTTGTTTCGCGAGTTCTGAAAGCAGACCGAGAGGTGATGTTACGATGTTCCATACCGTTGGCTCATCACTTTCGGCTTCCGAGATGGATTGTCTTATTAAAACGGCGTTGCATTTCGAAAGAGCGTCGTATGGAGCTAGAGCGGATGCTAATGGTATGCTAGCGGGAAGAGTACTACGTGTTAATGACCTCCTTCAAGTGCAAGATATCGCAGTTTAGAAAGTATCCAGGTATAAAGGTGAGATTGATATAAACAGCTGAAGCGATTCCGTAACAAATGAAGCGATTTGTTCGGAATGAATGCGGCAATGAGAAGAACAAACGAAGATGGATCAAGCTCGGATGCTTCGTTATTCACCGATTCCATCGCAAAATATCAGCGATTTGTGTCCCTATTCCACGAGTATTTTAACAATACACATATAAAGTTCTTTCGATCTGTCCTATTTGTATAGACAGACTTACAATTAAATGTATTGCTTAAAGTTTGCGCAATTGCACTTGATTCTTAGGAGAAACAATCTTAAATACTCCATCAACGAAGACGATATATTTCACTTTGTGTTCCTTCTTAATCATAAAGGATGAAATGATATTTTATAGTAACATATGATTTTTATATTTGAGCAGGTTTCGTATAATTTTTTCTTCATAGAACTACTTCAAACTGATTAATAAAAAAATTACAAAAAAACTAAACCTGCTATAGTTCAGTAAACCTGACTTAATACTTTAAAAAAACTTATTTTATAGTATGAGACATTTAGACCTACAGAAAAGGTTTAAATATTCCAATTTTATATTGAAAACATTTCCCCCTAATATTTTCAGTTTATAATGGCCCAATTTCAAGAAGTTTGTAAGATAATTGAGAATCTATTTACTTTCTGTGAAATGATATCAATAGTTTTTGTAACTAAAGGAGCCACATCAATAAGGAGATTATGTCATCGCTTGTAAACCATTAATGCCGATAGTTGAAGAATTAATGTGGAGTATGTTTAAGAGCAGTTTAATCCAACTTTGTTACTTTATGCTTAGACTTAACAGCTTTTATGACTTAACTACCACATGTTCTCAGTAAGCAGCCTTGTCGAGTGTACGGAGATAGTCCGCGAATATAAAACTTGGAATCCAGTCGATGAATGTTTTCTTTATGTATTTCCAAGTCGATATAACGAAATAAACGGTTTTTTCGACTTGCGGTTCATGAATGAACAGTTTTTATTGACTCGTCGAAGAGGGCTCGTTAATTGAAAAACAAGGTGTGGGAATAGTCAATGTAGAGTAAAAAACTCGTTTCTCCAGGAAGTCAACGCGTTCGCCTGGCCACACTTACTCATTGAGATTTCTTAAAGCGCGCAAGAAAACGAAAGTGATCTGATTCAAGCAAGACTCTATTTAAGGTATGAAATATTCTTGCTCTATCTTGTTTCAGAGCTATTTAGAAGCTGACGAATCTTCCTAATCGAATATTTTGATGTAGAGGAGAATGGTGGAAAACCATGCTGAATTTATTTAATGAATATTAATAAATATTTACGATCTTGAAAAGTTGAATACAGCAGCGTGGGAGACGATGCATTGACCTGACCACTTGTCACTCTCAATAAACGCCGCCAGGCTAGATCTAATCCCTCAAAGGTTTCTCGCGCTATGGACTTTACCAATTAATATGTATGTAACGTGAGGGTAAAACTTCTCCTCTTCTATCTAGCCATCTTCATTATCGGCAAAGGTATTGATCTAATGAAGTCTTAGAAAAACTGAAATGTTAGTTAGAAATGAGGTTATAAAAATAAAGAAATACTAGGGGGGAAATTATCCACTATAGGAGCAAATTCACATAGATGAGAATGTGGGGAAGCTTAGCGAATCTACCGACAGTGAGAGTAGCTAAAAGATGTACAGAAATAATTTTTACATATGTATAATGACACACTCAATAAGAATAATTTAAAATCAATATTCAAATAAATAGATAACGTAATAATACAATAAATGAAGCATATATAGCGTAATAAATAAATCACTTATGTAAGGAAATCATCATCATCATATGCTTGCGCAGGTCTCAGGTATCATTCTTTCATCTTTCCCTATCCTCTGCCCTTCTCTTCATTTTTGCATGTATCATCAGTTAAGATTTTTCATTCAATTTTTCAATAGGTATTTTACATTCACTTTGGCGACAAGAGATAACTAAATATGTTAATTTGCAAATGATTTATTAAATATTTCCCACAGCGAAACAGACATTGGATTAAGACTACTCTATGTATATGTTCATATTGTTCTCATTCACTAATAAAATACTGTTCTAGTTTAATCTTCCCAATATTTCGCTAGATTTACTATTCGGTCTTATCAACCTCTTGTACTGAATACGCCCATACTTTGCCGTGGAACATTTTTAAACACTTAAAAATGTTTATCTAAACTGGAAGAGCTCAAGTTTAGAATTAAGAAATTTATCTCATATAAAATAAACTCAACCAGATACAAAAGTATCATATTAAAAATCGAAGACAATATATGTATGTCTCTTCCCTCCTTATAAGTTCGTGTGTACTAGGGATTCATACTCAAAGCTATCTTATAATCTTGAATAGTTAATCGCTTCCTATATAGAAAAGTCTTTTCTTTGAATACCTGTTTGTCATCTCCAAGGCATACTTCCTTTAAAATCTTTCATCAACTCCACTGTAACTGTTTCAATTATTTCAATTAGACAACTTTCCTTCCTCAGCATCTTCTACGCTTCCTTATTTATTTGTATTTCAAATCAAGTTACTTGTTCCGGTATAAGAGGAAACCAGCTTTTCAAAGGCCTCCAGTCTTGTGATGTCCTTCCTTCTATAGGTACTAGTTTCACTCTCGTCAATAAAACGCTCCAAATCAGGCTTTCCCTCAATCCTATCCTTATATTTCCCATTCCTAAAAGCAATCTTCCTTTTCTCAATATGTCTCCGGCGATCTTCTTTGTTAGAATGATGTATTTGTACATTTTGATGTTATTAGAAAAAATACGTAAGTTTGAATACTTTGACTGAAATTGATGGAAATATTTGCATTACGTTAATTCAGATTGGAAAGATAGACGAATGAAGCAAACTTTTTCTATAATTCAAACAAAAAGAGCCAGATCTGAACATAGGGAAAGAGAATTGGCAGGATTAGAAACGAGGAAGAGAATTTTATCGCCATCACTTTTAAATGTATATCTAACTTGGTGAAAACAATACAAAAGTATCAAAGAGTGATAACTAGTGAGAAATGAAGGCAGCAAGGAAAGCAGAAGACAGAGCTATTGTATGAAAGAAAATAAATGGAAATCGACTATCAATGAATAAGAGAAATAGGAATCCGCCTATCGCCGAATGCCGGCAACCGTCGAGAGATATTCTGAAGACAGGATTACTTCCAGATGCGACTGCCGATTTTTAGCCAAAAATCGGGTTTACGTATTTTAAAAAATGCAATAAGTGATGAAGCAAAGGAGTTTCAGGTGAAAAGAAACGTCATAGAAATTGAATTCATCATATTTACTTGCCAATAAAAGCTATATTAAAGATAGAGAAAACCATAACAATTATTCCTCTTCCTGGATAGTGGTCTTTCTGGTGATAGAAGGTGCACAGACGAGGTTCCCAAAGTATAGTATTGGCCTAGGGAGAGGTCTCGATATATTGATCACTTACGATGATCATTTTACAGAACCTTAGCATTTTACATCCTGAGAGAGGAGAATTTATGATAAATAACTGACACATATTTCGATTTTTCTCCTCGTTTTTAACCCTTAATTACCACACATGTCCAAAGCTTCCTAATTTTTTTCTCTTGAAATCAAGGTAAGAAGTTAAAATTTAAATGTGAAGTAAAACCGGTCGACAAACCGAAGAAAACCTGAGCTTCAAATATTGGGACGCTGACCGAATGTTCCCTTAGAATGGATCTCAAAGGGGTACTTATTTGTATTTTATTGTCCATGTAGATTTCCGCTTCGATGGCTTATCTTTATGGCTTCGATGTCGAATACTAGAGAAAGTCGCTCTTCTCGAAACATCCTCACCCGGAAGGTCAATTTGGCACCGCAAATTTTCACACTCGAGCTGTACCCCAAATTGGGATAGGTTGACGGACTGAAATCTGGCGCGTGGATCGATTTGGTAAAAACCCGTATCCTGGGAAATTTTCTAAACCTAAATCACAATATTTTGTGCGATAAAAGTCACGTTGCGGCTACACATTTATCGTCAGTTTGTACTTTCGCCAAATACTCGTTTTATAGATGGTCTCTTGGATTGATATATTATTAATGACAGTGTTATTTAGAATATAAGACAACTAAATGAAATATATGGTATGTTTATCAGATATACTTTACTTTTCTAATGCTATATTTACTGAAAACGATTAAGCCCAAAACTATTGAAATAGTAAAGAAAGGTTCAAGCCGATTTTGAATATGCAATGAGTATTTGATATAATAAATATTTATCTGATGTGTTCTGGAATAAATGTATAACGTTAATGAGTTTTTATAGTTGGATATTATATTCCAGTTTACTTTTATTATAAATGTAAGAAATTGTTTCGTGTTGTATTGAATTATAGTGTCTTTTACTGTTGCAGTCCAGAATGAATTATTAAGACAGTTAAGATCTAAATATTTATAATTTTAATCTGATATGGGTTAGAAACTAACCAAAAAACGAAACCAATTTCTATTCATATTAAAAAAGAATAGATGAAGAAATAACAGTAATGACCATATGAATAGGAGGGGGCGTTACAAGGCTGAAAATACAACTCTGAAAATCCAACGAACGAGGCAATCAAAATTGAAATCATGCACAAGTATAAATAGTTCTTGCATTAATTTCTTCACAATAACAAAGACTAATTTTATAGTTAAGTTTGTCAATTGGATAAGAAACGATAACTGTCCAAGCGATAATTGAAAACAGATTTCGGATATTATAATTCTATATAAGAAAGGCAAGTGTGAAACCTTGAGTTGCGCGTTTCAACCATTCTAGCAGTTAGACGGCGAAATTGTGCCCAAGAAAGCAAATCCATTCGCTAATTAAATTTAAACTCTATTATTTTCCTATTTTATCCACTTGCCGTCGTGAACGAAATTGGGAAGACATTATTTCGATGCAGAAATTATTTCCGGGAGTTACTAAAAGGCCGCATCTAGCTATAAAAAGGCCGAATGTGGCCTGGAGGACGCTGTTTACCATCTATATCAAATCTGAAATTTTACAAATACACAGCAAACAATAAGATATCACAATTTTATACTACCAAAATTTATAATAGTTAGAACATTGGTAATGTCAGTCGTGTAGTTTGATCACTCCTCCAACTACATGTTAAGATAAGGCATATTTTAAATTTGATCTTTGAACTTTGATTCCATGATTCAATATCAATTCTTTTGATATCAGTTCTCATACTTCGATGCTATGCTGAAATTCACCCATATGGAGCCCGGAATAGTCGAAAGTTTAACGTAATGCAAACAAGCAATGCTGCAAAAATAACAGAAAAAGAGCAAACAGAGGGTGTGAAATTTTGGGCTAAGTATGTCATTGGACGTTTTATGGCAGCAAGAGGAAGGAAAAACCCAATACGTTGGTTCGCTAATTTATACGAATATTTTGAGCAAACATAATTCTTACGAACGGTAGCGACCCCACTCTTATTTAAGGACTGTTTATTGACTCCTTGACTTTGAAAAAACCAAAGAGATTCTTAGAATCTCCTCAAATGAAAATTCTTCACATTTGGACTATAGTCACCTTAGAAAGGTCTCAAAATTTCACTTTGTGATTTTTTTGGCGAATTTTACTGTCCATTTGAAGCCTCGTAAACCTCATCAACGATAATAATTCAAGATATAAGTGATATCTTTGAAGAATAAAAATAAATGATGGCTTTGAAATAAGATAATAGATTTTAAACTGTTAAATATCTGGAAAATAATGACCTTAAATGCTCATGGGCAACATTATTTTCCGTTTTTCACCTATCGTCATCGGTATAATTTTAATTATCTATACAAAGTGTATTTTGAGATGCTTGTTTTTATTTTAATATTTATGATAGTATAGTTACACTTATTTTTTATGTTTCCTAATTTCTTTTTCCTTCTCATTTCTTTGCTTTGTTTGTTCTGCTATTTATTACCTGTGAATTAATTTCAACTTAAGTTCTTATCAGTATTTTTGTCTGCGCATTTGCGCATTTTTACTGTCTATATTTTTGCAAGCATATTCTTCCCTTTTTACGCTTTCTTTTTTCTTATTTTACCGTTTTCTCTTTTATTTTTAAATTTAAGCTGCAGTAGGTCAGTAAGTTTCGTAGCTAGTCATTCCTCGTATTTTTATAGGCACAAACGAAATATTAAAAATAAAAATATTTAAATCGTAGGTGATGAAATAGTCACTCAAAGAATATCGATTATAGAAATTAAACGGAATTTAATTTTTCTTGCACTAATAAAATTGAGAATTCAGGAAGGGCCTGGTTTCCAAGAACACCGTTTTAAGTTGAACGCCTGAAATTTGAAGTTTATCGTGCCAGACCTTAGAAAAACTACAAGCGAAATTTCCTTAATGAAAGAAATTTCTTCAGCTGGAAATCATTATAGTGATGGGAATAAATTATAGTTGATTCTGATGTAGATTAACTCATTGTTACGTCATGTCGCCTTTCTTTTTCGAATTTCGAAAATAGTGCGAATGAGTGCCAACTTCACTCAAAATTCCGAAAGCTTGTTCATCAACGAGATATAAAAAAAAAGATTTTCCTTACTCAAGTAATGCAAGGAGGGAAAGTTTGTTCGGTAACGCAAACGGTAGTAAAGTCATGATTCGTGATCAGCATATGTTCAAGAAGCCTGAGGAGCAGAATCTTCCGTATGCACTATCCAGGGAAAAACTGAATACATTATTATATGGAAAACAATCTATGGCTTTAGAATGTGGAATAAGGGAACTCTGGGACTATCGTTTTCACTTTTATACCACTTTTGCACATTTAGATCTACATATTGAATCATGAAGATGACGATATAAATTTCCGCATATTAAATTTGCACGTATCCATAGCATATTTTCTTTTGCTAGTTGATCAATACTTCTATGATAATCTAAATGATCTACATATTTAATCATGAAAATAATATAAATTTCTGCATATTAAAATCACTTATCCATAGCATGTTTTCTTTTGCTAGTTCATTAAAGTTTTATTAACTAACTGAATGGTTAATTTTCCCTTACAAAGTAAGGCATGATGATAATGATTACTAAAAGTCTCGAGGTTGATACCAGGTTTCATTTTTACTGATATCAGTTTGATTTTAGTTTTAGTCTGAAGGTGGAGAATTACAGAGCAACCAATTTAACATCTCAGACCTTCATAGGGAACTATGCATAATTAAAATTTGTTCATCGCCAAGGAAGTTTCGTAATCGTTTCTGAGGCTGTTGGATCACTATCGATTCGACGAGAATTAACTTGTCGAATAGAAAACCGAGTTGATTTTTCTTACTATTACTATATGACCCTTATCAAACTTAGTTTGAAACTAAAAATTGACATGATAAGATGAAAGTAAGACTCTGATAATGAATGAATGAAACAAAAACTAAAGCGTAAATAAAAAGTTCATAATTCCCTTAAATTTCAGAAAACTCATGACTAGTTTGCAATTAACCATAGAAAGGATATAAAATTTATACGAGAAGTGAAAAAAATTCAATTCCATCGATTGATATAAAATTTTATATCTTATTTAATTCAAAAGTTATTTGAAGCCAATGTATGAAAATCTATACATACTAGCAAGCATGCCTGAGTACTTGCAGATATAAAATATAAATTTAAAAGCAACCATTTCAACCCAGAAAAATCTATTTTTAAATTACAATGATTAATAACCTAACAGCAGTTCTTTCATTCAGTATTAGTGAAATACGATTTGACAGCTACCTACCACTTTCACGTCTTCAGCGGTGTTCGAACCCTCGACCTAAAAGTGAGAGTCAAACACGTCGGTTACGATTTCTCCATACCTTTGTTTAAGCTAAGAATAAAATACTTCTTTTTATCTCACTAGAAGCATCTTCGATCCAAATAATATCTTGCAGTAAGAAAGAAATGTTTCCGGGATAACCGCTGCGATGGTTTGTAAACACCCTCATCCATTCAGAATTTTGAGCGATGACTTCAGATGTCAGTAGGGAAATCAACATGGCATCTTACTGCACTCGTATGTACACGTCGTTGGTCAAATGGCGCCTCCTGCTGTTCAAGTCGGCAATCACAATAGAGCGGGAAGAAGTCGAGCACGTGTTCGCACAAAGAGAGTGCGATATTTATGAATGCGCGACATTTATTAAAGAGTATCAATGGAGAGAAACCGAGTGGAAAATGTGTGCTGAAAAATGAATGCCATGAATCTGTGACTTCGTAATTATGGAACGAGGAACTACTTCATTTTGTGAACGTTACACTATATCTCTTGAAAGGAAACGGCGGTAAAGCTGTTCGCAAGAAATATGGTGTTATCATAACTGGAATATTTGGTAAGGACTGTTTCAAGTAATGAAGCCTATTGTTTAATACTTCACAGTTTTTTAACTTTACTCTAACACGTTACATAAATTATTTACATGTGCAAAATGAAGCTGTCGAACCAATTTTTAAAATATAGCTGATGTAAATGATGGTATTAACCTCATCTTTTTTGGGTATTTCTTGGTTTCACGCTCGATAGAATTACATTTTAACCAAGGTAAATAAAAAAAACTAGGACACCCATAAAATAATACAAAAACTTCAAAACTTTACTAGTTTCAACCAGAGTACGTGATAATCCGACCAAAAGCAACATTTTTTGTTTAAAGCGACAGGAAAATTTGAATATTTCTCTGAAACACCTTTGCCACAGTTTACTTTTACTAATTTATCACGAGCAGAAACGCATGTTTTCATTTTGATACTGCTATGAAAAGATCTTCTGACAACATAGGGCAAAAAGCAGGGAGTATTATTTGCCAGAGTGAAACGTACTGACTAGTAAAAGGTTTGAGACGGGCTTTAATTATCTCAATAGGAAGGAGATGAATGTGAGTCATCCCAATGTGTTGCATCCTTCGTATTAGTAACAAAGTAACATACGGTTTGGTTGTCGTACTTGAGCGAATAATTGGATCGCGGTTAATGAACTAATAAATAATAGCAAATATTGTGCAGGTGCTCATAAGTTATGAAGCGTAGTAGATATGGGTCAATATTTTCTCAAGATGAGATAAGGTGGGTTATTACCCAGACCGGTGAAACAGTACGCGGTTCATGAATTTTCGGGTAAAACGTTAATGTATCGAAGGCATGCGAAAGCCAAAGAAATTTTGTTTTAACTCCTTTGTTAGATTTCAGGTTCTGTCATCTCTTTTAGCTCATCTGCGACCTGAACATTCTAATACAATATATACTACCACGAGTGAATATTTAAAATTCTCCGGATATATTTAAAGAAACATTTCAGTGAAATTATGAATATTTTAATTGATTCCTATGCAAATATAAACTCCAAAGCGTTTCTCTGTCTTATGCAGAAGAATATTAAATTTATTAAATTATGGTACACGGTAAGTCAACGAATTTTTCATTTCGACCTGTACAAGCACTACGTTAGAAGGAAAAAGTAAGTCGTTTTTAGTTACATTTATACATATATAGTAATGTTCTCAAAATGATCAAAATAGAAATACCCTTTTCTTCATCGGTAGCTGCACAGTCTAATAATATATACTCTTTTATCACATTCACTTAGTTTTAATCATATTAATTTAAACTATTTTCTCTGTTCATATTGGATATCAAAGAAAGATTTTGAAGACGAAGCTAACCCGAATGAGACTATTTTGATAAGTGTGATTAAGAATCTTATCTCTGATTTTCATCTGGAATCTTTTTTTTTTAACTTATCTATAAAATTACCCCATATTTACCTTATGAATGACCTCATATAACATTTTGCTTTCTTCTTACTGTAGAAGAAATAATATTGCGAAAATTGCAAATTCGACCTCATGGATGTTCTGACATGAAGCGTATAATAAAACTATTCAAACACCTTAAGTAGGCGTGTGTCGAAATATTTAAAAGTTTGAGAATTTTACTAGGCCAATCTCTCATAAACAATAACGCATTAATCTACTAAAACTTCTCCTTTGCGCAGTCATTTCCAAAGCAAACAATCCCACTTTAAGAAGCGGCGCGTGAAAGCTTTTTTTGCGAGCAAAGTATCGCATTCGATTTGAGTCACTGTGAATGCGCGAAAATTTCGCAGACTTTCTCGAGAGAAGCTCTTTTGTTTTCGCGAGTCGTATTTCAGCACTTGATGTCTGAGAGGGACGAGAAAAGTGCGTCGACCGCCTCTTCTTCGGATTGACAGAAAAAGGCGAAGCTGTGTGAATTCGCTAGGCGTCCAACTCTTGGGCGAGCGACTTTCCCAATCCACTGCGAAAGAGAACTCTAACTAATCGATACCCGCAATACATTTCGCTAATGAGAAAGGAATAAAGCTTTCAATTCAGTTGTCGCATTCTTCAATTCGTTCAATTCTTTTCATTCTTCAATTTTTTCTCTTAAATATTCCCTTTGCTTCGCTGCACGAAAGTTTATTTAGCAATAACCAACTATTTTTCACAATGAGTATTTCATCTGAATGCAGTCTGATAGACTAAAACTTTGCTTTTAATCCTGTTGATCCTCATAAGATATGATCATGAGTGTTTTCAAAACCAATAACGTGTATCTCAAATTCTTATTTTGGTTACGCCAAACTATGTACGATAGCCCAAAGTTTTATTCTGGTAATCTGGGTCCACCCATTGTGATAGCAAATTATATCCCTAAAGTTATGCGATTGAGTCTCAAAAAATTGCATAAGCTGCAGTAACAATCGCAACTACGAAATGAATGAATGAATAGATTTTTCTGCCTGCTTTTCACCCTAAATGGGATGAAAACCCCTACTATATGTTATATAAGCTGTAGGACATGCAATGTATTTAACTTGCTGAAAATCCTACAGAGATAATTTATAAAGCTAGACTTATTGACCGTATCATCACTACACAGAGATATGGGTTTCATCTGATCGCCATTATTTGTTGTTTCCCTTTGTGATAGAGTGTGCGAGATTTTAGACTTTGGTGTACGTGGCCTTTCTATTATCATGTGAAGCATTACTAGCTAGAATCTAACAAATATATAAGAATTCAAACGAGTAAATAAATTCAGATTATTGGACGGGAAAATTGTGGAAATAGAAATGCTGTTACTTCAGGTTCATCAACTTTTCATCAGGTTTATACACATTTAAATTTGTGTCCTGCATAGCAAGTGATTTCGAAATTCATTTCTGGTACGGATACTTCAATATGTAACTATAGTTTTTCACTGCATAACTCATATTGTAATACTCGAGTTAGATGAAGCATGATCTTAAATTAACAAAATGTCGTGCTTTGCGACTGCAATTCTATTTAACCTTTGATTATGAACTCTTGTATTACGGCATAGCCCCGCTGACTATGCGCTTCGTCTCTATTTATACTTCTCCGTCTACAGTTGGCATAGGTCGTCGTCTACGCCAAACACCATTGTTTCTCTTCTGTCACATGCGTCTGTCTCAAGAACAGTGCTCGCCAAACACGAGGGCACCCGTTCCCACCCACGTTGCCGGAAGTCACAAAGGCTTCGTCCTTGCCGTCCGGGACGTTCTCAAGCAAGAAAACAGCACCTAAATCTGAGGCCGCCTCCAAACGCTCGTTAATTTTAAACATGAGAAAGGAAAATTTAATTCATCGCGTCGCCGGGATGATACCGACGGAAGCATAAAGAAAACAATGAGATATCTTCGCTCCATTACCAATGCAAATCTCACACCTGCATTTCCTGAGGGATTTGGGCGAGGGCAACGAAATGATATTCGGGCTTTATGAAATTAGCGTATCGGATGCGAAGTAATTACAGGTTTCTGTAACCCTAAATTCGGCGCTGAAAATGATAAGGTGCAGCAAAGAATGAGTGACTCAGATTTTCCCTCGTTTTTCTCACCTACACCGTGAAATACTTTTCTTCGAAGGAGAGGAATCCTTTTGAGATATAATTCGCATGCGCTGTCTTATTAATATAATTGGAGGAAATTACAGTCGCCTGGCGTGCGAATATTTAGCTCACGATTGGATTTCATTGTGTCGGAAAAATTAACCCAAACAAAAGAGCTTAGATATTTACGATAACTCTAGATAATAGATAACGATGTTTGTAAATCCTTTCCATTCGCTTTAATTTTTGAATAACAGAAAATGTAGTTCCATGGAAAACGGAATAAAAATAAATCATCGATAAAAAATTTAGTACGTTTTTTTTATAGAATGACACCTTTGAGAAAGAAATGAAGCAGAAAAAGTCCACCGTAGCCGGGACTCGAACCTAGAACTCCCACTTTCCGTACGGTCACTGTTTCTTTATGTATACTTAAAATTAAAATACCGGATAATTTTGTAAATTATTTAAAGCTTTGGGAAGTTAAATGTAATTATTTTTTCTTACACAGATATTAATTTGTGTAACCAAAATATTCACTATAATATGATGCATGTATACTGAAGTAAATTCTCCGAAGTAGCTGATTCTTAAGTCACTCATTTACTTTAATTATGTATAATCAATTTATTATATTGATATATCCATATTAAGTTCTTATCTTAAATCGAATATTGAACTTCCACATTTTCTAATAGAGATCATGAAAGAATTTAAAATCAGATACTATATCTCTATAATTCATTAAATTTAAGAAAGACGAATGCCAGTAGTAGAAATTTCGCGTTGAAAGGCTATCTCTGTATGCATGCGATGCAATCGTTTTCCTTATGAGTACTTCAACCTTGGCTTCTCTGTTGACCCATATTTTGTAATTAATTCTCATGTATTATGGAAGTCCTATTCATAAAATTACTGACGTAATGCAAGAAGTTCTGTCCCTCATTGTGAAGGATGTCATTATGTTAGCTGACACAAAGACGCACGGTCTACCGTTTATCCATGCTATAAAAAACCCTCACAGGATGATTATTCGAGGCTTTTATTTTTGTAATAGAGAGGCTATTCCAAAATTAAAAAATAAGTAGCTAAAAATAGATAAAAATGTAACAGAGATCATACGCAATTAATTGCTACGTATATAAAGGCTCAACAAAGGACATAGAAATCATAATTATCTCATAACCACTACATTCTACAAGCTAATATTTCTCTCCTCAGAAGATTTGATAAATAAAACTTTTAAAGAGTAATCCAATGTTAATTTTGATTAGACGGAGTGTTTTGTTGCTTAAAAAGTTTCTCTCGTTGAACATTTTTCATTCACGGTTCTTAACTTCTTCACTTATCTTAACTTTTAAATTGAACGTGAGAGATAACTAAATGCCTAGAAACATAAATACTAGAATCGAAACAAACGGAGAACGCATCTTCGGGATATTCACAGTCAAGGGGTTTCTGATGGTAATTAACAACATAATGTACCAGTAACGAAGGAAACAAGCTCATTAACTTTACTAAGAAAGAGAGGTGAGCGGAAGTTGTGGTTGAATTGCTAAGCGTCGAATGAATCACCACTTCATTAACGTTCCGTAGGTGTTAATTAATGAATTTTTTGACAAGTCACACAAAATTCTCGTTGGCGATATTTATTAGCACGAATGAGAAAAGGTACCTTTTATGAATGAGGTAAAATACATGGTTTAGAAATAGTCCAATATATAATTGTATGCTGACTGATTAATATCCTCACTACGCTAAAAAATCGTTCAACTGACACTAACCTTCGGGGCCATTACTACTCTAGTCTCTTGATACTCGTTCCTGTCTATCTGGATAAACGGAATATTTTTGGTTCTTATTAGAGAGAGAGAAATGTATCTTCCATTTACTTTTGTCTCACTCATGCTCACGGGCGTGAAAATATGACAGCCACCGAGGCCTGAATCACACTCGATAGTGTTATTCATTTTGGTAGTTCCTTATCGATTTCCACTAAAATGTTATTCATAGAACCATCATTCTGCTCTTAAGTATTTTTCATAAAATTATAGTTCAGAGAGGACAGTTAAGTCAAACTAATTCACTCCCCATCTCACCTAGTATATCTCATTCATTCTTCAGAGCTGTAGGTAACTTATGGTAAAAAGAATGAGGTTCTATGTGGGCCGAATGCTATACAGACGCAAATAAAACCCTCATCACCGTAACAGTTGAATGCGCGCATCGTTTTATCATCCCGTTGAGCAAAAGAAACAGACCTGGAACGAAAACAGGTGCACTTTTACATTCGTCCCGTGGTGCAATCATCCCAAAAAACCTGAGAGTTATTGATGCATTCGCCTTCGTAACCAAACTGAAACGGTCGGCGGGAGTCCAGAAGAAAATAAAAGGGGGACAGGACAAATTATTTCTTCCTACGCGCATCACGAGTAGAGAAGTCTATGACCGAGGAGAAAAATAGCCGCCCTTGAGCGAGTTAATGAACGTGTAAAAAATGAGTGTGGGAAGAGGGAGTGGACGTGCGGGAGATTTCACCCCGTGAAGGTCCTTAGAAGATAGCCATTTCCCCGAAGGAGAAGAAAGGAAGATGATAGGGAGATTGCGTGAAAGCGTAGTTGAGCAACGTCGGTGACGAGCCGAAATAGTGATAGAAGAGGGAGGGGAAATGTAACTTGTGGGTAGATGCTCAGCCCTCGGGTTAAAGACGGTTTTTTTCGAGGGTGATGGGAAAGTGAGAGTGAGGTTCAAGAACTCGCGGCCAAGGATCCGAATTTCTTTCAAGGCCGCACGTCGCTTCTAACTTATGTTATGGATATAGTTTCGTGATAAGGTGCTTTGGATGCATCCTTCTCTAAGCGTTCGTATTCGAAAGTCTATAAAGTTGTTCAAAATATATGATACGCATCCTGAAGGATGCCTAAAAACTCAGCATTCTCATCCAAGAGCTTTCTACGATAAATGATGTAGAGAGGGATATTATACAATTTTTCATTTTAATGAGCCACAGGTGAATTTCAATAATAGTCGAGTGTTTATTGTTTTTTTTCATCAACCTCTTCCTAGCGAATCTTTTTAATTATCCCAACCGCTAATGGCAGCAAGAACTCTTATCATCATCAGCCCATTCCAATCATATTCCACTGTAGTATTCTTTGTTAAAGGAAGAGTAACTGAAAAATCCCATGAAAGGCTGCTATTAATAGTATTTTTAAGTGTTTCGATAGCTAAGATTGTTTCGCGCATATAGGTTCGCATCGAGAATGGAACACGAGACTGCTTTCGGCAAAATTTATCCCGTTTTCCATTTGGCTATACGCGGACCCCCAATCCACTAATGATCAGTATTCTATTATAATTTTTCTAACGACTCTTTCGTGTTATTAAATTTTATAATAATATTTTCTTTACGTAAGATGAGAGAAAGAATTAAATAATTGAAATCGGAAATAAATATTCACTTTTCATAATTGAGCGCTTATAAAATTATTTTTATTGCCTTTAAAAATAAATTTATACGATTGGAATAAGGGGACTGAAACTGCCCTCCTAGATACCTCCATTGGTATCTCCCGTACCCACCCAGTGAGGGATTTCCGTGCTCGACAGACTATTTCCTCTTGTTCTAAGGGTTTATTCTTTTCAGCATGGTCATAAGTTCAATGGTTAATATCCTTTCCTTCTTAAATAATTTTAATTAAATATACGTCACACTAAGTAAACGATACATAACATACAGCGTTTGGGACGCATTTCACGAAATCTGCTAAATGTGTAACAATAAGAAGAAAGTCGGTAAATACGATAGTTAAATAAATAATATGTGCACCTTAAGATAATTGTGAAAGTAAATTTGAGGATAAGATACGGAGATGAAAGATATTCTAAGATACAAAAAGGATATTCCAACAACTTAAATAAATAATGGATATTCCAAAAATATCATTTTTCCGGATTAAATTTCGTTAAATATTCCAATATATAAATATACAATATCATACGATTTATCAAATACGATATTGATAGGCATTTAACTTAATACTATGCGCTTATTTTTTCGTAAACAACGACTGCTGTATACCACACACCCCTCTCAATAAATTATTCTGTTAACTTTATAAGAAATCATAACAAACACCAGTGTGTTGATCAAAATATGTAGACAGATCTTCTCAGCCGGAAGCATGGATCGAAAATGATTTATTTCGTATTCTGAGATTGATTGCCGTAATTCTTTCCAAGGGCGATGATCAAAATCGTTCCCATAATTTAGATGAAGAGGGATGATGCCTCTATAGATGACGCAAGAGACCTCCCCATCAAGGAAGAAATCTCCAGCAACAGTATATTAATATTCATATCAACATATACGAAGCCAATTTTCTCGAGCAAAAATATCTGTATCGTGAAGTTTTGAAACGTTCTACTTCATAGCACATAAGTCTTCCTCGTAGAAGGAAATTCTTCCACCGTGGAAAGAAACGTTTTACATCACCAAAACTTCTTGTGTTTTCAAGGATAAGTTACCTAACCTTAAATAAAGGAAAGGTTTGTCGCATTATATACTTTTAAATATGATTCTTTTTAATAGGACCCTGTATGATACTACACTTATTCTATTATATGTAAAATTACAATCAAATCATAACTCGTTTAATTTCATTTCTTTCTTGCTGCGTGAAAGCATTGAAAGCGGAACTGAACAGAAATTTGGTTGAAGCGGATGGAAAATGAAAAATGGAATGAAAAATATTACGATTCAATTTCATTTATCATGTGGTTTCATTATCTAGGGGGTTCTTTCAATCTCCTCATTTCTATCATCACTACACTATTGAAAATATGCTTGTTCTTTTTTATAAAAAATTATGCTTATGTATACAAAAAGGAGTCGCCATCCCGGAGCAGGGGCGGTCGCCCTGGGCAATTAGGGCTTTGGGGGCTCATGACGTTGAATATTAGCCGAAGTTTGTTTATGTGCGAATTTTGGCAAGGTAATGAATACATTTGAAAGGTAAAAATTTGGTGATTGAATAATTCGAGTGGCTTTTATTGTATATTAACTTCGGCTTGGTGCTAAGGAATATTTTTTTGATAACTTTAATAATTTTAGAGAAAAATCTCCGAATAGAAGAATCTCAAGTTAAGATTTTATTCAGAATTAATCATTAACTGTTGACAGAAGTGGTCCAATAATCATATAAGCTATTAGCCTCAAAGGCAAATTGATTAATCTATGTATGAAACGAAAGTCTGACCTAATAATGTTTAAAATTCTATCTTAGAGGGGAATGGAAATTAAGCATCCTCAATCTCGTCGGGATAATTTAGAACTCAAACTCGCTTTCGTTCCCTTGGTTCATACATTTGATCAAATATTACAAAGAAAAGGTTTATAGAGAGTGAAAACGATGTAGAAACCTTAGAAAATCCGATGCTTGTAACACCTCCTAACTAATCACTTGTTGCGTGTGATCCTATCCGAAAGAAAGGGGGTTTCCTCTTGCAGTGACTGAATAATTATCCCAGATTAGAGGTGACTCGTTAGAAGTTGCTTAATGGTGCATCACTGTTGCGGTGCTGAAGAGAAACTAACTGCTCTTAATTTTGGAGATGAAAGCAAAGGCGTAAGAAGTGGTGGGATGAACAGCTTAGCAACGTCCACAAGGCGGGAAAGATAACATGCTTGCGTAACAAACAGTCGGTAAACTCTGCCGGTAAGTGACAGCTAATGAATAAGTTGGAAAATGATGGTGAATTGAAAGTTAAGCTTTCAGTGGTTCGTGCAGAATAATAAGATTACTAAAACCGTCCTAAGTAGAAGACAAATAACCCTCATCTTAAGAAAGTAAGAAGAATGGAAATGACCGAAAAAAGACAATCTCAAGTTTGGTAATAAGAGATTCTGACCATATTAAATTGTAATATGCATCCAAATTCGTAGTGTCTGACATCCTGAATTTAAATAGCTGGCTCTCAAACATTAAAAAGGTGGTTATAACTGTAAATAAATAGCTAGCTATTCTTCTATACTTTTGTTTATTTTAAAATTTCCCCTTATGAATCATATTTGAAACATGAGTTTAATATTAAATACCGCTCATTAAGATTGAAACTTTTAATATATAGAAATGGCCTGAAATAGTAGCTACTTTAATCGATTTTTATTTATTATTTATAAACTTATATCTTGAAATTTACATAATTACGGTATAATTGTAAATTATTAAAGTCGTGAAAGATAAGTGTTTTTATCCTACTCTGAGCTCCTATAGGGGTTTTAATATCTATCACTCGGTTTTATATATATATATGACTTAGGATGAAATCATAAAATAAGAAAATAATAATGATACAAAAGATTATGACTTAAATTGAAGTTATCAGGAGATGAAGAACAAGTCGTGATAATTGAAAAACCATTTTTCAATCAGCAAGTCTAAATACACTTAACAGGATATAAACTTGCTGACAGTTGTATTTCCAACCGGATGAAGTTAGTTCTATGCGATTCGAACGTCCTCTACAACATCCACCAAACGGAACAAGTTTCACGCTTCCTTACTGGAGACCTTCGCATCAGTTTTCTCCTTAGAGCCATTGAAGGCCAAGGAATTGAGAATATTGATTGGGTGAGAGGGCCTATAGCAAGAGAGATGATGTGAGAAAGAAAGTATCGTATGGGAAACCAGCCACTACCAAAGATGCCTATTATGGCCTACCTTAGATTTTCCTTCAGGATAATTGTTAGAGAATAAAATCTATGCGGCAAGGCTTCATGGATAGATATGAAAAAATTCACAATATTTATAGTTTCAACAATTTTACTGTGCTAAAATTCAATTTCTAGTCAAAAATTTTAATTGAACAAACTTAGCGAATCCTTTCAAATGTTCCCTCGCAGAGCATATTGACAGAATTTCTTATAATATTCTCATAGAAAATTTATTTGTCATTGATCAAAAAAAATGTTTTTATTATTCTTACAATCCAATTATAGGTATTCATTTAGCTCCTTTCCATTGATCTTATTTTGAAGTTGTTCCTTTTTCTCCGGGAGGATATGGTCACCTTAGATTTATGGGACTGCTGCATATGCTGAAGCTCT
Source organism: Pachydiplax longipennis (assembly GCA_036926295.1). NCBI lineage: Eukaryota > Metazoa > Arthropoda > Insecta > Odonata > Libellulidae > Pachydiplax > Pachydiplax longipennis. The sequence continues at coordinate 15,081,258 of JAVFKF010000004.1, read as the reverse complement.
ATGGCTGACAACTCAAAATACATTGCAATAAAAAATGCCTATCCGAAGGCTCCATTCTCATTTAATATACATGAGCCAAATAATGATCGTAAAAATGCAGGATGGGAAGAAAAGATCATGATGAATCATAATCATTTTCCTTAGTATACGAGATACACTTTAATATAGAAAAATTGATGTTTTAGAACTGAAAATTAAAAATAAATTTGCTAGATCAAGAAATTTTTCTGTTTAATCAGCAGGACTTGGATTAAATATGAATATCAAAGGCCAAATATGATACATAAAATGACTTCTGCAAGAAATCAAAGGCAACTTAATGCTGTTTTTAATTCTTGTTTATGAATGATAAGGAACATTCTTGCATATATGTATAAGTTATCCTTAATTTACAATAATTCTTATATTTCAATTTAAATTTAAAATAAAAAGTTAGATGACAAAGTTTTCGCTTAGTATGATGAGAAGGGTTTTGAAGAAAGGAAGTGGTACCCGCGAATAATTTCAAAGGCTCAGAATATTCTAATATCAAACGTGGCCATGGTTGCAAGTCTATACAGCTCTTAAATCTAAAGTCTATACAGCCCTCAGAAAGAAGAGACAGTGGGAGAACGGTTGGTAATTATTGCATTTTCCATTTCTCATTAACAAGCATGAATTCAATCCAAGTTTCCAAAATATCCTCTTACGAATACTTATTTAACCAATTACTCCCCAGTGCTCAGGGTTCTTATTTATGTCTCAAGGCGGAGAAATTGAGCAAGAATATTGGAGGATATCCGGCATTAAATAATCATCTACATGCGTTAACGATCAAGTAACATTACTGAATGAGAAAGTTTCAAGTTAAAATGACTCGATGATCTACCATTATCAACTTAAATGCCAATAGTCTACCTTAGCATGAAGGTTCGATAAACTACTTTTTCTTTGGGAAGTGAATGCTTTTGTGAAGGGAAAGAAATGAAAGATGAGAGGTCTGATGTAACTGTGAATCGAATCCGATGCAGGTGGAAAAAGTTTAAAATCTCCGTCATTCCAGAGGAATAGGTGAATGTTTTATGTTCTGTTATTTTTTCGTCAATCAGTTAATATTTTCCGCAGCCAATGACGATGAAAGTTTTGGATTCATATTTGGGTTACAAGACGTTGTAGAAGTAGTATCTTTAAAAGTACCTCTACAATGAAAGTCATTTCGCATATATGGTCTCTCAACCAGGAATCGAACCCGAGACCGCTTTTACAAAAGAGGAATTCCCAACCCACCCGGCTATGCGGGAGCCCACCACGTTGTAGATATTGTTGTTGTAGTCATTTAAGGCTCAAATTATATCAATTATTCAGTTGAACTTGGTAGATTCTTTTTATATGAATTATTTTTAAAATGAATTGTAATTTGTCATCGTGAATTGTAAAGAGCAATATTTTATACGATTTGCCTAGTTTTTATCAGTAAAGTTTTAATTTTGTATTATTTACGTTTGCGTGTTATTCTGTATTAGTCTTGCTGTTTTTATTTGGTAGGTGTCATACTAATACTGCAGAAGAGAGATTTTTTGAGGGTTTTTTCCCCTTATTAGGCAAAGGCATTGCAAAGGCATTTTTTATTAAAAAAGCAAGTTCTACTATCTCCCGTTTTACTGAAGAGAAATATCCTGTTTATGACTTGCTGGGATATGCTCATCCTACCATGATGATTGGTTTCGGCCTTACTTTTTTCGTGATCCATAATCAATAAACAATGGAAAATTCACACCTTCCTATACTCAATCACAAGAAATACGCTACGTGACCATCATTTTGACGCATTTACGAGAATAAGCGTTTATTGTTATATGGATATGACACCTTACCTCTAAATGGAAATTTGACGAAAAGTTTGAGGAAGAGAGTGATAAGGAAATAAAACAGAGAGGAATACAACCAGGAAATTGTAATGAAATAATGAGAGACGGAGAAAGGCGTATAGAGGAAGATACAGGAAGGGGTCATAACCCTTCCGTCTTCTCTAATGTAACCTCGTGCCGTTCAAACAGTCTCTTCCTCGATGGATTCATTCTGGCTTATAGTCTTGCCGAAGTGTGGTATTCTTCCTTAGCCATTCTCTCTCACTGCAGTCCCTCCCACATTACCCCCTTTTCACATCAGCTACACTTTCTCCTTCCCACGTCATCTTCGACCATTATCAAACTTTTTATTTCCTCCATTTTTCTCACTCGCCTTGGTGATTTCCACCTCTCGAAACTACTACCCCTCATCTCGCAATCTGTCGGTTCTTAACCTTTTTCCCTGCCCAGTTTAATAATCTTCTAAACACAATCAAAGCAGTTTCCTAATATTTCTCAGACGACTGAGACAAAGCGTGAGGCGCGACTCTTTTACGGAAAATTCCCTTGCATAAAAAAGGAATAGGGTTTTATATATTTTTGCTTTTCCCCAGAGTGAATTCTGATTATTCTGTCTAGATTGTTTTGAGGGTTCGCTACCTACTTCCGAGTCAAAGTGAGCGTCTTAAGAAACGACAAGTTATGGAATGAATTTTTGAGGAACTCGTACATGCCATAGGAATTCAGGGATTAACGTTCAGTTATTTGGACTATGGGTATCAGGGTTTACTAGACGTCCTTCTCTTTTCAAAAAGTAAATAATCAGGAAAGTGCATAGGTGAGCGAAAATGTGATTCTTGTAGTAAATATAGCTTTCCAGAATTAATTAAAAGGCTCTGGAATGAATATATAACCGATATTTACCTTAATTAGGACCGATTTATATTTACTGGTATCTCAGGTTGTCAGTGGACGGTTTCTCACGTATTAATAATAAATTAATGCGTATAAAATTCATAGATAAAATATCTGATCAAATCAATAAATGCATGTATAGTTCTCCTATCCAACAAAAGTATTTACAAACTTGATCGATATGTTAAACGACATCGAAAAAAGGTCACTGAATCGTGACTTTTTACGAAATTATTATAAATATGAAGTTCAAAATACAAGTTCAAGCTGTATTATGCCAAGCAAAGATTTATAAGTAAGCAGAGATCAAAATTGAAAGCCCATTTCGCTTAAGAAATCGTTGCAGAGAAGACTCTTACATAAAATCAGTGAAAAATCCTCCTAATATATAATCCTATTATTTTCACTCGCAAGATTCTGCGAAACTCAATACTATAGATAGAAATAACGAAACTCATAATTTCCTTCTTTCTGATTCGGCTATTTTCCTTGGACATTTTAAGTTTCCGCATTTTCATTGCATAAATTGAATGAATATAAACGATTCCTACCTAGATAGATATTGTTAAATGGATATCAGTAGATAGAGAAAGTCAGAGGTAAATATTAAAAACAAAAATTCAAGCAAGTAAATTCAACATTTAAAGTGAGTAAGTTCAGCTAGAGTAATATAAAAAATTATTCTCGCTGTGCTATTTATAGCATCTAAGAAAAATCCATCGTAATCTCAGTTCAGCTAGAGTAATATAAAAAATATTCTCGCTGTGCTATACACAGCATTCAAGGAAAAATCCATCGCAGTCTCAGTAAAAAATTGCCCTAAAGGTCCATAAAGCTAACAATTCTTTTCCGTGTCCATTCCTTAATCCAGCCTATTCCAGTAGTCGCTGGAAATCGAGTCCCCAAGTGAAAGTCAGGTAGCCTTACCAGTGGAGAATACAGGAAGATGAGAGCATTTTGGTTTCATAAAAACTTGATTAGTTTTCGCACTCGTCGACCGGTTTCCTCTTTTTCTTTTTGAACGCAAGGGACAACAAGAAAAATCCATAGTCCTGGCTTACCCACTTAAAAGAGCTGTGTAATAATTATCAACCATAATTCATCAAAAGCGATGTTCACCTTTTCGGTACGTGGAATCACCAGTGACAGCCGCGAAGTAAGTGAGAGGAAAATTAGTACAGCAATAAGGTCATCTAAAATCTTTAATGTTAGATATAGTTGAGATATCTAACCATCACTAATGATCTAATTTCAGAATCGAATTGTTGGTAGAATTCAAGTTATGTTATATGGTTCAGCAAAGTATTAAAAATATATTTACAATTTCAAAACATTTCCATGATAACATTCGGTGCGTTCATTAGTATGTCACAATCAAATTTGTCGTAATCTTCTACATATTATTTAAGCTATTTTATTTACATTTGATGCCACAACATTCTCGGTCATTCAAAGCGCATTGTACCAGCGAGAGAAAAACACAAGCATTCCTTATTTAATCATTCAAATCTTACTTAATGAGCCAGTTCGAGAGTTGCTTTGAGTATGGATTGACCATTTTCCTCAATGCTATCCTAAAATTCTAACCACTACACCACCGTGGCCTTAAGAGGTGCTAAAATCTGCGGTCGGTTACAATGCTTGAATGCGGTTGAATTTTCAGCAATGAACACCAGCTCTTCAAATAGGTAGAAAGACATTCGAAATATGAGAAATGATTCTTGACCGCTGCTACTTTAACGATCTGCGAGAAGAGATTAATGATTTCAAAGTCACTTAAACATTTGACGTGCAATTTCTCCTCGCTTAGCCTGTCGCAGTTACTTGATTAGAAAATTCGCAAGGCTATAGGGCCTACTTTTTGTGGCAAATCTTAATGGCTTTCACTACCCTTAAGGCATATTGGAAAGGATACAATTCAGCATTAGCATAAAATTTTAAAGACTTTTGGTTCTGATCATTCCATTCATTAGGTCTTTGATTTTCACTTCATTGAGGTGAGAAGAGAGTGGAGATTGAGATTAAAAGTTTTCCATTTAACCCATCGTAAAATACTATTAACTTAATTTTAAAGAGATAAAAAAGTGAAAAGTATGGATATGAAAAAATCAAAGAGATTCTTAGGGAAAAATTATCCACTGCAGGAAAACACCCACTAAGAAGGAGGTGTGAAAAAACCGGGAGAACCTAGCGATAGCGATAGCTATAAAATTTGAAAAATTATGACAAGAAAGGTCTGTTCATCAGCTCAAGCGATTTCATTAATAAATTATTTAATATAAATAAACAAATAATTATATAAAGTAAAAACTAAAATTAGAGTTATCCGTTCACCTTTGGTGAAAGTGGTCCATGGTTCAATGCCCAGGGACCATGAGATTGACTATGCTTGATGTAAATAATTTGGAAGAAAAATTTATTGCGGACCTATCATAGCCTCTAAAGAACCAACAAGATGCCATGGAAGTTAATACTCTTTTCAGGTCTCACCTACAATAAATACCGCTCGTCCGGTTGCTCTATTTGGTTCAAGCCACGGATCTACTTGTAACAAACATTAATCAATACAATAATTTTATTTTAGGTTTATTGCTTAAAGAATTTTGGATCGGTTTTGTATATATAGCGATGCATCACATTAGTAAATTTTAACAACTGCTTTCATACGGAAACTAAATATCATATATGATATAAGGTATGAAATGGGTCAATGGTATCCTAGATCGAAAAGAATCGTAGTATTAATATTGAAGCAATGTCGAGCTACCGTGCTAATAGCCAACAGTTTCTAACTACAGGTAAGGCTGCCTATATTTTTCGGGAATTAGGTATATTCAATACAAACATTTAGGCTTGTAACTTAATCTAGCATATCACAATTGGCTACGAACTAAGTTGAATGGTATACGAGATCTTTGTAAGCGGCACTAGCAATCACAAATTCAACTTTGTGCGGTGAAAGGAGAAGATTTCACTTGGTCATAAGATGCTGCATATGAGTACTAAAAAATGCATGCTTTCTCCTTATCTCACCTTTGCCATTATTCGTCTTTCATTTCCTGCAAATCTCACATTACTCAAAAAGAATTACGTGGTCTTCCGGCGCACCTCAAAGTAGTCACCTGTTTATTTTTCGACCAAAAGCACCGGTTTCCATGGTTATCTCCGTCCTCCGCTTCTCTCAAAGAATGCTCGTTCTCTAAACGTTTCTAGACTAATTATTAAAACAGTAAGTGTTCTTTTGAAAATTCTGGAAAGAAATCTACAAAAATCCGTTGCCATATTACATGTTGCATGTCAGAAATGTAAAATGTGTATAGATAGTTCCTATGTGCGCTAAAGACTTGTACTTTGTGTATGGTGTTTTTGAATTCTCGATAAGATTGTTTGGGAGTCTTTTCAGATTCTCAAACTCATACCTCATAACACAATATTATTATTTAAACTTTACGAATCACAGACATTAGTAAAAAAATTAGCTATCGAAGAGACTATCCACCTCTCATCTAATTCTAAATTTCAAAAAAGGGGAAATAATCCAGTATATAAAATGTGAAAAATCAAAGGACTATTCTTAACGTATAAATAACTCCCATTCCTATTTAATTTTCTTGATTGCATCTTCATTACTATGAATACTATATTACATTCATCAATATGATGTTCTTTTACTGATGTGAAATATTAGATGATTAGATAAAATTTTGATCTTATCGCCCTTAATAAAATATACAATAACCTTTGAATTTCAAAGTTTTAGGAATATTTCGTATTTTTTATTTAAATAAATATTCTTTGCAAATTATAAAAACATCCTCCAACACCCCAAAATCCTTCATCTGCGTCTCGCAAGCGTTTCTCGTCATGTCTGTACACCGCTGTCATTATTGTAATTTGTTATGGCCCTGTCTAACGGTAACCATCATACAGGTAAATTCTGCAGGCAGTGCGAATTAAGCTGAGTTAATTCTGCATATGTGGCCCCCAACGGAATCGATCCCGGGACCCCTTTCACCAAAGGCGAACGCGGTACCCACGAGGCTAACCGGGTAGCTAATACTTCTGTAATAAGAATCGTCCTGTTTGCATACAAACTATTTTTATTACGAATAAGCTATTCCATTGTAAATTAAACATAGGCTCATGTGACACAATGAAACCATAATAACATGTGGTATAATTAGATGCGGTTACACGCAATAAACAAAAGGACCCGCTTTGAGGTGCGAAATTTCTCCATGCACATGAATGAAACCATTGAATTCTTAAAATATCCCATAATTTCATTCAGCGAGTGATTCTCTCGGCGGTTTTATTGCCAAGAAGCGTCCTCCGATAACAATGGTTTAGCTTTGGAATGCAGGACCACGTGAGTGTAATTACGAAATGTATGCACCCATAACTCGCCGTAACGAGTGGTTAAAGACGCCGAGATGCCAGAGGCAGTTTTAAGAGTGTTTCTCCAACCACGAGCTTTCGTTTTCAACGAAACATACGCTAGTAAAAGGACATAATCCTATTCAAAGACGTGGGAAGCCACATATTGTCGTGAAGGATCGCAACCACGCCCTGCAATCTGCGGCGTCGAAAGTGTGTACTACTGCATACAATGGGACTCGGGGAATGCGGACGCCCTGTTATGCATGCGAACGATATGACGAGGCCTATTAACTAAGTAACGTTAGCCACCGCAGTTAGATACAAAACAATCTGGCCATAGTTTCGCTTTAATACAGAAGCGCACCGATTAAATTTAGATTAATATCTCAAACTGCTTTTCATGTTCAGGCTTCTCTAAGCAGATAATTCTATCGTAAATGGAAATTGTGTTTAGGGCACAATTGATTAAATATCACACTTTTTTACCGGAATCCTAAACATTGAGAACGTATTCGATATGTAAAGGTAGTCTTATTAATGATAAAATCATTTAATTTTGATGATTAAATCTCATTTTCTCAAAATGAGTGTCTATTTTTCATATAACATAAAGGAATGCATCAGCAACTTTCCCGTGAAGAAAATACAGATACTAGAATATGGTTACAAGAACACAAACACTGATGTAAATAATAGTATGTATATTTGAAATGTAAGACATGTGACATATAAGGAAGACCATGATATATTTTCACCGTACTTAATAAGCATGAAACTTCAGAGCCTCTCAGTTGGCATTAATTATGATGAAATAAGAGAATTTTATCGTATCCAAAAGTTTGTAGAGCTATACTCGTAAATGAAAATTTTCTTTTTTAAATTTATTTTTATTTCGTATGACTTCAAAGATGCAAACATTTTTCATAACAGTTTTATTACCTATATGAGACTATAACTTGGAGCAAGTGCTATGTTACGCTCTTTGCTATGTACACATTTGACCTTACAATAACGAAAACTTTCCCAGTTCTGGCCTTGACGAATGGATTAAAACATTCCAAATGGTGTGAGTACCATAGCCCAGTTCACAAACACATCTCGAGATTAAGAATAAAGAAAATCCACGGGTTCTCTCAACTATTCACACTTGTTTGAAATAGAGCTAGAAGTGAACGGCTTTCGCTGTTTTGGAAATTCTCGGAGAGAACCACAATTGTTTCAGGGGTACGCATCTTCAAGAGTTTGGTCCCTTAATAAAGGAGGGAATCCATTACCTTTCTCTCCCAATTAGGCCAAGTGACCTACTCTTTCCTCCTAATTATCATCGGGACAATGGAAAGAATTTAATTCGAGAGCCCCGAGAGTTTTCTCCAAAACGTCCACTCTTTTCGACGGGCGAATTTACGCTTTCGGCGAAGGCATTATGCGTCCCATAATCATACGCATGGCAGATGGATCGTAAATTTAAAATAAATTTCTCTCTTGACAGGAGCTGTTAAGGATGGGATATTTACACCTTGGCGAGTCGCATTTTTCTTCGACGGTTGAAAAGGATGATTAAACGTGAGCAATGCGGCGAAAAATTTTAGCAGAGCAATATCCCTTTCAAAATTACAAGGGCATGAAATATGCATTTAAGAGTAAATACATCCGTACTTGACTCTTTCTCCCTCTCAGTAGATTTATTTACCCGAAAATTCCCTACTTAACGTACTTCAATTCACGACTACTAATCTCACAATTTATATGTGATGAATTCCATCACCGAAAGAGTGAATGCATAAAAATAAAAAAGGTGGAATCATCAGTTTTAAGCAATCCTCTTCTGTTAGCAGTTGTATAGGAATTACGAGTAGTTAATACGTGGTTAACATGCTCAAACACAAAAAAGAAAGTATTCTAGTTATAAGTGTAATATGAGTACTAGCATATACACGGTGCTTCATTAGAACCTCCCGAATTTCAATTAATCACTGCAAACGAAATAAATCGAGTTTTAGTATAAATAGTAACAAACGAAAGGTCAACTTTTAAAGTTTCGAAATCACGATTTTAAAGCTATTTTCCCATTACTTAACGTCACAGTGCATACAGCAAAAGAGCGGCAATAGAAAAACGCACGCAAACAGTGGTGTGACATGCGATGAATAAAATCTGGAGATTATTATTATTATATTCGTATGCTGAAGTAAGATTACTGTCAGTTATCGGCCCCTGCACGTTTTCTTGTAAGACTTACAGAATATATGCAAACACTCCACAATCCCTAACACTAGAGGATTTCAATGAAACACCCAATATTATGATGATAAATTACGCTTCCAAAGTAATGTCATCACATACATAACACGTACAACGTTCAAGCGTAACAAGTACAACTTTCAGTGGGTCGAAGAGTAGCTTTGTGACCCAAATAACTGAACTTATTAATAATATAAATGTTATGTCCTAAATTGGAATTCTAATTTGGTTATTAATATGATTCACCGCCATAAATATCGTTGACAGCTACGAACCTAAAAATAGGCGGAAGATGCCTCAAGATTTTGCATTTTACTTATAATTTAATTATAATTTTAATTAAGATGGGAATATAAGATAACGCTGACGAGATACTTCCGTGTCTGCATATTTTAAGAAAGCCCTGAAAAGTTGAGGAAATGAATTATGCATCGCAGCACGCTTAACGTGTAATTTTCCGTGGGAAGAAAAGCAACACATTTTGGAAACATTATGAGACTTGAAATATGATGAAAAGAAATCAAATATTAATATCGTTCATCCCATAAAAGCACACTGATATTATAACTAATGTTATAGTTATAGATTATTATATTAACATGTATTATCAGTTTTATAATGAATATAGGTTCTTAATGTTAATATTAACTTTCATTGATAGTTAAATTATAGAATTGCGGATTATTATCTCCAAAGTATGACAGCTAGCTATTCCTACGATGAAAATTAATTGATCAATTGAAATAGCAAACCCAGCAAATTAATTAAGGCGGTAGAAATTTTGGGTACTAATTTGAAAGAAAAATCCGGTTCCACCAGCAAGAATTTCTTATACATATGTATTAACTTTTATATGTTAATCAGATATTAATTAAGCGATATCTCTCATCAAACAAACATCTTTTGTAATAGATTCAGCAGAAGATTTTTGAACTCCCACCATTTAGGAAATTATTTTCTTTATCCGAAAAACTTCGTTCGTTATTTTCAATAGCCCATTCTAATTTTCAACGATTTCATTTCATCCGCGTGTCGAAGAAAAATTTATTGATTCAAATTATAAAAGATATATCTGTATCTTAATCAGTTTGTACTGAAATATGAAAATATTTCTTATCAAATCATAGTTTTTCAAGAGTTGGCGATGGATTTAAATCTATGAAAATATTATTTTATTTCTAAGGAAGACGGAAGCTTCGATCTTTGAGAGAACTTGAGATAAATCATTGACATACTTATACACTATACACTGTTAAACAATTCTTGATATAGTAAAATTTATTTATCTCACATCCTAATTCCTAAGAAGGATCACCGTAATATGTTGCATTGTTTCTGAATGTTTTTAATGTGAAATTAATTTCTTAAGATGTTGCATTTTCTCCTTAATTTCTTTGATATCTCGGAAACAAATTTTTTGGGTTTCGTATGAATCCGTAGATTTTACTTCCAGTGTGATTTGAGACTCAAATAATTATCTTTATTAAGGTCCATTCCTCAACTTGATCACTATGATAAAATGTCTAATCTTTTAATTCTTGATGTCTTCAAATATATTAGATGTGAAAAATGAAGTTTTCAGAGATAATTTTTTTCTATGTAAAATCAAATGGAATTATCATAAGAGGCATATACAGAAGAAAAGATATCAGAGAAGACTGAAATATTAAGTTTGAACGACAAAGCTATGGAAGAAGTTGATTATGAACATAATATGGATGCTTCACATTTGATAATCTAATCTAATTATTTAACAAGACTAAATCTTGACTATTCGGTCTCGGTAAGCGGAATACGGCAGCGTTGATGCGCTGACCACTTGTCACCCATGGTGAATGCCGCTTGGGTAAGCCTAATCCCTCAAAGGTATGTCGCGCATTAGAATTGGATTTTTTAAATTTTGACTAGTTAGGGAGTTAAAAATCGAAGTTTTGAATACGACATGGGAAAATAGCATAGTTCATAGCGTGAAGAAGATAGCTAAGTAATATAATTTCAACATAAAAAAAGTATTTCCTGAATATAGTTGAAACCTCGCATCATCGCGATCCTGATGGAATATTTCGAGAAAAGTCTATCACTAATAACTTAGTATTTATCACTCTCTTGGCTATTTTGAACTTTAATAATTGAAAAATTAAAATTATATAGAACTGATAGATTGTACCCTGCAATCATAGCGATAAAATGATGCAAAATGTTGCCTTGAATAGTTGTGCAGCAACTAATGTAATAAGCAATTCCTGATAAAGCAATATATAGCTTAGGGAGATAATTCTGCCGATACTCATGCTGAAATCATTCGTGTATACGTGTAGTCGTCCAGGGTGTTTTTAAATATAGAGCGACCGCAAAATATGAAAACACTTATGGAAAGCCTATATACATACAAGAGTGAACCTTGGTAAAAAAAAAAATATTTACAACCTTAAAACACAAACTAAATTTCAAAGTCTTGAACCCTAATATCAGTAAGCCCCTCTGAAGATTTTTCATTTCCATCCATCATTCTGCGAAGGCGCTACTCCTGTATTTATTAAATATAGCGCTGTCACTCACTGGAAAGAATACTTGCGCAACGATTCAGACTCATTCATAAACTTTGACAGATGCCTCTATAATTTCCGATTACAGAGACTCATATAATAGTCTTCTAATTTATGAATATCATGAAATTAAAGTCAATAAATTACGGACACCTTGTAAACTCTCATATTCTGGACCTTATTCAGATTCCGAAAGCTGCGTTTGGTGAAAACGCCCCCTCAGCCGCTATAGAAGCTTATCGGTTACGATTTCTTCTTTCCGCGACTCGGTTAAATGTTTTCGGTGAAAAGTTTGGAAAGGATATCACCTTCTTCTTCCATATTGAGCAACGCGTTGGAGAAAGGATGACCACAGCTGAGTCCATTCAAAAAGCCCACCGACGCGTGAAATGAATCCGAAAGAGAAAAGAAGTCGTATTTTCTTTACCTTCACAACTCAAAGACAACAGTCTGATCGCTTCGCGTTTGATTTGAACTTTTTCCGAGCCTTTCCAAACGTGTCTAGCCTCTAGCTAGAAATAGAAAAAGCAATGGGGAAACGTGATGTCCAGCTAATACCTAGCCTTTTGTTCAAAAACTCTCGGAGGCAATAGAAATTTCTGGTAAAACTTGGCGACGTCATTTCTCATCATTTTCTACAGCATCTGTTTCTTGTGACACTCCGTCGAGCCCGAGGCTGTAAGGAAATCTTTACTATTTCTCTGTCTCAAAGGCGAGACTTTCACTCTCTCACAAGATATTCTGCATCTTTCTTTCGGACGTAATGAGCTAGCAAGAGACGTGTCGCTTCGGTAACGGTGGTTGAAGAAGAGCGGTGGAATTGCAGACAAAGGACGAGTATTTTTCCACGGGCGATGCGACCTTCGAGATAATTTCCGAGGTTAGGCTAGCGGTAGGTGTCAAGGGATCGTCGGTTTATGCCGGAGGCTCTTAGCGGTTCGATTCACCTCCTTTTGAATTGGATTGTTTTGATCGAATGAGAATTCAGAGAGAGCGAAATGAATGTCTCCCTTTAAAAAGTCTAAAGAGAACTCTTCGCGTATGCTTTTAAAGAGTTAGGCGATAAGCTATCCCTTTCAGTCCTGTTATGATAAACATAAATTTTAATTTCTAAATAAATTCCAGAATTTCATGCACAGTAAAGATGATCAAGAAGTTTTTGTATAAGTCTCTCTTATTCAATGGGATATATATATTCTATAGGATGTACATTTTTAAAATCTCTGGTGTGGAGTGGTGGTGTTGTGACGTGCTAGCACTCCAACCAAGTATATCCTAATTTCGAGTCTCGACAAATCGGATTTTTCTGATTAGGAAATGGTTTATTGTGTGTCCGTTTTTCCTACTAAAGGCTGACAGCAGATAAGGCATCTGGCCGTAAAAATCAGCGTCAAAACCATTCATCATCGTCTCCAATCATCATCTATCATTGGCCAGTCTCATATGTGGTAGGAATAAGGCTAGAAATAATAAGTAAAAGACATTTTCGAAAACAAAGTCCTCATGTCCCATTCAAGATAATATTCTGAAACCTAATCTGCGAATACCTATGAAGATCAGCTATGACAGAAAAGATACACACATCTTAGGGAAGTAAATTTCAAAGACGACACATTCAGAAATCACATATCACGTACGGAGGAGTCATAACAAAAATTAATTAAAATTATTAAAATGCAGATTAAAAGTGTAAATTCAAGTTTGGCCCTTAATTGGTTATTAAACGACAAAAACATAGTAATTACTACGGTGATATTTTCTTGGCATCGGTTACTCAATTTCCCATGTATTTTCAAGAGGACGGATAAAATATATACACCGAATGTTTACTCTGGCAGTATATACGTGAATGTGCATAAATATATGAGTGAAAAATTAGACTAGATCGTGCATTAGACAAAGGAAGCCAAAATCTATGCAAGTAAATGTCAAACTTAAAAGAAACTCATAAATTGCTGCATATAAAGATTGGCTGTACACGGACCATAAAAAATGATGACGAATAAAATTGAATTCATAAGAAGAATAATAATAAAAATGGGATTTGAGGCTCGAGAGAATTTATGTGAAGTTATGAAAATTTAGATTTGTATCTTTGGTGGATAAATTGAAAGGAGAGATTGCTTGAAAGTTATCGGGCACGTGGAGACAATAAAGTGTTAATTGAATTTCATCCAATTTTAGAAACGTTATGTTCATAATCTGCCTTATGGTGGAAAAAATGTATAAATCAAAACGAAGAATTAAATATTTGAAACCGATAAAGTATGATTAATATTCAGTCATCTCTTCCTTGTTATGAAAAATTCCCGATTACAGTTTGGTTTATACTCCATAATTTTTCTAGGTAACTGATATCTTTGTGACCATAGAACGTGACTGCCGTTTCTTCCGGTATTCTATGTTTTATCGTTAATATATACCTGCATTTCTCTTTCATCTAAATTTTTAATTTTCTCTCTCCTTGTTCATCCTTTCACTTGCCTCAAAAATTTGGTGTCCGATGTGTATGCCTTCTGCAACAGCCAGATCATTGTACACGTTTTCCTCGTATGAAGAACAGCAGTTGTTCCCACAAGTTTTTAATATGTAACCCTTACCCAACTTTTCATCTTTACACAGAGGCCCGAGTAATTGCTCCACATATCTTTAGAATTCAAGCATTCCGTTTTGAGCCAAGGTCTTTACCTACGTCTTTTTCCCGAACGATTAAAACGGTCAGTCTTTTCTAATATTCCATTTTATATGCAACTGTTTGCTCTCCTTCGCGCTAATCCTCGCTAACAGTTAAGAAGAAGATTCATGATTATCCTCATTTTTTTGATGAGGTGAAAACGCAAGAGAAAAGCGCTATGCGAAATTTACTCTTGCAAATTGTTTCGCATATTCTACACCGGAGAGGTTAATTGCAAATCTTTACAAAGTGGCAGATAAATGTTAGTGGACGTAAACGTTAGAAAGGTGCCGCGGAAGGATGATGGAACGCGGTCGTCTTAAAGCTCCGATCAGCGCATTAAATATGCCCCTCTTGAAGTACCGTAATGTGGGAAGTTCAACGGAAAATACCTCTGGGTCATGAAGACTTGTGATAGATGATGCCAGAGTGAAAGACGTAAAGAAAATAAAACAAAGCTTCATGTACGTACTCTCTCCTTGGCTTTCTGCATCTGTGGAATTTTTAACTTTTATACCCATTTAAGGAATACCTTCAGGAGACAATTTAGGGTCCAAAGTTATCAGCCGAATTAGAGGTTATATCAGCGAAGTCGACACGAATTTCTTAAATTAGACGATCCTTTTCTAATATAAGTAAGTATTCATTCATAAAAATTTTCGAAACATGTGTAACTGTATCGATGGATATTGCATACACCAACGTTCACAATGACGCAAGCGTAGAATTACATTGCTATAAACAAGTGCAAGAACTGGTCTGAAAAAACATTCAGTAAGTATATAAAATAACATTTTATTAACGGAAAGAAAAATTTCGATACGAGATGATATTGACGAAATTGCGGCGTAAATGCCTCATAAGAGAATTTGAAGTCCAGCCAATTTTAACAAAGCTCGGTTTTGCTGCCTGCTGCTCCGAATATCGCATGCAAATCTATAAATTGCTCGAATTTATTTGAATTCAATCGGAGATCAAGGCTTAATTACGTTGGACATCCGCAATAATCGCCTACCTACCAATTTTCATGCTGAATATACGAGTACATACTTCGATCATCTTGTGAAAAACTGAAAACATTAAAATAGTAATTTACATTTCACAATCAATAAAATGATGTTTCTAACAGTGTACTATCATTCTATCCTTTTTACAGTCACCTTTGAATAAATCTAGTATTCGACAGAATATTTAATTACTTTTTGGCTTCTACAGTGAAATACAAGAAAAGGATGCAATAAATTACTATAAAAACGAATTTATTGAGGTAAATTATACCAGAAATACCTAAAGATTTTTGTAGCTAGATATGGTGATATCATATATGATCACTCTAAACATTTCCACCGCAAGAAAATCATCTACAAAGTAAAACGGGACAGAAAACCTCGTGATACGTATGCATCATTTATGAAACCATAGTGAAAAGGGAAAGAAAAAGATAGATAGCAACATTGAGGATTCTAAAAATCACAAAAGCTATTAATATGTACAATACAAAATTCTTCGTTTTCTGGGCGGAGGAATACATAAATAAACCTGATAAGAAGAATACTTAAACTGATTCACGGATAAAAGATTAGAGATAAAAATAACTGACAACTCAATAAGTCATTAACTTGATGAAAACGACAGCGGATTGACGGCGAAAGTCGATTGGAAGGAAATAACGACCCCAATTAATAGAAGGAAGGAAGAGTTTGATCAAGTCACGTTGCGAAGAAGGATTGGAAATCCACCACGATAATATCCTTAATAAGGATCTGGAAATGAGTGGTTGCTCAAAGATTGAGGGCAAATCTGGTGAAAACCATCATCAGGAAGAGCAGCGATACTAGAGGCAAAATTAGCGTTCTATGCGATTAGATAACCATCTAATCATAAGGTCAACCTGGACGCATCAATTTTGCCCAAATTCGAGCTATTCGTTCCCAAAATGATTTCCCCAATTCCAGTTAATGATGTAATTAATTGCCTTTATTTTTACCAAAAGTGATTTGATAGTGTTCTTAAACTCAGACACAGATATGCGGTTGTTGTCAAAGATTTCAAGGAATTACCTGAATATGTGGACACTTCTGACTTAATTATTCCGTATGAAAGAATGACGAGAACCGTCGAATCTTCCATTTATTGCTATTCGTTCGTAAATTCACCTGCTCGAAGTCCGGTTTGAACCTCAAACCTTAGAGTTTGAGCAACCGAAAGGAACTACTATGAATATGCGCCGTCTTCAATGCACTTCCTGAAAATCATTCTTCAGATGCAACTTTGTAAATATACATTGATAAATACCTCATAAATCATAGGAAAAAGTAGAAACAAATTCTTTTTCTCAATAGTTTGAGATTACATTTTTTAAACACCTCGAATAGTTTTACTTAATCGGTAAAGTCATGAACCGAGAGACTTGTTAGATCCTTGCTCTCTCCTAACCGCTGGCTTCAAAATACTTTGGAGAGGGAATGACTGCGTAAATGAGGAGTTAGGTAGTTTGCCTTTGCTTTCCTCACTGAGCGAGAATAATAAGTAGACAAAGTCAACGCAAGTGCAGCATAATGACACTATGAATAACCTTTTTCATAGCATAGAATAAGTGACCCGTAAAGATTCTTCAGTATCATTCACATCACAGATTCCGAATTACCACCCATAAAAAGAACTTAGGCAAAAGAAAGTGAAACGTAGATCTTACTCGATCCTGTACAAAAAGGCAGTTGAAATTTAATCCACTTATTTAGTTATAAAAATTACTAGCCAAGTTGTTTTGTAAATTTTATTTTGATGGTTTTCGGAGTTCTTTATTTATTATAACATAACCACCAGCTGCCACTGCACTTAATATTAAGTTATGTTAGCGAAAAAATCCATTTATAAGAAATGAAAACAACTTGTATTTTCTGAGACATACTCTTCAGTGGCTAATGTAAGAATTCTCGGAGTGAAAGGTCTTTAAATATTACACGCTTTACTGAGTTTGTAGGCCCATAACACGGCGAGGTCAACGGGCACACTAAATTAAATATGCAGCTGACGCTTTCTGCTTGTCCGCAGAGAAGTCGCCTCGCAAGAAAGTGGCAGGGGAGTATTACACAGAGTCCGTTCCAGTAAATAGGAGATTTCAAATACGTGGGCGGGTATCCAGTTTCATTACCGAACTGTAATCAGCTTTGGAATTTAATCCGGGTCAAAGGTGGGGAATTATTGATTTTGGAGCGACTGCAGAGCGGAAGCACTTGAGGGGTTTCCTAGCGCTTCGGAAGGGTGCAATCTGGGAAACCGAAATTCGAGAGAAATTGCGCAACGATTGGCCGAGCAAAAATAAAAATCCTCGAAAGTTTAAGCGGATATCAATGCGATATTATCTTTTCGTTAGAAAGAATGAGAGCAAGTAAGCCAATTGAGAAAATATATCGTGATGTGTAACTGAAAAATATTTTAAAGAATTATCTCCGTGACCCACGCGAACCTTCCCATTTTTACTTCTGGCATACTTTTCTGATACCTAGAGTTCTGAAATTAATAAAAATTTACCGAAGTGAATTTTGATGATTTGGCCTTGGTTGATCTCAAGAACACTTCAGTTAATTTTGTGCTCTTATCAGTAAATATTTTGTACTCTTATCAAATAAATGTATACTATATATTGTGATAGCCATTAATGATGCAGTGATTGTCACCAATTGATGAATATAATTGGCTCCAATTAACCTGTAACTTTAATTTATCGTTGACGTTTAAATTTATCAAATTTAATAAAATTATTTAAAAACAATTTCACATCTATATAGTTCACAAATTTTGAACCTTTCCCACATGCATTTATAGATGATTCTATGACTTTCTGATTGCATTTTTTGGTCTTATTATTTGTTCAATGGAAACAAAAGCTAAATCAGAAATTCATTGACGATGAGAAAGTGCAGTATTAAACAATAGGAAAAAGAGCCCCATATATTTAGATATCCTGGAGAACGACAATCGTTACTCATCTCTTATATTTTCAGAAAGTCTTCCTCTAAAATCAAGCAATTGGTTAAATGAATTCAACGTCATAAAATACATTGCAATGTAGGATTTTATAAAATCAACGACATATGAAAATTGCAACCTTTCTGTATCCATTCTCAACGATCACTAAGACGAAAATACAAGCAAGCGTAATTATCTTTCTTTAAAGGAAAACAAAAAGATTTGTAACGAAAAAATTATCTCCGCGTGTTTAGAGTGACAAGCAAAGTAGTTGGGGCACATAGTGAATCCCCGTGAAAACTTTTCCAAAATTTTTTTCCACATCATAAATCAAAGTTTTATGACCAAACCAATCTCAGAGTTCTTAACCTAGATGATGATAATTCTTCCCAAAAAGTCGGAGTTTATCCAATGAATACAGGCGCTTTGAAGACTATTTAACTTCAGGTAAAATGAAAGTCGTTGTGAATAACCTTTGAAGTTGCATGGACTATCTAAGTCCGTACAGATTTCCATCGTAAAGAGTCAAACCACCATAAATTTTCAACAAGACCCCAATGAAAGGATCAGTATCAGTTTATTGCTCCTTTCTAATCCTACTGAAACAGATATCTCTGTCCTCATAAAAAACGGTTTCGGCATCTAACCGAGTAAAAATTCTCGAGGTGAAATTTTCTCTTATTACATTATTTAAAAGTTAAAAAATGCGAACTCGCGACAAAAAACCTCCTCTCGTCCGCAGGATGCTATTCCGGAAACTTTCACAAAAAGAAACATCTTCTAGTTACCTTAAACGGACCTTCTCGAAGAATGCAGTCGAGGAAATAGCGGACTTTTGTGTGTGCAAGAAATTACTATGATCATAACATCAGATGCATTCGCATAGGTGAAGAGTTTCTCATTTCCGAGCAGTGCAAAAACGCCGGTTGTAATTTGTATGCGATCCCATTTCTCAAAGTGAACTGTGTTAGGAAGGATAGAGAGTGCTTCTTAAGTGGTCGTATACGCTGCTAAAAATAAAGAAAACGCCTGGGAGATTACGATTGCTAGCTAACGGAATCTGGCTCTATACTGTCTGTAAACCAGGATATCATAGAAAACCATTTCTTTTAAATCGTACTATGAATAAATTGTGAAACCTCCAGCAAACCTCCTAAATTTATTCAAATTAATTTTGAAGTTATTAATAATAAGTTAGTAAATAATGTTCGAATCATTCACTAGATGATTTAGGAGATAGTGCATAATGAATTGAATTGAATTGAATACATAAAACATATAAAAGACCATTGAATGAAATACATAAAATATATAAAAGACTGTATAACTCATAAATGATAATTATTAAATCGAAACTCATTATACTTTTCAACTTTCACCGCTACTCTATATAAAAATAAATATATGGCTGTGTAAATATGAATATAATTATAAATATTAGAAAATCCATGTTGTATACTGCGGAACCGCAAAATATAAACATCTTTTCGAACGTAGGCGTTCTTACCATAAATTATGTATGGGACTATTATCCCCAAATATTCTTAAGATAAAATGCTTCAAATTGACTTAAAAATTGCTAAGGTCGTCAAGGGATTGTTTAGCAAAAAAAATTTGAAAATTTTGCAAAAATATTGGTAAAATATTTATTTAATTTCTCTTCATTTGGTGCTTGTCCCGGTTTCGTAGTAGCATTATTCCTAATTTAATTTTCTAAAGAAATAAAACTTGGAATACATTGAAACGTTAAATGTATTTTTAAGGAGACTTCCGAACGAACTAGAGTAGATCTATCTTGGACTCATTAAATGTACAAAATCTGCAAGGTCCAAATTTTTTACGCTACTGGATCAACATCATGGCCTCCAAAGCCTTTCACCGAAGGGGAAAGATGTGATACAAGATTACTTTTTATATACGAATTGGATAGTTTTACTCAATATCATACTGACTCGTGGAGTATTCTTTTCTTTCCATTAGTATTTACATATCTAGCAAATCATAGAGCATAAACCAGGTTCTCAAATCAAGCCCGTTGCTAACAAAAATAACGGAATGCATCAAGAAATTTCGCCAGGTATTGTTTTTGATATTGAATATGGCGAATACACAATTATTCTCTAACTTAAAATTGCTGAAAATTTTACTTTCTAGGGTTCCGGTGTCAGGTGCCTAGTGCATCGATCTGTCTGAAATCGTCAGACAATCCTCCACCATTTGGTGCTAGTCTTTAATGAGGGAATGTGGCTTACTAGTCAAGATGAAGAGTGAGGTAGGTTGCTCTTGCTTTTTTAGATAATTCAGAATGTTATGTGTGAAACAAGTCTCCGTAAGTTTAGTAAAACGAAACAATGTATAAATAATCACAGTATTCAATAAGGGCTGACATGAATGAATATCATTATTCAAAAATCCCAAGGAAATCGGACTTGAAAAATTTCTTTCGGGACTGGGAACAGAACCCGGAATAGAAAAAGATAGAGGAATGTATGTAATATCCCGGGTACGATTCCTAGTCCCGTCAGACATTTTTCAAGTCCGTTTTTCCTTGGGATTCTTCCAGGGTGCACGCCCTTATATGCAACGATACCCTAAACCTTTTCCATATTCAGTTTTATGCAGGATAGCATGGATGTCATATTATGAATGTCATATGGTTACGATGTCATATTAGGACATCCATGAGCCAAATTGAGGCAAAGAGAAATGAAATACGTATAAATTTCCCGATATTCTGTACAAAATAATGGAGGAAAAATATTCTACTCCTTGTTATATCGGTAATAAGGTATGTATATACAAAGGGAAACAATCTAATAAATCAGTATAAAATTTGATGTTTTCCTATTATATCCTTGCAGCCATTCTCGAAAGCGGTGACTACGGATGGAGATGGAAATAAGTGGCGGGATCTTCTATTAACGAGAAAGCACACCATATTGATATTTAGATCAGCATCAGATGAATTTACGCGAAAAATAGAATAGTATAGAATAAATAATAAGAATAGTACCAAAATGATTTGAGACTTAAACTTGTGGGGTGGTTTAACTCCAATTTAATTAGACGATTCTTAAATTTGGAAATTTGTACGTATATATAACATCGCAAAAGTAAGTAAAGTTGTTACACCTGCATACCTTCGTGATTACTACCACAAAAATATGTAACACAGCCATCGCTATACTTTTCAGCTGGAGTCTTCATCAAGAACTCGTAAATTATGTCAAGAAGTAATTTTCCCCGATAATCTCTTTTAACTGCGACTGGTTTCGCTACATAGATTATATCATCATACTGATTATGCAACCACAACGGTTGTTCGGAATTATGCATTTCGTGTGTAATTTGTTTTACGATTCATATGTTTGTTACCTCAGTTATAATTCTCTCCTCTTAGGAGAAGAGTAACTCGGAAATGAGCTCTTCTTAAACAGATTCAATAGGATCCATAGATCTTTATGTATGAACCAAAGATTTTTCTCAAATGCTGTTTCAATGTTACCTTGATGTTGACCCATATTCTCGATAAATGAAGGCATCCTACGCAGTTTGATCGGTAGAAATTTTGTAAAATAAGGCTGAGAAATACTTTATGGACGATCCTGATTGATGGTCTTACCACAGGAAGCATTAAAATTGCATTTACTCGTCAAGTTAACGTGGTTAACCCAATCCCACGATCATTTTCTTCTTCTTTCATATGAGAAAAAATACCTACATAATTTCGTCGAAAATTTTAGCAGTGTAATAAATACTGATTTCAGAAAAAAGAATAGTTAAATGGTTGTAGTTGTGGGATTATTCATTGCCTGATTCTCAGAATGTCGACGTTTGATAGGAAAAACGTAAGCGTAAACTCAGAAAATTAGAAGAGACATATTGAACTATTAATTAATGAATTATTTAATTACTGAAGTAATTTTATCATTTTTGAATTAATTGCAGACAGCCATTTTTATATACTTTTATCCATCTGCTTTTTATGATGTAAATACCAACTAAGTAAGCCATCTTCAGTTGACTAATTCTCTAGATCTATTTCTTTTTCTATGGTATATGTGTTAAAATCAGTCCATTTACAAATTTCTAGAATCTAAGTCAGCTTTTTTAGTATAGTATTACTTCGTATATTTTCTCTCTCACATAGTAATACTAACAACACTTCGTATGGACTGTGTTTTATTTGAACTCGAATACTGTGTTCGTATGGATATATTTGAGTTCAAATAAAAAACAATCCATACAAATGTGCGAACTCGTATAGGGATTGCTAAGCAAAACCGAAAGAGCAGTATGCCTTTCTCTCCACATTAGAAAGCAAATTTAGCGGAATAGCTCCGCGTACAGATGTGTATGTTTAATATTAAGAAAACAAAGGTGAACAAAGGGAAACAAAATCCACGTCGCTCCCGAGGGCAAGAATACCTTCGGAAACCAAACACGGTGGATGAATTGAGAGCTACTCAGTTCTCCGCATGAGCATTTCGAAAAAGGTTTACCTGTTTTTTTTTTTTTTTGGTTTGAAATTCAAGGGGTGGAAAGAGTAAGGGCTACTGTGTATTTAAAGGCATGATGTACTAAAAAATATTTCAATTTTATGAAAACGTAATTTCAATGCACTATTATATTGTCATCAGAATGTATATCATCTTGCAATTGATTGCAATTGTTACGTCGTAAAAATACTGAATTAAAAATTAATTTATATAAAAATTATACACTATTATTATGGTCTATAA
This sequence comes from Pachydiplax longipennis, assembly GCA_036926295.1. Taxonomy (NCBI): domain Eukaryota; kingdom Metazoa; phylum Arthropoda; class Insecta; order Odonata; family Libellulidae; genus Pachydiplax; species Pachydiplax longipennis. Next base: position 15,057,962 of record JAVFKF010000004.1, on the reverse strand, counting down.
TAAAATTTTAATTTGTGTTTTTCATTCCAGACATTTTGTAGCCGTTTTCTTACTTCAAAATTTTAATTTTCTGTTTACTTTTATCATTATTTTTAAGTAAACGTATTGCTTTTTAGCATTAGCGATTTAAATTGCATATGTATTGATTCTTGCTTTCAGATGTCTTAACCTGCCTTTTCCGTAAAATTTTAGTTTATTTCGATCAATAGGTTTCGCATGTTTTCACACCCCCTTCTTGTGGGTGTCTACCTGCTTTGGGGTATTTTGTCCTTAACACTTACTTAGATTTTAAACCCAAAAATTAGTTTCCTTTTGCGCACTTTTTATGCTAACTCATTATTTCAAGAATAATATGAGGAAGGGTTCAATGCACGAAGAGATTATTTAGCCTCAATTACGCCCGAATAAGGTGTTTCTATCTATATTACTATTATCCAAAATATGTAGTACATGATTATATGTATTTGATAAACATAGCCATAAACATGGGTTTTATATATGTTATTATGGATTTTATGTACACAATCTTATTATATTACATATATGATATAAACTATGAATATACATGAACTCAGTATGAAGAGGTGTTACCTCCTGGAAGGACAATAATCGGAATAAAACTCTTCGTACAATAAATAATTGTTGTGACATTTTTCGTTAGCGAGTTCACATCATTAACAAAAAGATTTCCTTTTATATAGCTAGTAGCTAGCGAAACGTCGCAATATTGAATTTGCTTTGTAAGAATTTTATTTCGATGCATATACATCTTAAATACCATAAGTTAACACGAGTATAAATCCAAATTCATTCGTTGTTCCAGCTTATTTTACTTCTCTAAATAAACTAAAATGGGTCGATATCCTTGCCTATTCCTTTTAAAGTTTCTCATTTTTTCTGATTAACTCTCACCTGTCACTTCTTTTATGGATCTTATGGCAATGAACTTCACCTCTTTTCTCCTACGCCATTTCGTTAGAACTATGCATTCACTCATCAGTGGATTCAAATTAAGCTCTCTCATTTTAATTATCTCTTTAAACTAACCACGTCCCCAGGCGTCATTTACCATAGGAAAACGTTTTCCTCAAGGTAGTCCCACATATCTGGAGGACGAGTTAAGCCTCTAAATGTTTTACCGTCTCTGAAATCATTATGCCAAGCAGTCGATCATTACGAGGTAGGAATAATACCACCCTTATCGCTGATCTCCACTTCTCATAAGCCTTCGACGTTGCCATTCGTAGTCATAAAGATATTGTACTCGTTTTTGCCCGAAGCAGGTGGTTAAGAATCATTGGGAGAGACTCTCTCAATTCGAAATCGAGTCTAGATTCGAAGCTTTGTTAATCGAGTACGACCGAAATGGGCTATATATTAAATAAAAATCATTGCGGTAATACATATTATATTTTAATCATGTTTTTACTTAGCAATGATAACTATGAAAATAGATGGATTGATATATGGATGAATGGATAAAATATATTAACATTTTTCATTCATGTTATAACTTTTTCCTTCTCTTTAAATTGAGTCAATTGGGATTTTTCAAAGACGATTTATCTAGAGAATGTCCATTCAAGAGAAGTTTCATCCAAATGAAATTTTTTCCAAAAAGCACCCCAAGCATATTCACTCAAGCCTCGATCCACTCACATTCTCTCACCTTAGACTTGTTTGTCATGTAGGATATGAAATGAAATTCATTACTAAATTCCACGCGCTACTTCACCCAAGAGCAATTAAAAAGTAATTTAACGCAACTCTATGTTGTTCGAAAATTAATAACATATATATGGGTATGAGAAATGAGAAATAAGTAAGTAGCAGAAAATGGTTTTCAGATTTTAACGGACATGTAAATGCTATAGGCATTATATAGCATTGTATAAACATCGTATTTATGATGAAAATTATATATAAATATATAAATAAATTGTGGAGAAACAGAAACAATAGAATCCCTTAGAGGATTAACACATGAAAGTGTAAAACTTAAGTTCTGGCTTGTGATAAAATAATTTGAAATTAACTAAGAATACCCAATGGTAGGAAAAAATATCTTTGAGTAAAAAATAACGAAAGATTATTATTACCACCATACTATTCATCACCTCACAAGGTGGTTTATAATAATAGTACTATGTATGCTACAAACATCTTACAATAAAAATTTCATCTTTAAAAATTGAAATAAAATAAAGCCTTTTTCACATCAGTGAACACTTCATCAATCTACCAACCCCTTGACATAATTATTTCGGCGATTTCTATAGATTTCTCCGAGGTGTTTTAAAGAGAGTCACCTGGAGCCTCCAGTTTACCCCTTTAACGGGACACATGACCTGAAAAGAGTCTTTTCTTTCACGTCCTCATGAGAAAGTCAAATTTGAGAGTCACATCCAGAAATTACTTCTATGAGAGAGAGACCCCTGGTTAGTTTCTCTTGATCCATTGTCGAATGAACATCGCCCTTCAACCAAGAGGTGATTCCGCCATCAAGTTCGGAAATAATAGAGACAAAAACACTACTTCTACCCGTTTTATTGTGCTGGCGACCGGAATAAATTGCAAGGATTGGAGGGAACGAGTAACATTCGTAAGTCTGGAAAGTTTAGGTAATCTGTAAAGGACCTTCCCATATTATTCTATCCTATCCATCCTTTATTTTTGCACGACTAAGCAACCGCCTTAAGTTTTCTCCGAATCCACAATGTTGCGAGCGTCGTAAAATAATCTGTTTTCCTGACCCTTGGAAGCGAACTGATTCCGCTTCTTGAGTGCAAAGAGAGTTTTGCGAGTTGATTCCTCTAATTAAAGAATTACTTTCTTCCTTCGAGCTCTTCGATTTCGGGTGCTCTTTCTTTAAAAGTTCGGCGTAAGGACTGATCAAATTAGATCTAATACCGATCTTAATCGTAGACTTAGATTATAAAAGATTATAAAGTCATTTTACTTACTACCTGCATTGAACCTCTCCTGATAAATTTTTATGCTGGTTTTTAAAAAATTAATTTTCGAGCTTAAATTCATTCACCGCACAACCATAGTGAATTGTGAAAAACAGGGATGTTAATTTCTCATTATTTCTTCAGATGGACGTTAATTTTTATAAATTAATTCCTCTAGTAAACACAAACTGTTTGCAAGAGAATTTATCAGCTATATCTATCATTTGTATGAAATACTCTCCCATTCTGTTAACAATTGCAATCAGCCGATCCATAGAGCAATGTGAATTTCCTCGTTAAAAAAGATGGAATCGAAGAAAGATTATTTTTAAATGATATAGAATCGGAGTTATTCTTTGACGATTGCGGAAAATAAATAGCGAAAACCCTCTTGATCAAACATAATATATGCATAGAAAGGATTACTCTAAAAAGCATCGAATAAGGAGAACAAAGTTTTTGCATCGTGGTAAAGAATCGCAGCTACAGTCTGAGTCGGTATTTATCGGGTATTTTTAATATTTAAATATTGATGATCTTCAATAGATATCTTTTGAATATTTTACTGTATTTTTTTAATTTCTCTATTTAATCAATCTAAGCGTAATATCTTTAAATCATTTACGTTCAATTTCTTTTATTTCGAAATTATAATTTTTACTATTGAACTTGAAATTGTCAAGAAATAAATTTAATTAATCGTTGATTATTAATACAATTGACTTAAGATTTCATTGCTGTTTATAACTTGAATGTTTTGAGTAATTTTTTAAAAAAATGCTCTCATTTTGTATATTGTTCCATTACTAACGAGTGATTGCTCAATACTCTAAAGATTTCTAGTTTGCTGAACATACTGGTGCGTGCAATTCCATCCTCTCTTATCTGATATTAAAGTTGTGTGCGCAAAAACGGTTTATTATGTCCTTTTAAATAAGTGATTATCATTAGGTCATTCAATGTCACAGCAAAATACCAACTGCTAGAAAATGGTATGCATTCACCGCTTCAATGGCATAATGATTCACCGACCTCTTTCTTTAAGGAAAATCGTTACATCATCGGGAGGTCGAAGAGGATAACTATCATTTGTATTAACCCTGAGTACCGATTCATTTCCATTGAGAATAAAAGGTGATGTTGGGAGCACGATGGCAGAAGACAATCCCGTCATTTCAACGACATTACACGACAGAAGAGTCTCGGAGGAGTATTTCCATCGAACGCAAAGGAGGCTGTGCTTATTATTATAACGTGAGTTTCTGTATCTCTTGACATAATTTCTCGTACCATAAATACAACATTTTATGTTGACATTTAAATCTTGTAAGGCTAACAAGACGATGGCTCAAGATCTATTTCCATCTGGATTTTAGGTCAAGGTAAATTAGAGAACCCTTACGGAAAAGATATACGCCTAAGCATATACTCTCATCTAATTTAGGAGATCAAAGCTTTCCTGAATAATCCTCGATGAGAGCACAGTAAAAATATTAATGATTTTTATCCATCGCCAAACTACAGTGATCTAAGTCGGTAATTTTCGGATATTCAATTCGAATAATTTATCAGTTTTATTAGTTTATCAACTTCCAAAATAGCGAATTTGAGAAATACTAAAATTGATATATATCCATTATTCAGATGAATAATTCATAGATGTATGATTCGTTGCATCATAGTGATGAAGATCCAATTGAAATGTTGTGTGTGGGAATGGGTAAACATTTTTAATTTAGCTTTGCTGAACTAAATAATGATGGATAAAATATAATGGCGACTACATATTTTTAATTGGAAGGCCTGGATATGATAAAATACTTTCTTCATTTTTGTGGTAATAGATAATGACGAAGCAGCCGTTAGCTTGGATAGGTTAAAGTTATATGATTGCGTTAGAAGAGGAAAGGTCTTTAAAAATATTCCACAATGATAGTGCAATGAACTCCAAAGTAACAAAAACAGTTAATTTGATTACCAGATTAGCAACGGTCTGGTATTTTAATGGCTAAAAATATTAGGAATTCAACAATACAGAGAATAAACATTTACTAAATTAGACAATAAATAGCAGATACACGACCAGCTTCTCAGCAAGGATATCATCAGAATACCTGATATAGAAATTGATGTTTCTATTGAACCACAGTGAAAACAGGAAAGGAAATAATTTCGGTTTAATCCACTGGTAAACAATAGAAAGAGGGCCTTCAAAAATTATTCAGCTGATCATATATGTTAAGTGCACTTCTAGTGCTGACGTGGAGCTCGTGTTAGACTTAGTTACCCTTATTACCTTAGTTACCCTTATTGACAACAAAGAAAAAAAGTTCCCATTCGCTTCCTCATCCTTGCCAATATACGAGTTTTGATGGCATTTGAAGCACTATAAGGGAAAATCAAACTTTACTTGACTTTCAGATGCCAGTCTCTCTCCAAAACTATCTGCCATTAAAGATCGATAAGGTAAACCCAGATTTGAACAAAGAAATACTCTCATCCTTCACTGGAGAACGAGATGGGTATGTCCACGTGGGTCCAAAAAAATATTTCTTAACATCAAACTATCTCAAACAAGCGGACGGTTATTATAACATGGAGGTGAGACCGGAAGATGTATGGGTGTGTACTTTCCCGAGATCCGGTACGTATCCTTTCACTTTTCCATTGAGAATACTTAACGCTTTGAGGATTTCTCCAGAATCAGGATCATTCCTTAAGTAGTCGAATATCATGCTAATTATGTATTCCTTAAGGCACTACTTGGATGCAGGAATTGGTGTGGCTCATCAACAACGACCTCGATTACGAAAAAGCTTTGAAAATACCGCTCATACAGAGATTTACATTCCTGGAGTAAGTTTAACCAAATATCAGTCTGAAGTCAATATTTAATTTGTTATTTATAATTTAAATTTTTAAACACCTTATAACCGTAAGAAATGACATTCTGTAATATTCTATGAATTTTTTACATTCAACACATTTATATTTTACAGCTCTATCATACACATATAATCTAATAAATGGCTTCATTTTCGTAAGATTTTATTAAGTAATTAATTATTTAATTGATCATCGTCGAACATTATTAGAAATATAAGTATTTATTGACTGTTATGACCTTATATAAACATAACAAAGATATATACACAATATTCTAAGTATTCTTAAAATTTTATACTACGGGGTGTTAACATTCTTCAGTAAACATGTTAATGGTATTCATTTGAAGAATTCTAAGAAATTTCAAAATATATCACAGCCTTCAACTTACGGCAGTTCGACGTTCGATCATCCTGAATTGCGATCAGAATTTATTACATTATAATTATTTATATATTTAAAATATCTTATTATATATAGTAATAGCTATTCCTTACATTGCCATTCGCGGCATATTCTTTTATATATTTGTTTTCCGTTTAAAATGAGATAAGAATCTTAAACTTAGTTAAATAAGTTATTAAATGAATGAATTCGTTTTCCAAGGCCAAATTTAGATGAGCTTTCAAAATATAAGAAATATATATGAATTTTCAGAGCTTAATGATAGAACACTTAGAGGTTGCCCGATAAAAACAAATATCTCATCCCATAATCCCGATGATGTTTAATTATAGGTTGAGTTTATTGAAACATGAAGACTTTCAAAGAGAGATATTGGAATTAAACAATTATGATCCTAAATGTGTCGAAGCACTGAGTAATATCTGTGAGCCAGGATACTCAAAATGTGCGAAGGAAAAATCTCCAAGGCACATAAAAACTCATTTGCCATTCAGCTTGCTACCGCCAAAACTTTTACAGACCAGCAAGGTGTGTATGAACGCGAATTCCTTTCAATGGCGATTCTTTTTTCTGGATAACGATTTTAACCCTTTCATGTCTTTCATTAAAAAGGTAATATATGTAACAAGAAATCCGAAAGATGTTGCAGTTTCATATTATTACCACAACAGATTGTTCAGGACCATAGGATTTCAGTCAGACTTCTCCAAATTCTGGGATCTTTTCCAAAGAGATTCAGGTTATGTATCACCTTGTAATCAATATTTTTTTAAAAAATCGAAAATTCTTTCAATAATGCAACAGAATAGTAAAATGCTACACAAAATATATAATGTAATGATTTTTTAGTGCTATGGGCTCCGTTTTGGTCGCATGTTGAAGAAGCATGGCAGCTGAGAAGGCATCCCAATATGTTGTTTCTGTTCTACGAGGATATGAAGAAGGTAAATAATATCACAATATGTTCATTAATTCCAAAGTTTGAAAATAAAAACTTTTGCAGAAAATAACAACTCCTTTACTTATCATCCAATTCTTTTACATGACAGGATTTGTCTGCAGTGATTCGCAAAGTTGCCCAATTTTGCAATAAAATTTTAAGCGAAGAACAAATTTCTAAGCTTTCTGATCACTTAAAGATAGAGAAACTAAAAAATAATCCATCTATGAAAATATTTCCCGATGAAATAAAAGGATTGACTAACGACAAGGAGCAAGGATTTATAAGGAAAGGTATGATATAATTAATTTACAAAAGGTTACGAAAATATTGAAAAGACACCTCGAGATTCATTTTTTTAATCTTTGAAGAAGCTTCGAAGATAAGCTATTCCTGATATCTTTCTTGTTTCATAAAAGTATTTAAAACTATCATGATATTCATTTTAGTGCAGAATATCAATAAATTTACCATTCAGTAACCTTTTGTTACCGATCATTTACTATGAAAAATGTGGTTCAATCATTGTACAGTACTCATTGTGCAGTATAATATTTGATTCACTTTTTTTGATTGAATCGAACATATATACTTCATGGTAGATAATGGATGAGGGAATGAGAATCCAACTAGCTCACAGGTTATTGACTCTGCAGACAAACTTCATATATATATTCGGAATTGAAATAATAGTTATGGACCGAGCAAAAAAGGATCCGAGATATTATTTTTTAATCGAAACTTTTAAAAAGTCGTAGAGGATTCTTCAAAGCTTGCTTTCTTCAGCGACTTCCGTCATGTAGTTGCTTAAAGGACCTTCACTTGGAAGCAAAAGTTTTTCAAATTAAGCAGCGGCGCTCACTCCTAATAACGGGGCAATTAATAACTTATCCTTAGTTTTATGTGTATCGATTCTATTACTCTTTGATTATTCGAAGAAAGTCATGGCTCTAAGAAGAAAACATCGAAATGTAATCAGCGAAAGTGATGCCGCTGTAGAATTCGAGAGGCCAGTGCATCCAACTGCATATACTACAGTTATAACCTTCTAAAACTCATTTATCTCTAATTAATAATATGCATGAATAAATTATAATATGTGATGAATGAATTATAATACATGTGATGAATGATTGAATATTTAACAGGGAAAGTTGGCTCTTGGAGGGATGAATTTACCCCGGAGATTAACGCTAAAGCGGATGCCTGGATCGAGGAAAATGAGAGAAAAATTGGAATCAATTTCGAATACTAAGCCAGTGCTAAGTAAGTGCAGCTAAGGTGCCAAGTAAATCACTAATTGTACTACTTATATTCAAGTTAAGGGATCGGCATGGTGAATTGTTATTATTTCATTATTTCACACGTTCCTTTTAATACAATGGCAGTATTTTGTATGTTCCTGTGCTAAGCGAAATAAATGTATTATGGTTTCTCTGTGCTGTCATCCTTGAACCAATTAACTTGTTTATTCTACATTTACGGGTTAAGTACCACTCAAACTTTCCTTTTCCATTATGGACAACTTTGCTCTATACTATCCAGTTAGCTTATGTTAGCTTAAACTTTGAGTTAAAAATCATGCAGAAATATTTACTTTTAAACACCTCATTAATGCTTTTATTAAGAATAAATATTATCAAAATGTCTCTTACGTAAACTATGAAAACATGAGAATATTATTTTGGGATGATGTAACTAAAAAGCAAATACTAGTGCTAATTCTGTGTAGATGATCCATGTTCTTACCTCAGATGTTTGCAAAGTTGTTTTATTAATTTGAATTTGAATTAGTAATCTGGAACTCTTAAAGTGTTTCTCATACTTGATTGAAAGACCATTGCTTAAGGAAAATTTCAATTCGTGAGGAAATTCGTGAATCCCACAAACATCATTACATTCAGGTAAGCTGATTATTTAAGAGTTCAAAAAACTTAGCTCCTAATAATACTCTTATCCAGTGTTGAAAAAAGAAATGTTTTTCGTTAGAGAAAAAAATTCTTCGTTATGTTTTTTATTACTATAAAGACTAACTTTCCCTTTCTATTAAGTTTGATAGAATAACGAAATAATTACGTATGTAAAATAAATTGTTTATGAATGGCTCATGGCATTTTATTATTTAGAATTTATCATTAATAACATCCTGTAAAGATATGTAATAGATGACAAATATTTTTCATTACTCAAGGATTCATAAAGACTTACTGTTTAGTTACGTTACCAATATCCTTTTAGTTTGGTTTTAGTTACGTTACTAGTGACGAAATTCCTGCATTAGTGGGATTCATCAATCAAATTCTAGAAAACGTTCATAAAATTACGCCAAGCTGTGTTATTTACTCTATATTATTACTAAAATCTCCAAACTAGATGGATTATTTAGCAACAAACAAGGAGCACCTTATTCGTTATCCATTTTGCGACTATGACGCAAGCCCCATCTTCGTTCATTCTAAATAAATCTCCTAAGGAATGAGAAAGGAGCAAACATGAGTAAGCGTAACTGAGGTGGATTCTGAGAAGGCACGTGGTAAAAGTCTCATATGGAAACTGCATATATCCAAACAAACAGGAGCAAGTTTACTTTCTTCGGAGGCGCCAACCTAGGATCTACCGTTGAGGGAATGAAAGTCGAATCCATTTCCATTCCCGATTGTGCAATTCTTTTCTGAAGATTGGTATTGCACCAGAAGGAGGAAATGCCATCCCCTCCTGTGGATGTGCCAATATAGTTCGTAAAAATAGGGGTTAAAAAGATTTTCACTTTCTAAACCTTTTTCGCTCCTAATAAACATACTCTGACATGTTCACTTTCATCCCTCCCCGGCTTCTACGCATCCTCTTCTCTTGCATTTGCGTGACTTCCGCAAACCTAATTCAAAGATTCTCATGATCTCTCCAGGCGAAAACATCTGTGCAATTCTCTCTTTTTGGAATGCTGTGCAGATTGTGATGAGGAAGAAGATTCACCTAACCTGTTCTGTTCCAGACTGTTCGATTGGCATTCAAATGACTAAGAAATAAACTCAAATTATCATATACATCCTCATATGTACCCTGAAGGCCATTTTTCGGCATGTGGCAGAGGGTGCATATACCATGACTCTACTTTCCTGATAACTTTAGCATATCATTACGTCAATCCATTAATTTAGCGTTTGTGGCAATAGTGATTAATAAAACGGCAGGTTCTTTCATCTATTTCCCTGATTTTCTCGTAGAATCAGAACGAATCGTATAACAGGGAGAACGCATGATATTGGCAAAATCTTAGAGAACGTAATTTCCCTCAATATATAAGGCAGATGAATCCTTAGCTTAAATCTCCAATTTCTCAAAGATATCCACCCTCCATTCTGAAGCACTTGGGGAAAAACTCACTGATTTGTCGTAGCAATTCTTGATAAAACGTATCGTAAGTTGCTGGACCTTTTTAAAATCAAGAAATTCCTTACTCATGATCATCCATTAAATGAATATTATAGGGATTTATTCCCTTTTATTAATAGAAATTCTATATAATCCTAATAAAATAAATATTTTTAATTTCTTGTTGTATCATTGTTCACCATTTACTAACAGCTATACTCTTATAAATCACGTATGAAACAATTTATTATAAATATTTAAATTATTTTCACGGACTACCTCTATGTCTATGTTTAGCAGAAGTCGATTATTTTAGAGAATCCCGACACACCACAAGATATATTTTATTTTAGTTCTATAGTTTTCTATTAAAGGTATTATTATCGACTTATTGATAATAATATACCCAATGATTTTAAGCTCGTTTAAGTTAGACCAACATAAAATGTCCTACTTTTGCAGACCGGGAGCCAAATTAGAACGCGCGGGCCAATAGAAACCTCCATAAATTAGACTTCCATTCTCTTATACAAGTATTTTGGCATAAGTATTTTCTTGCAGATTTCTTGCACCAAAAAGCTCTCACATGTAGGAAAATACTTCATTATGTCATTAAAACTATCCACAAGCAGATTAGAAACCTATTCAGTGCACAAATCAAGTTTAATTTTTGTAAAATCCAGAATAATGAATGTTTGTAATCTATTATTTATGCCTATTTCGTCTAAAATAAAATCAAGCGAAATCAAAATTTATTAAAAAAATCTCGGTAATGTACTTGTACAGTACAGTGTACTAGTACATACTAAGTAAATACTACTAATGACTAAGATAGATCAAAACCTCGGCGCATTCTGGCCAGCGTTTCCTATGTTAGACAACCCATACTATAGCTTTCTATAGACTATGATAATTATTTAACTTGTCAAGTGAAATAAATTATGATTATTAAATGAGAAAATATTTAATTTTTATGATAAGGACATTATATTAAGTTGTGAGAAACATATAATTCAGTTCAAGATGGTTGAAATTGCATGGCTAAAATATGCTGAAATTTCTAATCCCTTTATGTGAGTTTTTAATATTTTTATCGTAGGAATTCGTAACCATTCTCAAATAATAGAAAATGCTACATTCAGGCGTGAAATGATTATAAATTTTTATTATAAATTAGTGTCCCTACTGAATACGTGCCATATTAAAACGTAAGATATGAGCTGAAGCTAGCACCTGATTTTACATGTGATTAATGTCTAACAAGGTGATCATCTCCGTAAGGAAATAACTGTTATATTTATTTGGTCAATTTGTATGATTTACCTCACAAGGAGTGTTACGCATCGGGCTGTCGCAAGGCCGGCATTCATTTCTCCTTTCACTAAATTTTCTTCCTTCAATCCAAGTGACTCTTCCCTTACATCTTCCTTTGTATTCCTCGCAGAGAAAGTGCTTTCCCGAGGCTTATTCGCAAGAATGACATAGCGTATTCTTTGAGGCCAAATTTGAAGATCATGTTTAAGAGGAATTGATTCATGATCTCCTGTTAGTCACATGGCATGGATGTTAAAGCTAAATAGCGTTCTGTTCGGTAAAAACCTTTAACAAAACCTCTCTGAAAATGAGATTTGTTTGAAATTTCAAAGTGAGAGATCGTCAATAGGTCACCGTGGAAACTTCGCGACTATGTTAGAGGATATAAAAAAAACTTTTTTTGGGAAAATTAACTGCCATGTCTTCGAAACAGAGTTAATGCCACGACTAACGAAATACTAATTAACAAGTAGGAATAGATGCCTGTCCCTTTGAGCTTTATCTCAAATGATTTATGAGAGCCCAGAAACTCCTTAACCGTAAGATTTATCCGGTGTACTGTTATAATGATGTAAGGCAACTCTGCAATACCAGCAGTTACACTCATAAAGGTAAGAACCAAAGAAAGAATACCTAAAATATATGCTGAAAAATATATTAGAAAGGTAAGGTAAACGGAAAGGTAGAAGGTTACCCCTTGATTTCAAAATTGAGTAAATACGAGAATGAAGTAATCAAATTGAAATGGAATGAAGCCATGGTGTGCGGGTGGATCAGAGTGAAAACGTAAGACTAGTGAAACGAAGGTAAAGAAAGAATTGTGAATTCGAGATCTCTGGAGGTATAGTAAGTTGAAAAAATTATCTCTAATGTCCTTTGTGTCATACATATCAAGAGTCAATAATAAGATAGAGGAGTATAATTAAACAATAATAAAAAGAAATTTCAATTTTAAATATGAAAGTTCCAATCCATAAAAGTGGGTCGATGATGGCAGCATCAAAAGTAAAATGAAGAATTTACATGAGAATGATGAAAGTGATAGAGTTCTTGGTTGAAACACTTATAAATATTTGTTTAAATAACGTTTAATTTAGCAATGCTCCTTATCACAGTTGTAAAGGCGAAGCCCGTAAAGATAATACACTATTTTCTAAACGTTAAAATTTAAAAGAATTTCCATATTCCTCATCCTAATAGTCGTGATATTATCTTAAAATCTCTCACTATAAATCATGCGATGAATCAACTATAAGAAGGGGAATGTGAGCTTATGAATTAAAGATCAGTTACAAAAGTTTTATTCTAAGAGATTAAAGTGATGGAAAGGAAAGGAATAAATTAGACATCTAGTGATGACTTTTCTGTATATAGAAAATGCAAGTGACAGTGTTAAAATGGAGAAAGTGTGGCTGGTATTAGAAAGGTAAGGAGTGAGCTGGGAAATCTTTGTAGTGGTAAGAGATATGTGCGTTTCAGAGATCGTAGAGATGCGTTGAAACAAAAACGAGGCTGATCGTTGAGTTTGTAATGAGGAATGGTTTTTAAAAACGAAGTGTAACGGCACTACTTTGACTCACGATTATGATGCTTAATATTTATTTAAATGTGAGAAATAAAATAAAGTGTAAATTTTACGAAAATAGTATAAGGATTGTATATAACAGGGTTGATATATTTCACTTTTAATATGCATAATTTATTAAATTATGATTTTTCCGCATATTAAATTATTTTGGTAATGTGTCAGGAAACAATTAATTAGAACTTTATTTCTTTACTAAACTAGACTTCATATGAAGACGCTGATAGCAATGTCGTATTTTTAGCGTACAGAAGAATCACGTAGACTTTACAAATGCCTCCCTAATAATAGCAAAAAAAACTTTATCTACTCTTTCTTCCAGTCTTTTTACCCCAAATATATTCTGTTAGGAAATACGTAGGTTTTAGCCTAATACTTTAGAATATATTTAAAGATTCGCATTTTGTCATTGATAATCATTACCTAAACTACCCCATTTATGCGGAAAATTTATAGCCTTTCATAAAAGTTTGGAGTAACATTGTGAAGCATTGAGGGCCATTTACTACTTTAAAACATCCTGCACGTATCTGAAAGAATCAGGCAAGCCTAGGCGTGGCTATCACGATCCGAAGATTACGTTCGAGATGTCCGATGAGAAGCAACTATCACGGATTTATTTCAGATATACATCCAACTACTCCTCCTAGAATTATAACGATTGTTTGTTTCCAGAAGTTATATGTGAATAAGAGGATTTTCTGAGAAAATGGTGTTGTAATAAGAAGACTGCCTTGTCTTACCGGACACTAGGGTGTGGTGCGTAACCCATAAAACACCGAAAGACACCGGAGGTGTAAGTAATGTGCTGCCTTCCAAATAAATTATATGAAACTACTTCTATCGAAATGGAAAGAAGAAATATTCCTTGTGGTTGCCACTTCGCGATTATTTTTAACTGAGGAAAACAGACAATCATTAAATCAGAAGATTCAAGAGATTACTTTGTTGAGTTAAGAAGTACATACATGTTTCAAGAGAAACGATAATACGAGTCTTATCAAAGGAGGCCAAAATATTTGATTGCATTGTTAGAGTGAAAGGCTTTGAGAATTATCTGATATAATTATCAACATGCCAACGAATTTTCTTTTTCTTATTTGATAGTACAAAGAGATAATTTCTGTTCATGCTCTGGGAGAAGTTACTTGTTCTCATGAAGGATACAACATTTCTCCTTCATTTCAACGTCTATTTTCCTAACAATGCTTGAAGCTAGTAAACAAAAAATATGAGTAAGGAATATATATTTAATCATAAGTATTTACGAAATATTAAAAAAATTGTTAAGTTAACCCCGTTGTTCGTGTGCCGATTGTACGAGTAATGTGAAATCAATCAAGCCTTGATATACTTCTATAGAAAAATATTTCTTAGATATCAAATCAGAATTAATACGTTGTGAATGACTAGTAGTTTATACATAATGGTTAACATTACGTACTGAACGGTAAGTGGTTTATTAATTCTGTGATAAGAATGCTCTTACGGTAGCATTTTTCAGGAAAAAAATATTTAAGAAGTACTACTGCTATTAATTAATTCAGGAATGACTTCGTGGTAGGATTTCATAACGTGAAGAAATAAAAAAGTAACATCTTTTATCTTTTCCAGTTAAAAAATGTAAGCATTTAAGTGGTAAGGATGAAAGTTGTCCCTTCTTCATTTCTTCACGTTATAGTACTACTTTCAGTTGAAATAGACTTAATGAATAAGGGAAAATTTCATCTGTTGGGTAAATCTTCGGCCCTATTCGCTTCTTTAGTCCCTTTGGATAGACGTAATAAGTTTCCATGTTACTGAAAGTATTCCAGCATTTATTTCATTCATATTAATTCCATTTCGGGAAAACTCCGCTCAAATCCTTTTACGTTCATGACTATTTTCTTTGAATGCGAAACACGACTATTTTTAAATCTGCTTCGCACTCCTCAGACCGAGCCAGAAAGTAATGTTGGTGAACTTGTCATAATCGGGAGCAAATATTCTCTCGTTCCTGCATAACTTGTTTCACTTTAAAGAGTACTGAGATCAGATTCACTTCAGCATGTCAGCAGAACCGCACCAGACATAAGTAACTCGGAGAAATTGACACGCGAAAATCTCGTCGCGTCCATGCATCATGTCATTCTGGAGAGAGAACATTTACTTTTTATTGTAGGAAACAACTGGTGAGGGGTTGCGGGTTAGTCGTGCCGAGAGAGATTTCAACGGGCGGAGGCGTAAAAGCGATTCAAACATTGACTCTTTGATTGATCATCCCAGGTCACACACACAAGTGCTGCTTGATGGATGGCACAATTATGAAGAAATGGAATATTAGGATGGGTGCGGGATATGTATCGATAAAGTTTATTATTAATGATGCACTTCTACCATTAAAAGGTTTTTATTCAGAATGCTGGCCAGGAAAGATATGAAAGTTGATGGTGATGGTGAGTGAAATAACTACAAGTTGTTTAAGTTAACTTTCTATATATGGATTCTGAGATGAATCCTAGCAGATTCTTAGTATATATCCTCAAGTTTAATGAAAGGCTGAGAATAGGCAATACTTTTTCTACCATTATACGCTATAATTCATTTCCAGTGCATTCTTTTAAGAATTGCTCAGACAAAGCGATAGGAGTTATTGAGATGCTTCCTTGCATAGGATGGAAATCTTCAGAAGAAAGGACATTAAATTTTAATTAAAACTTACACAATAAATTCAAAAGTAATACGCTCTTGGAAGACTCAGTGGATTACATACTTCAAACCTGTTAAATATTTCAATCAGATTTTGCAAGAAAAACTAGAGAAATAGATACTAGAATAAGCCACATCAAAGATACGCGTCAGAAATAGATTAGAGAAATAGACTGGGGGTGCATGCATCCCATGCCATATGCCGAAAGCTGACTCACGCATGTAGTCGAGGTACGAAGTCGGATCTCCTAGTTGCAGGGCGGGTGCATAAAGAATCTTTTCCTTCAATTCTAGGGATCTTGATGGGATATTATGAGTGTGGATAATCCATCGAAAATGACACCACTCCAACCCATACGTGGGAAATTCAAGCTGCCGACTTATCGACAATATAGAGTTCGAAAACCCAGTAATTGCTTGATAAGTGAGCGATTTGTCGATTTAAATAGTCAAAAGGGGTGTTGAAGAACATAATTATAAAATAATTATCACATAGCGTTTGTCACAGAGGAAAGACGTAAGAATTTTCTAGGTACTTGGAAAACCCCTTAGAGAAGAGGGTAGTAGGAGTAAATACAAATGGTAAAAAAGTGATGAACCTCGAGGAAAAGTGAAAGACATATAAAAGTTGGAAAAGTTGGAAGCAATGAAAAAATCATGAAATTTGAGGACAAAAACCAGTAAAAATTCCCAAGTTAGGGTATTTACTCGCGAATTTGTGCTCTTCATATATTTTGTAAGATGCAGTTTTCTCTATCCTGCAAAAAGATAGGAAAATATAACATCCATATTAAAGGAATGTGGCTATAGTAGATTTTTCTATTCTTATATTGCTTTTAAAATTTAAATAAATATCATTGAACAAGATGAGAGAGTAATAACGGCACAATTTTTTCCTGTTACAACAAATTTAATCTACTATCGTCAGCTCAACTGTCACCTAGTTCGCGACTGAATAAAGTTTGTGGTAGCGGGCAAAGTTAGTTTCTTTTACTCCTCTCTCATCATACAGAGCTACCAATAAGTTTGGGCCAAAATGGATTTTATTATCAACGAACAAGTTTCAATCTGGGAAGAGATTCTTTTGAGGAGAGTGTACATGTGTTTATTAAAGGATTTCTATCATCATACAGTAGGTATCCTGATCTTTTTCCTATTACAGTTCCCATTTCTTCTCGCTCTTCAGTAACTACTCCATTCCCCTATCAAAAATCTCACCATATCCTTCATTCCATCTTTCTGGACATTTTAATCATCCACCTCTGTCCTCCTCTGACGTTGGTATGATGGGCGAGGCGAAATCGAAACGTCAAAACAGACGAAAATTAATTCGCGTGGTCCACATTCGAAGAAAGAAGAAAATTTCAAGGTTTCAAACGACCCCTTAGGACCTGCTTTAGCGGACTCACGTAGTCTCACCGGAAAGGAACCAGTTCCTCTTAATGCAAGCAGAATTCGCGCGACCGAACCGGCACACGACTTCCGCCGGATCCACAAAGGTAAAACGCCCTTTTTACGCGCAATTCAACTCCCTTATTGGGACATTATCATTCAAGAGTACGTCAATTAAAACCAGTTAGAAAAGGAAAGTGCACGTACGACCATGAACTACGGGAGGAATGACCAGTGCGCAAATGTTTTATAGGACGTCAAGGTCCGTTTTCAGGTCGATCCGGTTTCGCCGCCTGAAAAAAGGTTTACGCTACTTTTGCGCGGCTCGTGGAAGACGTTGTGTCTGCATCAAGGGCGGAAGAAATCGCCACCCGCACGAGGAAAGTAGGCGTGCGTCTGCAGACCGAAAAGACGACGTCCACTTTTCATTTCAGCCGAGTCTTGGAGTCCTCCGTTGACGCACTGCGACACTAAATCAGTCAATTAGGGAAATCGAAATGATTTTGGCCGATGGTTAGACCATTAAAGTAGAACTATTTATAGGCGAGATCGCGGAACTTTTCCTAAATTTCCCCTGCCAATTCTGTACTTTTCCTCTCTTTTCCTGTATGTTATTTCATGCCAACTACGCCAGGCATGTCGGCTTTTTTCACTCTACTGAACCGCGTAAATTCTTATTAAGTCTTCTATGGTCATACATAGTTTACTTCTATTTTTATGAGTAATTACCGTTGATAATTTTTTTTAGCTTTGTTACAGTTACATTAGAAGGAAGTTTGTTTTCCTATATATGGTGCATTGCGATTCGTACTAAATTATTATTGTTTATTTTAATTCAGATCACTGATTGGTGATGGTAAACAGTTTTGAACAAACAGGGATCAAGTTCCGCTCCTGATGTAAGAGTATAAACTAATTATTTTTATCATTATTTAACAAATAATTTTAATATCTTAGTCAAAAAGTGTTGTAATCCATTATTTATCTTGAAAAAAACATCAAAATAAACAAGGCGACACACTATGTGATATAACTGGGTATACGGTATATGTATGCGTTTTAATAAGGATTAAGAAAGGGTAATTATTTTGCACGCATAGATTCCTTAAAACCAAATTATAACAAAAAAATTCGACATAACTATCCATAACATAGTTTCACAAAACTTCACCTCATTCCCGTGAATGTTAAAACTAGCGCCTGTAAATAAATCATGTTCTCACGTCAAGAAAATTTATTTAAAAGTGACTAAAGGTTTTTTTCCTCGTGTGCTTGATCAAGTTAAGTAATATATAACCTTAGAAGTTTTTGAACCGGTTTATTTATGTTTTCTTCTTCCTGTTTCAAAAATTATTGACGCGTTACCGAGAGCAAAAACTTTTCAGAAGGTTACTGACCATGAAAACTCATAAGTGCTAAAAACATTGGCAATCGAAAAGCGGCTTTGGGAGTCGTGGTGAATCAGTGGCCCAAAAAAAGAGAGAGAAGAGCGAGGCAGTGACCGCATTCCGAGGATTCCGCTAAAATATTGGATTCTCAAGATTAGTGCAGGTCCTTAATTATATCCATTGCTGCCTCAGTTCCTTGCCTCAGTTGATTCTCTCAGGATATCCCAACTCGTAAAATTTGTTGCGCAAGACCCTTAATTGTTGGGGAAAGAATCTTCTAACCGTTGCCTTATTAATTTTCTAAATTAAGCTAATATCTCGTTGGAGTCTGTCATATGGATTTCTAGCAAACATCAAATAGGGATATTTCCCATGGACCATACTTTCTCTGTGAGAAGAAAGCATGTGGTTTGAATGCAACAAATGAAGCTGTTTCCTCAAGATCTGAGCATTACATTTATTTAGAGGGCAATAAAAACTGCGGTGAAATCTAAGCTGACTACGAGGAGCATCATGAAAAATGATACATATCTAAAGCAGTGCATTCTAAAGCATGCTGTTGCACAGTGTTGTGCTGCGAGAGGTGGTAAATGTGCCGTGAAAAATAAGAAGTTACAGTTAATGCGAAACTTGAGTGCCCCGCAAAGCGTTTTTAAATATTTCTGCGTAATATATTTGTAAAATCCGAAAAGGTTCACCACAGAAGTATTGATACTTTATTTCAACTCTTTTTTGATATAATAGTTTATATTATTCAGTTGGCTGTTTTCTGTATAGAAAAATAGTTTCCCGTAGATTGAGTAGGAAATTTTCGGGTATCTACTGTTTTTTGCGCTTGTATCGTATGGAATAAAATTTCAAAACTAATGTAATACTTCGATTCATTGTTTTTGGATTCATCTCCTCTCGAAGAATAGCGATAGGATGCAACCTTCTTTTCCTCTTATCTTTTCGGGGATCTTGAGCATGGTTTCTGGCGCTGGACTGGTTTAATTTCCAGTCTAAACATTCCACCGTGCCGTGGTGAGAAAGAAAGAAATTACTGGTCGTTACGCAATAAAATCCTTGGAATTCCACGATCGAGGATGAAAACATGTTTCAAGTACCAAATAACTTTCGGACTGTTTTATTGAAAAATTTTTTTGATAGGCTCCACAGCCCTGATTATAATATTGCTGATGCACGCATAGGTTATACAATTTGCTAAGTCATATGGAGCTATCAATATTGATTAGAGCTTTCCCGTAAAACTGATCAAAAGAGTTCATTCAATCTCATATTCAAGTGTAGAAGTTCCTTAAATGACGATCATGGCGCATGGTTAAGCACGCTTCTTATCTCACATGGCTCCTACATATAGATTAGTACGCTACGCGAGCCGCTAGAGGCGCCACTCAGGGAGTATATTAACTTCTTCACCTAATCAATCCTAATAGCTTCTCTAATATTCTACAGGACGACCAGAAATAACTATCTGTTTTAGCGATTAATGGCTTGTGACGTTTTTTGTTGCCTCTCAGAGATAGCACTTGTCGTTTATTGAAATTAAAATATTATCTACTTCATCAAAAGGTTCTGAAACGATGATGTTTTCGAAAATCTACCGTGGTAATATGATCTTCCCACCTGGAGCGAATACCAACCGAGGAATTTGATCATAGCCGCAAAGCTAAGTCAAACCTGACATCTCCACCAACGAAAAGAGCTACCCATATGCTGGATCTATAAATCTAGCTCTACCTCATGTGAGCATCAACTTTTTTTTAATCTCTTTTTCAAAACTTGATAGTCTCGATAGAATCTTGATAGGCATCCCTTCAGGATTCAAAGTTTTAATATTTGCAGTTTATACCAAAAACAAAGCTTCCTCTATTATTACAAATATTTTTAATTATTCGCGGTAGGAAGAATTTTATTGTTTAAATATAAATAAAATATAAAATTGGATATTGAGGAACAAAGTTATACCATACTATAATTAGGAACAGGAAGAACTGGACCCAACTATAATTAAATCGATGTTAATTAAAGATTATTGCTATCTTAATCGTCACAGTCAATTTCGTGTGCAATTTTTGCTTATATTTACACTCCATATTTATCTGACTTAATGAGGAAGAATGATACAAATAAATGAGCCACAACGAGAATCATAAATCATACATCAAAATTTTAAATCAGATTTCGTGAATACGTTTTGATTGTCTTGGAGATCGTATTTACTTTCTTTTTCAACTTAACTACCTCAAATGGCGTAAATGACTTTTTAATACGCTATAAATTACGGTTCATCAAAATAAAGATCATTTCAATTTATGGCGAGACATTTCCCAACTCCAAGCTGAGATTTATTTATTTTTCATTTCAACTGTAGGCAATTCTTGCACTTGAAAATAAATAAACTTATTTGGGTATCCTACTTCTTTAAATCTTTGTACTTTACTCTGAGATTATCAACCATAGATTTGAAAAGGAAATCGATATTTGTCAAGTCTCATCCTTGATTTCAAAAATATCATTCCATCCACTGATCCAATTGCACTCCAGCAAAAGTAATATTTTTCAGTAATCGTAATATATCAAAAACAAAAAAAAAACAAGTTATTCCTATAATAAGTAAAAATTAAAATGAGATTTTGGCGTAATTTTATCTAATTTCATGGTTTTAATGTTAGTTTGCAGGTCTATCCAATTGACTTTCGACTCTAATATTGTAAAGCCTAATAAAATTACACCTTCCACATCGAGCGCTGTTCGATAATTTTCTTTATTGAGGTTATCTCAGAGGATAGAATTTTCTACGCCAGCTCTTCCTCCAAGTCACGGTAACTTCCACAGACCGAACTAAAGCCTCTGGCGCTGAAACGGATTCAATCCGAATGAGAGAAAGATGGGAGCCGCGAAGATATACGCAGTGGGAGAAAGCTCAGTGTTTATCAGTCAACCTGAAACCGCTTCGTTAAGGAAAAGGCAAGTGAGTAGACTGGTTCATCCGGAGGAGTTTCCCCCTTACAAGGAAAGATTCTGGATTAATGCTCGTGTGGTTCCATCGAATCTCTCAACGGATGCGATCTCTAGATTTGCTCTCACAATCAGATGAAATTTCCTGGATTTTTCCCCATCGTAGATGCAGAGAAGTCATAATGCGCTTCCCCAAGAAAGATGCAAGTCTCGATGCATACGGAAGACGTCAAGCTGGACTAGCTAAGTTTTCTCCAAGTTTGTTCACCTTCCGTTCCTTTCCAAAACAAAATTGGAGGAAATAGTCTGTAAATTATTCAGCTCGAAGGACGTTTCAAGTCTAAAATCCTCCACCATTAGATACGAAAAGCTGATGAGGAGGACTGAGGCTTACTAAATGAGATGAGGCGTGGTGTGAGATCTCATACGTTATGAATTCTCGATGGATTCTGTCTGTAGAGTGTTCTGTCCGAAGGCCTTTTTGAGCAATATTCCTTCCGCAATCAGCTACCAAAGCTCAGGAGAGGGTTGAGGCTTCTTAAGTAAAGAAGAGGTGAGGTTTTTTGCCTTAGCTTTCCTCAATGAACCAGAATGCTTTGATAGGAGAGTTTCACTTATATGCAGCTCAATTAGCCTATGAATCATGCTTTTGTAGCAGTCAATGGCAAAAGATGGATATCAGTTTCAATATACAACACCATTCATACCTCAGTAGCTTGTTATCACAGGTATGAATGAATATGAAACAGTTGCTGTTTGATCCCCATCTGTTATGCATATACCGGGAAAATAATGCATCAGTTTAGATTTAAGGCCACTCTGTCTGTATTGCTTAAAATCATCACTCGACTTACAGCTTTAGATCTGTTTGATCAAATTTTATATATTAATTTCTCCGTTTTAATTTTGGATTTGATAAAATTTATTGGTTTCTATACCTTCATCATCAATGAATTACGTTTTCCTCTGCTAATCGAGCTATATTTAAAAAAAACTCCCTTCTTATTCACGATGAACCCATCACTGGTTTTGCTTGTTTCTGCTGAGGAAGAAAGTAGCTAAGAGCAGTTTATCCTAAAAATTCCACTCCATACACCCCTCAGCAAAATAATTCTTGCTGCTTTAATTATTTCGAGCATGAGAGATAAAAGTTTTAATTACTACTATTACGAGTTTTTCATCTGATCCAATTCCAACAAAGTCTGCGCTACATAAAAATCTTTCCAAAGATTTCATTTCCAAAATAATATCTTCACGAGACTGCGGACGAAATCTACCAGAATTTTTTACGAGCATCTGATTTATTACCCAATTAAATTCTATTAGTGGAGTCCTGGTTATTTACTCAAGTGTATAAACAATAAATCAAAATAAATTTATTTTCCTCAATTCCAACCTTGATGATTATGTTCTGACAGGTATTTTTACATTTTTTTTCTTACATATTAATTTATACATATAATTTTCTTACTGAATACGGCGTTTTAAATTTATTTCCTATCATAGGCAGTCTGGGAATTCTTTGTTAAAAGCAGCCATGATTTTGTCTGCTCCCGCATTTTCAAATGAACTCTAGGAGGAAAGCGTAGCTCGTTGGGAACGCTCTTTGTCATTAAGGCTAAACAGACTGCAGACCGGAAGTGCAGCTGGAAACGTATGCGTTCGAAAAGAAAAGGTTGAGTTGAATTCTCACAGGAAAGACCTTAGATGAGCAATGAAAAACCTTAACACGGAACGGATATTTCTCCCATTTAAGGGCAAGCGCTTTTAGCTGCTCATGCCTCCGTACGTGCATGAAAGTTCTTATTTTCTTAGCTGATAATTCACCCTTTAAAGTTTTTAGTATTATTATCCCTATATTATTTTGCGAAAATTGAGCGAGTATTTTCCGAGCACTATTGATCAAAAGAACTTCTTACGTCAAAGTTTAATCTTTAGAGTAGTGAGCAATTGAGCGAACCTTTTATCAGCAAATAGGGCAAATAGATGATTACTTATTTAAGACACTATGTTACTTCTTTATTTCTAATACGAATGAACGAAGTAATTCTTAAGATTAATTGTGAAGGAATCATTGAGGATCTTGCCTACCTTACCGCCCTCAGCGGCGAGATTCTGAATTATGGCATACCAACGGCCTAAACTTGATCAATCCAAAGGAGCCTCAGAAATAATATTCGGAACAATAAAATCAAAAATATTTACGTAGGCTGAAAGCGGTAACGAACCGATAGATTTCAGTTTATTAATAACAGAAACTCTTTGAAATGATTATTTTTATCTAACTATTTTTCTTCATTAACATTATATATCGTTTTATCTATCCTTTTCTGAGCTTTGGAATCGAGATACTGGAGTTAACCATTTAATCAATAAGACATTATATTTTGATAATAAGGAAATTTCGCAAAGCGTTTGAGTGAAACGAGGGGATAATGCCACTGTATTAAAATGAAAGCTCTTTTCCTTTGTAATACTAACAGCATAAGAGGAATTTAAATGTAATACATGACACGCATTTTGAGAAGCAAAAATGAATTAACGTGAATAAAATCGTCACTGCTACCAATTATCAGAATTCTCAGCTAGAAATACTCAAATGTTACCATGTTGCAAATCCAAATCACTAACAGTTGCACAAGTTTTCATATAGTCGGTTCGAAAAAAAGAAAATTAAGCCTTCCTTTGCCAAAACGAGTCTTAGAAAGAAAATCACCCGAAACAAACCCCTAAATAGTACTCTTTTAAATGATTTTACGGTCTATCAGTATACTATTTCCGATAAAATTTCCAATTTCTACCGCATAATTAATACGATAATGATACGGTTTATAGAGCTAATAGCAAATTACAGTTAATTTCATAAAGAAAAGCCTTAGTTTTGGTGGCCACAACATGCGGTTTTCAGCCATCCTTTTTACTCCAACAAATGATCAGCATCATATTTCGCTGTTCAAGATTGTCAAATAGGACATTCTCGGTTGGCCTCGCAATTTTTTGCAGGATTTCCTTCCAATTTATTTTGTTGGATGTCATCAAATCTGAGTACATATCCAATGAGCTTCACTTTTATTCTTCTAATTATAATTGTCAACCACAACTCTTTGGTCCAACTCTCCAACTGTTTTGCCTGTATTTGCTCTAGCGCTTCCTAATCACTTCTCCCATCTATCCTAATAATCTCTGAAACCTCCTTCTAAATCACATTTAAGCAACTTCAGATTTTCATTCATCCGTAATGCCCATGCTTCGCATTCTTATCTAGTCACTACGAATTAAACTTTACACAAATGATTTATGTGATTGTTTTTAATAGGCTTTTTTTAAAAAAGGGGCTCTCTCAGATCCGTTATACAACTTTAATAAATTGCTCGTTTTTTGCGTCCGAGCGAGTGAGTTTAGAACTCGCTCAACATTTTGTGAGGAATACTTTGTAAGAGCTTTTTAAAATTCTCTAGATTCCCGAAATATCACCGCGAAAAAACGTATTTGACTAGAAAGGAAGACTTGCGAACATAACTTTCGTCGACATGTCCTTAGTCACTGAGAAAATTCTAGAGAAAGAAAATAAATGGGAAGCTATCAAAATATTTACCCTATTTGGCTCTCTATAATCTTTATTGACATGAAAACTGAGTTTCTACGGTTGGATATCGAAATCTTATGCCAGAAATACGCCCAGATATGTGGGTCAAGGAAATTTCGTTTAAATATTTATTTGATGGCAACAAATCAAAGTAAATCTCCAAATATTAGCCTTCAGCTGAACATATCATTGCCATAATGTTTCTCGTATTGTATGAAGTAAAGTGTTATTGAAGGCTTTTCTAGTAAATATAATGGAATTGCATTCGATAGTTATGAATTTTCCAGCTGTAGCAAATAGCCATATATTATCATAAAGTGTGTAAATACTAATCATTTCATTTCTTATTTATAATTTACATTATTTTTAAATAAATGCGAATACTGCATTTCTCATTTCAGTTGCAAAGAAGGAATTTTCCTGGTAAAATAAATTTAGATAATAGTTAAAATGTTAAAAAATATATGTGATGACATTTCAATGGGCTTCCGGATAGCCAAGTTAAGATTGTGGTGAGAGCTGTCCTGAGTACGATTCCCGACGGGGGCTCACGTACTGAATGCTCTCAGCTGTCGAAGCACTTGAAATATATTACTACTACAATTCCTTATCACATATTGTTGTCCTTTCCAAATACAATGCAATAAAATATTTTGAAGATATGATAAGGTATTTTTTTCAAATCTCTAATCCGAAATATTCAAACTCTTGTTCTTTCGCAGGTTTTTTTTCCTTCATGTTTGGATGTTTTCCGCATTTTGGGTTTTTCTCCGTAATACTTGAGTCTTTTTACACAGTACATCTCTTTATATATTCTTGCATGACTGGATATTATTTTGCTATTTGTAAAGTTTATTGTATCCAATTCAAGATGTTCTAAGTTATACAATACTTAGAATTACTTTAGAGGTTTTGTAGAGACTTATAGAGACTGATCTATATCGAAAGAGTAAAATAATAATACTATTGTTTTCAAGTGAACATAATTAAATTTAATATAGTAGTAGCATTGTTAAAAGTGCTTCGACAGCTGAGGTCAATTCGCACGTGGGCTCCCTCCGGGAATAAAACCCGGGGTCGCTTTCATTGAAGTCGAACGCGCTGCCTACATGGCTATCAGAAAACGAAATTCAACTTGGACCATTTATTTGGATCAAGAAACAAATTCCTTTCAGACCTCAGCAAATTTTAGTTATTGAATTGGCTATTAAAATGTTGGGAAAAGGGCCATCAGATAGCATGGAAAAAGTAGGAGCAGAATTGATTTTAGGCGGAGAAAGTATGGAGCGTCGGCTAAGCTAGTTGTCAACAGCCATTCCAAGGTTTCTATTCTATAACTCATTTTCACTCTCTATTCCACTTTTCCCCAATAGCAACCTAACCTTCCCAACTAGCAAAGTAATCTATCTCATATTGCCCCACCCACTCATTTCACTTTTATTTTATATTTAGCTCTCTCTTTCCATTTCGACCTCCTACGTTTTCCTTTCCTCGTAGTTTTTAGGCGTTTCTTAATGAAATTTTATATCTAGTTAACTTATTCTAATCTAATATGATGTACTAATTGATCGCGCAGACTTGTTTTCTAAAGTTTTTTTGCGGTCTTAACCTTGTTTCTGCAATGTTTTGGAAATTATTACAACACTTGTCATCAAATTATTCCATGAAGTATAGGCAGAACGTATTGAGTTTACTAGTAATTTCAGTTCGCAAGTTTCGCGATGATATCCTCACTAGATTGACAGTTTCATACAGTTGAAATACGTTTGCTGGGATTGAAGTATGTCGCGTTAAATAACTGATTCTTGTAGGAAAATTATTATTTTGTATTTTTGCAAACCATATGGATAGTAAGAAGGAAATTTCCATTTATTTAGATCAAATTTAGCGTCCAAAATCGCCTTTTTTCTGCCTTCTCTTCCTGCCTATTTTACACTGTTCCAGAATTTTCCTGATCATAACTCAAAATAATAAAATGTATAAGTTAGATTATGTTTTGGTACAATACTTCCCAACCGAAATGTCGTCACACTCTAGTGAGACTATGATATCGGCACTAGTGTGCCTTATGAAATCTCCTGGCTAGCCGTACTCCGTTCTTAGTCATTCTGGAAAATATGATTTTTGAATTCATGTACACCGAATTGGCATAATGGTATCATTTCGAAGGGTGTGGATATTGCTTTCCAAAGGGTTCTGGCTTAGTGCGCCTCGCTGTTTGTTTAAATTCGCAACTGTAGGTCAAATGTTCGAAAACCATTGTTCTATACGACATCTATTTCTCAGCATTGAGATAACTTTCTAATGTACGGTATCGGGATATATCCTGCCAACTCTCTTTATTCCACTTGCTAAATGACTCTTCTATAATAAGATTCTACTTAAATAAATCTTTCTGTATTAACGTCATTCTATGAATAACTCGGAAACAAAATCAGAAAAAAACATTACCGGCTCATTATAAAATTTTCTCTGTCACTGAAGTAACACATTAAAGCATTTTACTCTCATTCACCTTTGAGTAACGAGAGTTTGAGGAAATATATTACTCGACGCATTAAATTGCAAACCTTTCTGGCGGATTCAGACTGCCTCTAGCCGTAGTCTGAGATTTATGCATCTAAGCTCCTTAATTCATGTCCTTATCTACAGCACAGGAAGTGAATAATGAATCGGGAAGCGAGAATGTACGTAAGATGTTTCTAGTTTAAGTGTACTTTGTTCCGATTTCCTTTCTGGCTGCTTGCAATCTAAAGATTTCATCTAAAGCTACTTCCATATGTCATCAGAAAGAATCAAAAGCGCCTTCTTGAATGAATCTCAAATCCTATTGCTTAGAAACCATTAATAAAATTATTAATGGTTTCTAAGCAATTATTATTAATCATTAATAAAATCTCTTTAATTTATTCTTTAGCGATAAAATCATAATTACATCAATTTCAAAAGCATCTTACAATGCATTAAGAGTAAACGCATCCAAATCTTCATAAAAAAAATCTGATAATCCGCAAATGGCCCGCAAACCCGCAGTTCCTTCTTCTTTCTTTTTGTAAATAAATTGCTTAAATATGCCCCAATTAGTTTACATCTTGAACAAAATCTTCTCACGATGGTGATTAGTTTATTCTCATTCACTTTTGGCATTACCAACCGCGGTTTCTATAAGATAAAAGAAAGTACGTTCGATATTGAATCACGTTTCAGCAAAAATGAATGGTCTACAAGAAAACATAAATAAAAACGTTGAAAAGCAGGAGATAATTCGATACATTTCGCTTTATTTTCCTTGCATTTTCAGGAGTCAGCCCCGTACGAAAAGGCGCTAATGTAGTGGTGGTCGGAGTGTAAACCGCGGTTTCAACCGCAGGAAATACTACCTCATTCATTTCCACTCCCGAAATCACGAAAAAACCATTGACCCGTCCCCTCTGGAGTTTCAGCCGTGTTCAAAGACTGTTCTTTTTCCTCTTCCAAAGCTTTGACCCCAGCGTCTGACACTCCCAGTCACGCTGCATTCCTTCATCAACGCCTAGATTAAAGGATTTTTCCACGAGAGGATATTTCAGTCCGGGTCTAAATAAGAAATGAGGAAAATGCGCAGAAACGAAAGTCTCGTTACCATCGCGTCTGGTTAGTAAACTCGCTACAATTGCATAATGAACGTGATTTTCGTAGAGGAAAATATGATCGCGTGGGTGTCGCTTTCTCCTGAATTTTATTAATCGCGGTAAAACGTTTTTAATAAGGCGAGATTGAGGCTAATAAGGTTCTTCTAACAATCAATCCTAATTCTACTTCTGATGTTACCAACCACTTTCTCCAATCAAAGAAAATGACATGGAATCACGTTTCAATAAAAATGAGTGGTTTAATTAAATTAAACTGAATAATTCCAGTAATACGCGGTGGAAATTTTTCGTGTATAAATGGAATAAAAAGAAAAGTTGATTAATTTCACAGTATGGAGTAGCGTTCAGTTTAAGTCAAGTAATGTTTTATTTCATATTAGAATTTAATCGAAATCAAGCAAATGCCCGCAAGAAAACAACAGAAAAACGAATTGTATCGTACTTACAGAAAGTACTCCGAAGTATTGTGCATTTTGTATCATTTAAATTATTCAATCTAGGTCAATACTACCCTATTTTTCTATCGTCTTAATTTGAAAATCTAATTTGTCAAGAGTCACACAAAGAGACCGTTGATGAAGTAAAATATCTGAGATGAAATCTACAATTGCTGAGGCATAAATTATTTTGCCTAAAAATTTTAAATTCAAATTTAAATTTTATCTCCGAGTGATTTTTGCTGTAAATATTGAGATCAACGATGAGAATCGTGGCACTCCTCTATCTGCTAGAAAAATCTCGATGTTCCTCATACTTTCTGAGAGTTTAAACTTTAATGGATGTATTCACATACTAGCCGTCCCATTGGTTTCCCTGCTGTTTATAGTCCCCCTATTCGATGAAGGTTCCTTTATTTCCTCTCCTCTATGGGGAAAAATGATATTGAAAACAGAAATACTTTGAAATTATGAATATATTTTAGATTTATTTTTTGAGATTTCAGCGGAAATTAATGTTTACAAAGGTATTTTTAAATATTTTTATCGTAAATTAAGCGCTAGTAATCACTTATATTTAGCGTTCATTCATTTCCAATCAGTCTAAAACTAAAAACTCTTTAACAAGTAGAATGGATGAGCTATCTAGATGTCTAGAGATCAAGGTGTCTAGAGTAAACGACCGGCAATTGGGAGACCCGGGTTGAAGTCCCGATTCTATCAGACTTTCTTCTTTTCTTTCGTCCGTTTCTCCTTTGGAATTTTCCTACACCTGCTCATCTTTATGTACAAAGTCACCTTCAACCCTTTTCCCAAAAGTGCATGAATTAAACGGCCACGAAATGAAAGTAAAAGGCGGTTGAACCGTGAAGGAAAAAGCGTGGAGACTGCAGCGATAGCTGATACCGATTCTAGAGTAAACAACGTAAATCTAGAGCTTGTCGGCTTAAAATCTGATAAGAAAATTGGGTCCCGTTTAGCCACAATCTATAAACTATTGGAACCAATTTCTCCCCAAAGTATCTCATCTAATCTTAAACTCAATAAAAGTAAACAGTCCGAGACAATCTCCGACCTTGACCTACATCAACTGGACATGATCAATATGATCTTCAAAAGCCTTGAACTTTCATTTTATCGTACTCCAATCCACAGCAACGAAATATATATAGACGACTTAGTAGCTTAAGAGATAAAGCAGTTAGAAAAACACGGACTACCACTTTCTTCAACATAGATCCTAGAATCTATTAGTGAGATTTGTGATCCACGTTTCTTTTGAAAATCTCCGCTTTCCAACCATGATTCTTTTCCCTCCGGTTAAATATCCGCTCTTATTTACCGTGAAAACCTATTGGGATCTTACTTTCTAACGTTCCCAAATTCCTTTGATCTCCATCAAAATGCGTGATAGTTTAAGGTGAAAGGATTAGAGAATAAAAAGAATGAAAGCCGCGACTTTCGGATGATCCTCGTGCAAAAACTTGGCGTATTCGAAACGTTTGTAGATGCTGATAACACCAATCAGAATTGGGGCACATATTTTATAGATTTTGGAGGCGCTCGCTCTTATAAAGTAGGTCATCACTTGCATAATACGTTTACTCTTTCACTCATCTTGGCCATTCCTTTGTCAAATATTTGGAAGTAATCCCGTTTTGGCTTTGGGCAGAACTCAGATCAGATCTATGGCCGGATTGATCTCTATTATGGAAACAGTCGCTACTTATCACTACTAACTCAACATTTTACAAAGATAAATTCCCTTCACGTTTCGAAGAAAATCATTGCCTACTTAAATTTAAAATATAACGCTTCCTACACTTATTTCTGAAGGACCGCTACCAAGTTCAAGAGATAGTTCAAGGCTAATTTAATTAATTGTATAATTAATTAATACTCAATAATTACCAAAAACAAAGTTAAAAACCGTTATTCATTACATTTATATTTAAGAAACTCCATCATTCAGTTGAAATTAGGTAATTAGATCGTATGATTGGCATGGGACTGCAAATATTATCCTTATATTACCCCTAGCAGATTTTCGCATTGTTTACTCCTACATTACGAGTATCTCGTATCACGAAAATGTTCATCAACATCGCCACCCAAAAGTGATGGTCAATACTTGTAATATTTTTCTGTACCAGATGACAGAAGAACCAAACAGACAAATATTTTTCTCAATATTTCAAATAAATTTAGAGCTGATCTTATTTTTTAAATATAGAGTTCAATTTTCATCCATACATGCGGAACCTTACCCGATACAGAGATTTTCAGACGTGTCAGCAATTTCTTAGATTTTTGACGCACCTATTCCTTGAAAATATATTTGTGTACCCCTTCTCTAAACTGTTTATTTATTTATTTGCCAATTTATCACATACAGCTTTACAGCCAATTTAGAGTGAAAATATAACAATAATATTAAAAACAATGAAATAATTTTTTTTAATTAATAAAGCTGTACCCTTGATGATGTATATATGTACGAGGTTTTTTATACATTTATTTTCTGTGATACCAAATTTGTCGTCAAATAATAGAATGATAACCCAGTGGAAATAAATCGAAGAACATATTGTGTGTATATATTTACCCTATTTCCAGCATCTCTCAAAACTTTTCTCTATAAGATACGTGCTCACAAGTTAAGAGCCACTGAGCCAAGTAATCAATATACCCACATTTGAATTCAGAGGATATTAAGAGAAGAGGCAGGATTCGATTGTGCTTTCTTTTCCCTAAAATCAAGTTAGTCAGCCGAGAAGGAATCCATATGAATCTATCTGATAGAATTAGGATTCATGCTAATAAAGCGGTAGTCCATTTACCCTTAACTGCCTCATTTATCTTCAATGCCTTCTAGTCTAGCGACCCATTATCTTATTTCCAGGCTCTCATTGCTATTTATTAATTTTCAGTTTCTCATCTACATGGAAATGCCGAATTGATATGCTATCTTAAAGAGTCGATGAAAAATCACATCACTGCATGAAATATTAATTTAATGCGGATGAGGGATTAATTTAGTTAAAGGGTGCCTCATTTGTTATAATAAATTATTACCAGAATCGGCCCCTATAAGTCAACTACCTAACTATGTATATTTCATTTGATAGAAGAAAATATATCTTTCAATTTTCCCAGTTTTCTCACGGATGTGGTTATATGAAAGCTACCATGCTTGAGCTTATCGTTCAGATCATTCAACTTATTGCATAAGATGAGAATAATAGTCCTTTCTTAGCATTCTGACCCACTGAAGTGGCGCGAGTAAATTACCTCACTCCTCATCTTACCTAGCGCGCCTCATTCCCCCTTAAATCTTTCGTGGCTTATGGTGGAGGGATTAAATAAGACAAATTAAAATACAAAGAAACTAGTTATTTCTATGACACCATTTCTTCATCTCCTTGGCAACACTTCCGTTTCGTTAGAAGGTCATAGGTCAAATCGCCAGACGGTCTCTTAAATATTTATTCCACTCCTACGACGAATCTTTCCCTTTCCCTCCCATTCCCAATACATCCTACGATCGCAGATTTGTTAAATCCCGCCTTCTCTTCGCTTTCCCTGGTCGCGGTTTCTGCCATGTGATGCCATTCCCAATAAATCACGCAGTTCTTATGCAAAAGGTGCATCTTCTTTTACCGGCAGTGCTTAATGATCTGAGGAACTTGGAATGGAGCCTCTGTCAGCACCGTAAGGTATGGCAATAATTTTTGTTCCAGGAAAAGAAAGACCCCAGTAGCTTCTTATGTCAGGCGATAGCCAATTTGTCAATTCGTATGCACCGCGGCCAATGACTGCCGCCTTCTTAAGCTCAGAAGAAAGTGTGGCTTATTAATTATTAAACGGGGACGGACTAAATTGCAGATAGCGGAAGCTAACTAGCTGAGAAAGAATGCACGTTTCATCTGTGAATTGTCAATGAAATTACTCATCATTCTGAAATGAGACTATGAATAAAGAATAACTTGGTAAATAAAGGTTAGGAAAGGGAAGGTCAAGGAAAGCTGTGGGATTAAGTTTCAGATATGTCGCAGAGAGACGAATGGATGGGCTTAGGTAATAATAAATTAAGGTAAGAATGAATTTTTTGTTATGAGAATATTATATAACGGTCAGAAAGAACTCTTTCCTACCAAATAATATGGAAAAAGTCATCTCGGGTAAGTTCTCGGTAGATATTTCGGCTACCTACAACCCTCGAAAGGATTTTCTCCATTATATAAAATAGTGCACCGTTAATACAAATAATATAACACCGTTTGTTATGTCGCAGATTTGCGTATATCATGATGCACCTAATGTGATTAGTATTATAATTATTTAATGACTCAAACTCAATAACGATATCTAGCCGTTTCATTAGAAGGATTAGGGTTTAAGGCAGAGGTGGAGAACCTTGTTCCATCAGAAGACCACATGTAGCATTCGGTCTCACGAGAAAATCTACATTTGAAAACGTCAAGACACTCTATGTTCATATAATTAAACCTCAAAATTTTACATGAGGAATTCATTCGACAGGTATAATGTAAAATAACATTTTCCGTTTAATTTTTGCTTGAATTGTAATTTGCAAGATTGGAAAGTTAAGTTATTTAAATACAGTATCTCTTCAAGAAGACACTAAAAGGCCCAAATGGATGCTCAAAATGAACGCATGTGACCTGAAGGCCGTAGGTTCCTTACCTCTGGTGCAAGATATCTTTGTATGGTAAAGGATATACCATGGAAATACCAACCCAATATTATAAAGTTCTATAAGTAAAATTTCATTATATATGAAAATTTTTAATTTTCAATCTCCAAGTTATTAGTGGAAAACTTTTGCTGCATTCATTAAAGGAAGGCATTTCTCCCCAGAAAGGGCATCATAATAATTTTGGAAATTTTTCTGAATATACACTGATTGATGTAAAATACAAAATATTAAAATGTATTACAAAGAAAAACTTGCATCTTCAGCTCCTTTCATGTTTTTATTTATTTTTTCATTCTTCAGTGTCAAAAATATCATGATTGTTTAATATTTGACCATGATTTAATATTAATTAAAGACTTTTAATTCTCGTCAATAGTGTAGTTCGCTGAAAGAGATTTGAACTCAATTTCCTTGAATTAAATGGCAAAAGAATGATGACACATGAAGATGAGTAAAATCAACGTTCCATTCAACGACGTTTACGTAACTAATCATATTTCCTCGCCTAGACCAAGGACCATCAAGAAAATAAAGGTAACAACCTTTTTCCGGTTTCCTTTTCATGACTATAAATCTAACATGTTGAGATTTTACCCGTCAGGTTCATTATGAAAGCACACTCGTATAAAAATAAAAGTAAGTGAAAGATGATTTCTATTGCTTTCAGTCGTATGTGTACAGGGAAAGCATTTCCGTTGTCGTGTTGCAGGAGAAGAGGAAGAGATGTCACCACTGACCCCTATCTCAAGACAATAGATTTTGTGCAGTTGGAGAAATACCTGCTCTTACGTCTTTCGATAATT
Source organism: Pachydiplax longipennis (assembly GCA_036926295.1). Taxonomy (NCBI): domain Eukaryota; kingdom Metazoa; phylum Arthropoda; class Insecta; order Odonata; family Libellulidae; genus Pachydiplax; species Pachydiplax longipennis. The sequence continues at coordinate 15,022,899 of JAVFKF010000004.1, read as the reverse complement.
CCTGGAGGAAGCAAAGCTTATTTCCTGTGATCATAGAGGCTATGATAAAAGAACAATATAATAGCTCTAAACGACCTGTTAAGGTTGCGCAAGAGAGTGAGAAACCGTGATTGCTTTAACGATGGAATTGAATAAAAACAGAATGGGTTAGCTATAAGTTATATTTCAAAAAATAATTAAGACATTCGTGATATTGAAGATATAGGAGTCATACGTTCTAGTTACTAATTCCGATAACTCAATCAAGCATTGAAAGTTTAACCATGGACTTGATTAATAAGCAAAAAGTATGTAGATAGCGGCCAGTTTGGAAAAGAAATAGTGATAAATAGAAAAAAACCAATGAGCAACTATCCTAAATAGAGTTATCTCCATTCGTGATCATTTTAATATCACACTCAATTAGGTATGTGTATATCAATCTACATACATTCATCGGCTCGGAATCGATTTTCAGCAATCAGAGGTGCAATGACCAGCTTTGGTCCCACTTAGACTGTTCACCTTTGAAAATGCCTAAACGCCCTTTTTCGTTTCCCCGGTTATGTTCTCAGCAACTGCTTATGGCAGTATACTTAATGGTTATCAGCTCCTGCATATTTGGCTAAAATCGAAGGTAAATTTCCTTATTCTAATGCTGATCAACACTTCTCCACGCTCCACTTGCGCGTTCTTTCAAACTTTGCGGAACATTAAACCTCTTTTATTTTCTATTTTCATATGTTTACATAAAATTGTGAACGCTGTACGAAAAAGCCATAAAAATCAAGCTCACAAATTAGCATAAAAAGTTTTTCTTATGTCTCATAAACTGCCTTAGATTTTCTGTTGCACATCGGTTAAGGAGCCTTTCAATAGATGGCGGAGACATCGTTAATCAATATATATTCGCGCATTCATCATAATCTATAACTTTTCATTCTTTGTAACAAACCACATCAAAAGTATAAGTCGAGTTTTTTTAAATATTAAGTTTATCTTAAATTTAATTTTTAGCATTTTGAATCAATACTAAAATGTAGAAAATTAGCAAGTTAAGATGTGAGTTTATGCGTACATATTTTACCTTTAAGGAAATATCTAAAAAGTTCTTTGCTACGTAGCGAACGGATTTCTTGGCAATTATAAAAATATCGTATGCCACCCATAAATAACTTTCGATTTATATTCACATTTAATCTTCCAAAAAATTTCGTCGACGAAGCACGCTGCCCGCTGTAATCGAATTCATACATATAATTCCTATTAAATGTATTTCATAATCTTCAATAGCAGAATATTAGAAACATGAGAAGATGAGGAAAAGTTGTAAATTACATCAAATATTTTTCTTAGAAAAATCAATGAAATTTTAATCGGACATACATGGAATGAACGAAAGATATTTTGTCCTGAATGATTTTAAAAAACAAACATTTTGATGTATTTAATAAAGAGTGACTTCAATATTAAGACCAATGGAAATGAGAAGTCTTTAACTCCGTAGGGTAACAGACAGGTAAGTCAAGCCAAAAGCATCTAAAACATGGCACTGAAAAGTTGGAATTATACCGTACTAGTAGGACCTTCATCTGGATCAGTACTTGAACGCCCTTACGCCTTACGTTCGACCTTAGTCTGAAATGAGATTTTTTGTTTTACCAAAGTTTCTTTGATGGCAGTGGCTATATTCAGATTTTCAATCGGAATTGAATTGACAGAAAAAATGATGCACACCAATAACTTTCTCACGGCATATCGATAACATAATATAAAATCCTCATTTCATGAATGGTACATTGAGAGTCTTATGGTATCGGCTCTAAACGATCCCTACCTTGATACTAGCAGCAAGAAATTGCATTCAGGAATAACTTTCTACAAGAGATCGTGTGCCTGAGAAATGTTAAGGAATGAATGGAAGTGAAAATGCCATATGTCACTTAGACTCGAACACAGATCTTTCACTTTGATGGTGGATCCTCTAAATAATTATACTTTCACGTAAATTAACATGAATCTGATTTTAGGGAAGCTTTCTAGGCAAAACGAGAGGTACAGTGAGTGCGACTTAGCTATACCCACCACTGCCACTGTCCCCATAGAGGCTACTGTAAAAAAGCAATCCCAAAAAGAGAAAAGTAAGGAAAAGGATTTAAGGATAACTTTGCATAAGATACCGCGCATATTCCTTCCATAATTTCGCGTATCTGTGATTTTGACGAGCATCGAAAGTTTTTAGTACATGTTTTTTCCTAACTCCTTCGGCAGTTTCTTGCTCAGGATTATCTTTTCTAAGATGTTTTGAGTCAGCTTTCTTTCACTGGCGACATCTCAGAGTTGTTAATTTTAATAAGTCCATACCATGATTTATATGACATTTATTTTTTTATCATAAGAAAATGGGGCAACGGCATAGGTTGTATGTAACTCTGATTTATTCCGAGGTCTTCATTCTAGTTTGATCTTCACCCTTGAGTCTTTTGCGGTGATATCCCTAGTCGATATATCGAAGGATATCTCTCGATTAAGAGGCATTAAGATCATATGGTAAACCTACGCATCTCGTTCGTCATCTCCAAGTGCATCCCACGCATCAAACCTCACTTGTGATACATGTGGAGGGAGCGATTCGCATAGTGGTCGACCTCGTTGTAGGTCAAATGCGCTCCCATGAAGACCTCGAAGACCGGTATTTCACGAGAGCGCTCCGTCGAGAGGTCGAGGATCTCTCTGCGATCAGCAATCGATATAAAACTCTCTCGAGGAATGCGTTGGAGTTGGGGGAGAGAAAGTAAGTGTAAGTCGAGAGGGAAGCCTTTTCCATCCAACTTCGTCCCATCCAACTTTCTCGCCATGTTCACCCGCACATGTGTTGAAGGCCTTCGGCATTGCCCACTTCCACTTGGTATCTGATGGGTTTTGTACCAAGATAATTCCAAAATATATACACAACGTTTCGCGACATAATCGGTCGTTATGTGACTTCAGAGAACCAGTAGTCTCCACAAGTTAATCGTATCCAACTAATAAAAAATAATTTAGTAAAGTTGAAAACTGATGTTTACTTTTCCACATAATGTTTTATTTGCAAACTATCGGTTTCGGTGTATAACCATCATCAGGTTCGCACAGACTTGAGTCTGACTAGAGTCTGTGCGAAAAGACTAGAGTCTGTGCGAACCTGATGATGGTTATACACCGAAACCGGTAGTTTGCAAAGAAAACATTATGTGGAAAAGTAAACATCAGCTTTCAATTAGTTATTTCCACCACATCACGGCCGAGACTATTGAGTATAATCTAGTAAAGTATAGTATTGGCTACCTTTAGTGACTGGCGACCTTCAGAAAGCCAAGAAACACCAGCCACAAACAATTCTCATTTGTTTGATACAGCAGATACCAACTCGACCCTCTGTAATGATGCAGGATATAATATATGAATCGATATGATATTTGAGTCACAACCTCTTCATCGAGTTATCCAAATTTGCTTTAGTAGTAAAAAACTTATCGTATCAAAACTCCGTACTCCTTATTTTATTAGTAAATTTTTAATGGGTAGAATCAAAAGACGATCTTATTCTGTAATTTTTGAGAAAGAAGACTTCGCGGTCATATTTAACTCAAAACATATTCTGATAGTTACCAGTGATAACAGAAATTTATCTTTTGCTACAGTGACCCATCGTTACAGAGTAAGTTCAATAATTCTATAGTAATGGCGCAGTGCGCAAATTTCGCAAACAAACACTAATACTCTATTCCCAACCCAAATATATTTCAATACACACCCCAATCACTACAAACGAATACACAAACACTAAAAACACACCTTCATACTCTGTATCAGAATCCGTTTCGATATACCTTGTTTTTATCGATAGATATTGATATCTACACATCCAGTAACGAAACAATTTGGGAAAATTCAAATTTTAACTCGGTATTTTGACCAAATGGTGCATTTTTCATTTTTAGTTCTATTTTTAGCAGAGTGCGGGAAACTTTCTCTATAAAATAGTGTGTCATTCGAAGGTTTTGATGAATTGTGATGGGAGAAAAGCGCTGGTCGACGAAAACGAATGTTTCAAAATAATATATTTAAGGATAGTCGATAAAATTTGTCATGTCAAAAATTCAACGCGTAAATTCGACATATCTGCATTCACTGTGTTTCTATAGAATACATTGCGTCTCGAAAGAGCTACCGCAGTACTCGAGGTGCCCGAAAGTACTTGAAAAAGACATCTGAATGGATCGGAAAACCTGAATGGAAAACAAATTTTCCTTTTATTATTTTTATCGAAGGTGAGAAACGAGTTCCTTCTCATCGATTGGCAGGAGTACAGCTATGGTCCGTATTAAATTTGCATTTAAAGCACACATTGAGCGTTCCCATAGAAAGCCAATGAGAAAATATATAGTGTGTATGAGAGTCTGAAAAATATTCAATGTTGATTTACGGAAGTGAAAATTCGAGCTACTCCAATGTATTCTAGGTTCCAAAATTATTCTTTAATCATCTCAGAAGAATTAACCAACTCTTTTTGTCGTACAGAAATGGAATAATATTATTTATAAACAACTTTACCCTCAATACACACCTTCTTTAGGAAACAAGTAAATTCATTAATCAATTATAGCTGATGAGGAGTAAAAATCAGATGTATATCGAAGCAGTATATGATCATATTAGAAATTCCTAGTACCAATAAGATATCGAAACGATGAAATAATAATTATGCAATAAATGACATTCGGCCTTGAAATTATTATGAATTACTTCCCTCTTAGATAATCACCCGCAAAAGAATATTACGGAAAATTATAAAATATTCGAGATAGACTTGGAACGATTGTTTTCTCATTTTATTACGGAATATCTAGCCCTTTCTAGCAGATACTATTATCTACAATTAAAATAGATATCCAGGTTCTGAATGGGTAACGTTAGAAAACGACCGTACTCCTATTGAATAAGTATGGCTTCGCTTAATTAATACACATTTTCAATTGGCTATACCACTGAGAATTAAATCATAAATATAAGCATATGTATGACGAATAAATGTTTTATATAAGGTACTTTCCTTTTACATGAAAGTGTAAACTCGAAGACTTACACTTGGTGTCCCATTTACTGAGCTTTATGAAAGAATTCTTTTGGGAGTCTTACGGCGACAACATAGGCTTTCTAATGTGGTGTATGTATCTTCTTCATGGTTAAATAATACTTTCAAATAATTAAATATCCTGCCATATATTTTGGTCGAATTGAATATTAGCCGCCTAGTGGCTTTTGTTATTTTTGAAAATATGATTAACTTTTCTCACTACTATGTTTCGGTATAACTTCATGTATTTATTTCACTTGTATTTATTCAATGTATCATTATCATCTGAATAACTTCATTCTTGGCTGTAAGTCTTGCTTTCTCCAATGAGCCTTTCGTCACTAAAGCTTCCAGGAACTACAGACCTAGATTCGCCTGTATGACCTGGGTCAGAAGTTAACCTAGCACTTAACCTGCTCTCTCGGAAACGCAGCCATAAAGGAGTGAATGGAGCACCACTCGAGGTATGAGTCAAGGAATCACAAAGGCGCCAGCATCTTCACGAAAAGTAAACATCACCATTTTATTTTCAGTGCTTTTAATCTTGCCGACGAATTTTATTTGTTTAAGTTGCATGAGTTTTCTTGGACTGGAATATTGGCTTATGCCCAATACTTTGGAATGTCATTTCTGTATCTTAACATTAATCATTCAATGTAAAACGTTGATGTACAAACATTTAATTAAATTTATCGTTTAGCAAATTATCAGTTTTGTAAATCATTCACATAGAGATGGATTTGTTTTATTTTAGTTCAGGGAACACGCAATAACTCAGGAAATGTAGAGATATATAAAATAAGATATACTCCATTTTCGATTCAAACATGAAAGGGAGAATAGGTTATTCTTATTAAACAATATACCATAAAAACAGTTACAGCATGTTCTTTTTGGCTGCGTAGGAAACGATTTTTATGACTTTATTCAGTACTTTGGATTCGATCATTCTCAATATACTTAAACCTACACCACACTTTTATAATGTACAAAGTATACTATTTATTTTTAACTATATTATTTAAGCCCTATGGAAGCCAAGACTAAAGTTAAAAATAACTCATTTCGCTGACCAAAAGGAAATTTCAATAAACTTCACTAAATTTTTTGTATTAATGACTGAAATACGGTATTTAAGCAATGAGTAATCAATGAATCAACTGGAGAAGTGATTCTAATTTTTGTTAATAATGATTTTCCAATCTGACGATTAGAGAATCAAATATGGTAAGCCTAAAGTACTCATGAGTAAATTATCAATAACTAGGGTTTATTTCACGTACTTTCAAAGATAAATAAATTTTAAACTAAAAAATTATACATATATCAATATCAATGAAAATCATAATTTTCCTCCAGTAAAATTTTCTTTTGAAAAAATTTCCCCTCTTGTAATCCATTAAATATAAACCTTCGGAAACCGTAGTTGAAAATTGTTTTCGAAAAGCTAACGACAGCGAAATAGCCTTTGAAATCATTCCTTCCTTGAAATCTTGCACAATAAACTGCCTACAAAAACAAGACTTTCTTTTTACTACTTGGACGAAGAGGCTTTCACTCAGCATCACTTGCCAACAATGAGAGCTATGTGAAATGCGTTGCCGATTACGTAGCTGGGGGGACAAAACACATATTTGGCCGTTTCTTCCAGCCACATTTTTAGGAACAACTTTTTTTTGCGAGCAGTTCCGAGAAATGCTACTGTTTGCGTGTCCAAAATGTTTTTCGTTTGGTTTCTTCAGGAAAAAAAACGGCACTTACTTTCCCCGAATTGGTTCAAATATCACAATAAAACGAGAGAAAATATAAATTGGGGAAAAGTGAGCTAGTCTTTTTCATGAAAATATTACTTTCAACTCGAGATAAATATAAAACTACTGAAAATTAATGTATGCACTTAAGGGTCAAAAAAATATGCTCTTAAGAGTTTTCTACATCTCAAAACCATCAAAATGGACTATTTCAGAGAGAAAATGAAATCGGCATCGAAAACAGCGAATAATGACTAAAATATTGGAGCTGGAAAAAGTCAAGGTTTTTTTTATAAAAATGATAGCTTGCACAAAGAGAAATTGGAAACTTTTACTTTCAGAAAGGTATTTCGTCAAAAATTTATTTTCGATATCAGTCACCGGAACCGGTCTTATTCGCACAATGAATTTGTACTTTTTTCTTACCTTATAATTTCTTGTCTTTATGATTTTAGTTAAAAGAATTATGTTTATCACTGTAGATCATTTCAAGTAACTAATCCTTGATATATCCTTTAAAGTACGCACGAGCAGTCTAAAAATTTGAATGCCAAAAGTTGAACCTAGATAAAAAAATAATGTACTCAGGGCAGTAAAACTGTGGCATGCGTGCCTGAGGTGTGAAATGAGAAAATTATAGGCACCCGTGACTCTGACAGCGCGATTCTTGCTACTTTATAATCAAATAAAAATCTTCTCCAAATTATATAAATGTGGATTAGAATACTCAAACATCGATATCCTCAATAATAAAATCTTACGCCCATGTTGTAACGAACTGTAGCAGTAATTTTTCAAAGATACTTCGACAGCTGAGGTCATTTTGCACGTGCGACCCCCCGAGAATCGAACCCAGGACCGCTTTCACTAAGTCGAACGCGTTGCCTACTTTGCAATCCAGAGGTTCCAACGTAATAAACAATATCATGATCTCGCAATATGATTGGTGCCTCCATTAGCACGCAAGTCCCTCATTTTATCAAATATAGCACTGTATCTAAAGAATTGCCATCTCCAACTTAGGTAATAGTTATAGATAGATCTGAAATAAGTACCATCGCGGGAGGAACTAGAAGCTAAAAAGCCTTTAAAAATGTAACGAAAATAGTGCAAGGACGAAAAAATTCTCTTCAGAGTATTTATTGGATGAAGGTTTAAAATTAAAATCAAAGAAAATTTTCCCAAAACGTGTACACGGAGATAAAAATAGCTGACCGACAAGAAACCGGGGTGATTGTCACTGAAAGCAAACGAGTAGGAGATCCTGCAGAGATGTGTCAAGCTCCATCTGTCTACTGGACCGTCCTCTTTCGCTCTACTTGCGGAATATTTTTTGCCTCTGCTGCGGAGGAAGTTGCAAAACGGAAACCGTTGCCAAAATTGGCGCCAAACTGTATAGCTTCCGCAAGCCAGATAACCAATAAATCTCAATTGATGCTGAAAACGATTTTTAAAAAATCTTTGTTGCACACCTTCCAAAATGACCGGCGCTTCAGGAAGCGTTTAAACCCAATTGATTTACGATCGCATATTTAGCACATACAAAGAACTAGTATCGGAGAACTGAATTCATTACTAACACATTTTGCGGAAACAGCGACCTGATTTGTATCTTAACCGATCTTGAATTTTAGGAACTACAATGTTAAGGAACGATTCGGTTTGAATTATCTACAATACAACCGTGTAAACTTTCTTACGCCCATGACATACTTCTGTCAAATATACTTTTGATTTCTGAGGCTAATAAAGTGGTGACGTTTATGAAAAGTAAATATTTTTTAACTGATGTCTTTGTAGAAAAATAGAAATAACAGCCTGCTGCAAAGTACAAACATTTCATACATATTTGTCAGAAATATATAAGGAATTTGAAATCCAAGCAATTCCCTCACGCAATACGTTCTTAAAGAATTCTGTATATTTAGCTAATCTCAACGATTAAGAAAACATTTACCCTACGTATTGTCATATTCAAACATCAAAAACTTATAATATAATAAATTATTTTGCCTACTGATTGTATTATAACTAAATTATCTCCATTTGAAACACATTTCTTTGAGACTGAAAACACTGTACGATAAAAGGAATACACTTATAGCAAATATACTTAGTGAATTCATGTATTAAATTGGCATAAATACCAACATTTCTTAAAGACTACAATTATTTTAATATTATAGTTATATAGTTTTTCAATTTCCAGCAATGAAGAAACAAATAATTTGGTATAATGTTTCATTGGATATCTAGTAAAATTTTGGTGCGAAAATTTCTTAAGTCGTTTATATCTTTTCATTGATATGGAGTTTCATAAAGGGACGGCTTTGCCGATATATTATTTCACTTTTCATTAATTAACAACTATTCTTTGGAGTTTTCGCCGGTTTAATGAACTTCAAAGTAATTACGTGAATAACTGAAACATTTCTATGCTTAAGCAATGCTCTTACTTTATTAGATTCCTCGTGAATGACATGCGATATCAATTGTGAAAGCATCAACTCGTTCCCTGTACAATCTGCGGGTTCAAGAATTTGGCAAGCATCTAACCAGCATCGACAGCATATTTGTTTATGCCTTTGGCAGCAATTTGATCATTAATATTCAACGCGCTTATATTAACATGTGCAGTATGCGTTGGAGAACGCGTTGAAATTCCCAGAGGGACGTAGGCGATGGGGAAACTCAGCTAATAACCTCTCGGAAGAGACATTCCGGATTTCGGTCGCACTACATAACTTAGTGGTGCCCTCACGATCATGGCCTCTTTGCATAACGATTCCCATACGTGACGAAGACATTAAGATATTTAGTAGTCACAACTGCATTTTCTATCGAGGGCCTTAAGAAACCATTTATTCCGTTGAGAACGTCAATGTATTCGTGCCAACCTTTCTGAATTCGAATAATCTGTCGGGTAATAATTGTTCAGCATATATGAATTTATATTACAGCGGCATGCTTTCGAATGGAAACATTTTGTGCGTCGACGAAGCAGTTGAGAAAAGATGTAGATCAGGATACCTATGTCTAATAAGACCATTAATGATGTACGAACTACTGAAACTACTGTCAATGCTTTTATACTTCTACTACTTAAGCTCATTTGCTTTAGTTTGGGTTCGAATGACTCTAATATGAATGAAATGATCATCATTATAATCAATTATATATCCACAGACGTGAAAATAAATAATGGCTATTAAATAAAAAATAATACTTTATTAGCAGTTCCTACTACAGCATCTAATTTCTAATTAGCCCAGGCATAGGACAAAAGAAGTATTTTCATTTACTTTTGTCTCGTCGTTATTTTCATGGCTTTGATAGTTTGTCACTGAGGTATGTGTGATTCTAAAAAATGACATGCCTCTGTCATCCTTCATCGAATTCTGTGAAAAACGTTTTTGTAGGGTTAATTTTCCACACTCAGGTGGAATTTTATAACTCAAAGCACTCTGGCTCAAAGGCTCGAAAAAGAACCTCATCTCAATATCTCTCCAGAGTTTTCGTAGTCTAAAGTGGAGAGTGTATGATTCAAACCGGCCACTGAGATTAATGTGTGCATACATCTGCTTATCTGACTTGTATAATTTGAGCGTTATAGATCAGTTAAATCGAGCATAACATTAATTGATCAAATATTTTTACCGTTAAAATTATCAGGCGTAGCAATACACTAATTTTTCGATAGGTGAAAAAGTCCAAGCTCGCCCAAGCATACTGCGTAACACGTACCGTTGAAGACAAATATAACATAGTAACATTTTGATGCATAACATGATATTTCTACGTTCTATTTCACCATCGATTAATACTGATTTATTAATTTTCTAGTAATAACTTCGATGTCTGTGTTTCCTTAATTGATTATCTGTAATTTGTCATTAAAAATAAATTCCTGCTATTTTAAATGCTGATTGTGACACTATCCGATCGAGGAGATCGTCAGCACATGTTTTGAAAGGAAAAGACAGCTGTTTGCACAACGGACGGTCAATTAATAAGGTGGCAATGAAACGGACATCGTCGGCAGCTGACCTCGAAAAATACGGAATTTACTCACTTATAAATAGTAACAGTGTTTTTATTAACTCCGTGTTTTCGCGGTATTTTCGCTACCTCCTTGCATTGACGTTTTCCTATATTGCGGGTTTTTCTCCATATACTTTCAGTCGATTAATTTTCCCCACAACCCGATATTTTTTGCTTATTTGTATCTAGCAGTTTATATTTCTTTAACTATTAACTTTTCATATTTTTACTATTATCTCCTAACTTTTATCCAGCATCTAATACCAATTTACCGTTTGTTGTTGTATTAACTAATTTTCTAGATGTAAGTTAAACGTTGTCGATTGTTTTAATATAATAGAGTATTATCAGGTCTTGACTTCAGAGGTTAGATGGAAAAGACGCTTTGGCGAAACCTCACTGAATGGGTATAATAATAATTGTAATAATATAATCGGGAAAAAGCTGGAAAAATAAACTTAATTTTGCTACATATGGCGGTAACTTAGAAATAATCACCCTCACTTTGCAAGCGATATAAAATATTGTAAATAAGAAATATAACTGAATGTAACTACAGTTAACACTGCAAAAGAGGAAATTGTTTTCGACACTCGCAGGAAAAGAACGATAAAACAAAAGAGATAATAGCTCTTCGATGTCATGGGCCGATCATACTTCTGCAGTCTGCACATGTAACCGAAAATTCTCCACTACGTTACTTGATAGCTACCTTAAGCTTTACAAATGAGTTAGTTCAGTAAATGATAGTCTTTGGCGCATCCTAAGAGGAAACCATGCATCGCTACACGCACCAGCGAGGCGCCCCGAAACATCAGAAAGCGACCTTATGAGAAAGTTCCTCAGCGACTGCCCCTTCCCAACGTCCTTCTGGAAAACGCGGGTCTGTTTTATCCGTCCATTAATTTCGAGAGGAGATGGCGAAGATGTTGTGGAGAAAGTGTGGGCCTCCGACCCATTTAATCCACCAAATATCCGTCCGCGGCTAACCCAAGGGCACACCTAGATGACCACGAGCGAGAGATGGTCGTCCGCTGACCGGCGGCTTTCATCCCTTCCGGTTACAATTTACGGCTCTCTGCCCATCATGCTCTTCCCTTGGAACATTTCTCCTTCGCTCTAATCCGCATCAATGTAACTTGAGCTTTCAATATGCTGCTCCTTGTTTGCATCTCTCCAGTACAGGGTGCCCACTGGGCCGGTTCCAGCCACCCTCGGGAGGGAGTTTTCTGCCCACCTAACTCCACACATCGTGGTGGTTAGAGGACCGCACTTTTCTGGATCAATGACTTTTTAAACCATCAGGAGACATTTTTCTTCTGATGGTTCAATACATCATTAAAGAATTTTGATTTGTTTAGTAATAAATTTTGTCTACTTTGATCATTGAAGTTAATGTATTTATGGGAAGCTCCACATGGACAACACTTATGAAAAAAATTTGGTTGGCCAAGAAGGAAGGGAAATCTCACCCAAATGTCCTTGAAACATTGACATTGAAAACTTTTCCTTCCTTCGGGGGATATAAAGCTTGTGAAAGAATATTAGGCCAATTTGATAATTATCGCGTTCTTTTTAGAAGCGGCTGGTTGTAAAGTGAAATTTGAAAAGATGGTAAATGATGCATTATTCAAGCCACAAACAGCATTATGCTATCAGCCTATGTCGTTTTCAGCTCTTTTTATATGTATTCTCATAAATTTAATTCATATACTGTTTCTAGAGTCTCGTCTGACATATTAGTGATTTATCTGGAGAGATCAACACAATTTTATACCATATTTAAGGAAACTATTACGTTAGTTTTCAATTCAGAGAAAAACATTATATATCTCTTGGATTCTAAATATCTCCCGAAAAAGCTAAATCTCCCCATAAAATTGCTTTAATATCATTCTTGTAAAGCCTGCATGGCAAAAACCTAGGCTCTCTTCAGTAAAAGGCTAGAAATATCTCTTTAAATGATTGCATGTATTTTCTTCCATCTTAATTCATCCTAATGGAAGGTTTCCCAAGGTGCTGCAAACATCGAAAAATATTCATCATCTGTTTATCTAAATTACTCCTCTCCCCTCACATTTCTTCAAACCATCTGTTTTCCTTCCTGCTTGAATGCTTCCTGTCTCGATGTCTTTTTCCTTACCTGCACCCAAATTAATATTTCCAATCTTTAAGTACTTTCTCCTTCATTTTCCTTAGTAGTGGAATTGCTCCTTTCATGCCTCTATTGAAATCACTATTGCAACTAGATAGATAGATACTGATTGATCAAATATAACGATTATTTATGTGCAAAAAATTAGAATCTCCTTAAAACCTAAGTAATTGAAACTCGCAAATTATTGCCATTATGGCGTACATATTTTTACTCGCGAAATTATTGACCCCTCTAAACGCTTTCTGAGCGCATTATCAGTACTATTACAAAATAATTGAGTAATATCACTTACTGAATAAATAAAAACATCACAGACTGATCTGAGAATTTTGGAAGTCATTGACCCTTGCTATAAACCATTTATTTTCAGTGGTGATAGTCATTTATGCGATGTGCTGTTCAACTTCAGCTTAATACGATAATCACTCCTCATTTGTAATTCATTTGAGCCCTACTGTCCGCGCTGTTTTCAAAGAAGGCAATTCATCAATATCACCTTTAATTCTGCCATACCTCATCAATCTCCTTCAGCGATTTGAACCTTAGATAGCATTTAGCGCAGAGAAGTACTGTTCCAAAGACCACGGAGGAGCGACAAACGTCGGCATTCATTTTAATCTTCTAAGTGCTGATAATGCCTACTATTTTAGTACGCTTTTCTCGTTGAATTAAAATCTACCTCCGTTATCAACGCATCGTCAAAATCGATAGCATGAGATTGGAAGGCGAGTCAATAAATATTGTGCTATGCGACAACGTTTAAAATTGACGTTCAGTAACGCAAACAACCAGATATATCTCTTGCTAATTGTATCTGCTTCCTGCTATATATTGATAAAGGGAATATTTTCTTTATCTTTTAGTTCAACCATAAAGTTAGACTTACTCTAAGGTTCAACAAATAAAATGTTTGCCTACCATTTAAGCGGCTATATATATTCAGCAGAAATATATTTCTTTTTCCAGAATGATTTCATAGAAAAGTTTATAATTGTTTAAATTACAATAATTGATTCAAGTTCTATGTAAATTGTAAATTAAAATCAAAGGATAAAATTGAAATATTAAAAAAAAATTAAATATTATTTAATTTTAACACATCTAAAATATTTTAGATGTGTTATATTTAGCTATTTCAGCAAATATGAGATAATAAAAAGCAGCTATATTCGTAAACTGATAATGTTGTCGCTTGCATTACGCAATAAATATCGCTAATGATTGATGGTAAAATATTCACATACGTTCAACTCAAGCAGAATCTGGGAGAAAAGTAATATAAAGAAAGAATTCCCATCTTCCAAAAAATACTTCCAAATTGATAATTTTCCGGGTTTGAGGACGATAATACTTTCATATCGCGCTTTCACGATAAACTGAATATATTTCATTACTTTGAGCCTTTTCCTTATCACAACGAGAACTCAGGCGAGTTCTTGCAGGAACGTGGCACTAGAATTGCGACCGGTTCCGTGCAAAATTTATGAAAGCATTAACTCACACTTACTGTCAGGAAGAAAGATACTCCTTCATCTCATGGAAAGAAAAAGCCTTTTGGTATCAACACACTTTTCAAAATTTCTCGTGTCATCCGAAAAATTTAGGAACTAATGAGTTTTATTTACATCCTTTTTGAGGAAAATCCTTCCTGTAAGTGAACGCAAGTTCAGGCGTAAACTTGCAAAAAACCAGTTTCGATCCATCTACTTCAAATTACGAATCTAATACGATCATGTGGTGTTCGATAAATTCTTTACCGCGTTCATTATTATTTTATTCTCGACCAGCGGGTAATAATTCAAAAAGCATGACTTGTTGAATGGATTACTCGGCTCCTGAACAGATCTTATCGAATACATCATTTTAGGAGTATGTAAGATGGGTTAAACAAATGTCGCTTACCGCATTCTGAGTCAAAATTCCATAAATAACTAATGTTTACGATTGCGAATAAATTTATCAATGGGAAGTTTTCTAAGTAAAAGGCATCTCTGCATCAGCCTCACAGTTTAATTCACTTTTGCAAAAATTTCCTTTTCAGCTTGAATGCGGCCGTAGAAGATACAATCTAACCAAATTTAAAGCAATAAAGAATTAGGGAATTATGTTAGTAATCCAGCTTTTCGGACCAAGTGGTTCAAGTGAGAAAAATGAATCCTAGTCATGAAATTGATTTGGAGTCTAGGAAATTTCTGAAATTTACATTATGAAGACCGACTTTGGTTGGAATATATCGTACTTTAATTATCGGTGTATAATGAGCACTATCTTTCCAGATATTCAATGATGAGATTCTACCAGCGGATTATACGCTTGTTGGTTTTTTTCATTCGAATATTTCAATGGGAATTTACCTATCAATTAATTAGTTACAGGCCATTTAATATTAAATTTTCTCTTTAATTTCCTGAAATAATTTGTAATTAATATCAACGTCCGTTGCCTTATTATTCCATCCTTTATAGGTTAGTCTGATGATTACGATGATAATGATGAATGGTAATGAAGAACTTTTTCGAATCAACATGCACAACTGTTTAAATTTATTACATTCAATTTATATATTCTTATTTAAAAATTCCCCTTCTAATTTTCCCCCACTAATTTTAATCCAGAAAATTATGCTACCTCCGGAAACGAATCCAGGACCTCTATCCAAAAGCAGCCAATTAGGCTAAGCGGTAGCTCATAGGAAATAGTGAATAGGTCAATGTAATTTTATGATAGGTTTAATAACTTTTAAGTCTCAATTTTATAGCTCAAAATTACTCGCTGGTTCGTGCGTGTGTAGTATTGTGATAATTGTGACTTAGGGTCGAGTTATATTCTCCATAAAGTTTTTTCTGGCAGTTTCCGATAGGTGTAGAATTGGATTCGAGGAAACTCATAATATTAGCGATTTAGGTAACACGAAACCAAAGGAAATGACAATATTGCTGAATTGGCTGCATTACCAATTTATCGGGTAGTAATGAGCTGGAGGATTCCAATAAAGTTGAAATCTAACGACTATTCTGAAATCTTTAGGACTAAGGACAATATTTTCAAAATGGAAACATCCTGGGAAAAAATAAATTAAGACCGTTACGCCCTGATACTTATGAACTGAAACATGCATATTCCATCCTCAGGCCATTCCTTTGCTTGATTGTTTCCTAATCGAATCTTCACTAATGCATTCCATCTGAGTTTATTTTTTGTTGCATGTAATCATCTACACCGTGAAGTACGACAAGCAGCTTCATACGGACCGATTCGCACAAAAAGCTCGTCTAACATCTGTCAGGAAATGAATCTCCTTTGGGCGAAGGATTTATTTATCACTTTCATTTACTTTCCGCCTAGAAACCACCTCACCGGCAGGACGAGACCCTCGGGCCAATTAATGGGCAACCCCTTTCTAGAGAAATCACCGTCGGATGAGTGGAAATTATTTTTTTACGCGTCCTTCTGTTCTTCTAGTTCCGAGAGATGCCCACCTTAAGTAGGTCGTGCCGTTCTGCAGTAAGAAGAGATAAGCGCGATGCCGTTCTCTAAAAATAAATCCCAGAGGAGAGAAAGCATTCTTGATAGATTAAATAAGGGTATTTTTGAATTCGGGATGTTTTGGCAATAAATTTTCTCAAAGGTCACAAGGTAAATCTCATGAAGCGGTTTTGAGGAAACGATTCTGCAAAAGTAAAATCTTCGGATGGAAAACTGCCTCAAGCTCGAAATTCTTCGCCGGTTTTTTGATAAATTATTACCTAAAGGAGATTCCGGGATGGAAATATGGCGGCGATTTTAAGCCAGGGATACTTAAAATGGCCAGTGGCAGAAAACGTTAATATTTCTATGATTTATTGGTAATCGTAGTCATTTCCATGATTTATTGGAAACGTGCTAATTTTTCTAAAAGTTATTTTGCTTTTAAATCTATATAATATGAAAATTGATAAAATGATACCTTTTCTGTCTACATAATAATCAGCCAAAGGGCTCGTTGGATGCTCATCCTCATACTATAAAATATTAAGAGAGGGAAGATGACGGCTAGACAAGATGAGATATAAAGTAATGTCATGCCGGAGATACTATGAAAGTTACTAAGGTATGAATGATGCTGAATATTGGATCTATCCTTATTGAATATTATGATGAGTGTTATTAATATGGTATTTGTACTGCATTTATGAAGCAGTTCTACATTCACCCCTATGACTCTATGTTTAAAAATAAGTACCTCTCTCCTAGTAAGTCTTCCATTTAGTAAGTCATTATCCCAGGATTATTGTTACTTTGGAGGATTGAGGTTCAAACCAGCTTTTATTGTATCCATTAATTTCCGAGCAGAAATAAAAACCCAACAGCTTACTCAAGCGTTTCAATTTTTACAATGTAAGGCAAGATAAACAAACTGTCAAAATTTCAGATCATAATTTTATTGAAAATTTCATAAGTAAGTAATTTCATAAAATTATATATCCAAATTTAGTATTGAAAATCGTATCTGAATATTCTCGTGGCCGCTCACGACGATCTTGGACTCAGAATCAAATCGTGTAATTCAGAATCGCAGATCCAAACCTTTTTATCCTTCAGAATTCGTATATTAACAACTTAGCACACTAATTGTAATTCCTCTTTACTATCTTAGATGTTAAAATAATTGAGGATTGTGGATAAAAAAAGTATAAAAAAGTCAGTATGAAAATGTCGCAGTAAAATCACTAATACATGACAGCAACCTGTCATTAAACAATGAAATTTCGTAATATAAATTTAAGATTAAATACATAGAAAGGAAATGCAGTGAACGAGAAACGAGGCTTGGTTGTACTTATTTACTTGGTTTAAGATAATCATCCAGAGAATCCCAAGAAAAAGTAGTGATCTAGAAACAATTATTAACATTCACTATTCCATTAGGATTTATGTTTTGTTCGAAAATAATAGTATCAATTCCGGAGCTTTGTCAACTTGTAGTTGATAGTAGAGTAGATAGAAGTTGTCAAGATAAGTCCATAGAATATTCTGCTCAAGATTAAGCAGGTTAGAAAGAGTTCTTTTGCTTCTGAAAGTTTACCGGTCATGAGGTATTCATTACATGGCGGCATTATTTCGACAAAGAGGCGTAAAAATTGGGAAGGAACAAAACTCAGTGGAAATTTAGTCACACTTCACTAAATGAATAAGCTTATTTTTTAACATTTCCTCGTGATTTTTAGGAAAATTGCAAAAAAAACAGAACTAAAGATATTTTTGGGAGTGAAAGCTTACTTTCTGAGAAGCAGACAAATATGGAATTAATATGGAAAGATTTTCTGTTCATTTTCAAATAAGTAATCTTGATACCTACGTAACTTCACTCAAGAATGTTAAGTACTTGTGAAAAATTATAATACTGTATACTTAAAAATTCCGAATATTAAATAATTTTCGACTTCCTTACGCCCCCACCAACATCAATTTATAGGAGAACTGCAAAGTGATCTTAACAGTAACTATGGACGAACACACAACTATTCTTCAATCAGGCCAGATAATCAGGGACTCAATCCAAGGACCTTAACGTTGGTTTGCTATCTTATAATTATTTCCCCACTGAGGCCTCCAATTAATAATTCGAGATCTTTTGCAATGAGGGAGACTATCTTCGATCTGGAACAAGTGAATTTATCGATAAGTTGGATTCTTTTACAGCTAAAATCATAAATGAACGTCCTCACTCAATTACTACCCATTAATATTAATTAGTTGAATTATGGTTTAACCTATATTCTATTATATTATGTTTCGTAGTTAGCCTATATATAATTATACCAACCAACGTAAATGGAAACTATTTATGTAATTTCTTGTGAAAGGGGTGAATTTAAGTGCGAAGGTGTTGCAAGAAGGATGGGATATACTTAATTAATAATAACAAATAATACAATTACTATAAGTAGTATATATATACAATTAGTATAAGGACTTATTTGGGCAAGTCTTGGTCTAGTACAATTACAATTTCAATTAACTCTATATCAACTGAAATGTGCTACCATGTCCTAAGTAGGATTCTGAGCCCGGAAACCGATTTTAATCGCTTAACGCTCTATGCTAGAGATTTTTGCAACATAAACTAAATTTATCAAATAAATTATGCGCAGGTAAAGGGAATGGGTGGACCAAATATTGAGAGAGGACAAATAGCTCAAGTGAGAAATTGGAATCTGGGCAAAGAAAAAAGGTGGGTAAAAAATACAAAATTCTTTGAATGATATAAAGAGAGGAATCGAAGAAAAAATAGAAATGGGGCTAAGCGGAGAATTTTAATAAATGAAGCTACCAATGGGTAAAAGACTCATGAGCGCAATAAAAAGAACATTAAACCTTCATTCTGAAAAAAATTCCTTTTATTCCTTTTCGGCTCTCCGCCCGCCAAAATATCCCCATAAAACTTGGGGAGAATAAAGCCTTCCGACGAAAGTTGCACCCTTACGTCTCAATCCAACCAGATGAAAGTAGTTCTTACGGAGTAGCCCTTCTACAATTCCCTTCGAGTATCGAGAGTGGCATTGGCCTTGCTCTCGTTGGCCGTGATAATCAGAGCGTACCTGCCGCAAACCTTCTATTGCGATCCCGCTAAGGGAATGGAAGTTCCTTCACGTCTCCCTCCATAACCTTTGCGAGTTTACGTGTGATACTTAAGGGTGGAAAAAGTGAGACAAAAAATTCTCATTGTTACGTGAGAGAGGTTTTGCAGGATGATGGACGTGTTCTCCAGATTATCGGCTGGAGGTGGAAAAAATCGCCTCAAAAGCGTAACGAAGGGTTGGCGTGAGACTTGGTCAAGGAGTTGAGCTTTTGTTACTTGAACTCTGCAACGATTTCACGAGTAACTCAATATAAAACCTTATATTATTACTATACAATTGTGGTATCTAAAATTTGTCACAGTGTTTTAATAATTTAATATTTTAGATGTAATATATATAATTCATATATTTATATACATGATTTTAATAAAGCAACGCATATGATAGTAATTTATATCTCCTTGGTAATAAATTAGCAATGCGTGAGTTTACGTAGAATTTGCTGATATGCATCAATATAATTTGATCATTAACTTTGAAGACTTTCAATCTAACGTATTTGTGCACTGCTATCAGTAACTTTTACCAATAAGGAAAAGTAAATATGCACGTATCATGCAACTTTCTTTAAACCAATAAGAACTTCATAAAAACAATAAACATAGGAGGCGACGGAATGCTGAGGCTTTTAGTGATCTTCTGTGAGTGATATTCAACGTGTCTTACAATGAAATTCTGATGACTTATGATTTAGTCCTCGACTTCAGGAAATTAACCTTAACAATTTCATGCATTTTCCTGAATAAAAATTAAGGGAGTTATCTTTCTATTTTCATATTTCTTGAAATTTTAAATCTAAGAATAGGTAATTCGAATTATATATTTATCTATTGATTAAATAAATATATACATCAACAAAGCTATGAAATGATTTATAGATGATTATGTTTCTTAATCTATCTATTGGTATCAATCCATCTTTGTTGAGGTTACAAATTTGAATCATTCTGATGAAATGGTCCTTTTTGTCATATACCAATTACTAAGTATAATGGAATGAACTTAATCTTGGATGTTTCTTCTTTGGAAAAATTATCATCAGTACAACCCAAATATAACAGAGCCGAATGTTGATAAGTGATGAGGCCAAGATAAAATGCACAATGCAGGATAACCTTAATTCAACTCCGATATTATCGCGTGTGTTAATTTTAAATATTTTATCCTTTTAAATATCGACCCACATCTACTTAATTATTGATGGGTGAAATTTATATCTTTTGATTACCATCAAGTAGTAAACTGGAGGTTAATTGATATTCGTGGAGGCACGTGGAACTTCATAATACCGTGAGGAGGAATTCGATTAACATACATTTGCATCTTTCAGAAATTATTCGTAGGCTTAGATAATTTACGATGCTGTGTTATAACTACATTACCACATCAACTTGAAAATTCAAATTAAAATAGATCATTTAAACAGATTCTTAAGCAATTTTTCAAATAAATGTTTAATTCTTAAATATGAACTCTAATTGATTTACTCTCGATGAATACCGACGCGATATCATTAGGAGCACTTTACGATAACAATAATGAACTTTTAAATTCAATCAAGTTCCTTCCCTTGACTTCAATCTCCCAAAATTCACATTTGTTATTATTTACCTTATTATGCTGAAAAGGTTAGTACTAAATACAGAAACATCACCTCAAATCAGATAGAAAAATCGATTAATTAATTTTTCCTGATAAATTGAATGGATTAATGTTCTCATAAAAACATTTTAAAGGGACTCTTCGGGTAATCCCTAATACATGCTACATATTCTAACATTTCTTCCTTATTTGGTCAAGCTGCTAATTATCTTAGGTCACTTCCAAGAGACCTTGATTATCACAGCACGAGCACTGAAGTTACGAAACAATTTATTCTGGTTTCTTGTAATACTGAATGATCTAGCATTGTCTGCGTCTTTCCTTATTTCTCTCCCCCATAAATTAAAAAATGGGAAATGCCAAGCTGGTGTTTACTTTTATGGTCACTTTGCTCAAGAAAATATGTAGCAAAAACAGAAGAAGAGGAAAGGGAATGGAGGAAATGGATGATTTCTGATGATGATATGATTACGTCTGAGATAGTATAGCTTTCAAAGAATGTGTAACTCACGAGCATTCATGAGATGATGAAATGAAGGAAATTATATAACGATATTAAACTTAAGAACGTAATTAATTTGTGTTTCACAGTTGGGGTTCCTACGGTTTTGGCTACCCACTGTTTCTTATTCTCATGGTTTGATCCACTTCTGAGATGATTTGTCATTCAGGAAATTTTTACAGACGTGAAAAGTCTTACTCTAATTCTTTGGTTCTTCTTACTTCATTTCTTTTATAATCCTTAACGCACGAAATATTCGTAAAATAATTCAACTTAATTCACAAAACTTATTAACAAGAAATTAACACCAAGATTTAAGAGTTAAGCTTTGCTTCAAGACATAGTTGACGGTATTTTTTGGTTCCGTGTTTTATTAAATTCATCTATTTCACTAGTTGGTAATACATTAGAGCTGCATTCAAATCTCCACAATTCAAAGTTACTAAATACGTTTAATCTTAAATATCTACTATCGGAAAAATTATTAATATATGAGTAATAGATAGAAGAAAAGAATGGAAATAGTGTAGTAAAATATCTTTTCATTATCTCATTGGAGTAATGTTTAATAAGTCATCAGATTATAAATTTAAACGAGCGGCGAATTATAGGATAATTTATTTTTTAGTCACAATTTCATTTCATCATTTTTAATTCACGTGATATTGAGGAGTTAAATTGAGATTGCGTTGAAAATGATTTAATGCTGAAATTAATAGAGTAGACGTAGTAAATATTTATTCCACTAAAACGAAATTTTTTCATATTTATTCGTCATTGATGGAGTTAGAAAGTTTTCCGAAATAAAAGCTCAATTTTTAATATAGAATTTATATGAATGTATCCACGAACACATTTTTTAAGACTACTGAAAAAACGGCAGCATATCTGGGCCTTTTCCAGAGACACCTACATGTTAATTCACAAAATAATTTCTCACGATATCACTTCCGAAAATTTTGGAATGAAAAGAGCAAAGATACATTCTTAAAAATGTGCTCTAACGGTAAAAAGAGTAAGAAACTTTCATTGTATTTTGATGCACATACACTTCTCGAAATCCTTTTCAATGTGGTACTTTCTAACTATTTAAGAATTTACATTATGATCACTCTCTCTTAAATTATGCACAAAGATACATATCACTTTAAGATAGTGATTGAAATCACTTGAACGACGTATAGCAATGCTTCTCAACCAATGTGCCGCGGGACACAAGAATGCTGTCAGAAAGCTCTTAGCGTGCTACATAATATTGAATATTACTTGTTTTCTAATTTCACGTATTATATGCCCTTTGATTATCGTGTTAACTTATTTGTTCAAGTTAATTTTATATTTATAAGGTAAATTTATCTTTTTTATGAAATGTTAGCTTTCTAAAATCACTGCAAAATATTACTTTATTCTATTATATGCATAGTTTTTCGCCCTTGATGAACCCTAAATTGTGCGTACGAAATCTTTTTGATCGAATCAGAACTGCTACTTTGGCTATTGCTCTTTCCAAGAGCTCTTATTTTAGTGACCCGCGAAGTTTGAGTAAAAGCTTGAGTGTGCCGTGGTGGTCATAACTTCAGGAAGCAATGACGGAGAGTGCTACCTATATTTTTCAGTAAATTTATCCTTTTTTCCTCACAAATCTCCCAAGCATTCGTTCCTTTTCAGATCCCAGATGAATTCACGTTATCACGTAATTTGCACTCAAACGGGCGTGATTTATTCCAGAGACTGAGATTAAATTTTCGACTTTCACTCTGATTGCAGTCTGACCCCAACGGGATTCGGTTCCACCGCGATCCAAAAATCTCTCTCTTCAACGGCGTCTGATTTTTTTTATCGCTCGACGGATATCGTATTTTTAGGCGCGTAGACATTGCGGGTTTGCTCGCTCGCCTCGTGAACGGGATCAATCGAATTTAATTGAAGGATCGTTTGATGTACGCCGAGGATGATAAATAATAATCGAAGCGCTGCTGCCGGAGACAGCTCTCTTTGATTCGAAAGCCTCTAATTGAAATTTCGGGCTCCATCTCAATCGATCATTGCCCCTCTCCCTCTGATCTCAATTGGAGGAGAAATTTCCTATTTGTTCTCCAATCCGCCCTTCGCCGTATCTCATTTTTTTCTCATTTGTACCTGCTCATACAATGACGAGACAGCGAGTAAACAATCAATAAGACCTCATTAAGTAGGGATGGAAAAAATAGTACGAATTCTCAGTACTCTGTTCCACTCAGTCCTGCCATCTAATTCAGCCTCTCTCTAAAATAGGAAATTAAGGGCAATGTGGGGATGAAATTATTAAAATAAATAAGTCAGTTTTCCACGGAATAAAATGCATGAATTTAGATTTGAAAATTTTATATTTCCGGCTTAATTTATGTAAAATGAAAATATATTATTATCGAGGAATTTGTTCTCCGTAGTTTTCATCTCTTTAAAAATCCAAGACAACAATAGAAAAGTGACTTTTTCAATCCCTTACGGACGAAAATCTGATGAAATAAAAATAAATGTCATCAAGAAAAGTTTCACTAAAAAATTTCTTTAAGTTCTTTTTCTTTAACATACTAAGTTACCTGCTTTTCTATCCCTAAAAATATGAAATATATGAAGCTCTATCATTGAGTTACTCCATCATCTGCCTAATAAAAAAATAAAATTCCTACAGAATTGCTGCAAAATGCGGGTCGTTAAAATTTTATCCAAAGAATTCATTGTAATTAATCATTGTGGAGTGTTGCTCCAACATTTTACCTTTCGTCGATGAGGATAAATCGAAAAAGAAAAGAGATTGGTTTAAATAAAGATGTGATGAAAAAGAGTCGTAATATTTTGAGCTAAGAAATCTTCTTGAAGCCCACTGTGAAGGTGTGTGTCATTATTATTAATTGTAACTAAAGCAATGTAAAATACGTAAGATACGCATTAGAAATAACGAAGTCGAAAATACAATTAACAATCAGAAAAAATAGTAGCAAAAACTAGGAGGCAATAGAAATATTAGAAAATTAAATTGACATCTATTTTCACTTCCAAAGGTTAACGACACCGAGGCAAATACTTCAATGCATTTTTATTTAAAAACGTAACAAGTTCAATAAATTTTATCGAACTCGAACGTATAGAAATCCATTCCAGAATATCCTCGACCTGATTCTATTTTCAGGATTGGCGTCAATACTTAACTTTCCTAACTTAAATGGCATTCTACGAACCACTTTCATGATTTTTGTAATGTCATTCTTCTAAAAGCTACCTTTGAATCAAGTGGATCAGTGGATCATTTAAGTGCGAACAGAAATTTATTCATCCCTCTCAGGGTTTGAAGCAGTAGCTCTAACCGCAAAAAAAAATCCAAATGGCTACATACCGATTGCAACTATATTATGATAAGGCGAACATACGATGCATGAGGTTTATCTCAATGGATGGTTTAGTAATGGAATCTGACGAAATGAAAAATGAAAATGTCGCCAGAAAAACAATAAACCTTTCTTTTTATCACCCATATAAAACAAGATACTCTTGAACAAGACCTCAAACAGCATTCAGACGCCTGAATGATTTTCGCCGCTCAGATAAGGAAACCGCAATTAAATTTTTTACTAGCAGGCGAAGCTAGGGAACTCTGACCTGCGGAAAATAAACAACCACTCAATGTTATTTCAGTCATCCGTCGTAACATGCGAGGCGTGAAACGAAGTGTTTATACTAACTACACGATGTAGTTGTCTCCATGAAGACAGCCTGGGAAATAAAGGAGAAACATGCTTTCGTAGCGGAGTCATCAGCCTTGTTACTGGTGGTGAGTTCATATAAGGTAGGCTACAATTGGAGCGCATGTTCATGCATGTCGCACTTAGTCAGTGTTTGGCCTTCTGGTATGTAAACGAATACAGTAAGCAAATTGGCAAGGGATTAGACGGAGCAAAATAAGAAGATTGGAAATCAGAGGTGAATATAAAGAGATATAAAGAGAGGTGAATGCATGAATAATACGGAGACAAGATTTAAAAGGAGACAAATCGGAAGAACTGTTTGGACAAATCAACAAATGGTAGCAATCTAGCAAGTTAGTTGTGGAATTATATCGGGAGTTTGTAAGTGAGTAAGTGAGTTAGTAAGTGGAATTATATCGTGAAGTGAAACCTCTCGATCGAAAAATTTAACTGCTTCAGATCTTCTTCAGATTAGATGCCGAAGAGATGTGATTCACAATGAATAATAATGGGAAATGGAGTAATAATAATCATGGAAGACTGTGTCAATATTCAGAAGCTACCTAAAGATGGATACTGTGAAAGTGCAACAGATGTTGGACTACTGTAATGTAGTTTAGAGGTAAGAATCGGAATCGGTCGCTTGAAAATTTTACTTGAAATTATTTATTTAAAGAATAGATTCACGTAAAGTACTGACACACTTTTACAGTTAATGTCAAACAATGAAAAACTATACATTTACAGAAAATATGCATAACTGGATGAACTAAAAACAAATCAACAAAAACTAACTCAGAAAAATATATAGATAATACAATTTAAGTAGAAAATTATTCACATGAATTTTTATATAAATGTTCTTTTAAAAATAAGTGCAGAGACAGTCAGAAAAGGTCTATGGAAGAAAAGTGTTATTCAGATAGCACAGGATTTTAATCTAGCAAAAGCCACCGCGTATCTAATTGCAGCATATGATTTACTAATGCGGAGGATATGCGTGACGTTGCTACCGAAATTTTTGTCAGACGAGAAGAAGGAAAGCCGTGTGACGTTTAGTTGTGACCTGTTTATACGTTTGAACGGATTGGAACAACCCACCTACAGATATTTCTCTTCCTGACTTTTTTCCATTCCTTTGGAACAAAAGGAACCTAAAGGACATCGGTTCAGTACAATTCAGGCTGCCTAAGTGGCTTCGACGAAGTGTCTGAACAGCCTTGCGGTTTTCGACTTCCGGAGGGAGTGTGAAGACCGGAAAAAGCGCTAGCAACCGTGTATTAATGCATGATTAAGGATTGTATTTACGTGAACGTCAACTCGTATTACATGTATCTTGATTAATTTACTTATATTGACTTAAATTCCAATACTATTGGACAAACCCTGAGCGTTTCCAGAAAATTATTTTTATAATCGGCAATTACTGAAGAATTATAAAAATAATAAAATACGTCACCAGGAAGACAGAAACCGTCGAAAAAAATGAATGGGAAATATCTTAGACGTTCTGTAACTATGAGCTATTACAATGATCTGGTGAATTCAGAATAATCTGTAAAGAAGTCGAGATTTGATATTTTGCCAAATAGTTCTTAATTCATCAAATGAATCACAATCCAGTTGGAATACATATCATCCATTAACTTTCTTTCAGTGATGGCCTCGTGCAAGTGACATGGACCACTTTCTTTTTGGTAAGAGATTTCGTGAATTCGCACTAATTAGTCCAAGGAAAGCATCTTAAGTGACTCTCTGAAACGCAATTCTTTAATCGTCTCAATCAACTTCACTTTTATTTCATATTAAGGTCCTAGAAATCACTTTCCATGCCATTAAATTTCGAATTAAAGCGGAGGTCTCCATTCACATTCGAAAATGGAATTGGATGTAATAGAATAGTTAAGCCATGATTCATAATTATTATAAAGTAACACCTGATGCATAGAAAATATCCGGGTCTTTCCTATCGCATCAATTTGGTGGAAGTTGATGATAGTCCATTCCACAAAAAATCTTTCCAAAAGCAGTTCTTTCTAAATTTATTACATAGAGGATTTATGGGTGTCTGAGATTTGAGGTTCGATTTCCAAATATTTTCATCACGATGAATAATATATCCTAATCACACATAGTGAAGGCTGAGGTGTGCGATTGTAAATCAAATTAGGTTTTGAATCAAGCTATCGCCCCAGAGTAAGAGACAATGATTGATGTTATTTTGTTCCGACTCGAAAAAAAATTGATCTACCTCCAGAATAAAGTTTATTCGCCAATTACGTAAGTTTCGTTATCGATTTGCCTTCGTAGAGATGCACGTACTTCCGACGAATAGAACGTCAAAGACCTCGGCCGCAATCGTTAAAATTTCTAGTTAAATTAAGGTCAATTTAGTACAAAAAAATATATGAAGCATAAAAATATTTTATTAGACTTGAGTTAATTGAGGAAAAATTTTGAGAAACTCCCTTTAGTGGACATCGTAGTGTGGTTGTGCGAGACAAGATAGATTCAGATCAAGAATGGAGGCATCTGAAATGTAGATTCGTTATAGATTAAATATAGCAAATTGGAGGAAATGTAAGGCTGTTAATCATCTAAGCGATATCTGAGGACACGAGATTTATTCAGGTAATAAAGGAAACGATAAGAAGATTAGAGTACGCTGGAGCTCCCGGCATATTCGCTCCTGAGCGTATATTTACTGTTTTGACCGATTCAAGACACGCAATTGTTCTTCAAACCGAAACGGAACCAGATGATGACCCGATTGGACAATGAAAGCTAATCTTCACCTATTGTTGCTCCTTAAATATAACTCAACTTGGAGAACATAGAAATCCATTCGTATAAAAATAGCTAAATATAAATCGATCAATGCAAAAAGAATAATGTGAAAAACAACAAAGTCAGTTCGTAAGTAAATTATATGCATAATCGCGTAGTTACTGCTTGGATTGAATTAATCTTAGCATTGAGAGGTGAAGTCACGGAGAAGTGATAGTGATGTGTGAACGAAGTTTAACAGTATCAGAATATAAGAGTTGCATTTAATTCAATTAAAATTAATAGCAATTGGTTTCGGTTCCATATATTTTCCTAAAAATTAATTTTTAAGCGACTAATATCAGTAATATTGCTTAAAGGGGTTCGATGGCTGAGGTCACCTCGGACATTTAGATTTCCATCGGGAATTGAACCCAGGACCGCTTTCATTAAAATCGAACAATTTGCTCTCTTGGCTTTCTGGGAGCCTAATTGTCTAGCATTTATTTCCACGTTCTATATCTCATATGAAAATTCGTCCATGACTTAGGGTAGACGCATAATACCTTCAAGTCTTCTAAGATCGAATTATCTCTGAATCTACTGAGTAAAAACAAAGTAATGATTTTTCTTCTAATGATTCCCAGCCTATGGCATGTTTAGTTTAACGATTCTTAACGAAAAAAAAATCCACTTTCCTCTTCACCTCTTAATTAAATAATACAAATCTTGTCTTCACAGTCTCATATACCGCTATCGCATGCATACGACATTTGTGTTCCAGGGAGCACAAGGAATAACATTCACGTACTACTACTTCGCTCCTACCTTGCTTGACGAGGACGAGTCCAGCAAGTTTAGAGAAAATACGTTGTTAGAAGACGTAGTAGATGCCACCATAGATAGATTAGATACTGAGAGGGAAATTGATGTCATATGTATTATAACTAGTCTCTTCAAAACCTTATTTCCGCGAAAGATGTAGTTGTCGACTATAAGTAATGACTAAGGCAGGGTTGGCGAAAATTTCCTCATTGTAGACCTCCATAAATAACATTTGGCTCAATGAAAAACGATCAAATCGCACTTCACTTGAGTATAGAATTAATTGAATCAGTTCAAAATAGAAATTATTCAATAGATATTACCGCCAGATTTGATTTCAAAGTAGACCCAAATTATATTTTGTTTTTTTTATGATTGAATCTAATAGATGAGACTGGAAAACTGAGAAAATTTAAAACTTGTTTTAGGAATTAAAGAATTGATCGCATTCAACGCCCAAGAGGCCGCATATAGGCCATTGCCTAACGACCGGAGGTTCTCCACCTGTGGACAACGGTAATTGCAGTCATTACCACTCACCGAAAGGAATTTACATGGTTTCATACCCGCTAATCCATTCGTCATACAACTATCAAACTAGAGGCTAATAACACAAGACATTATACGTAGTAACACAGTAAAACATGCAACCTACATAACAAGTCAAAGAAATCGGCAATCTCTCCAGGAAAGGGGGAAAACGCGCCAACAACAAACACGGCCTGGAAACACGAAATACTCTTCCGAGAAAAATTATTATAAAAGGCCTGTTGGAGAGGCTCAGGAAAGCGATACTCTCAGTGTCATGAGCGTTGTGGTCGGCCTTGTGGCGCTGGACTTCTTCCGAGAGAGAAAAAAAAACAGCTTCACTCTCTCCCATTCCTTTCACTATCACACAACTTTCCCATGCGAAGAGAAAGTGATGGGCGATCATATACGGAGAGCTATTTTTTCCAGGGTTTAATAGGGTGTAGGGGGGTTTAAAACGGAGGAGGAGAGAGTGGGCGGGACAAAAAAGGCGAGTGAATGAGGAGGAAAAGACAGGAATGCGGTATTGATGGAGCATACAAAGGAACGTGCGTCATTTGCAAAAAATGCGAGTTTTAAATAGTGAGAAAATCTTCGCGAAAAGAGAGGAAATCTGCCAAAAAATAATCCCGTTCTACTTTCGAATTTTTGGGAAGATAATTCATGCATACTTTACGTACTCTTCGAACGGGCATTTCTGAAAGCGGAATCGTTTTACATGTTTTCATCTTTCAGCTCACAAAAACCACCTTAGAATTAAATATTAATGGAGAATTAATGATCTGCTGCGCGATCTCGCTCAAACTTTTTCATGCACCTAGTAGAGGAATAGTTAGCTCTAAGTATTTGCATATCCATTTCCGCGTCATATCTTTACACGCAAATGGAGTTTTGGGCATTCTTTTCTTACGTTGATCTTCCTGAATGCATTGACCTTATTCTAAATAACGATCAACTCTTAGCATTTGCTATGGTAATGCATGATGAAAAAACAATCAAGGAGTCATATTCGTAGTTCTTCTCAATAAATCTCGAAAATTTACATTCATATACCATTTGCAGTTTTTGATGCAAAAGTATTCGCACTGATATCATAGTGGTAAGATAGTATCTTAATCGGTGTTGTCTAATTAAGATGTAAAAAGAGCTTACTAATGCCCTTTTTGGAGTTCAAGGCAATAACCTTAACTGGAAATGAGACCATTACTATGTTTACAGGAAAGCAACTATTAACATCGCTTGAACATTGTTTCTTATTCCATTTATCTGAATATTTTAAGATAAATTAATCATAAAATGGCTATATAGTCTATAGCTTGATTGTTTTTAATGACAGGTTACAGAATTTTATAGTATAATCTAGGAAAAGAAGTTGATTCGCCTACTAGTAAAATAAAAGCCTATATTTAACCAGCGAGTTATCTTTACCTTGAAATAGTGCGATAAAAACTATTGTTTCATAATTTAATTCTGTATGGCCTCTTACTAAGTAAGCCAAATTGATAACACCAAAAGTTATAAAAGAAAATATATTTTTCAATTTCTCGTTCTATATAATTGTTTTTCCGAACTTAACAGGCTCACAAGTTCAAGAATTAATTTCCAGAACCTGCGGGTTTTAATTCAACGGTTATCGAAGATTAGATATCATGTTATATTCAATCGAGAAACGTAAATTTATCGAGGATTAATTAATCATTTTGCTACGTAACTTTAGGAGGATTATACGGTCAACGCGGAAGCAAGGGATTTTGAACGAGAGAATCCACAAGAGAAGAAATCAAGAGAATCTGTCAGCGTTGCCTATCCGCCATTAGAATGAATAACAGCGTCGGAAGCACGGAGGCAGTATGAACTTTATCAAGATAGAAAGCGCGCTTCGTGATCTGAAATCCGTGCCCGCGGTAAAAACACCTGTAACGAGGCGAGAAAGAATTCTTTCCAGAGGAACTCCATCTACGATAAACCTCATTTCGCGGGTCGTCACAAAATCGACTGTAATTATTCGGGAACGATTCGAGTTCTTAAAACTCGAGTATTCGATTTGTCGGAAAATGTAACCCTACGAGAAATTTTCGGTTTTTCATCCAACTTTCTAACGCTCAAGGATGATGGACGGTTATTAAGAAACCCTCCGCCGCTTTTTATGGCAGCGAGGTAATTTTAGATCCATCTCTGTTATAGACTGTAAAAATCTTCTATTTTTTACGCTGCCTCATGCATAAAAAGGAAATAATTCTCCTTAAGTAAAGCCATAAGCGTGTTTAACCCCATCAGCGCTCGAATTAAGGAACGTCTTTTGTACACTTTATTCTTGTGACCTCTTAGAGTTTATCACCAAATGTGTTAGACCTTAATTTAAATCAATTTTTTCCAGTTTCTTGTGAGACCATCAAATTACAGTTTTTCTTTAAAACGATTATCATTTTCTGTTCCTGTGTCTTGCCGAAAAGTGTATTTTTCATTTGTCTTTGGATTCAGGAAGTTGCGTGTTTCATCAACATTGGTCTCAGTCTCGCTCGGGGCTGTGATTATATGAAAACTACCTTTGATATTGTATGTTTGAAGTAATTACACATCATATTAACTGACACAAATTCAATTACTATGGATTATTCCTTTGTGTTGAAAGAAGAGAGCACATTGCTCATCGTTTTGAAGGACGGCACTAAATGACCTTCTGTAGCTACGCGATTATATTTCCTTTGCGCACATGTTCTTAAGACCTGTAAACTTTCATAGGAACTTTAATTGTAGGATCATAATATAAAAATGTCTATTGTGTTCCTGCAATCTTATTATGAAAACAAAAGTGTTATTAGAACTACTCCATTTGGACAGCGATAAATGATCAATACGGAATATTACGAAAAGGAAGACTAATTAGAATTAGAAAACTTTCTAAATCATTTAGCAGAGTAATTCGCGACGTAAATGAAGGAATTATAACCGCTGATTAATCAAGAAAATCCGCGCCTTTTTGATAGAATGCTTGTAATTATCAAAATTTATTTGCTGGAAAAGTTCCGATGTTTCAAAACATTGTATTTATATAATTCACAACCTTTAGCTCACAATAATTCAGCCTAAAGACCGGTTTGAGACCCATTTTTGCAAACATAATTAAGCAAGTTATACTAGGCAAGATGAGAAGTGAGGTAGCTTATCTTGCTATTCTGAATGCGCCAATATGAAGAGTACAGCAATAACTCTATGATTACTACATTTCCTATATCATTCGATAATTATCGACTAGGATGAACCCCATTATGCAGTATAACTTATACTTCGTTAGCTTTCGTATTATCACGACCATTAACTGAGCTGATACAAAAGTAAACGGAAGATGCATTTTCCTCTTTACTGTACAAAAAAATGGAAAACAAACCATTTATCAAGATATGATAGAAGGAACGCAGCAAAGAGCTAGAATAGTAGCTAAAATCTTAATTATACTATAGATAAGATAAATTGCAGAATTCCTCTTGAGCCTTAATGTTGTATAGAAGTAACTAATCTATACTTTCAATCATGTAAATCTTTTTAATTCCTCTCCTATCTGGAAACTTTACGACGATTACCTTATCGAAAGTATACCGCAGAGGAGTGACTAACAAGAACCTAATGCCATACCGATAAAGCTACTTAGCGGCTAAAATTGAAATATTGCAGTAATTATCGGATAACTCATTTTATGCTTCAAGTTATAATCCGAGATGGTGCTATCTTTAATGCCGTGCGGTTATCAGATAAGTGGGATGATTTAAACAGCTGAAAATATATTCAACGCGAGCCAGAATACATGGATGGATATGACCTCACGTATAAAGTTTCCATGTAAAACAAGATTAATATCGCATATAATTGTTCCCCAAAAGTACCCAATTTGTTTGTGAATGAGATGTAAGTATTGGATTACATAAATTAATTTTGATGAACTCGTTGAATAACCAGCTTCATACGATTTTCTTATCTCTTTTTCGTAATAATATAAGGTATATATTCTTTCTTTTCCATGGAGAATACCATAAATAATGTATTCAGGTTATCCCAAAATTTCTCTTGATATAAGAATTGAATTTGTATCGGGCGAAAATGTGTTTCGCTGCATTTCTATTAATCTTTATTGTAGTGTTTGTTTCTATAACATTCTTTGTTTTGAAAGTTAATTTTAAAGTTTGAAAGCAATTGCAAAGGGTAACTTCTGTTTTTCTTTATTATTTAAAATGTTTGGATATCCTCGTATCGGATGAATTATATATCCGTGCCCTGCTAAAGGATTAGACATTAGTGTAATGAATTATAATCTATGAGTGTGCCTTTAATGCAACCATAAGATGAAATATTAGGAAACCAAGGACTAAATACGATTGGCAACACAAATTAGTCTTCATTTTTCGTTTGAAAGAATGAGATTCTGGGCGTAATTAAGTTCTTATGCATCATTTTCTATAATGGCTCCATTTATTTTTAGTCGCTACTTGTTATTACTAGACTCGGTTATGCCTAAAAGCACAGGAATATATATGTCCACGTATATTGCTTATTATGGATGATTATAGATTTATTATTTTAAACATATTTTTAGTTCATGTATTTTTTCACGATACCTTTATGACCAAAATACCGAGAAGGTCCCGTAAATTAAATAAAAATAACTGAAAAGAGATGTGTTCATTTATTCCGAATAATCTATATTCAAGTCGATTACAGTCTAAAAATTACTGCCGACATAATCGTAACGGAAAATGAGTGGGTATGTTATGATAATAATGACATATTTTCGCATAATAATACTAAAATACTAAGAATGAAATTTCGGTCAGTCGTTTAAATTCCGTACAACCACTTCTCACCTCCCGCTCACAAAACACCTTCTTTGCCAACGTCTGCATAAATCGATCTAATCGATATGATTAACGCGTGCTGTCGAAATTGGTTGTAATGCACCCGGCAGATGTATCTTTGCTCGTGCCAATTGGTCGATGTGCAGATTGGTATTTTGGACCAGAGGACCAATTTTCTTATGCAAAGGCGCACCTTGGAGATGGAATGTGACTTGGGGATGCAATGCACTGCCTAAACTGCACTCTCTGATACGCGGAACGTGCAATGAAGTGCAATTACTTCGAAAATTCCCATCGCATGACTCGCGTGGGCCTGCTCAATGGAGAGTTGATGGAGGTGAAAGCACTGCGGTTTTGAATGAGAGAGAAAAATTCATTCAATCACAAAGGAGAAAAGCTATTGTACTGTCATTGCGATAACGTTATAATCAGCGATGAAAATTTGCGTCGGCATGTTAACTGTAAGATTTTTTATTGTTTCTAACTTTCTTATTCACGCCCATTTAACCTGGCAGTTTTATTCAGGAAAACTCTTCATTCTGAAAAATTTCAGGGATATCTCATCAAAGTCTTATAAAACATGGTCTTCTTTCATTGATTTGAATGTCTTTGAAAAATTAAATATTATGCATATAAAATGCTCTATTAAAGTCCCTAATAAAAGAGGCGAAATCTAGCACACTCAGACACTGCGTGATTGCATCTTATATAAATTACCCATAAATGTATTTAAGTATTAATACTTTTATTACTGTATGGGTGACATTCAGCTCAACTTTTGCATCCATTAAAATTTTATTTTTGAATATGCCCATATTTGATTGCCATCATATGATGGCAATGTAAATGTCTCTTGATAATTTTTTATGGAATTATAAAAAAAACTGGATACAAAAAGAATTTAAACGTGTTTAAATGATTGATAAATGATAATTTTAATGTAGAAGAAGCTTTTTACTAAGCGTAAAAGAAAAAAGGTGATTTTTCACTTTAATGTTAGCAATAAGTTCAAAAAGGAAGGATATTTGCATTGGTACTACCTCACAGCTCTAAGCCCGACGCCATCAAGTACCGTATAAATAAATTAAAATCGACTTCAAATAACAGTTTCTACGTAAAAATAACTAATGAAAAAGATGACTATCATAATATGTGAAATATTGTTATCGGAAAATACCTCGATAGGCACTGAATTAAGGGGGCCTTTGATTTGATTTTGATAAATAATGAAACTAGATCAGTTAAATTATTAATATTGACTCATTCTTCATTTCCTACCAAAGATTTGGGAGGCAGGCGAAGTAATGCAGATATATTAGAAAAGATATTACTACCAAATAGCGATGCACAAAGAAAGCCAAAATAGTATTATAGTAGTATCCCCGATTTTTTTCAATTCTTTGGAGTGAGTGTGTGAGTCGTAATTTAAAAAAAAAGTGGGCAGGACTGAAAAAGAAGAATGAATTCTTACGATGAAAAACCTTAGTAAAAACTCTAGTCTGGAAGTTACACAACATACATATACTAATATATGCCAAGTAAATGTACCGTATATATCAGAACACATATAATTCTTATTTTAAGAAAAATAGCTTCAATCATCGTAGAAAAAGTAAGCTTTACGATAATAGGAATAAGGTCTCCTCATCTTTAGGCTGGGAGAATATAGTCACGCAATATGTAGGGTGATTATACACTAGTTTGAGTTATGTCTGTTCTTATATGTTACTTAAACGTAATGTTATGGTTTAGTTTTAAGTTGACCTACTCTGCAAAGCAAAGGGGTAAAAACTTCTGAAGGAAAATTAGATTTATTCAATGATTCTATCGAAAATGGAATACTTCTTAGGTTTATTTTGAAACATAAGGTACCGCGTGATGAATATATCTTGTGTATCTTCAAATATACTATTTTATTTTTAAATATCAATTCCCATTTGTCATAAATGTGTAGATAAAGACATAATGTGAAAAAAGGAAAGACGTAAATCTCATTCTCGGTCTTAATTAATCCATTATTTCTCCTTCGGTGACCCCAACCTTATCGCTTACCTCACCAACCACTTCCTCGCATTTTAATACGAACGGCATCATTCACCAAATTGAGGAGCTTCTATTAGCCCCACCTCCTTAAGCGATTTGTAAGGAATTCGGAAACTTCCAGTCAATCATGGGTAATTCATTAGGTCGCGGTCTCAAGGCCATTAATCAACCGTGAACACAGTAAATAAAGGAACCGGAAGCTAAGCTCCACTTTCACTATCGACTCTATTACCATTCTACACCGTTTCCTTTCCAATCCCGTATGCGAAGAAGACGTTTGAAAAGCGGCGCAAGTCGGGTTTATAAACAAAAGCTCGCTTCTGCCGATTGATGGCCTAATAATTTCTTCTCGGGATTCGTCGTCACGTTTTCCCATTAATACCGTTCTTCGGAGATATCTCTCCGCTTTAATTGCTTTCTCTAGCGCACGTAATTGCCTCTCGATGTCGAATTTCCCTCCTTTCCTCTGCTGCCGACGCCAATTTAAGGAGACACGTTGTGATTTTATATCGGACCGATAATTCAAACTGCACTCGAAACAAGTTCTTGAAATACGGTGTCACCAAAACTTGATAAAGGTACTGCTACACATCTGAAGTTTTCATACGTCCCTGAAGAATATAAAATTTCATACGTCCCGGAAGAAAGGGAATTTTACTGTACAACATGACAAGGAGAGAAGTGAGGTAGTTTCCAAAAAAATAGCAGTGAAAAAAGTAAAAAGTCGTACGTGTAATACAATGACCGCATGAATTATACATTTCATAACTATCTCTAAAAATATCATTAGTTAAAATCGCCCTTATGTTTTCGCAGTCAAGGGAAGACAGAAGGAAAAAGAAAAATTATAAGATAGATATTCTTCTACATTGTAGAATTAATCAAAAATGTAATCTATTGATAAAGATATACATACATCTTTATTGGGGAAAATTGGTATGATATATGATAGTGTTAACTAGAAAAATTGATACTCATATCAAATCAAAAAGCTATATGGCCATAGAGAACGTTGAGAATTGATTGAAATCTGAAAAGAGGGAATGTATCGAATTTAAGGATTACTGATCACGTGAAGTGATAAATAACAAAGAGTTAAACATTCGAAACCGAAAGTAAGATATATATTCCTCAAAATTTCAGCTAAAGGAAAATGAAATACAATCCATCCATCAGGTTATGATAGCAGGAAACCGATTGCTAATCGGCGGTTATTTGTATGCATCAAAATGATGAAGAAGAATGTAAAAGGGGGTAATTGCTGAGAGGAAGATTTTTGATAGTGGTGAAATGATGAGTTAGAGAAATTAATGGCTGTGTGAGAAGCTATAAATTTCCTTAAAAGCAATATAGGAAGTAGATTTACGTTTTCCAAAAAATGGAAGGAGGGGTACATAAATCTTAATTTCAAGAGGTAAGTAGTTTCTAAACTCTAAGGTGAAATGCGTTTATGAATCTTCAGCAAGTCACGATGATGCATTGAGGCGCAATAACACTTGATATGGACGAACACAAATTAGAATAATTCGACTTTCTCTCGAATGCGGAAGGAGGGTTCCCACGACCTCTCCATTCTCGCTTGATTTGCCACACCGCATGCTCTTTTAGAGCTTAAAAGGTTTCTATGGGGTGTGGCTGACCACCCAAACGGTGGATACTGTCAACCTCTTTCTCTCCGAAGATTTCCTCTTCACACCCACTACTTCCACCCAATACCTGATGTGACCGCAAAACCAGTGATATCTCCCAATCCTGACCCTCTCTATACACTTTTCTTTTCTCTAAAGCCTCCATGATTTCCCGTCTTGAATCTCTTACCTAAAATTTCACCCACCGTTAGAGCAGCCTGACGGTCCCATTAAGTATCACCGTATTTTCTAGTTAGTAACGTTCACCCACCAGATAAGGCGCGCTTTTAAATTAATTGGGATACTATCATTTGAATAATTATGTATCTTCGAAAAGTTTCACTTCTGTATACTTGTGACACGCAGCGATAAATTTCCCTAAAGGAGAATTCACCTATATATCGTACAATTAACCCTTCCATGTGAAAGTTAACTCGTCTCTATGACTAATAGAAAACTGTCGACTGATGATAACAAAGGCAACTATTCGACCGTCTTTGAGGCTGCGTGATAAAACAAAAATTACTCTGTTCAACTTAAAAAGTGACTGAATAGTTTTTTAAAAAAGAGTTTTCACAGCATTTCACTGTGATGAATATGGAGAGAGAAATTTAAACTCCCACAAAACCCTTCAAAGATTCGCAAGCATTCGTTCGCTACCGATAGATATTCGCACTTTTACTGATCTTCGAAAAAATTCCAACCATTCGATCTTATTCACGGAATACTGGACTAAAAATTTTGAATCTTGTAAAGAAATAATATGAATTTTCAAATATCCTAGAATCGTTTACCCCTTCAACTCTTTCCCTAAGTACAACTTTTGTAATTCGATTTTTATCACTTGTCTACTCTTTTTCGGTATACGGAAATGATTAAGAAATTAATGAAAGGTAATTATTATCTATCTATCTATATATTATTTTAAAACATGCTTTTTTGGTGATCGGGACTTTTCTCCCTTATTACTCCATCAATATATATAAATGAATGACCGTTTCATGGCAAAAGTTGTCAGGTTCCTGCGAAAAATAGTCAGACAAATCAAAAATGCACCATTTGTTAAACAAATTGAAATAATATTTTAATCATCTCATTTTTTACTGGACGAAAAAAGGCCCGGGTTGCTATATACAGATTCAATTTGTTTACTTAGTGACGAGTGTAAACAAATTTTTAAATCTGTTAACATTCTCGGTCATAAATTGATTGAAGCAGTGTTATTAATTAATATTATAGTCACCATGAACGAAGACCTCGACGTCGTACACACCCACAGCAGAGTAATAAGCAAACCACATTGCATCTTGCGGGAGCAGAACGACGGCCAAAGAAACATGAACATTGCCGAATATGAAAGTTTGCGTTACGGTTTTATCGTGTGGTATGTTTGAATAATTTTGCATCATATAAGTTCCCGGTAGTTTTAATTTAAGATCGACAATATTTAAAATTCAATTTGGGGTATTATGATTAGATTTTGGAGTATTCATAGAAAAATTAGAGAAATTAATTACGAGTCATGCGATCAAAATAATCAGGTCGTTAAGTTGTTTTCCGAGTATTCAAATTTATTTTGGTGAAACTTTCGTATGTTGCAAATTTTGTATATATCTAAACCTGATATCAAATGATTCTCAGTGTTTATATTTCACTCACTGAATAGATAATATTCAACATTTAATCTGCGTAACTACGTAAACTGCGTAAAGAAAAGGATGTCCTGCGATTTCAGAAAACTCACCCAGCATGGAGTACGAGCTTAACGAAATCCCAAGCTTTTATTCCCAATCGCTATCTCCGAAGCACAAAAATGTATTATTTTGCCACATTAACGATGTTAGAGACTTTCAATGCGGGGACAATGCGCTGACAATGTAACACAATGTATATTCGTATGAAAGTGTGACATTTAGCTTCCCCTCTAGCTCTCCTCTCCCAGATCAGATCACTGCAGACGAGTAGTTGTTATTTTTATATTTCATGTATGAAGAGAAGAACAGAAAATAAATAAATAACATGGATGCAGAAGGTATGTTTCGTTGTTTTATCTTTGTTATTTAACTGACACATCATTGCCGGTATAAAAGGAAGTGGTTTTTATAACGACAGAGTTTAGCTAAAGCTCGCAGTGATATTTTGTATCTTTACCATAATTCATTTAGTCATAAATGCATTGAGTGAATTGAGATATTCGGTATAGGATAAGATACATGTATCGTTATAGTGATGACGTGCACTATTCGTGATTTTACTACTATAAGAATATTTTTAATACACTCGATAACATTTATACTCTCACGTTCTCTAATTTAATAGGGATTTTGTTTGGGTTCATATGGTATGGCGTTAGTAAACGCAAGACATTTTATTTGGCTATTGAGTTTTGTTGCTGGATGTGTAGATAGCGATATCTATCGCTACAAACGAGGAATATCGAAACAGACGCTGATAAAGAATATGAAGGTGTGTATTTTTAGGTATATTTTAGTTTTTGTGTATTTGTTTGTAACGATTTGTGTTTGTTGAAGTGTATTTGGGTAGGAAATTGAGTATCACTGTCTTCTGCGAAAGTTTCGCACGGGGCAACTAGTCTATATATTATTTTAAAACATGCTTTTTTGGTGATCGGGACTTTTCTCCCTTATTACTCCATCAATATACATAAATGAATGACCGTTTGATGGCAAAAGTTGTCAGGTTCCTGCGAAAAATAGTCAGACAAATCGAAAATGCACCATTTGTTAAACAAATTGAAATAATATTTTAATCATCCCATTTTTATTGGACGAAAAAAGGCCCGGGTTGCTATATACAGATTCAATTTGTTTACTTAGTGACGAGTGTAAACAAATTTTTAAATCAGATAATGCATCTATTCTCGGGCATAAAGTGATTCGCAATTAACATTTCAGTCTCCATGAACGAAAACTTCGACGTCGTACGCAACCATAACAGTTGAATAAGCAAGCTACATTGCATCTTGCGGGAGCAGAACGACAGCCAAAGAAACATGAACATTGCCGAATATGAAAGTTTGCGTCACGGTTTTATCATGTGGTATGTTTGAATAATTTTGCATCATATTACTTCCCGGTTTCGTATGTTGCAAATTTTTTCTATATATCTAAACCTGATATCAAATGATTTTTATTGTTTATATTTCACTCATTGAATAGATAATATTCAACATTTAATCATATTTCTGAGTAAAGAAAAGGATGTCCTGCGATTTCAGAAAACTCACCAGCATGTAGTACAAGCTTAACGAAAGCCCAAGCTTTTATTCCCAATCGCCTTCTCCGAAGCACAAAAATGTATCATTTTGCCACATTAACGATGTTAGAGACTTTCAATGCGGGGAGAATGCTATGCGCTTTGACAATGTAACACAATGTATTCGTATGAAAGTGTGACATTTTGCTTCCCCTCTAGCTCTCCTCTCCCAGATCAGATCACTGCAGACGAGTAGTAGTTATTTTTGTATTTCATGTATGAAGAGAAGAACATAGAAAATAAATAAATAACGTGGATGCAGAAGGTATGTTTCGTTCTTTTATCTTGGTTATTTAAGTGACACTTCATTGCCGGTAAAAATGGAAGTGGTTTTTATAACGACAGATTAAGGTAAAGCTGGCAGTGATATTTTCTATCTTTACCATAATTCATTTAGTCATAAATGCATTGAGTGAATTGAGGTATTCGGTGTAGGATAAGATACATGTATCGTTATAGTGATGACGCGCACCATTCGTGATTATACTACTATAAGAAAATTTTTAAAACATTCGATAACATTTATACTATCACGTTCTCTAATATAATAGGAATTTTGTTTGGGGTTATACGGTATGGCGTTAGAAAACGCAAGACATTTTATTTGGCCATTGAGTTTCGTTACTGGATTTGTAGATACCGATACCTATCGCTACAAACGAGGTGTATCGAAACAGACACTGATAAACAATATTAAGGAGTGTATTTTTAGGTATGTTTTAGTTCAAAGAAATGGTGGATTAAAAATCCACCATTTGTTAAACAAATTGAATTAACATCATCGCGTTGTTTACTGGACGAAACAATGCCCTGGTTGCTGTATACAGATTAAATTTGTTTACTTAGTGACGAGTGTAAACAATTTCAAAAATGAGAAAGTGATTTTAATAATTGGTCTTATAATGATTGAAAAAGTACTCGGAAGTAA
The DNA here is from genome assembly GCA_036926295.1 of Pachydiplax longipennis. Lineage (NCBI taxonomy): Eukaryota > Metazoa > Arthropoda > Insecta > Odonata > Libellulidae > Pachydiplax > Pachydiplax longipennis. The sequence goes on along the minus strand of JAVFKF010000004.1, from coordinate 14,980,558 downwards.
TATATGGTCTCCATAAACGGAGAACTTAAGATTGCACGCAACTATAACAGGTTAATAAACCGGCTACTTTACATCTTTTGGGAGCAGAAGGTCAACTACAGAAACATGAGAATTGCCGGATTGTTAATGTTTGTGTCACAGGAGTATCGCTTGGTATGTTTGAATAACGTTGCAGCGTATTACTTCTCGGTCATTTAAATTTAAGATCGAACATAGTAGAATATTCGATTTTTAGTATCATGATTAGATTTTGGAGTATTCATAGAAAAAATGTAAGGTTCTAATTATGAGTCATACCCCATACCGATCAAAACAATTAGGTCGTTCAATTCAAATTAATTTTGGTGAAACTTTCGTGTTGCAAATTTTCTATATACCTAAACCTGGTATCAAATGATTTTTAGTGTGTGTATTTTACTCACTGAATAGATAGTATTCTATATTTATTCATACCTTGGAGTAAAGAATAGGATATCATACCTGCGATTCAAGAAAACTCACCTCTATGGAATACAAGCGTAACGAAAGCCCAAGCCTCCATTCCCTTTCGCTATGCCCGTAGTACAAAAATATGCTCAACCAATTTAATAGTATGTGTAGTAGTATACGTAAGAGTAGTATTTTAAAATCTAAGTTTTGTGAATGGGTTAAAATACCATGATTGACTACTATATTTGTGTGAGAGACATTCAAATAATGCGGGGCAATGGGTTTGCTACATTTGCGATACTTTACTTTGCACTTCGACAATAAATCACAATTTATGGTCTTCTGAAAGTGAGACACACCGCAGATGCTTCCCCCTCATGCTTCCTTCTCCCAAATTAGTAACATTTTCTCTCATTCTACATCAGCAGGACAACAAGCTTTCAACTGATTATTGCTGACTGTATATCTTTCAGTACTTGAATAAATCTGATTCAGTGAATTTATGAGATGCAATTTCACTGCAGACGAGCAGTAATTATTTTTATATTTCGTGTATGAAGAGAAAAAATAGAAAATAAATAAGTAACGTGGATGCAGGAAGTATTTTTGTTGTTTTATCTTGGTTATATATGTTAAACACGAAGGCTTTAGTGACACATCATAAAAGGAAGTGGCATTTTGAAGAACAGAGTTTACCAAAATGTGGTAGTGATGTTTTGTATTTTTGTCTAAATTCATGATGTAATAAATGCATTAAGTGAATTGGGGTATTCGGTATATAGGATAAAATGCATATACGTCATTATATAAATGACGCGTACTATTCGTGATTATAGTGCTAAAAGAAAATTCTCTCTACAAATCTATCGCCACAAACGACGTATGTCGAAACTGACACTGACATGGAATATCAAGGTACGATTTTTTTGGCATGTCTTATTGTTTGCGTATTCATCTGTAGTGATTAGAGTAGTTGCTGTAATGTATTTGGTTGGGGAAATTGAGTATTACTGATCGTCTGCGAAAGTTTCGCACGGGGCAACTAGTTATATATATTAATGGATATAAAAATAGCGAATAATTTCAATATTTCTGAACGAACCACCAAAAGCTTCTCACAAACCATAAGTTGGCAACGGTTGGCCAATTCTACCGTTTACGAGATGCGATTTCTACCAGTTGACTTTTTGTATGATGTAATTTGCATTTCAACTTCATATCCATTGAATACCAACTTAAATTCCATTCACTTTCATCAGAATTCCCTAACTTCCAAAACAAATGAGGTCCACAGAATTAATTTGGCTATCCATTGCTTTCGAAAGATTTCTAGACTTTTCATCGACCCTAAACTTTACTTTTTTATAATTATAAAAAGAAAAGAATAAAGTACGCGTAAAATTTTTATAAATATCTATTTTGCTACGCGAATTATTTTTACAAGATGAATGTGATATGATTTTTTCCTTGCCGCTACTACTTGCTTGTTGCACGATCTGATGTACGAAAATTATTTAGTATTTCAATATATATGATATCTTTTGCCATCCACACCTTAGTACACCACACACCCGAGCTGTATTCCACCCTTAACAAAAACATACCGAACCTTGGATACCACTTTTCGGACCCCTGATCTAGCGCAACTCCGTGAGAGATTAAATTTAAATCAGAGGATGTATCTTTTAATTTCCCCAAAGATATCGATCCAATTTCTCCTCCAAACACGACTCTAGCAACCATTCATCTAGTTGTCTATCTTAGATTTCCTCTCGACAAACTCTCCATGCCGTACCTTATCTTCCAATTTATCTGTGAACCCATTATCTGCTCCTTCCCTCGTCACGTCCCTTCCAAAACGACACCTTATTCACCAACTCTCTCCTCGCTCTATCCCTTAGGTGGTATTGTTCTTCTCCCGTAGAATGCAATTAGAATAATCTATTCTAGAACCGCTCCGAACATGTATCGTTTAGGCCGAATCGGGACGCATCCTAGATACGTTACTGCAGTCTAATCAATCTCTCTCTACCTCTGTCAAGCGTCGCCTTTACTGCTCCATCGAGAGGAATTCGTGACGAGAATCTTCTTCCTTTGATTTCCTGGTTTTTTTCTACAGACGGACACATCCGACGACCTTTACTCCCCTTCGAAAGTGCTTAGCAATGTTTCCTCTGAAGTTCCGATACTGGAATAGGAACGTGGCGCCTCAGAAGCGTGAGATATCGAAAGTTCAGCTTCGTGGTAGAAAAAGGAACGATTTCTACGCAGAGAAAGGGTATCTAACTTCGAATACACCCACATATATTTTGACGATCACCATTGTTTCACTTCATCTTTTGAAACCTACGATCATGGGGTGCTTTCACAGACCCGCAGATAATAAAGGAAGTGCCTCTTACTAAGAATATCCCTGAGTAAGGTAAAGCAAAAGAAAATCCAAATTTGACGATATCTTTTAACTCAAATACATAAACGCAACCATTCTCTCTATTTTCACCGCGAATTTCGATATCTATTCGAATTAGAAAGGAAATAGCACTTTCTTTCATCTAGAAACCTAAGCAACTATATGATGCATCTTTTTCGTATTGTTGTATGTATGGAAATTAACTCAAATTTACAATTTCACAAGAAAGAGCTAGAATTGCTGACAGATTGTGATTAAGGAATTCTTGATAACCATATTGAAAGAGGTCGTCTCCATATCATGGGATCTAATTTATATATGTTCAATATTTTCATTAATAGTTTTTTAAATATCATAGCAAAACCTTGATATCCTTTGCAAAATTTTGAAGCTAGTGGTTATTTCCCTGTTTGATTTAATCTGCTGCATTTCAACACAATATTCACAAATTGTAACCTAGCATATTTGGATACCATAAGCTGACGATCTATAAAAATTAATCGTAATACCCTGGAAGTAAGGGATGCAATTGAATTTTAAAATTTCATGCGAGTAATAAGTTATATGATCAAGCATAAAAATCTTCATATGATATTATGTGCGTTGGTTTCGTCAATGTTTGATCTAAAGCCGATATACCTGGAATTTTCTGTCTAATACCAATACTTATAGGAAGTATCTAATGCTTGATTTAGATAAGTGAGTGAGTTGAGTGTTAAGGAAATAACTATTATATAATTTGCTATTTAGATTTAGAATTTCAGCTTTCCAAAATTATTTGAGCATTAGCAGTAGTACATATTATCAAAGGTGCAGCAGAAGCTAAGGTGATTTCGCCAGTATAGGCCCCCACTGGGAATGACCTTCACCTAAGTCGAACGCCTTGTTGACTGCCTGGGGGACCATTTTAGCATATTTGCAGACTATTTCAAGTTGGTTTTATTTGTTATCGTCAACTATGTTCACCTGTATGAGAATATTCGTTCAATTTATTCCTTGCTATAATGAACAGGAGACATGGGACGAACTACTGTAAACGTCGTAAATACGGGGACTAAATGATTATATATTCCAACGAAATTAATTAACGCATGTATATTAAATTGATTTTAAATTTGCTTATGGTTCAATGAATATAAAAAGGGTTATTTTTGTTTACTTGTCGAAAAGAACAAATTTGAAAACTTTTTCTAGTACAATTTTCAGTTTGAATTGTTTGAATGAACACTCAAGGGCACTCAAGGGTTTCCTGTACGGCCTAATGCTTTTATAAATGGTTCTGTTGTATTTACAACTGTGACTTTCCGATAAGAAAAGAATTCCTAATTCTGGCATAGCTAGTCATACCAACTCTTTCTTTCATTAAGCTACTCTTCTCAGAATTTAAGAAATTGAGTTTAGATATTCGTACAAAGTTATTGTCAATGAAACAGCAAATTAATTTTTGTCAGTAGTTTTAAATTTCATTTTCTTTTCAGAAATAAAAAGAGGCAGCTTTTTACCTATTTCTAGAAATGTCGATATTTTCTTTGGCATATACTTCGCTAGTGTACACTTCCTTTCACCAACTTTCTCGACCGGGGTTAGAACTCAGAGCTACTAACAACATTGACAAAAGCGTTGAGGGGGAGTTCTTAAGTGAAAATAAACATTCGCAGTTAAAAGTTTACAATTGAAGGAAACTTTCCCCCAGATACTTCTATATATTTATCAGTGCGGAGAATTTACTTGCCGACCTTTCTCTAATAACAATTTAGAATTTAGGAGTATGAAAAAAAGTTTTACAATCTATCGAGGATAGAGAGTTGGGGGTGAAGTATATAATTAATTCAGTGAACATTCTAGCGATCCAGTTCTAGTAGGAAGATTTTCGTGCCATTCAAATCACAAAGAGTGTCCAATTTGAAATCAACGGTCTGAGAAACTGAGATACAAATCTCATTAGATTCAAGACTGCGCAAAAAACTAGAACGGAAAATTTCTGAATAGGAAAACCAGAGTAAATTATAGTCAGAAAAACAAATATTAAAATTTTGACTGCTATAATCAGAATAGATGAACAAAAATTTCATGTATGTGACATTAAATTTATTGTAAGTAAAAGAAATTTTGCTATTTCTGTGGCACACTTCCTGCACAATACTCAGAAGAATTTTAAAAAGGTTTGATATGATGAGGGTAAATTGTTGAAAAATATACATATTATAGTTATGGCTATACATTTTTAACCCTACATTACAAATCAATCCAATACTATCAATTATGGCAAGGCTCAAGTAATGAAATTTGCAAGGCTTCCAACTTATAAAATGCATCAGCGTTTCTATAAGAGCGATTTCCCGATGCTGGTCCTTCTGATAACTAAAGTTTCAGTTCATACAAAAACCTAAAGTCCTCATAATTATTTTTACTATTATTAGAGTAACAAGTCTGCCAAATTATAACGTTTATTTATGAAGTTTTTTGAAAAATGGTTCGGTTTAAGATCGGCTCGGTTTTATATTAGATTTCAAATATACCACCAAATAACAATGGTTACACTGACAGAAATATTTTATCCCTTAGCTGTAGAGTTTTAAAAATGTATTACTTAATTTTAAAGTATTGCTTTCCACGATATTGACGACGATTCTACCCTGCTCATAGTTTGAAATATTAGTGATGTTAATCTTTGAAAAATTGAAGCTACATTCATAATTAAAATTGACTTGGATCGGTAAATTGATTCATATACACCCATTTCCTACGAAAAACTCTTGAATTTTATATCTGTTATTTCGATCCCATAAATATTGTTTCCCCTGAAAAATAAGGTCTCAAAAATACATATATACAAATTAGCTATGGAGACAACACATTTTTTACCTTCCTCTCCAACAATTTCCTGGATATTACAAAACGATTATAGGAAATTTCGTCAGCGGACGGGAAAAATCCTTCTGATCGATAGCATCCAGTAGATTACAAAAACATGGAAACGTTCTCCGGAGACAATAGGCACTAGCTTTACGTCATAGAGTCGCCTTCACAGAGGAAGAAATGGAAGGCGGAATAAAGAGCACAAACAACCCATCAAGCTCCCTCGAAACTTCATGAAATTTCTGCAACCAATGGAAAAGGAAAATAAGGCGCAGTATTTTCCCTCTTCGACCCTTGGCGTGCCTCGATTTCAGCATGGAGACCATAAAAGAGTTTGTCTAGAGAAAGAAGAACACTCTCCATCACGACTAACCTTCTTCGGAGAGCATGACCCTTTCAAAGAGACGTGTTTATGGCGCAACGACACCAGCGCCGCAGGTGAAACGTCCGCCAAACTGTCGCCCAAATAAAAGTGAAAGCAAATTCATCTGACCAATTGTTACGCAACGGAACGGACTCGATGGATCTGAAGAGCGCAACGGAACTTTACCCGGTCACGCGTGATGGCGTGCTAAAGCTTTCGCCTTAAAAAAAATGAAAGAAAAGTGACTCTACCGCCCACCCTTCCCTACTTGAGAAGCCAAGCCCTATTCAACGACACCTGACAAAAGGCGCGGGTGTGGTTCCATCTAGGAGCCAAATAGCTGCTTCTGGCGCATGCGCGATACCATTCCTTTGAGAGGGAAATAAGGCAAGCGTGCAAGCGGAGCGGTTTAATAATCTCGGTCGTGCTTCGAATGCGACGAGTCGCTCATGTAATTTTTGTCCCCGGAGAAACGTGCTTAGAGGTTTTGGAAAGGACCGGAAGTGGTGGCGGCGGAAGAAAAGCGATCGTGTGAAGTGGTTAACTGGGTTGCGCAGTGACGTATGGTCACCCTCGTTCAAAATTTCATCCGTCGCGCGAAAATTTAGAAGCTTCGATTTTTAGTGGGTGATGTTATGTGATCCTTTTATATCATCCAATCAATTCATGCGCAATTAGATCAGTTAACCCAGATTTTCGCTTGTATTTTCAAATTGAAATGCATCCCGAGGAAGTCCCTCCGAAAGACCGTTTAGTTTGCCATACATTTCCTCATATAGCCGCACAAGACGTGGCGAACCCGATTAAATACCTGTAGATTAGTGAGCTCTGCTTGACATGGCCTAGGTCCTCAATGGTAATCACTGCGGATGCTTTCTATTAAAATCATTGTCGCTATTAGTACTGTCAATTTTCAGTAGATACCAGTGAGCCGTTACGTAAAGCGCAATTATTAGCCTTTATCGAATTGCTTTTTTGAAATCCGGAACCGAAGTTATCATTTTATGATTTGTTTCAAAATCATAAATTCGATTTGCGAGCTCTCGAATATCATCGATTTGTTTTGACCGATATTCGTGAAAATTTATATCGAGTTTCGACTTGAAAAGGATTACGTTATTTCCACCCAATATTCTTTCTATCAAATGACCTACAAAATCGTCAGGTTCCGACCAAACATTTTTGCATTCTCTTAAGACGTTTATTCCTCCAAAAGGAACATAAGGGTTCTCTTCTTTTTCCGTGAACAAAAGAAAGACGAGGAAATGAACGCATTTATAATGATGGAATTTTCTCTTCTAGCTCTGTTGTAAACAATCTTTCCTTTCCCATTCTTTAACCCAGAGGTGGTTTAGGGTAATATAGAGACCAATCATGAAGTAAAAATATATTAGTGCCTTACATTCTTCCCAATTAACTGATGAAATTCCACCTAGTCTCAAATTATCCATTAGAGGTGAAGTTATTTCAGAAACACTTCGATATAAATGCTTGTATTGCAAAATTTCAGATTCTCTTTCAATCACTTTCTTCGAAATGGCTAACTGGATAAGGTTTCCAATGAAAGAAAATATATGTCCCGAGTTAGGACCATTATTGACCATCGTTGAGTCGACGATGTAGACACCTTATTGTGAAAATTGAAACGATACACGTTTACATAATGGAAACAAACAATTTCCCATTAAACAGTACTTAAATTTATAAAGATTCCCAGCAGATTCCCTAAGCCACCCCTCGCGGCGCTGAATCTCACGGCGCCCATTCACTGATTGGCTAACGACAGAATAATACTTTAATTATACCATAACATTTTAAGGACACATAGTAAGCGATCATTCGAATCATCTGAAGACCTATCAGTAAAAAATCACTTCTCATATATGAACCTTTATTTGGTGAAAATTTGACTTATATTCAAATACAAAATCAAACTGCCTTAAGTTTTCAAGTAGCCCTCACGGAAGGCGAGACTTTACCAAGTGATTGGTGATATAAGCAATATTATAATCGTAGTAAATTTCATATCTTTCGATCGGACAAAATATACTGCTTCTGAACTAGATGGTACTATCATAAAGTAAGTATATAAAGGAACAGTAATGCATATTAGTTAGATGTAGTATTTGACCGGAAACGTTTCGAAAATGTGACCACGACACTCAGCCCCAAAGCTGAGTGGACGATTGGAGATCTGCGCCTAAAGGTTGAGCAATGGATTTAAAAATACAATTAAATGCTTATTCCACTTTTACAGCTTTTTTACTTTTTTATATACAATTGTTTTTATTCGAATGAATTCACTCGCTTTTTTGGGCTGGTGGTTTAGCTCGGGTAGATTATTGAATCTTCATCGAAGTCTATTAGTCGCGCTTTAATGTTATCGTAAGAATTTAAGTAAATTTTTTCTTAATTATCTTTTTAATAAAAATTATACCTTCCCTGATTATGGAAACAAAACTAGCTCATATAAAGATTGAGAAAGAATTGGAGGTATTAAATGCAAATTTTTCAATAGTATGTTTTTCATTATTTTAGTATTTTTAAATGACTCGATTCCAACGATCAAATAGATTCATTTAGGATCGAGTGAAAAATGAAAACGTTTTATTCAAATTATTCGTTGAGAGCAAAAAATGGAATTACACGATTAACATTCCTTCATAAATTTAAGTTCCTAAATTAAGATGTAAATGTACATCTATGACTTGATTGATTGCAATTTTGGCGATTGTCCATGAAATACTTAAATAATTATACTTGAGTATAATTCCTTTTAACCAGCCGTCTCGGAACCGCATATATAGCCAGTTGACTCTACAAGTTCCCAAATACTTTCTGTATGTGCACATTTCCTCATAAAGATATTCCCGTGGAATAAAGATAGAAAAAGGTCACTATTTAGCACGTAATTGTTATGTATCCGAGCATGAGTGCATGATAATTATTATTAAAAACTTCCAATGTTTATGATAATGTTTGTACATGCAATCCTACAGAACGATCAAGATCTTCATCTGTTTACTCATATTCATGGAATTATTGAATGCATAATATGAATGAGTTCTCATGTTAATTTTGACCATTAATATGGTCAAAACATGAGAAATTAACAATTCCAATGCAATTATTTTGAAGAGAAGACAGTCCACCAATAGACTTTGATATAAATCTACTTGACATCAACGTGAAATTTATATTCTAAACTTTGTTTTTTAGTGCGTATAGATAACAGACGACACGTAGCCTTCGCTAATACTTGGATGTAGTATCTTATATTTTAAGGTATTTTTTAATTTCACGATGAATAAGAATCTTCAATTGGAAGCAATCTTTAGTAAACGATACTAGACCAAGCAGGTTAAGGAGTTATTGGTGTGCCTGTAATTCTTAAAACTGTTTCAATTTAGCAAGCAACTTATCGGAATGCCCGTCAAAGATTAGTGATCTGTTTAGCTTTTCAATTTCGGTATAGTTAAAAATTTTCGAACATCGATCAGTTTAATGCTGATTAGTATGAAATAACGTCTAGCTAGTTACCTTAAAAACATACAGGAAAAAGTAAAGGTCTCGTGACATACAATCTTAAAAACCAAATAATAATGGGATAACAGAGTACAACCGTATTGCGTCTCTTCTTTCTATGTAAAAAAGACGGTCAATCCGTCGGCCAGTTAAGATCCAGTTAAGTATTGGAAACAAATAATAGCAATGTGGTTTTAGTCATCACTTTTCAACAATTCACAACATAATGAAGGAAAAGTTCAATCTTCTACTGTCCTCGACTGTTCCGGTATGAAAGAAGGAAAGAGATTAGAGTAAATGCCGTAATACAAAAGTGGTAGCAAACGAGTAAAGAGGAAGATCCTTCAATTCATTGGCATTTTTCTAATATATAGACAAGTGTTCGAATACACCGTGATTCCATTACCTTCACAGCGATGATATACTTTAAAAAAATGCAAGGGCAATATAAGATTTCTAGTTTCTTGGCGTTTGTGGCGTACATCGAGAACAAAACTACATTTCCAATTGTGATTCTCACTGAAATAAAAGAATCTTAAAATTCCACCTCCATAAAGTAATGATGTGATCTGCGCACAATTGTGCAAATACATGTACGATTTTTCTAACGTTTCTTTCTAGCGTTATCGGATTTCTCCTGATTCTTACACACGTTCTGTACTTTAACCAACACCGAGACTTACTCCGGGGCGCGGCACACCGCTGCTAATAGTGGATCTCCGATAACTCTGCAGATGAGGGAGGGAAGGGAGGGATTGGGGGGGGAATAACCTATAAAGCCCTAAGAAGTGGACCGCCCCAGGCCGTTATGACGTGCTATAGGGTTCACCTCTATGCCTAGAGGGCCCCCTGTCACAACTTCAAAGAGAAGCTCCGACCTCATGGACAGACAGAACGAACAGGTGAGAAGTGAGTGCTTAGTTACCTCACCCCTGCAGAAGAAGGTGAAAGAAAGGCCCATGAAATAGATGCCTGCTACTGTAGGCCTAAAAATAGGCTAAGGTTGTAGAGAATGCCTTCCCCACGCCCCCTACAGAGCAGGTGGTTATTACATATATGTAACAGTTTTTGAGAAAATTACTGCCAACCGTTGACAAATTCATTGCGGGATTTAATTTTGGCCTGGCCGCAATAATCCACAGTTCATTTGAGAGTTATTGGAATTTTAGAAAAATTTTATGTTGATTTGATAACTAAAATCTTGTACTTTTACAAAATACGGAGGATATTTGAGTCAGAGATTGAAAACTAGCGCTCAGGCTTAAGGATAGAAGTGACTATTATTATGAGCGCAATACTTGCGTGAATATGCTCTTAAATAAAGCTGTATTTGATGTAATAGAGGAACTTAAGCCTGTTATCTTCTGTAGAAAAAATTAACTGAGTACTCACGTTTTAATTCAGGAGTCGAAGATGCTGAATTTTCCTGTAAGAAAAGAGAACAAATTCATTAATAGATATAGTTCCCCTTATGTTCTCATGAACTCATATGATTCTTGAGTTGCACACTTCCTTTGAACTGAATTTGACACATTGCAAAGCTACTTAAATCCCAATCAATACCAAATGAACACCTGCTGAACTTCAGATGGTATACAAATGTTGACTCAAGTAACCGCATTGTTTTGATATTCAATGTTCTACTTCCCGTTAGCTCCACTAATGCATTCGAGAAATCATATGATTCTTTAAGATGCATAATTCCTTTCTGGCTTTGACAGATAGCAAAGTCGCTTAAATCTATAAATAAATAGTAAAGATCAAATTTTGCTCCGAAATTATCTTACAATCTCTTGTGTTAGGAAAATATAGAACCTTAACTTAAAAGTATGCTGTCGATCTAATTTCAAGTCGTAATGAAATTCGTATGGCACATTTTGTGTGAGAACGCTACCTACCAAAACTTGTGTTAATGAATACGACTGATGTCACTAATGTATCTTTAATCTAAAAATTTCATCATAATAAATTTGAAATTATATAAAGCGGAAATGATGAGAATGAAGATAATAAGGAAAAGCGAACTCTTCTTGGGGAATATTATCATTGATAAACAGCTAGAGCAGAATGTGCATGGAATCGGATATTAGTCAATATGATTCTAATTATATTCCAAGTGAAAAAACTTGGTATGAAACGCGATATATACCCAGTACATGAAGGAGTAAGAAACCTGACCAGCCTTATTTTGCACGCTGCAACTATGCGAATTCGTGTTAAAACTGTGTGAATGATTGAGGAGGAAAAGTCCGTAGATATTGAATTGCGAACTCACATCAGTATTATTAAGCGTGTTGTACATGATAAGTAAGCGGTATTAAGTGTAATTTCAATTAATAGTTTATGGACAGACTGGAGGTTAGACTAGTATAAAAATAAATGTAATGTTTACCATCATTGTAAACGCAAATTAGAAGGCACTGTTCATAGACTCGAAGGACAGAGAAAACGAGACCATTTCAGTCACTAATATCGTAGCAATGAAAGCAAAGGAGAGCCAGCTGTCCTTGGAATAATAATGAAGTCGTTTTCCTAAATTATCGATGGACGCTTCACTATCCTCTCATTTTCATGGAATATAAACAAAGGGAAATGGAAAGTGCCTCGTTTCTAAAAGGATTGAGAGGAAAAGTGACCTTCAGATGATATCGAAAGTGAACGAAGAGAATAAGATGAAAGTGCCAATGACACCGAAATATGTATCGAGTTTAACAAACCAATTGCTAATGCCCAAAAGTTATATTTTCCAATGATTACCTTCTCGTGCATACATATTTACACATTAATAATTGTTACATTCATCCATCTCCTGCTTTTATTTACCGGGAGATGATTGGCTCAAAGGAGCATTTTGTTATCGGTGCACACTAGCCTATTTAGGCAATCATTCGCTATAAGGTGAATTATTAAAATTATGAATATTCACCTTCTTTCAAATGGATAAATGTTAGAACATATAAAACATTAACAATATTTAGTTTTTAATTTCGTGAAAATCGGTAAGCCCTATCCAATATTTGGCTTTAATATTTTGGTCTAAATGAACACGCGATGTCACTGAGTTTCATGTCTACAGTATATTTAATTTACAACCGAAACGACAACGAACCAAATTATAAGTTTCAATAATAATATTGATAAGATCGTAAAATGAAATACAAAATAGAATAATCTTACCTGCTCACCAGTTGACGTTCTCTGGGCAGCCATGGTTCTGTACATTCCTTCCTAGTGCGCTTCCTCGATCTCGAACGAGATATTCCATAGTAACATAAATGCCGAGATGGGAAGGAGAACGCATTCTGGAATAATATAAAAACCACAAGAATTAATTGACGTATAGAGAAATATAATCTGGAGTAAAATTTTTAAAAAAGTGCATACAGAAGAACGAGAAGATACCAATGATGATGACGCGAAATATGGCTATAATCAACATTTTTCCACATCATTAGTATTTTATAATTCGACTGATTTGGTCTAAACGAAGAGAATAAAGTAGTACTTTTAATACCTCTAATACTAACTATATCTAACAAGCACAAAGAAAAAACAGATCCACGCTGAAGTAATAGGAATAGTAGTAAAATAAAAACTGATGTTTCTTAGGAAAATGAACATCTGTTGTGATATTTGTGAAATTTGATCTAAATTATCTATTTTAAATTACCGTTGACCATTTATACTAAATAGTGATTACAATAAAATAATTTCTAGGCTTTATTCACATTTCAATCCAACTCAGCCCGTGCCTTAGTTACAGCAACTTTCAATAACTATTTCCTAAACGTCAACCTATGAAAGCGAGACTAAACACCTCATCTATTGCAAGTTAATAAAAATTCGACGTTTACGAATCAGATGTATGTTATATTTGAGTCGATAATCAAGATCAAATCAAAAGTGCTAGAGGAAGAAAAACGATCAAAAAGCTTATTATTTAAGCTCAATATATATAAAAATTTCCCTTAATACTATTTGCTTAAAATCTCAAAATTATTCCCGAAATTGAAATTATGTAATGAAATCTGCAAGATAATGATTTTTCCAAAGTAGAATGGAGTGTGATTTAAAATTAACGTCTGGTCTGTTGTAGTGTGTTGTGATGTGATGACAGTATGCTCAATCAATAGAAATGCAAGAATCTAAATTAGAATCTGATAAAGAGCAAAGAGGAAATAAATGAAAAAAAATTATTGTAAGTTTTAAAATAATGATTTCATAAATTAAGAATAATATTATGTATAATTATATCCCAATAGCAGTTGTAATTACCGAACATCTATACCACTAATACATTTAATATGCATTATTATTAAGTTACAGAATTACACTTTCTTAATTGAATAACTAAAGCATTATAGTAAAAATTAACCAATACCTAATTGATAGTCATTGATCTATTTTAAAACTGGTGATAAAGCTTAAAAACGTTTTACGTACGCAAGGTAGGCCATCGGAATTTGAAGTCAAGGTAACAAGAAAAACGGAATCAAAATTTGAATTGAATTTAGAAGAAATGATAATAAAAAACGCCAGAAAATTGTAAGAGTCATCGATAAAGGAGAAAATTCATAAAAGAAACCAATAAATTGTCATTGCAGCTTTTGATAAAGAAGTCAAAAATAGCTAGTGTACCGAAGATCAAAATTTCAAACATCCGTTAGAAAATCAGTCGATTACATACACTGAAACCAAAGAGACGTGTCACTATTGAATAATTTCCGGGATACAGAGCCGAAAATCCATTTAATATAATAATTTAATATAAAAACAGAAAGAACCCAAAACGGTATGCCATGGATTCTCACTTGGGCGGCGGTACCGCGATCAATGGACATCTCGTATTACGGCCTTTATATTCAAGACCTTCCAGCATCAGCATTTCCTTCCATTTCTTATATAGTTACGAAAATCGTCCACCACACACTTCTCATCCTTGATAAAAATGGAGTACAACAATAATTCTTATACAGCCGTCCTTTGATTTTAAATTCCGATTAAATTTCGAATTTTATGAAAATGAGTTCCCAATCGAAATTAAATGTAGAATGCGGTTCAGGCAGAATTCCAATCGAATATCTAATCGGAGGAATTTTGAAGTTGGTTTACTTAATTAATAACTCTAGAGTTAATATTAAATTCAAATGTCGATTTCCGTTGCTTTAGCGGTCGTCAGTATTTTCTTCAATTTTCTACTCACTCTAGTAAAAATATTATCGTATTTGTTCAGCACCTATATTCGGCGAATATCTAAAGAGAAAAGTGCTATTGGAAAATATTCGAAGAGTTTGTTAGGAATTTCGTCAGATCAGAAGACGGAACGTCCTTAGAAGTTAAGAGTCGTTATTACATTTCTTAAATATCAGCCTGGGTCAGAATTGGAATAAAAAACACACTAACTTAACTGAAAATCATCAGACAAAGAAAGATAGTAAGATAATCACTGAGAAGTTAAATTATTCAGACGTCGGTTTCAATGCAAATCATACGAGTATTACGAATCGGAAAAAATATTCATCAACGACTGACACATAAATAACAGCATAGAAACCAATATCATTAATGATCAATAATCTTAGGAATAACTCAAGTAACTTAAATGCTATTAACTTATTTACTTACCGAAACTGAAGAGATCCCAAAGATGCACCACGGACATCTTGACGGCAACACACACATAGTTTCCGTTTTTTACTCTTTAATGATGTTATAATTTTAAAAATTTGCAAATATATAGCGATACGCCTAATGGAGATTTCACGATTAGTCAACTACAAATCCACCAAACTACAAGAAATTTGAATTGTAACGGTTTTTTTATCTCCTGCAATACGTCTTCATAAGGCGATGTTTCCTAATTAACTAACGATTTAGCGCCAAAAATCAACGTTTCCACCAAATGGTGATCTGTGATTGGTTACTGTGAGTGCTGTCACTTTTTCGTCCCCCTACCGGAAAAAGCTGCAATTTCATTCATAGTTATTAATCGGCATAAAATTAAAATTTTATTGATATAAAATAATTAAAATTGAATTTGATAATTTAAAGAAAATTAAATTACTTCATTCATTACTTACATTCATTTATTTTTTTTTTTTTTTGATCCCCCGATACGGTCTTGATTCCCTTTAAGGCTCTCGCTTAATTCCTATTTATTTAAGAAATGGATATCGAAGTACCTCGAATTCACTTTATTATTTTATTAAAGAATGCTAATGGAGGACACTGTTCAGTAATTTGCTATGTTACGCACGTAGTATATATTTTAAGTAGCGAAGATCCTCTATATAAGAGGAATAGCGTAAGAACGGGAATAATGATTTCGGTATTTAAGTTTTTACGACATATATAAACCAATAAAATTAAATCAATGATGTAACCATCAATAAATTCAAGCCATTACACCGAATATTTCTATTAATTGTCTCATTATATTTCTATTTATTGTATCCGAAATAATCAACTAAATCGATTTTAGACATTATAGGGCATCTCTCTTATCCGAAGCTTGCAAAATTTATAAAAAAGACGTCATAAATGTAGCAAATATTTTACATTCACCAAGATTAGAAAATGCATAACACTTTTCCTCATCCAATGCTGCAATATGTAAACGGTTATTATTTGCTTTATTTAAACGACGGATAACAAAATTAACCCCACATATTTAATAATGCAAACGCCTGTGTGAAGAGGTAAAAAAATTACTTTTCTACGTAGATTCATCTACGTATTAATTATTCTTTCCTCTACATCTGCCTCTCGAGCATTTAGAAAAGTACCTATTTGAAAATAGCATGAGCCTTACAAGGCATAATGAGGAGGGAGGTATTTATCGTTCTTTCCTTAATGAGTCGGAAAACGTCCACGTCATGACCTTACACGTTTATAAAAATACACTAGAAGCCTCCTTACGGCGTTTGGCAGAGAATGTAGTACACTTTTCAAAAGGGTTTCATTCACGGGAAACTAGCCCATTTGGAATACAAAGAGAAAAATACATGACTTATTAAAAATCTGTAAAATGATAAGTTATATGAAATAAAATAAGACTTAAGTATAGCAGTGACAATATGTCACAAAAGTGCATACATACTAAATGGCCTTTATATTAGATTACTATATTGATTTTTGTATGAGTTGTTAGAAGATAAGAGGCCAACTAGAGCGTATTCTTCCTTTGCTTTCCTCACTGAGCTAGAATGTTACCAGTTTCAACATAAAGTAGAACAATGAAGCCATGAAATACACTATGCTTTATGCACTACATTCAAAAAGACAATGAATTCAAAATCGCCCATGCCTCAGAAGATTTCCTTTTATCATAGCCTGCTCAAGGCAATATTTAACGGAGGATACATTATCTCAATGAAATTCTAGAAGACATTTACAATTGTTAATGAATGGCGTTATTTTTTTAAGAAATCCCATAGAATCAAATCAATGTGGGCAAAAGCAAGAAAATTTGCCATGAAAATGGCATGTTTTATTTATGAAATTTAATATAATGGTAAATGTAATTATGTGATTCTTGAAACCATACATACATAGAGACTTTATTTGGCAAAATTGGGACTATTGAGTTCTATCTTCCATACATGGGAAGGATTAAGGATTACTTATCTAGCCCAGTTATCTTTCAGTACAGAAATATTCTAATTACATCCTCAGAGTTTAGTTCATGGTAGTGACAAAATGATATGTACTGATGTATTAATTATTCTTGATCATAAAAATAATATCAACCCCTTTTCGATGGATATCAAAAGAACCTTTATGCTAAATGACACTTTTATGAATGCTTATGAGAATTATGCTTTTATGAAACCTTATGCTACATTACACTTCCCAATTCTAGGATCTGGTTCAGTGAAGAAAACAATTTAAAATTACCTCATCTCGTCCGGTAAGCATCTTTCCCACTCCAAAGCATTGCGTAGCATAAGGTTAACTTACACCCATCCTTTAAACAAATGAAGTTACAGATGGATCTCAACCTTATTCATTTTACTATAAAGTTTAAAGAAATATGAAAGCAAAAGATTCACAAATTACCATCCATTCTTCTGCACCATTCAAATTTGCTTACGATTATGTAAATAACGATTTCCTTGCTGAAGTTGAGATTATGAAATAAACTATCGTTCATTGTAAAATTAATATCCACATACTCAGCCCAATTACCTTACATTATACCTTAATACCTTACGTTACCAAACTCAGATAGTAAGTGAGATAATCACAATACTCGTAGATCTACTTGTTAGATTAATCATACTTACCATCCGATCTTATATAATGCTGGCTTAACATATGAAAACTCACGAAGAACCCCGTATCCACTAACCTCCAACCAGAAATCCATCCATTTTGATTGTGATGGCATCTTAATACTGTTGGTTACAGACTTGGAATTTCGCATAAATAGTGCAGATTCGTGACACCTGCCTTTATAAAAACTTCAAATAGAGAAATTCACCCGAAGACTGTTCTCACTGCTGCACCTTGACGCACTCTTCGAAAAATCACCGATTGCAAAGCACCTCTAATGCACAAACACACACACATATCATGTTATTCCATTTACACCCAAAGCACATGCTAAACATATTGTAATTGCATTTCCACCAAATAGCACTGTACCAAGACTTCTAAAACAGCTTACCGACTGCAAATAATTAAGGTATGAAGTTCATAGAAGCATGGGCAATCTCTTCTTTAGGATGCCGCGAGGTCTGAACGTGTGTCCGCCTTTCTAAAAAGCATTATGGTATAGAAAATTTTGACAAACGAAACGCATTCTTCACGTCACTTAACCTTCGTATATCTCAGTTCTTTGTCTCACTAAGTTGTTTGTGTTCAAGATGGGGTCATTTACATTTTCCTGCGTATTTTAAATATAACCAAGAGCGAATTGCAGCTTTGGTAGTGTGAACTGTATTACGTTCAGTGATTTGCTTGAAAAAGCGTGATTGGGAATCGAAGTATTAAAGTAATCGAAGGTGTCTGTTGTGCACTAATTTTTCTGAGTATCGAGCACACGTAATGGCGGCGATAACACGAAATTCTTACAGCCTTTGAAATCTTTGTACGGGAGAAGCTAATAAATCTTAGGAAGGCTTCACATAGGCGTGAAGAAGTCTTAAAAGGGGATTTCTCCGCCCTTCGACAATTAGCATCAGTGATTTAGAATTATCCGCGAATCAGGATACATAATATAATTGGAAATGATCCAAATAATCCGCAATATCCCGAATACGAGGAGAAATAACCAGAATAATTTCGAATTTTAGATATTTATTTCAAAATTCCTGGGAAAATTCGTTCAAAGGCGAATGTCGTGTTAATAGGAACATTGCGAATCTTTTCGAGCGTACTATTCAGGGAATTAAATAGTGCCAAGTCATTCACTTTATTTGCAAACTTTTCTCTCTCAATTTTCAATTCTCTCATTTTCAATCGTTTAGTACTGAATAAACAGAGCAATGCAATATATTGTTTAACTCAAAATTTCTCTCGATCCTCTCAAAATAAAATATCTTTTATCCGTTTTCCTCTGCCCACGCTTCAATTCTTTCATTATACTAAAGATTGCTTTCAAATGTTTCTTATTCGTGGCGAAAATAAAAAAATACCTTTAAGTATAAGATCCAAATACTAGCTACATATCGTACGTAATCTATGCGCACTAAAAAACCAAGTTTAGAATATCAAATTCTCCTTGACTTTAAGTAGTATCTCACCATTGTCTATTGGGGGAATGTCTTTTCGTCAACATAATTTCATTGGAATTGCCACATTAATATGCAAAATGAAGATAAGAACCGGAAATATAATATGGACGACGAAAATAATCTTAGATTGCTAATATTTATTGTCTTTTCCTCATTTCTTCTAACTTTCCATCTTCTTCAAAATGATTCTCGTTCTTAGTTAGGATAAACTATAACTTTAAAAGAAAAAACTGTTCATTGCATGAAGTAAATTAAACATAGTATTAATCTAATTCCTCTTAACTTGGTTCGCATTAGCCGGCTGATAGATTAACCTTCCTGTTTAATAGGTACGTGCTTAACTACCTGCTTTTGTAGAAAATTGCAATTTCAAGTGATTTCCGTTATCATATTTCATTTCTCAAAAATTATTTAGCATTTTCGATATGAAATGCACTGATAATACTTCCAATAATTTCATGAAGGTGAGTATACGGATGAAGATCTTGATCGCTCTGCAGGCTGACAAGCATTCCAAACATTGGAAGTTTTTAATGATAATTTTCCGGTACTTATGCTTGGATTCAGAACAAAGACGTGTTAAATAGGAACTTTTTTATTCGGTATGCCATGGGTATATTGTATTTTTCTATGAGGAAACAGGTGCACATTCAAAAAGTATTTGGGTCGAGTAAACTGGCCAAATATGCGGTCCCGAGGTGGCGGGTTAGAAGTAATTATACTTTCATGTATTTAATAGAGGAAAGTTAAAACTTGTATCAATCAAGTCATTGATGTACATTAACGTCTTTACTAAGGAAATTGATTTTTCCAATAAAGGAGTTATCAAAGTTAAGCTATCTAAGTTAAGTTATAGCTATGAGAATGCATTAAGGATATAGTGTTACGTTCTCGCACAGATGCTTCTTATACAATTGAATTTTACAATAAGGAATCATTCGGGTAAATCTTCCCGGTCCAGTCGGACTTTTTTTAAGTCTATTCTTCCTTGGGATTGATGTATTTAGTTAATTTCTTGAAATTTTTACAAGGAAGATTAATGAATCAATCTCTATCAAATCCTTTGTATTGACTTCGAACCTACGTTGATTTATCAAAAGAAAAAAATCTTTTTCAAAAAATAAAAATTACATATATATTATTTTATATATATGTAATTTTGTATAATATTTTATAAGGATGTTTCCAAAGGTTGCCTTTAGGAAATGCTACGAAATCAAAAAGGAAGGGTCTTCCTAAGTTTTTTTTTCCGCATTTCCACATGATATCGTGGGAATAATATTCTTTAAAATATTCTACAGGGAGCTGCCGATTTCAAAATTCCAGACATGTCCATAGATAAGCAATGATAATTAGATTATTTGAGAGTTGAAAACATGCACACAGCAAGATATCTAACTTAAGTAAAAACTCAAGGGCGGGGACCCTGGATGGCCAAGTGGGCAGCTCGTTCAACTTTCCTGAAAGCGGTCACGGATTCGATTCCCGGTCGGGACTCACGAGCGAATTGACCTAGGCGGTCGAAGCACTTTTAACAGTACTACTATTAACTTTAGGACTGAGTATTTTTAAGAATGCCTAAATTATCTAATAGTTTGTTTTCATGAAGTCAGTTGAGTCTCTTCTTTTGAATTCCCTTTCGCAGTACAGTTACGAAAGTTGGAGATAATTAAGGATAGCGCAAAAGTATGTCAACTCTCTCAATAAAATAAGGATACTCGCAGATATGCGTTATCTTTTGGCGTATCAAATGTAGCGTATCACATAGGGACAGTCATGTCGGAATAATTCATACCATACACTGCTACTTATGTTCTTTCAAGTGTGATCCAGAGGTCGAACAGCGAAGTAGAAAATACGACTCCCTCGGGAAATATCCCTCTTTCTAATAAGTCGCAATTAAATAACGAATTACTTTCCGGCTTACGCGTGACGCATTCACTGGAGTAAAAACTGCGATTCAAGCTCGAGATGAAGTTAAAATGATAGGTTAGAAATGTGAACGTGTTATTGGCTCGCTACATAAACAACAACAGGTTATGATTGTTTACAAGCGTATGAAAAGAGATCCGGGGAAGGGGTAAGCTGTTTATTGTTGCGCAAAGATCTAACACGCGAGTAACGATCGTTCAGAAGCAGCTTATTCGAGTGTGTTGGAGGGAGAACTGGATTTTCTCTCGAGCGCACTGCTCACATCTGCAGTCTTCCTCTCCTGCGATTCGCGGTCACGTTGCTTTATGACTGTTTTCCACTAAATTATGGGCACGTGCAGTACTTTAGTACGTTCAATTGAAATTAATTTCACTTACGTCGCAATCTCAATGAAAATATAAGCTGCTGGAGTGATTAAATTTATTGGCTTAATATGGTTGGCTACGAATTGCAGTATGGAGGAGAATTCCACCATTAATTTTCAAAAACAAAAATGCTGAAAAAAGGTTGGTTAATAAAGGATGCAAATTTAGTTAAATATAACTGTCGGAAATAAAATAGTAAGTAGCAATGTTTACATGGATGGGTCAGTTGATTTAGCTATGGTATCGAACCGCTTATTAATAATTATTATATATTTATTATAAATCTTATAATTAATATCGTTCATTATTCTTTATGGTTTCGACCTTCGAACTGAATCTAACCAATTTTTTCCCTCCGGAATTAGTCTTCCTGAATTATTTTTGTCATAGGTAACTTTTTCATAACATTACATTTCATAAAAAATTAGTTTCAAAACCATCGAAATATATAGCTATCTAACAAGCATTCAGTATAGAAATACAACCAGCGGAGATTTGGGTACTCCGTGGCTAAGCTTTTCAATGGTTTCCAACACGTATTTCGGTAAATAAGTTACTATCTTCAGGGAATGAAGAGGAACATTTTGACATAAGATCGTAAATGAGTTGGCGAGGAAAGGGAAAAAGGCTGCTATCCAAGAAGCAGTTACGTTTGCTTGTTTGCAAAAATTTCCATCGATTTTTAGAATTTTCGGTCCATACACATTTTGTTTAAAATAATATATTCTTTGCTTACTTGGGGAGATATTCTACTTTGATAGCCATTGCTTGAGGAATTAATAGGTGATAATCTAAAGGGATTCTGAGGAAGGAAGATATTTAAATAGGAAGGAATTAAGATTTCGTGTAAATGGAACGTCTCTTCATAAATAAGGTGATCAACGTACAGATAATAATTTTCCAATAAAAATAACTAAATTTTCAGGAATAAATACGATTATAGAACATTTTAAGTAAGTCTTAACGGAGATGTGTAAATGATACAATCGGAATTTCTCCACGTGTTCCCAAAGTAGTAAATGTCCCAATTTTGCACCTCTAATCGTCGAAATAAAAACTTTTAAAGACATTAATCTCCGTAAATCACATCTCCGCCTTGACTTTCTGAACTCTAAACCAAATCTGAACTATTATAGGCCACGTGCGATATGACTACTTAAATCTCTTTGACGTAAAAGATTAGGTGATATCTGAAAATCATTGCTAGGGTAAACATTCACGGATAAATTGACATTCTAAACGAAAGATATTCCTTTTGAAATTCCCATCTTCTTTAAGGATCAATGTCACTGTCAAGTGATCAGCATACGTGAGTTTTACGATTCTGCTTTTTTAATACCCACATATCGCGAGAGGCCTCTCACTGATTCAAACGTATTTTCCCTTTTCGCCTTGGCCTCGACCTTTTTTCGCGGGCGAAAGGAGTATCGTGAAAGTTCCTTCTGGGCCTCTAGAGTAAATTGATGGTAAATTCTGATCCTTTTCCTCTCGGAGACGAGTTTCTCCCCCTCGGTAGCATTGGGCCCAAGCAAATGTTATTGAAAGAAAATCTCCCTTTGGTCCAAACATGAATGGCGTGAATTAGAGAAAGTGTTGCGTTTGAAAAGATTTCTCAGAAATGGAAATTGCACCGATTGGCTTTAATGAGGTATGCGAGTGGAAATGGAAACTTGCAAAAAGTAGGTAATTTTTTCATTTTTATTAGCGATTTCTTCCTTCTTGAAATTTGCGTGACATCATTTTTGTGCGTCGTAATTTCAGTGTCGATAATTTATAGGTAATTTCAGCAAGTTACCGGTTGTAGAAAAATAAAAATTATTTGACGACTTCTTACAAAGTTAGTAAAGATAATCATATAGCGTTAGAGCGACGGATAAAAGTTTTTGATGTGATCATCCCTTAGTAGCTGCTTCCCTGCTAAAGGCATACGCTTCTATGCTTTAATAAAAGTAGCGGGAAATTGCGGAGTTTAGATTCAATCGTTATTAACTTTGTTATATCAGTCGTACTAAGGCCATTTAATACTGGTTCGTAAGCCTAAGACCACAGATAACTTGAGTTTACTAAAGTTTACTTTAAAGTGACTTTGAACCTTCCGAGCTTCCGGATTTCAAAAATGATTAAATTTCAGGGTTAGATTCCGAATAAGGGTAAATAATCGAATTCGATTGGTTAAAATGAAAGTTAACTAATGACTTTTGAATTAGAAGTACATCATGTTTTTTTAATTTAAAATACTGCTCATATTTGCCGTTTGCGAATCCATTCAATGGTATATAATTAAAATATAAAAAAATATTCTAATTCTCTTATCAAAATCAGAAAACCTCAGGAGCAATTTTCCTGAGGTTTCAAGTTTGTTAAAATTTACCAATAAATTGATGAACCCAAGACGTTTTCCTCAGACGGGTATACTCGTGAATTCGCAATAGATTAGAAAGAGAATCAATGGTTCCCAAAATACCAACCAATCTCACTCCACATCGTTTAAAATAAATAAAATAAAGGTGCCTTACATTGCCGACTGCTGGGCTTCATGCAGTTTTTCTCAATCGCGGATGTTATTATTAGAATTGTCTTTTACGATGGATTCCTACGAATGCAAATCTTTTGCTGTATCGATTGTCTAAATTTTATAATAATCAGTCGTATTTGTTCGTCCACGATTGGGACCAAAAAGCCTTCCGTCGTCATTTTTTTACAGCTACTAATTTGAAAGGAAATTGAGGAAATAGTATTGGAAGTAAGGGTTAAAAACCTAAGAGTTGCGTAGAAAAAATAATTCTCAGTATAAAAACACTCGCCAAAGTAGGGGAGGGAGTGAAATATCTTCGTCTACTCTTAATGATAGCTAAAAGATCTGAAAATTTGAAGACGCGTGATTCGGCCAAAGAAAATAATAGAGGTGTTCCATTTTCTAGATCATGCTCCAAATACGAATGGCGCTCTCTTAAAGCTCATCTTGATACGCTAGTTACAGAGAATCACCAGAACGGTGGAGTGATTACGTTAGATACCATCGGTAAAGCTGGTTTCCTCAACGACCATCGTGAACTATTTTCCCATTTCCAAGGTGGACACGCTGGTTTCTCTCAAATGTTTTCTTTTACCCATAAAGCGTGGAAAAAATGTAAGGGGTGATTGCGCGTGAGAATTTCAGAGCCAACAGGAAGGGGTCGCCGGTAAAATACAGCAAGTGATGATGAAATAAAAAACAAAACACTTTCGCCCGCGCGCACGTTTTTTCGAGTCTGCGGAAGAATTCCAGATGAGCGGAGAATTTCTACGCGTCTGTTTGGTTTTGGGCCAGGTGATTTCGATTGTATATACGTGATAGACGATTTCTTTAATAAAAACATAAGTGTTACGAAAACGGTGTCCTTAATTTATTATTTATCTTTCTAATCAAGGCATCTGCTATATTGCCGTACCAGATTTTCAAGACGGAAATGATGGATCATATAGGGATGAAATCCATTGTATTTTTCTCCATATTGCAAACATAGCCTCATTTCAGGTCTACTCTATGCGGTGTTCCTAAGTCTGGCGATTAATAAATAACATTAGAAAAATTGCAGGTAAATTCTTTGCTTAGATTAAAAGATTTCAAGTGTAGTTTTCAGCTATCCGAACTACTAGAAAATTTATACATAGTAGGGTATGTATTACATAACCTTATGGTATGTGGGAGTGAGTGCACGTACAGGCACTTGCAAGGTCTGCGGGTATGTTATGTCGCTGCTGTAGCGGCCAAAAAATGCACTTAAATTTCTGATGGCTCTACGTGATTTGCAGGTTAGAAGAAGGTGTGGGTAAATGCTTCGGAAAGGCGGCTTGACTTTTCTTTTATAAACCTGAGGGAGATGAGACCAACCGGCCCCCTCTTCCCCTCCACCAGGATTCTCTCGATATTTCAATATTTACAAATCAAAAATATATAAAACTAGAGTCACTGCGAAATGGTTAGTTCTCAATTTAAATATCTGAGAAGGGAAAGATTTTGGAGCTTGTAAATTCCTATAAAATCTGGGTTCAAAGTTATCCAAAGTTATTCTAAGATATACTCAAACCTTTAGAACGATTGTAAGTTTAGGAGCTAAAACTCTCGATGGAAATTCATTTTGATATCGTAGCGTTGTATAATTAATTTTTCTAAAAGAAGATTAAGGAAAAGTTTTTCTCTTATTCTGAGTAAAATAGCCACATATAAATTTAAAATACTTATATTAATGAGTGATATTTTTATAGAGAAGCATTCACTCGATCTAATATAGCCATATCAATTGTTACTCAAAATTTTATTGCGGCACTAGAATTTTGGTAGAAATTCAGTTTAAAATCATTATATATAGTGAAAATGTTACGGATAGCGCAAACATTCGTACTTTTTACTTAGTCAATGCCCGAAGTCTCTAGCAATCAGCTGAGCGTCATCGGGTTTCTCGTCCAGCAGAAATGGAAAAACTTTTCCTTTCGGTGAACTGTTTCAACCGTAAACAAACGTATCCTCGAATACCCTTCCTAATGGGTGAGCCTCTGTCGATTCAGGTACTCGAAGATTTTAAAATTATTCCCTCTTTCTCCTCACTCGCTTGAAGTTCCACAACATTTACCCACGCTACTATTTACCTTCTAACTGACAAATCAAATAGTGCTAACAGAAATTTTAAGTGAACCTAGAGTAGCGACAGAATATGCCTAGAGACTTATAAAATTGACTATACACACCGTAAGTCTATTCTGTTACAGTCGAATATCGTCCGCGGAATAAATGAAGTTTGTAATCGACTACTTAATTCTAGCATCAATTTCGCTAATTTTCTTGCAATAGTAGATCGGCCTATCTAACAGAGAGGACGCATAACATCTAAACCGTGGTCTGAGAACATATCTGAGATTTTATGTAGCAATTATAACATTAAATTTAAACTCCCTTTTTTCTAGCGATACCATTAGTGTCAGTTCCCATATGTGTCTCACGTAAGTGTCATGGAGCATCTTGGTAACGCTTTTCGATTTTTCGTGATAGCTTCCAACAAAATGCAAGGAATAATGCTAGAATAACGCTTGAATGCACAATATGTACAACGAAAGGTATCTTCGATGAATTTGGGTGACTCAGCTAAAATTTTGCTTTCTCTTTCCCCAGTAAGTAATTTATACATAACATTCAATCATAATTTTTTATCTCATCCTAGGAAAGTTTTTTCTAAGGATTTTTTACCTCCTACAGTACATTTTCCGCACAAAAGTTAAAAGTTCCCATTTTCCTCTTTCGCACTCTCGCAAAACAAACAATTTGGTTTTTTAACTTGAACAAACATTTCAACATTAATACCTTCGCATTTATTGTTAGCCATTGCACTGTCTATCAATTTAAATCTGTTCTTTTCCTTCCGCTTAATTTTCCACAATTCAACATCTTCCAAACTAATACTTCCCTTATTTTCAGAACAAGTTTGACATTCAAATCGCAATTGAAGTCAAGCAATTCTCATACATAAAATCACAGGATAAAAGATGTTAAATATACTTCACAGGCCTAGCCCAGCCTATATTGGATTTTTGGTTATGATGATGCGTATTCCAGTTACTTAGTTTCTTTTTATATATTGAATGCGTTAAACAATATTGAATTTATATGTAAAAATATTTTTATTTTAAGTTATAACATGAATATACTACTGTGGGATAATACACTAAACTCAATCTACCCTACTTACTGAAAGTCCAAAATTTGTCACAATTTACTCTCATCTGACTAACTCTCCACTAATAAGAAAATTAATATCCCTTATGCAAATATTGGTAAATTTTGCGGAGATATTAAAATTTCAGTTTTCTTGATTACAATTTGATAGAGCCTAAGGCCTTGTTTGTGGTCTGACGGCAACATTTAACCAAAATAAATGGCGCTTCATTTTTGGTCCCTCATGAGAAAGTCAAAAGAAAAGATGCGATTTGACGCACCTGCGTCAGATGAAGGAATATTCAATTAATTTCATCCCGACGTTTCCGCATGTTGGGTTATTGGGTACTTTGAGCCGCCAAACTTTCTGTTTTCTCTTGACCCACCGTCATAAAGCTGCGATTTTGATAAATTTGCTCCTTGATTCCCGAAAGACAGTATGTTTCTTTCATTTTTGGACAACCATTAGGAAAGAGTAGTATTGGTGGGAAAGTGTTACCTGTATCTTACGTATGTGGCAACTTACAATTTGAGGCAGCATTAGGTAATAATGTATAATTGGGATAGGCTTAAAAATAAAGCAGCCATCGTAACTTGAGTTTGGGGAAAATATTGCTTTCTACTCAGGATGAGGAAAGAAGTAATGGAAAATATTTCGTTATGCCATTAATTATAATGTAGCTCTGGCAACCCCTGCATCGATCAAATGTGACAAAATTATTTTATTGAATACTAGTTAAAAATTATTTTTGTTAATAGAGTAATAATATACATGAAATATATAAAAGCGATTAGATAATAGAGTAATAGTGAATTGCAGTAATAATAACACAATCATTACTAGAAACTTAATAGAAATATTAGATTCGTATACTTACACGTTTAATGTATTTAAACTTTCATATGATTTAGATCATAATTAATATTCGGAAGAGACCAAGACTCTTCATCCATCATCATTTAGAACGAAATATCTTGCAATAAAATTTGCGACTAGCACAGAATTAGAGATTTTTAATATAATATTAAATAAATAATTGGGTTAAAGTACAGGTCACGTCAAGTTACTACATAAATTACTCAGATTTATGTAAAGAAAAATCTTCCACCACGCAAGGTTGGACTCAACTGAAAACCTCCCCAACTAAATTTCCGTAACTAGGTTTTCAATCTCACAGTGAGTTGGAAAAATACATCAGGTCATACATAATTATAACTGACGTCAATCAACACGTCATACATAAGTACAACTGGCGTCAGAAGAAAAAGAGAGAGAAAATCGCATAGGTAAACTACATTGAATCCTGAGATAAGACATCTGAGATAATGAGTTATCTCCCTCCAAAGAAAATGATCAATTAATTCGCCGCTTCGCTTCTATCATGAGTTTAATCACTGATCCATAGATCCTCACCACGAACAAAATATCTAGTTTCAACTCTGCCTGTTAGCTACGTAACGAATAAGTAGAATTTTACCTCTTTGTCATAAATGTTTTCGGCCTTTGGTAATTTGAAGTTGTAAGTACTTCTAAATAGATAATGAAGTAGCTTATTATCAGTGTATGAAATACGTTCCATATAACGTTGTTAAAGTCATGATCCAAAGACAGTTCTCATTATATTATTACCTTTAGGTGCTACATCATTTAGGTGTATTTGAGTTAAAATGAGATGTAATGAATCAGAAATCATACTTAACGAAACGGGTGTTATACAACTTCAAGAAAATTCATGCTCCAATTTCTTTCGCTTCTGAATTAAATCTAAATAAAGGAATTATTCTTACATGCAAACAATTTCAAAATGTTGATAATATACACATGATAGAGTCTAGTTGCTAACAAGACGATTTAAATGCGTTATCTGTCACTTTCATCGAACTACAGAAATGGCTAAGTCATTGTCATGAAAATGACTACATAAGCCCATGAAAATCGATATGTAATCGTTCCTAAAATCCTCCGTTCCTATCTGATAGTATCAATATAATTATGATAATATGAGAGAAAGCTACTCAAAGTCACAAAACATACTGTCATATAATACGACACTCACCTAAGACATATAAATGGAAGATGTATTAAGAGAATACATTTGACATTTAAGAAGCCTAAGTTGAAAGGATGACATGAAAGATAGAGGAGGATAAACTCCTTCAAAAGAGGGAAAGTCTTCTTCGGTTCACATGACAGGAAAGCATATTTCAACCAGAATTGTTAATAATTTCCTGGAAATATAGAAAAGGAGTTACGTAATTCCGAAAAGACCTCGATTTTTATGTCAACGGCTGAACAAAGCAAGACATCAAGATAGAGTAATGAGACGGCTATTGGGTCACGTTGGGCATCGGCAGGTAAACAGAAGGTTGAGAAAGCTTTCTTCTGGACAGAATGCACTGAAAGGAGCACGTAAAGAGCGTATTCCGACTGACTTTTAAGCAGTTAAACAGCGTCGAACGTCGGCAATACTGATGGTCGGCATCTTTTGTTCTTTACAGCCATCGCCGATCGTTGACTGCAAGTGAATTTCGCATGGCGTGAATGAAGACGTTTCTTTGTTTAGCTAATATCCCTTTCCATGTCGAATTTCCTAATTGCGGCTTTGGGAACCTATACCCACTTTATCATGTAGAAATAGTTCCCTCGAGAGTTTACATAGTCGAAAATCGCCTCCTCTTTTCCTCGAATTTCCTTTTCCTTACTATTGTGTCATCTCTGATTGGAAGAGTGAAGATTGATTTTTTTTTTCAATTTTATACTTAGAAGACTTTCTCTTCCACTACTTCTTAGGAAGAAGCTCTGTTTCATAATAGGTATGGGTGAGTTTTACAAGAATTGTGACGCACTTAATTTTCTTCAGTTTCTCACTATTAAATTTCTAAGTATGTGACGCTTAGCATAAATCTTAAAAGCACAGATCAGAGATAAAATTAATGCAAAGAAGACGAAATGTGGTACACGAAAAGGCGTTATATTAATGCTTCCGATTTACATCTACATATTTCTGTGATTAAATCATGGTGAGAAGGCAGAATACAAGATCATTTCCTTTGGAAAAGGAAGCCAATGGCGAAAATCCAACCGAGAAATCGTTTCTCTCAAATGATTTGATTGGCAGAACAAACGATCTTACACGTATAAACACGACGGGATACATCAGGTGGTCAATCAATCATCGACTTTATTTTTATTCCTGACAATATGGGAAAATTGGCCACACTTAACAAATTCCATAATTACTCATCTCTGAAATCGTTTTGCACAGTATTCAACCCGGAAGCCGTTTTCCACCTCGAAACCTCAATCATTAGCTACCGAAAGCTCTTGAGAGGGAATGAGACTTTTTAGGAAGATGAGGAGTGAGGTTGTTTGCATTTTCTTACCAGGGTTTATTCAAAACTGCGCACCTGGATGGCCTTGCAAACCTATATAAATGTTTCCTTGCAAAAAATATAAATGCTAATTTGTCGAGAATTCACTATTTATTGAAGGAAATGAGTTAATGAGTTTATTAGTGCATGCTATGAATCGAATAGCTAAATATATAGCTCATTTCGTCATTACAATAAAAAAATTCAGAACAATTGCGAATTAAAACTCTTCCTTGAAAATAAAGACGTAGCTCCGTATACTAAACGACCTCGTGAATTTTCTTAGCGCGCTAAGAAGGATAAATAGAGGGAACTATGTTGTTAAACCCACTCAGCCTGAATGCTATGAATAGAAAAGGTCCACGTAAGTACAGCTTGAAGACATATGTGACGTGTTGAAATTTATTCAATTTTGCCAAAAAAAAAGAGCTTACACCTCGATATAATGAACTAATCGAATGATCGTAACTTCAGCATAATTGGTGAGGATATTGAATTGAAACAGAGTATTTGAGTAGAATTTCCACTTCACAGACGGGCTTATGATTGCTATTAGGAGAGTGGTCAGTAATAAAACAGTAGGTACAGTATAGAACAAGAGCCGAAGTTAATCAAAAGATATATGTAAATCGAGCTGTACTTACGGCTACAATGTTAGTAGTGAAATTTAAGTGTGCCCTTGATAACAATTGAGTAAACTAACTGCACCCAAAACTCATTATTGAAGAGGCGGATGTTAGAAAAGCAGGAATGATATCCATAATGGATGTGGACAGATAGAAGAGATGCGTGATTGTGTTTTGACTGTGGAAGGATGAATGTTCGCAAAGTGAAAAAATGATGTATGTAAAATTATGTATAGTAAAAAGGAGTATAGTTTAGAATAGTAGGGAGATCAATACGGGGATATGGCTGAATAAACATGGGTTCTTTTAAGTTTACATTCTTTTATATAACATTCTTTAAGTTGCTTTCATCGCTTAGGTCATTTCAAACCTGAGCCAGCAGCCAGAATCGAACCCGGGACAACTTCCACCAAATACGAAAACGTTGCAATCCGGAGGCTCATAGTGAATTAGATCCTCGAAAAGGATCATACTCTATGGGAAAGAAATGTGATTATTATCGAAATAAAATAATAAATCTAACTTTACTACAATTTTTAAAAGAAAAGTGGTCTTGTTGCAGTTTTGTTTCTCTCACCACGATTATCACTATTGTTATCATGGCATTCCTTTTCCAGGTTAACATTTCTCAGTATAATAGTTTAGGCACCTGTAATTTATAATGTGGCTTAGGGGTAGAAAGGAAAATTAACCGGCTAATTAACCTCACGTTCACTACTCGTCACGTCGTGGACTACCGAATCACAGAGATTAGCGTCAATGAACAATCCCGTTCGTACTTTCTTCGAACGTGCATTTCCAGGGAGCCCACAATCGAGCTTAATTCGGTACGCGGGCTGCCTCTCAATTGTTTCACAACGAGATTCTTTCTCCAGTGGTTTTACGCGGAGTTTAAAGGTCAATGACGATCCTAATAGCGACGGGCATTCCATCGGATAATGGAATAAGTCGGCGGATTGCGAGTTAAAGAGAAGTATTACCACTGCATAGTACCCCTTTCTAATATACATGACATTTATATATATAGACAATATGTACAACATAGTGGGTTAGACCGACCAGACTAGAGCATGGAACCCCTTTTTAAAGATATGCATTTATAAATACCTTGTTTGAGAAATGAATTTTGGAATTATGGAATTAAAAAAACCTGTCTACGATTATTAGATAATTATTACTTTGTTGAGTGGTTAAAATATGTAAAAAGAATGCGACGACGAAGCGATTCTCAACGATATTATTACTGAAAAAGACAACTTTTAACTGTACTTTTCCAGAAAAGATTATTTTCAACAAAAGAGACGGCTTTCGACAAATGATCCCCCACGTTAAGAAATATAGTAACTATTTTGTTGAAGCTCGAATGCTTACAAGAGTATCTCAAGTAAATATGATTTTCGCAATATTATGAGATTTGGTCGTTATATTTGCAACATACTATATTTTCGCCGAATGAAAAATTTTTAGAAATTACTTATTTTACGAATACATGTAGTACTTCTTTGAAGTAAAGAGTTAACGGGACCCCTTCCACTAGTTATGACGTGTATACTCTTCTATTCAGGAAAGGGGATAATTGTAGTTAATTGAGCTACTATATTTTATAGATAGATCGCTGCAGTTCAATTAAATTTCTCTCAACAGTAAGCGTTTAAAAAAATCAAAAATGAATATGCGATAACGAAATAATTTTGCCTCTTCATCCCAATTTTATATTATGAATACGAGCTCGCCTTTCATTGTTCCCACTTCGGGAATACAGAGTAAACTGCGAGACACTTGTTCAAGGTGTTATTGTTTTCTTAATCCAAATGCATTACTGCCAGATACTTGAGGTAGATGTGTCAGGTGACGCGAGGCTGTGTCACAAAAGAAAAGCGGAGGTAAGAAGTGAAAATCTACATTAAGAAGAAAAAAGAAAAGCGTCCAAATTGCTCGTGAGCCAAAAAGAGCAAATAATTTTACCTTTAGAATGT
Source organism: Pachydiplax longipennis (assembly GCA_036926295.1). Taxonomy (NCBI): domain Eukaryota; kingdom Metazoa; phylum Arthropoda; class Insecta; order Odonata; family Libellulidae; genus Pachydiplax; species Pachydiplax longipennis. Next base: position 14,947,274 of record JAVFKF010000004.1, on the reverse strand, counting down.
TTTATTTACCTTTTCGATGGGATGAGACAGCAGAAAAATAAATAATTCTGAATGAGCGGAGCGAAAACAAAAGAGAGGGAATGAGATTGGAGTGGCGAATGCTCAAGGGCGAGTATAAAAGCTGTTTCTTTGAGGAATTTTCGGAAAATATTTAATTGATATTAAATGCGTTCAAATACAAATATCAAGAAAACCATATACCAGGAAGGATAAGAACATGAAAATCACATCTTCAATGTCAAAAATAGACACAAAAATAAAGGAAGAAACTAAATACTGTATGATTAAAAGTAAACTAACGTAAAGTATGAACGTAAAAAGAGGATATAAGCAGTTTTCTATTTTGGTTTTAAAGACAAAGAGTCAACAATTTTACACAATATATTGAAGTGAGAGTATAATTAACTATAATGCCTTATTAAACCATCGTAGAGGTTTAGGTATCCCTGAATTTACTATATTACTTTAGCTTGATTTAACTTGGGTATATTATTTCTTCCTCTTCGTAATTTTTCAGATAATTTAAATAGAAAATAAGGTAAACCTTTCCTCTATTTCATAATAATTCATTTCCATTCTCAAAACTCTCAAAATAATTTACTGTCAGTATTTTCTTTTCTACTTCATGTGAACTTTTCTATTGTCAAGTAAAATAGTTGAATTCATAATGGAATGAAATGATCTATACATTCACTCAACTGTATGTTTTATTGATGGCCTATGTTGTAAAAATTGAAATAAAGAAAAATTAAAGATGGACGCAGACAGTAAAGGTGGCAATGATATAACCAAAGAGAACCGCAAGACAACCGAACTATATGTAGTTAAAACCCCAAAAAGAATGGAATAAGCGATCACAATCTAATTATCTTCCCAATTCTTCCATTATTTGACTGTTTATCGTTTTAATCAAATTTTTTGATGTGACATGCAAAAAAAGACGTATGAGAAATCTCAATTATGCAGCTAGATTCCCATTTATCAACTTATCGGCAGTATTCGCTCATGAATAAAATACCACTGCATGTCCTCACGAATTATTTCACGGATACAATGTATTCACAGATTTCGTGCAGATAAACGGGTGCATTCTCAGCCCTTATAAAAAAAGAAAAGAAGTTATTGCAAATTTAAACGGAAGCCAGGCGTTGTCACGATATGGAAAAGCTCTTTAAAGGTGAGAGCTAAAACACACTCAAGTTATGAATTTAAATGTGCCCATCCTAAATCTCTCGCCCACGCGTATCTCTCTGGCCAAAACCCGATGGAGACCGTTACACGAAACAAATCTTACCACTGAATGAAGGCACACTTTCAGGTACGACACACATCGTTTGCTAGTCATTCGCAAAATTTCTTTACGAATATTCTAGATAGAGCAAAAAGAGAAAAAGATTTGTACACTCTCTTTCCTTATATAAGAATGACGTTTTGCAATTTTCGTACAACTAAAATATGGGATATTTTTTGTCGTCAATGAAATTCAATATCTTATTCAATACAACGAATCTTCATATTGTGATTGGATCGAATTTCCGTTGAAATATTTCATATTAAAGTTTCACAAATTCCTTCGAATGGCGAATTGTATTGACAGTTACACAGTCGTGTATCAACAACAGAGATAAAAATGAGTTTATTGATCCATAGGAAAGAAGAAAAAGAACCGCACTCTAAATTTCGAAGTTCGAAGATGAACTATGCTTTAACTAGGAGGTCACCATATATTTCATCAATGACTGAGTAAAATATTAAATCCTTTTCAGCTTTGTCTACTTTCTCTTAAAGTTGCTTTAATTACATCATTAAAGAATTAAAGAGAGTAAACACTTCTAATGGAACGATATAGGTTAATATGTTAAGGAATACATAACTTTCCGTAGCTTACATTTTTGGGACTAAACATACTAAAGAAAATTTCATCTGCAAAGAAAACTACTCAGATTGTATTTTTGAATTAAAATTGTATAAGTTATGAATTTAGTCGATAAAAGCGAGTGAAAATCAAGTAGGCCTCATTATAAATGATTCTATCAAATGGGCATCGTTGCATTTCCGGATAAATTCTGAAACGATTCGAAAACGAATAAATCGGACGAGAGTAACTATAAGTAGCAGCTTTAAAATATTCCGAAAGTTATCTGTCATACTGCTATCTCGCATGTTTGCGTGCTTTATATCAATTTAGAAAAGAGTTAAATAAGCTATGTAAAGTCACCCTTCCCAACCCAACCCTTCTTAGCTACGGCAACCAAATAAGTTCTTCGCAAAATATTCGCAAGCGTTTTTTCTTTTCTAATAAAAAGTAGAACGGATGTTTTTTGTTTCCCTAAAACAGGCATATCTCGGAGATAATCTGTATGTAAGGCTTTTCCATAGCAGAAGAAACTTGCAATTGTTGATTTTACAAAATTATTTTCTAAAAATGTACATTTCAATATTTTCTTTTGGAAAATATCTTATTATATCATTGTTTAATTTTACTATGTTATTTTATTTGTTTCATTGAATTAGGAATTTCAGTGAAATTCATAATCAGGTTTCCTAGATTAATCAACGACCATGAAAATGTAGTAAAGATAGTTAAATAAATCGATGTGGAATGCTGTTTCGTTAGCTCCACTCCGCTGGTTACGATAATGAAATCTATTTTCCCTCGGGAAAAAGGATTTTCCAAAAAAAAGGATTTCGGTTCTTTGAAAATCCCTCGAATAAAAAGGGAAAATACCGACGTCGGCCGAATAACAATCGGCCTAACAATAGAAGAACATGCTAAGAAAAGGTCAAAAGGTTAGAGAGATAAAAGCCTTCAATCGAAATTCCACCCTCTCTGTGGAAGAGAGTTATTTTGGGACTTCATTGAGATCTGAACAGTAAATTAAAACGATTCGGGATATCCTTCGCTGTTTGCTTGGTTATCAAATAGAGAGTGAAAATCAGCATTGCAAATCCTAGACCCTTTAAAAGACAATAATGGCATCATATCTGGAGAAATGTCATGCATTTATCACAATCGCAAATGATTTAACACAACCTAAAGCTAAAACCTAAGCGAATGTTCAACAATATTTACTTGGGTTATCGACCGAAAGATAGTTAGCCAATGACCTAGCAATCAACCTAAGTAATAAATATTTAAATATTTTTATTAATATTTTGGAATGATTTTATTATTTCAGTTACATATAATACCGATTAAATTACTTTCAGCATAATTTAAAAGCCAAATACGAAATTTGAGATAATACATTCCAGGGCTATCAATTTTTCTATATATTCTAAGAATATATGTAGTTTTAACCGTAAAGAAATTTAAATTTAAAACTTTACGTTAAATCGAGATTTATGCTTGAAAAGATTTTATTTTATCTATTTCATTTTATTATTAGATAACGTTATTGGTTGACAGGATTTTTCCACCTTCTTAAAGCCGAGCAGTAGATAAATCTATCAGACCTTCCAAGTTGTTTATATTGTGATTCCCTTTCAGTATAAGCTTTAATGAGTTTCAGTATAAGCTTTAATCGATTGGACCGTACCAGTAACATTTGCAAGATATACTCATAATAATCATTAGTTCTTTCTTCGCTCGATATATAAAAAACATAACATCAAATCTAAACAACTTACCAAGTATAGTAGGGCAAGAGTTATATATCTCTTCAAAACAAAACAAATACTTCTAAGTATCTCAACAACACCAAAATATACTAAATATGTCTATTATTTATTTATTTATTTATTTATTTACAATGTCAAGTTACAAGTGGACAACTGTCCGGTGGTAACTCATGAAAGATATGTAGAAAATATAATGTCAGAGTTTTAAAACATATTCAGTCGACACAGTCCGTTTTACAACACTTACTACAATATAAAATTACCAGTCACCCATAGTACAAACAAAAATATCTATGATTATAGAAGATATAGAATCTGATAATTAAACATATTTAGTCAACACTGTCTGATTTACAAATCTTATTACAATATAAAATTACCAGTCACCCATAGTAGAAACAAAAATATCTATGTTATTAACTAATGGTGGCAGCGTATACAAATGCATTAATTATATAACTTTACAAAGAATGTTGAGAACAATATCCAATTGACCTATTGATAATCTACATCTACAATATTTTATCACATTTCTTTTTAAATGATTTGAGATTAGCTGGAAAGGGCTTCAAAAGCGATTCAGGCAACTTATTCCACTCTGTTATCCCTCTGTTTACAAATGAGTATTTAGCTATGTTAGTTCTCTGCGGTCTAAGTTTTATTTTCTGGCTGTGACACCTTCCTAAAAAATCAGGCTCTTTGATTAAATGTTTAAATCCTTCCCATCCCTTCCTGCCTGAAACTATCTGATAAATGCAACCTAGCCTATTTATTTTCCTTCTCTTCTCCAGTGATTCCCATCCGAGGGCGTTTAGCATTTCTGTGACACTATCTCTTTTTTTGAACCTACCCATAACATACCGAGCTGCCTTTCTTTGTACTTTCTCTAATTTCTTTACACGACAGTTCTCATGAGGATCCCACACTGTAGTCGCATATTCTAAGATCGGCCGAACCAAAGTTAGATACCCCAATTCTTTTGCTTTCTTATTGCTTCCCTTTAAGTTTCTCATGACGTGATGTAGTGTTCTAAACGCTTTCGCTACCAAATAATCTATGTGTATATCCCAATTCAGGTTTCTGGTAAATATAATTCCCAAATATTTACAGTGATCGGACGTTGGTATAATTTCTCCATTGAGATGATATACGTGGGGTGAAAATGTTTTCTTATTTGAAAATGTGATGTGTACACTTTTACTCACATTAATGCTCATTTTATGTTCATTAATCCATTCTTCTAACGACATTAAATCCCTCTGTAATGCATCCCTATCCTCGTTATTGTTTATCCGTCTATAAATGATGCAATCATCTGCAAATAATCTAATACTGGATTTAATGCAATCTGGCAGGTCATTTATATAGATTAGGAAAAGTAAAGGACCGATGACACTTCCTTGAGGCACTCCCGAGGTTACATTAACTTCCATAGAATATTCACCATCCATCCTTACCTTTTGAGTTCTATCAGAAAGGAAATTTTTTATCCAAATGATTACCCTCTCATCAATATTTAATTTTCTTAGTTTCAATATAAGTATTTCATGCGGAATCGTATCGAATGCCTTAGCGAGGTCTATGACAATACCATCTACAGTATCCTTACTATCTATCGCGTTGGCTATATCCTGATATAGTCCCAGTAATTGAGTTTCGCATGAGTATCCTTTACGGAATCCGTGCTGGCACTCGCTAAGCCAATTGTTCTCATCCCAGTAATTTCTAAGGTATTCCTCTATGATTTTCTCCATAATTTTGCAAACAACGGAAGTTAAGCTTACCGGCCTGTAATTTTTAACGTTTGTTTTATCTCCGCGCTTATAAAGAGGTATAACTGTCGCCTTCTTCCAGTCTGTTGGCAAGCAATGGTTATTAAGAGATGCGTTAAATAATAATTTTAAGTAGGGAATGATTTCCATCGATCCTAGCTTTAGAGCCTCTGTTGATATATCATCTGGTCCTCTAGACTTGTTGTTTCCTAAATTTTTAACCCTTTTATGAATATCTCTGCCCAGAATCTGTAAAAGTTTAGGTGAATGTGCTATGTCGGATTTCGTGGCGATATTTCCCTCATTAATTACGACGGGCATGTGATTTTGATAGATGCTACCGAACCAATTGTTTAATACGTTTGCCTGATTTGTACTATCAAAAATTTTATTACCTGATTCATCACAAATCGTTGTGACTTTTTGTTTATCATCCCTCCTACGCCTAATATATTTATAGAATTCATTGGAGTCTTTTCTATCTAATATTTTTTCTAGAAAATTATTTTTTGCTCTCCTTTTTTCTAAATTTAACTCCAGAAGTAATATTTTATATTTTGCCAGATAATTTTCTCCCTTCCCTTTTTTCTGATGCGCATTTCGAACCTTTCGTTTTAATCTACGTATGTTTTTGTTATAGTACTCTGGATCTGGGTTTTTCTTGAGTTGCTTAAAGGGTACGAACCTTTTAATTCCTTCTTGCAGTATCATTTTAAAGCCACACCACATTTCCTCAACATTATGACTAATTTCTACCCATTGAGCAAAATTTTCCCTTAGGTGGTTTTGGAAGCCGGTCGCGTCTCCCTTCTTATACTGCCACACTATATTACATTGTTGCAATCTCAGACTATGAGGATTCCAGTCGATGTTTATGAGTACCCCATCATGGTCGCTTATTCCTGGGACTTTTTCTACTTCTAAGAATACATTGTTCGGTCTCAAAAGAAAGACGTCGAGAAGATTACCTCCCCTGGTTGGAAAATCGACTACCTGAACGAAACCTCCTTCGTTAATTAGTTTTTCTACTGCAGTTTGTGCCCTACCGCCCCCTGCTGTTACCCCTTCCCAATTAACCATCGGTAAGTTAAGGTCCCCTGCTATTAAGGTGGTTTGGTATGGGTTATATTCAATGAGTAAATCGTTTAACCTATCCAGTAAGTACATATCCTCATTTGGTTTTCTGTAGGCTGCTATTATATTTAAAACTTTAAGAAAACGACTAACGATTTTTACGCAGATAGCCTCGCAATCATCGAGAACCCATTCTAACGAGCTATATATACTATCTCTCACGCATACAAATATACCTCCACCTCTAGAACCTCGATCTCTTCTATACACTGTGAAATCTGTAGGGAAAATCTCGTTCGAAAGTATTTCGTCTGTTAACCATGACTCTGTCCCAATAACTATATTCGGTTGGCAGGCCTCAATCAAACTGGTGAACTCGCTTACCTTATTTAAGATGCTTCTACAGTTTACTAAACGATGAATTATTCCCTTGTTTTTTGCCAAAGAAAGTTCATGTAATTTGTCATTTACTTTGAATTTTAAACTGTTTTGAACTACCTCCACAACATAACTTCCGCGTAAAAGCTGTGTGCTTTTTAAATACTTAGTAGCCTAAATTTTTAAACATTCAACTGCTTTTTCATCTCTTTTTACTTGAGATAAAATATATCCTTTTGAATAAAGAGAAGCAACTCAATAATAGTGACTACTTTGGAGAAACAGAATTCGAAAGCGGAATATAGATTTTCGAAGATTAGTGTATCAACTCAATTTTGCGAGCTCAGCTCTCGCGAATTAAGCTATTCACGACGTAGCACGACATTTGAATATTTTATAAATACGTCATCATTCAACTGAGATATCAACGCTGGAGAATTGCGAATATCATTCGTGCAGAAACATCTCACCATATTTAAAAATAATCTTTTAACTCTCCATAACATTATCTCACAATTGCTTTGATGAAGCTTTGATTGCTCTCAAATTCCATATGAATAAAAATTTCCTGCGCGAATAATGTGTCGTACATATATCTTATAACTATAAGCCATTTACAGGAATACTACAAAACATGCCGAGTCAACGGTTTTATTGTCACAGATTGAAAGTGTAGCGTACATAAATTCAAAATATCTGAAATCTTTGCTCTACTACATACATGAAATCATAGTTTTTACGTGTCAAACAGTTAATACAGCAATGAATATCTCTTCAATTAAGTTTGGATAGCTTTTAAGAAGGGATAAGACCCACTAGGTAAGATGAGGAGTGATCCCTCTCTTTCCTTACTGACACAGAATGCTATTAGTGAGTCTACAACAGCGCAGCATAAAATATAAATAACACTCTTCCTATCATTCATTCATGGAAAGTCATTCGAATGAAAAATTAATACATTAATAAATGCCATTATTCAGTATCACATGATACTTTTTCGCGGAAAAATGTTCATCATGTATATTGCGTATTTTAGGCATCTAAAATCAAAGATAAAATATTCGTGCTGATTTCGCCAACTCCTCCAATTTGGTCTCCTGATTATAGAATCCGAAGAAAACCCTTGTCTTATTCCGTTAAAAGAATTATAAAAGAACCGTTATCGACCAAACCTCGGAGACGGTTGCACGCGAAGCATGTTTACCTTTCTTACTAAACCGAGACCGAAATTAACGTTCCTTCTGAGGTCGTTTCGTGAACTTGAGACAATTTAATCGAGACACGTCTGTGGCCTCCTGCCAAAACACAAGGAAAATTCTCGTTATAGAAACAAAAGAATTACAAACTCGCCGAAAATTGATATTTTCATGAGTTCACCCCAAAGTTCAAGGTGATTCTCATCACTGAGAACAAGAACCTTAAAGGAATGGAACGATTATTGGTGTTGCTTGTCCTTCATTGAAAGGCATTGGTCCTTTCAGAACAGTCATTTCACAGCGATGTACGAGGCTGAAAATATTGGAGAAGCTATTGTGATTATGATTTGCTTCTCAACTGCATGAGAAAATTTGGTAAGATTCAGTGTATTCAACCTTACCCTCGAGTGTATTATATTCAGTGTGTTATGCCTTTTCTTGATGGATGGAAATTTTTTCTCTCTCTTCGGATTAAGGAAAATAATTAACTTCAGTCACAGTCGACGTAGTTGTGATAATATGAACCCTACTGCGTAATATACACCTTTAGTTGATATTGAATGCTATGAAAAGTTTTTCTCATAAGGTCATTGATCTGCATAGGACTACAATCACAGGCTCAATAAGGAAAGTAATAGCAAACAACCTCACTTTAGTATGCCTCATATCCTCTTCAAAGTTTTTGTAGATAACGATGTGGATCGATGGCTTCAACTTGATGAATTTACAGAGAACAGACAGAGCCACGTTCGTCAGAACAAGAAAAATCTATAAATTTGGTTCGCTTATCAATTTTTCGTTACTTAATTAGAGATGAAATTATAATTGTCTCTAGGATTTCACAACTGAAAAGGACTGAGAAAAGTTATGTGCAAATATTTACAATCTACTGCGAAAGATTCGCTTCTTAGGAATAAAGATGGGACATTAATTAGTTATAAAAATCCGCGCAAAGAGAAATTCTACGGTATTTCTCGCTATCTCCGCCTTCAAAATTCGAAATATTAGCATAACTAAGCGGTGCGTTACGGAAAAACGCATAATTCTATGACTTCTTTTAATTACTTAATTAAAATGATACGATAGCTATATGTCATCAAATGACGGTCATAATTTTCTTTAGATAAAATTCCGACGAACTTGTCAGGATATGAAAAAATCATCAAAAATATATCTTCAAGGAAAAATCTTTTAAACCAAACATTATGGCTGCTAATGCGCACGTATTCTCTAAATCTATCAAAGCTGACGTGATCACGGTAACTTCAGATGGTAACATTTTACAATAATCCCTTAAGAATTATAGAAAGTGCATTAGTGTTGACACCCGTATATATGTGACATACAAAGTACTCTCATGCAAACAAATGGATGAAAATAAAACTTCTCCTCTGTTGTTCTACTGTCTACTATCCACATATTTTTCCTGGAACTACGTTATCTAAATATGAACAAAAAGTTTATTTCATTGAGTTATTGAAGGCTAAATCATAGTGCCAACTAATATAATGAACATATAAATGAAATTGAAATCAGTAAACATCACATATATTTAAAGAAAAAATTAACACAAAGTTGATTGAGATAAGATTTTCTAGTGATCCATATTTAGGCTTCATATAGTCAAATCCAAAGGTGAAATCAATAAAGAAAGAAGTAGCGCTCCAAGAGAAAAATGATTCCCAGTTTAATATGATGCAACGAACTTAAAATAAAGGAAACAGTTTTCATTCCATTAAAAAAATGAACGGAAAACTTAACAAGTAGTACTGAGACATTAACAAATGTTGTTTTATTTACTTAACAAATCAGAAGACCACGTTTCATGAATTTAACCTCAAAAATAATTTAAAGTATAAGTTTTTCCATCTAAAATATTTATAGGCACTCTTTGGAAATGATATTTAATTTTAATGTTCCAAATGTATTGAAGTGTAACTTTAGGGAGTAAATAGTATAACTGCTGTTTTTCTTTCTTTGGCTAAAAATTTGTAATACTTTTGCTTAATTTCATATACTTCACTTAAAGATAACAGGCATTTTCAATCTCGAAAAACACATACATAAGAGGGATCTGTTCCATAATGGAAAAAATATTTTCCAAAAGAGAATCTTTCGTCACATCTAATTGCGCAATTTTATATACTAGTCCGTTAAAATTCTTTCTGATATTATAAAATCATTTGCTGAAGAAATAGTGAAAATTATTCGCTAAATGGAGAGAAAAGATCTCTAAAAAGTCTCTGAACTTCGTTTCTATAAATATTATATCGTTACGGATATTACACATCACATGAATTGTAAGTTATAATCAACTAAATGGAGTTCTATTTTGATTTTTAAATAGGTCAATGATCATGATACAAATGTGTAACGGAGGGTCTATGCAATATAGCACATTTCACATGGCTATACCACGAATTTACTATAGTCTAAATGATAATAGTTAGGTGAAAGTTTTTCAATGAAGACTAATTGTTGCATCGATTGATTTACTGTAATATGTACTGTTAAATTAAAACTTTCCTGATTATTCTATGATGTAGAGTGTACTGAATATAATTTCTTATTATTTAAAAAAATATATTATTTGTGCAACACTGCTACTAGACTTCTGCGGCGAAAAAATAAATAAATATGTTAGAAAGAGTGAAAGATATAACTGTAACAAAAGATAGGCTTAAAGAAAGAATAAGTCACTTGGATTTATATAGCTAAATTTGCTGCTGTTAGCGCAGGTAGCAATATCTCGCCATCATTGACATTTTTATTTTTCACAAGAAACTATGGAATAGATAAGAAAGGTGATTCCAGAAGAAATAAAAATAAAGAACGATGTAAATTACAGGAAGTAATGAGATGGGGAACGGTTAGATTCAGAGGCATAAGTTATTTTTCCTATATCATGTTTGTTTTTACATCTCATGCCTTTTAGTAACGAAATGTAAAAATTTGAAATCCTCTAACTCTTCCAGATACTAGGCAGACTAACTAGCAATTTGGTAGAAAGGAGCCATAAATTGACTTCTCGTGCACTTTAGCGCGGCGTAGCGGTTTCCTCACTTACTTAGTTTACGAATAGGAAAGTGGCGGCGAATTTTCACCATTCAGAGTTTCAGATCAGAGATGACGATGGCAGCGCTACCACACGGGATTTCGGAAAATCTTTAAAGAACTTGGGAGTTTGCCGGCGCATTTGAATAATGTATTCCATCATTACGAGCAGATGAACGCAAAGTACTCCATTCCTTGAGTAAAACTCATTCTGATTCGATCTTGATGGAGTGTCAGATATGTAAACACCGCGGATAGAATGCTGCTAATGAGGGAATAAGAAAAACAAATCATAAGAAGTCTCTCCGAAATATTTTGCTGAATATGTGTGATCAGCGTTCTCCCCGCTAAGTCATACGTTTACTATTTATTTCTGTCCAACATCATAAGTTTTGAGCCTGAAAAAATATTTTATTTTACAAATATTTTGTGGAAAATTACTCTTTTTATCGTCAACTTTTTACTTTGCTATAGACTATAAATAAACTACTGATTTTAACTAAATTAAATATAAAGCGAAAATTTGAAACACAATCTTATAGTTTCACGAAGGTTGGCAAACGAATAATATTTCATATATTTATGCAACATTTTTCAATCGATTGATTCAATCTTCCTTAATCTTAATGATGATTATCTCAAAAAGAATCTAAAAATTAGAATGTAAAGACAACATTTCTGATTTGCAACGCTAATATTCAATATAATATTATCTTTCACCGATCTTAAATGAAATATTTCGTAGCAAATTCATCGAAAATGAAGTATTCTATCTAATTATTCATCAAAACAGTCATTATAGTTGCATCTGGCACAGAATGGTTCCATAAGGAAAATCTGACGATGCGCTTGGTCAGTGAGCATCTAAACTGGAATTATATTATTAGAATATAATCTACGTGTATATATAATCTAATATGGAAATAGTAAAAAAAAATGCAATATAGTTCTAAAAATAAGACCTGAAGGATCGCATAGGGAATACTGATCAATATTTATTTGAGATATAATTAGGTTTCGATAGCAACATCTTCGAACCGTTGAAGAAAATAGAAATCCAACTCGCAGTTAACAGCTAAATCATACTTAATAGTTTAAAAAACAGAAAACTCTATGGTATTGCAAATGACGAAATACTTAATTTTAACTAGATATCTTAATATCTGCTTAATTACTTGAATGCTCCTCTCCTTTTAAAGAGAGAAAACGGACATTGTTCAGTTGAGGCGGAAATATAAACTGCATAGAAAATGATTGAAATGGGAGTGGAATATAACATTACCGTATAAAGTAAATCCCTTTTTATTAAACTGAAGCAAGAAAATGACATAATGTCGGTCTCGAATAAATACGATTCGATTTCTTACGATTACGATCTTCCGATTCGTAATGGAAACAAGATTTCTTGTTTTTTTCTGGAAATATATATTTATTATTTTGCATAGATTGTAATATAAATAATAATAAAATATAACTGAATATAAACTGATCAACGATAACTCCTCCTGTAAAGTAAGTTTATTAGATTGGCCTCGGCCAACAGAATCTTTTCTTGTATTTATTTACTGTTCTATTTTTTCGTTTTGATTCAGATTGAAAAATCCGTTGAATAATTAATTTCCTCTAGAATTCAGCGATGATAGTGGACTTTTGAAAAAGCGTTATAACATTCACTGCTATCAGTTTACCCGTTTTCTGGTTAGCAGTAGCGGTTTTATCGTTTTATTTTCATCGCACCTTCCTTTTGTAATTAATATAAACGCTAACACTACAGATTGAGACTCTTTGAGACAAGAAAAGTTTGAGACAAGTTTTGAGACAAGTTTGATGGGATCAAGAGTCTAGTTAAGGCTATTTTCTAAGCAAATTTTAATTATAATTGTGGATGTTTATACAGGATAATTAAACGATTTGAACTAAATTCTTGTGAGCTGGAAACACATCGAGATGACTGAAACATTACAGCGAATGGAAATTTCTGTATTTAGTTTATCTGAAAAACAGCTTCAGGATCGCTTAGTAGGATAAAGCAGCCTCTCGAGGAAGATACCGAGTGAAGTCAAGCCCTGATCCTGTCAGATTTTTTCATATCCGTTTCGCCTTGAGATCAGTCATGAATGTATCTTGAGGTCAGTGAATGAGGAAAGGGACATTTTGGTTATAATATGATTAATATTAGGATTTAGATTTATATTAGTACCCCTAAAGCCGCCAGTGGGGTATGGCAGGGGGTGTAATGACACCATCATCGCTTACTAATCGACCCTATTAGCTTCTCTTATAGCCCGCCCGAGGAGCAACCAAAAATAACCATCTGTCCTTGCGATTTCCTCCTTATAACGCTATGCTGATGCCTCTAAGAGATCGCGCTAATTACTTACCGGAATCAAAATTTCGTTCACCTCGTCCCTTCGTTCCGAGGAACCGAGCCGAGGAACTTTTAGAAAAGTTTCCCTCGGTAGATAGTAATATTATAACCAAGAAAGGAAAGAATTTGAGGTATAATAGAGAGAAGTTTCTTGATTCTCTATTTTGATTTTATTATAAAGTATCATAAATAAAAAACTGCAGTTGAATAACTCATAAATTAACGTTTTAAGGACAACATTATATTTTAACCGGTCTCAGCCATCGAAGGCTCACAAGGCTTGGCTCTTGCCAAACCTTTCTACTCTTTCATGATAACATGCATTAAGTCAGCCAAACCATATTAAATTTGTAGTACAAAATAGCGTACGTTGCAAATAAAAATGTAAAAGGAGACTGAGCATACTGAAAAATAAATAAAGGTTATAATGAATTAGAGGAGGAGAAGAGGATATGTCTAACAAATAAATCTGTATAATTTATCAACTTTCTTACAAAAGAAGTAGCTATGAGTAGCAAAAACAATGATGATGATAATCGGTTGCTCTGAATTGTAAAAACGTTGACTTGTTAACAACTAGCGTGATGGGGCCCACAGACTGCCAAGTGGGTAGCGCGTTCAACTTAGATGAAAGCGGTCCCGAGTACAATTCCTGGTCGGAGCTCACAAGCGAAATTACCTCAGTTATCGAACCATTTAAATGCAAGTAGCATGATTATAATCATAAAGCATGTATCAGATACATCAACACAAAATTTGTATTTCAGATATTCCGGTTCTAAGGTGGTCAATATCTTAAATGAATCCTCAGACAAGAGCCTTTTGTAACAGGAACATATCTTTCTTAACGAGCAAGTTGTAAAGGAAAGAATAACGGCATGGATATTATACTTAAGTAACGGGATCAATCGTCACCCGATTTACATATTCATGTGGATTCACAAAAGGACAAACGGAAATGACGTATATGTGAAGTTGGACTAAATGGGACTGGACCTTCTTCTTCCACTTCACGGGAGGATTCTCTAAGGTAACCCATCCTTGGTAGATTGCATATAATGTTGATAGGTATATCAAAAATGCGAGGCTCGGAACCCGCTGCTCCAAAAAAAAACAAGCTAAGACGTCGAATAGTACCGCTCACTCCGTTCGGAAATTGGAAGAAATGGTTTCAGTTCACAGATTTACTGTTTCAGCCGTTTTATCCCATGATTATGTAAACGCAAGACTCAAGGTTCAGCATTGAACTTGAACTTAGCTATTCCTTTTCTTACGGGACGTATGGATAAAAGAGCAATGAGAGTATATGAATAAAATATATAGTATGTGCAGACGAAAGAGGAGTCACATATAATATCTATCAAACACAAACCTAATCGCTATTTAACTAACAGCAAGGAGAGAATTCAAAGCATAATCCCTGTTAAACGAATTTTGAAATATGCTGAAACTACTAGAAAACTAGAAGAGGTAATCGCCTAGAGAACTTTTTTGTGTAGCATCGCGACCCTTCAAATAAGTAAATCCACGATTGCTTTCCTAGTCACCAACTTTATTCAAAACAGAATGGCAGTGCACGCAGAGTCCTCTATCTTGAATTTCTAAATAAACTTAAACCGAGCCCGAGAGCTCTCCTGCCCCCAAGTAAAGTATCGGTTTCCTTGTAATCGAGGCTCTGAAGTCTGGGGTATGAAACACCGCATTCATTTGATATCCTGTGATTCAGAAAGCTTCTGATTGGTTCAATCCTATTTTCGAGGAAATATCTCAGTTCCGATCCTGACATGTTTGTGAGTGGTTGGTCAATGATTAAAATGACCTACAGAACGAATAGAAGAGGGTGTAATACATTTTAGGATTATTTCTCTAATATTGAGCTGATTAGACAGCAATTAAAATCTGTCTACCTAAAATAACCTATTTGAATTGCTCTGTGCAATTCTAGTTGCGAAGGTTGTACACGAGGATGAACAGATTCTATGCTGTTTCCGTTGTCTCATCGATTTTGTGTTCGCACAATATGGCCTATTACGTTCATCTGTGTACAAAAGTGTGCGTGAAATGTGTCAAATTCATTCAAATACAATTCTACTAATGATATAGTGTGAGAGTGCTTCTAAGCATTCGTTTGCCAGTTATAGGATACTGTGATTTATAACTTCGCCAACAATTCGGAAAAAAAAGACTGAATCCTAGCTCTTAATGCAGAATCATTATAATAATATGTGATTAATTACAATATTTATCATTATACTTGGTAAGCTAACACTACTGCTTAGCACTTCGCGTAAATACCCGAGTGGTCAGCGAAAACAGCGGTAAGTTAGTGGCACCCGGAATGAGAATTCGAATGTATTTAAGAAATTTGAAGAGCTGAATATTACTTCAACGTTAGGGATATTTCTATATAATTTGTAATAAATCGACGATGAACCGAAGGTATTGTTGCTGAAATACTATTTACGATTCGTTATACAAGTTTTAGTAAGCAAAAGAAACTTCCGGATCAGCTATTTGTTATTAAATTCGAAATTATTTGCTGTACGTCAACGATTAAACCATCTCGTCATCGCGCCCTCGTACTGCAACGAGGATTACACAATATGAGAGCTTCGTTTTAATTGGTTAAAGAAGGGCAATTCGCCGAACAGGAAGAGACGTTCGACCAATAGGAACACACGGAACAAGGGAATTTATATCATATTTGGCATCGATTAGGAGGATATTGAAACATAGTGGCCATTCACCCATTCCGAAAAAGCTTCGTAATTAATTTTATTGAGTAATTATTATAATCGCGGACACTTAAACTTCCTAAATGATCAGGGGATCTGAATTTCTCCTTAAAAAATCCACAGTAAGTATCTTTGTTTGTTTTCTATCCGAAAATTGGATAGAAATCAAATCGTTATATAAATTTTTGTAACTTTCTTCCACGTAAGAAATGTTAAGTAAAAGTTGTCAACCATATTAGTTGCCGTTCCATGCAATTCGCTTTAAGTACAACTGTAGTGGTGTTGTGTAAAGATGATCGAAAGCTACATTTTAACTATTACAAGTTTGTTAGCCATTTCCAAAACGTAACATTCTATTATATCTTATGTCAGTTAAAGGAATTTATACAAATCGTGCATTCGTTTAACTGGGGAATTATAAAACAAAAGTGACAGCCGTTGAAAAAGATATATTATGAATAACTATAACACCTGCAGGATCGTAATTTTTTTAAATTATGGAACTCATATCATTTGTGGGTGACTACCTCGCAGATAGCATGTATGAAACTGATGCCAAACAATTTTGTATTCATCTGTAAACTTCATAATACAAATAAAAGACACGGATTCAGGAGTAACTTTGTGGTAACTAAGGATACACAAGAAATCCATAGTTGGAAAACCGTTTACTACGCCACATAAAATTATTACAATTATCATCAATTGCATAACAGCTCAGAGGCATTTGGAATTACTTCAGATGTATTTGGATATTTGGTGGGGATTTCCTGCTAGCTTGACGGCTACTTAAATTGGTAAAAGTTTATATTTAGGAAATATAGCATAGAGTACTAACAATAAAGTTTATAGCAAGCTCTGCTTATGTACGTACATGTCTTTTTTACTCCCTGGATATTTAAAATTACTGGAAATGTTGTTGAAAAATATTAATAGCCAAGGTTCTAAACTTTCGATTGGCTTGAAAGCGGCGCTCGGTATATTAAGTCAAAGAATTCAATGACAACTGAGATGAAATGATCGAACTTGATAATATGAAGAGAAATCTCAGCTCGAATATAGATATGTATTCTCTGAGGCGATGTGTGACCTTAATAATATCCGTAGCAACGGTGAAAACATAGTTCTCTTCCCTTCGACCACTTTACTCGGGATCCTCATGTGATCGCACATGATCACAAAATAATTCTTCTGTTTACAGCAATATGAAAACAATATTCATCATCAGGGCTCATTCTCACGTGAACATACACATTATTGAATCTAAGCGGGTCTTTACGTTTGGTGAATCTTTTTCTCTTTTCCTTTCACTTTAAAAATTTCTATTAAACTATTTTGGATGCTATCAGCGATACGTAGCAAATGTTTATGGAGAATCAACAAGTGATACTTCGAAGAAATAGGCTGTTCTGACTCTATGTCACCGTTTATTCATTGTATAAATGAAAAAATAAATTTCAGAACTATCTTCTTCTTTATGAACTTTCTTGTAAAAATTGAAGTATAATTAATAGAAGCAATACTAATTATACGATGATAAAGAATATATTCGCTTCTCATATGATTTTTCATACTTTTGTCTTAATTGAATATATCTATTTTATTCAATTTTAAAATCAAAGCTTCAAAAGAAACGGTCGAACTTTCTCCTTTATTACTTCACTTTATCCAATTAGATTTCTGCAGATTCAAAGTATTTCTTATACAAAAAATGTAAAGACTAACATACTTAAACTAAAAAAAAACCGTCTACTTCAGGATTGGAAAATATATTGGGGCAAAAGTGTCATATTTAATAAACACTAAGGAATTTCGTGCCAAAGTGGTGCCAAACCATAAACTGAGATGGTGATGTGTCTATTATATTATATCAAGGATGAGATTAAGATTTGTCAATTGAGGTAAATAATCATTAATTGTCATTCCCGGTGAACAGGATCATATATTTACTCTGAATTTACTTTTTGAGTGCGGAATACATAAAAAGATAATGCATCAGAATTGTGCGTACAGAAAATATCTCCGTCGTTCGGACACACGTGCCATAGGTTTGCTATAGTACCCCTCGTCTAGTTCACTTTAATCGTTCATCACCTCATCTTCATTGACAATCTTGGATTTCCTCTATCTTGGTTTTACTTCACCAATGCAACATACCAAGTTCATCCCTTTCTTTCCATCAGTGTTTAATGTTTGTTATGTTAAATGAGTGAACTATTGTCTTTTTGATGGTATTTATCATCAAGAAAACAAATATAATTTATTTTTCAAAGTCCTGAATCTTTATGACTACCCTATATCGCTGACGGTTCCCGTAGCATGCTACTGAGCAAACATTTATTGCTTTTAAACAAAAGCAAATAAATAAATTCCTGGAAAAGTTTGCAGATAACAAAGATTTATAAAGGCGATGTCATGGTCGAATTGATAACTGTTATCACGGATTTTATCCTACATATTCATGCATAATATATATTTATACATCATTTATCTCTTTTCCATCTTGCGTGGAAATCTTTTGAGCCTCTCCCACTCAGAAACCTATCGTTATCAGATAATTCTGTATCATTTTTGGTATTTCTGAGCAATTCTTATCAGGTAGTCCGCTGAAATCTTTCCATCATCTTTTGCACCATCCGCCTGCTGTTGTCTTGGCTTATTGGGATATTTTGTGTCTATTATCACCGATGTTGAAATTTTCAAGTTTAGTGGTCTTATATTAGATCTTCCATTGAATTGATTGGAGACTACAATTCATAGCCCTTGATAAATATTCAATTCTTTGCTAGTTTTTGATTATAGGTTTAAGTCTGATCAGCGTCATAAAGGCACTGTTTAAAATATAATGTTGGGCGTATCTTCAGCAGGAGAATCGCGCGCGATGTTGCAAAATTTGCAAGCATCAATTGGTTTATTCATGAATGAATGAATATCTTATATTATCTGTTTTAGACTGCGGCAAAGTTTATTTAACAATTGTTGAATGCATTGTTGCATTTTTAACGTCAAGATTCTGTCGTAACTTACAATTAGTTAAATTAGTATACAAGGATAATTTGGAATGAATACATGGGTAATTACATGGTTGAATTTATTTCTTTCTTTATCCCCTCTTTTCTCTTCATATGTTTTCATGCTTTATATGCTTATATGCTTCTCATACATTGAAGTTTCCTTCCATTCGGCGGAGAAATGTAAGATTCTTGCCTGAATGTTGAGATATTTATGATTGGTTTGTAGTTAGGTGTAGCTTTTCAGCCATGCCTCTTCCAACTTACTGACAGTACAGGGAACATGTCTTCCACAACGCACAAGCTATGCTTTCGGATCTGTTGCTCATAATTTCGGTGGTCGACCTGGATGTTTTGCGCGAAATTACAAGCAAACTCACGGTTGCAATTCATCCTAACCCTAGATATCTTCCCTCATTTCCAAGTCTAAGCTTTGATCGAATTAGAACTACAGCAGGACTATGAAACCTATCACTCAACAATTTCCTGGAATGTCGGCTAGTTGATTTAGGAAATCACTATTTATTACAAAGTTAGCTATTAATTTAAAAGCTGAGAATGAAAATCTGTAAAAATTATATCCAGGATATGTAATTTAAGGATATTTTTTTATTCAATTCCAAATTACAAGAAGATAGCCAATTACATTAATAAGCACTGAATGTATCATATAAATTATTTATTCGTATTTGTAGGCTTAGGTAAATTTTCTTGTGAATCGTGACCTATAAAAGAAAATTTTCCCAAAATTCTTCATTTACTCTCAATAATCATTTTTGGAATCTCTGCTGCCCATCCTTTCTGTGCTAGTCTCAAGGGGAGAAGTTGTCAAGGGGAGAATATGTAATAAATTTATTGATAAAGCATTATAAATGTAAACAAAATAATGATTTTATAATCACATAAAATAAAGCATTATAACTATTCGGAAATAATAGTGATCAAAGTGACTGACATTTATTTACGGTATTGATTGATAACTACGCTGGTTAAAAGATGAGTACTTTCCGCTAAAATAATTAATTCGAATCCAGCAATGCGCTAAAATTCCGCTAAGGTACAGTTAGAAAACGATAAACTGGAGGAGACGATACAATGGGTCAGTTCAGATTCTGGGTCTCATGGCAGCCCCTGATGATCTTCCAGTTATGAACGGCATAACTTGTACTTCCTATACATTTCTTCAAAAAATAGACTCTTTTCCGGGTTTATTACTTGCACATTTACTACATTCAAACTAAACGTAACTATCTTTGGCCTATGCCAGTTATTGATCGCATAGCAACCTAACACTTTCCTTCGAGCATAAATTAATGAAACCAATAACACCAAAGCCATGACCATTCGGGAGATTCAATTCCTACCCAATCCAATCAATTCTACCAAAGTTAAATTAACTTCAAAGCAGAAATTAATATATTCATCCAAAATCTAAAACGGGGATTCAGATTTCTCTCATCTCGCTGAAACCGACCTTTCCCACGGCATATAATCGAAGTGAAACTTGCGAAGAGAAGATGCCCAATTCAATTAAAGATCGTGGGAACTTCCAATCCTCGTCTCGTCCTAACTTTATTGCTTTCATGAATAGCCGAATTTTCTGCTATAAAAAAAAACAGGAAAAGTGAATGAGACATGGACGCTCGACGCGAGAACATTCTTACGATAAATCACGTGTGAATTAACCAGGCACATTAGCTAACTCTATGTTTCATATGAAATCTATCTTGTTATCTACCCAATTAACCTATATTTAAAATAAATCAAGGAATATTTTCTAACGCACGTGAATCTTAGTGCCCATAGTGCGAAAGTCATACATAAAGTACGGTTTTTAATAACAGCTTTTAAGTTTGTGATTTCCAACGTGTATTTATTTGACTTCGGTTTGTCAGATGAGTGAAATCTTACAACACTGTAACAGAAGAACGAAGTTTAAATTCAGAATACTTAGAAATTCGGTGAGAATTACGATTTATAGGTTTCCTAATGAGGAATTAAAAGGAGGATGATAAACACTGCAATAATAAACTAAATATGTTATAAACTAGATGTGTGCTAAAATGGTTGGAGGATGAATGACGGAAAGGATTCCCGTAGATATTTATTATTTTAAATTTTTAATTTATAACCTAAAATATGATATTCTTTCGGAAAAGAGATTAAAATTTCTAATACACTAAATATATCTGGTAAATTTAGTGTCTTAGGAATTTAACGACTTCCGTTGTGACCGATATTCTAAAAATCATGAAAATCCTTTAACTTAGTCTTGTCTTAGTGGTATTTCCTAACTATTTTTCGAATAATTCAATAAAAGATTTTCTATATATAAAAATTAAACACAGATGCGATGAAATAAAATTTAGGATGACATTTGCAGGAATGAATATTATTCGACAGCACATATAATATTCTGTGTTATTTAGTTATCGCAGCCCTTTAATATGTGCATTTAAATAACTGTGAATCATTGTATACGGTACCGTAATGAAACAAGTAAACATCTTACCAATAGATTGGTACATCACACCACAAAAAGTGTAGTCTCACTTGCGAAGGAATCTTCATGCAGAGATTTGAAATTTGGCAAACGCTAATTACCCTTCAAATAATATAACCAATTATTTATTGTTACAATGTATAGGAACGATCGGATAAAACGGCTTTTGTCGCATTCATCCTCAATATTATTCGTGATGACTCCTCCTTTGTGGCGTGAAACCAAAACAAGCATCTTCGAAGATTTGGAAGTTTCTTGGGAATTTGCCTCAGGGAGATGAATCTGATTAGCTTCCGTCCCCTTTTCTCCTGAAAGTGTCATTATGGCATCAGATGAATCTCGGCCAATCCTGTTTAGTTTCGCTAATTTTCGATATATTTCAGGATTCCAGTTCAGACTCCATGAGGATAATTGTACAGAAAGTCAGCATGAAACCCATCGGAGTAGGTTGATTTCTTTTCGGAAATTTTCGAAAGCTCCTGTTCCTAATGGAAGCCGAGTGCAATATTAAACAATTCCTGTTTTGGCTTATCTACTGTTACTTACACAAAGTGAAGTTTCACAAATTCATATGATAATTCAGTACATAAACATGAACGACAGCATCAATCATTGAGCAAAAGGATAAACGGTGGTGAAAAAGATTGACCTGACCGGCCATCTAACCTGAATATTCCTCTTTTTCCGAAAATTGATCTTATCAATTGAGCTATCTCGCAGAACAGGCTCGTTCAATATTTAGGGTTACGTTGGTGGTCGGATAGCAGACAGAATGAGTATAATTTAAATTATGGTTCGCCAAAAAAGAACTATGGAAAAGTATTCTTCGTTACAGAATTTGTTAACCAATGAAATGAATTACCTGAAGACTCCTTTAATCTCTTCTCTTGAATGCATATAATTCTTACGAATAGGATCAAGGAATCTGGATGAAATACATGTACTGATATTTTTACCAAATTTTGTTCTTCCATCTTTTATTTTAAATAGTTCTTTAATAATGGTTCTTTTCTAAATAAGTATAGATATGCTCTATTGTTCTTTATTGAACACCATCGGAATGTTGGTCATTTTAAATGTGCTTTATTGTGATAATAATAAAAATTTTCAAAGTATAGATAATTTTCAAATAAGACTAGAAAATACTGGCGTTCTTCTAAGATTACTGAGATAGGCACACCTTTCTCGTGGATGATATCACGTTATTACTGACAGCCAGAAATAGCAACCTATCCACTATCTCGCACTTTTTCCTATAGATATGATTATTATTAAGACATCTGACGCGATAACTTCCTATGGATACCATTTAGCCTGTATGTATTCTTTGCGGAACCGACTTATCTCTGAATGGACCTCTTAACGGTAAAAAAAATTGAGCAAAATCGAGCTACGATTTGGATGCAAAGAACTTTTATTTGGAGTCGAACCAATCACGCAGTTGACATTTCCATTAGTCTGACAAGGAACACGAGCGTGTTCCAACAACACGCGTGTCAGATAAGACTCGATTCCAAAGAAAAAACACGAGCAACAGTCGCAATATATCTCTTCGATTTCTAAGATCCCCAACCCCGCCTTTCTTGTCCTCTTCCCGCTGAATCCCATCCACGAAAGTTTTACGTGGAATAAATTAGTTTTTTTATAGACACTCTCCACGTTTTCTGGGAGATTATCCAAATTGGAGTCGATTCGCTGAGAGCTGGACGCCCGTAGAAAAAAAGCTTTCAGGTTTGAGGTAATTGAGATCTAGTGGTTGCTTGAATTTGTACTACTTGAAGCGATTCAAAGATTGATTGAGAGCATGGGATGTCAGAAATTGTGTGTGGAAGCGTTTGTTTCACCAATGAAAGAAAATAATTTGGAGTTGTTTATGGATATATTTCATTAAAATAAAGCAAAACGATGCCAAACCGATCTTCTGGATATGTTACAGAAAGAAGATAAAATCATCAAACTTATAAAGGCGTCCCTTTCCAAAGAAAACTATTTTTTTATGAAGAAACAGGACAAATTTTAACCTGTGATCGTCTTCATAACGACATTGCCTGATCATTGCGATTACTCGAAACCATGGCCATGCATCTCCAATAAAGAAAAGTGTTTTGTGGAAAAAGGTACAACGTTTCTCTTCATTCTAAAAAATAGATGTTTAAACATGTATTTGCGTGAAATGTGAACATCCCTCTTCAGAATGTACTCGAATTCAAGGGACATTATCACGGTATCCCATCGCATTTCTAAGAAACATAATGTGCCATTTACAAGATTCCATAAACCTTTTATAGATATTTTATAGTATATTCCTCATTAGCAGTCTCTTCACGATGGTCTCGTCTTGGAGACGTTTGTTTCATAGAAATAGCGGGAGCTACCACTATCGTTTCCTTGTATATACTATTCATGAGCACGAACTCTAAGAATTTATTCCTCCCATGAAAACTTCAAAACTTTTCGATTAAAATAGAAAGGCATTTTATGATCTTTTAAAGCTTATTCTGGCTGATATTGTTATCTGCAACTCTTTCAAAATATATAGTTTTGTGTGTCTAAAAGTTTTCCTCTCCCCCTCAAATTTAAGGGTATTAAACGTTTAATTGACTCATGACATGGCAAATATTAAACTCATAATTTAATACATGGTTCCT
This sequence comes from Pachydiplax longipennis, assembly GCA_036926295.1. NCBI lineage: Eukaryota > Metazoa > Arthropoda > Insecta > Odonata > Libellulidae > Pachydiplax > Pachydiplax longipennis. Next base: position 14,922,914 of record JAVFKF010000004.1, on the reverse strand, counting down.
GATAGCATATATTGTTCAATGGACTTTATATTCCGCTCGGTGAAGGACACAGATAAACCTACCTTCCATTTACTTTATTTCTGTCATGTTCATAGCTGAAAAAATAAAAGCTACCGAGGCACGAGCCTTAATGTATGCATTCATTTTGGTCTTTCCTCATTGAATGCTAATAAAATAGTTATTCATTTTGTTGCATTTAATAGCCTGTTTTCCAATCATAGCATTCTGGATTAGCTAGGAAAAGATAGGGACATTCTCTCACTTCTCATTTTGCATATTTCCCTCCGAAGTTTTGGTAGCTACAAGTGGATGGGTAGAAGTTCCAACCAGACTCCAGGTCGAATGTTGTTCGAACAAAGATTTGAATCTCAACCTGCCGTTTTTCAGCTTGGAAAGCTAAGCAAGGTAGCGTGTTGAAAACTTTCCGCAATGCCATTTCCATTCAAGCTTCACGATAAGAAATACATGCTGGTATGCAAAATATTTCCTGTCGTCTCATTGAGTGTATAAATGATGTGGAACCCTTTGCGTAAAGATTCTTGCAAAAAGAGTCTTCAGGAGTGAGAATTTCTGACATGGTCATAAAAAGAATACAATATGGTCTTGAGAAATTTTTTTATCTTTCGACAAGAAAAAAAAAACTTTGTTTGAAAGAGAAACATCGAAAGGATGTTTTTGTAAATCTAAAGTTGCCTAAGTAACTCACAAAAGACCGTAAAATTTCAAACTGAGTAAATATCGAATTTATTAAATCGTTGCTTAACAATCTCAAGACGATTCGAAACCGAAAGTAAGAGAAAGAAAGAGTAATCAATCGCGACTGCTGAGCTATCAAACGGACACTTTATTGATTGAAGTCTGCATTAATTTGTAAGTAATAATAGAATAGAAGAAAACATGTATGTTAATTACATATCTTATCTCACCGTAAGAGTTAAACAACGCCATTAAGTTTGTAATGAGTATTATTTGGTAGATTAAAAAGTTTCTGTATAATAACAATTTCTGTGTTAGAGATATGGAATATTTTGGAGATCATAGAGGTTGCTGGAAGTAAAAATTTCTCATTAGATTATTCGTGTGGGAAACTATGGCTTAGAAGAACTGTAACTAGATGGTAATGACAAAGTAATTAGGATAGATTCCTTCTATTTCATTACTTCTTTATTCATTACCTCTTTGTTTCTATTATACCTCTTTAAAAATTCCATTTCCTACAGAAAGTTTAACATAGATCAACTTAAGTTGATGGAATGAAAAGGATGATAAAATGAAATACGTTCTAGCAAATTAAGAGTACTTACTAGATCGTTTCCATTTTCATTAATCATGGCTTTCTATCTAACAAGCTTCACGTTATGAGTTTGTCTTTGTGTTGGCAACTAGTTCTAACCAAGGGAATAAAATGCCGAACAGCACTGAATATTCATGATAAGTAAAATTGCAAGCATTTGCTCTTGATGTATTTGGTATGTAATTTTATATATTAGTTTGGCCTTCTTCGAAAGTCTGAGGATTACCTCATTTTAAGTTTAGATGTTTTCCCAAGATTCCTGAGCAAAAAACTGCATTAAAGTAATATTTTCACGAAATACTAATTTTTAATTTATCATTTTGTAGAAATAGCATTGCTAAAAATGTGCTGCTGAGGTTAATTGACACCTATGAGTTCCCAACAGAAATCGAACCCAGGACCACTTTCACTACAAAATCATTCATGTGGCCATCCGGAAGTTTTTCCATATGGTTCCCATACTAAGTCACTACTGCTCTTCAAATCTTAGATAATTTGAGAAACTGCTAATATCTTCGATAATCCTCAGAATCTTCCCCAATAGTCTTAATAATTTTCAATACCGAAACGAGAGGGAATTGGCCAATTACATCTTATCTAATAAAATAAAAGATATCTTATCTAATGAAATTATTATCTTTTTCGTGGAATATTTTATCCGACCGTGGTCGATTTCACCACATGCTAATTGTTAAATACATGATAGTGATTCAACTGTCAGAATTTCTCGAACGACTATAAGAGGAGGTATAGTTCTATGACGTTTCTCTGCTTAGTTTCTGTCTTCCAATGATTATGAGAAGATAAAACTGGCGCGAATGGATTTTAAATATGACCGTTGATGTTAATATATCAACCCTTATTCCCTATGCTATTTATTTAGCAGTATTGTAAGCCAGCTAATATCGACGTCAGTGGAAGCACAATTTAATTTGCTTCGAAGCTCTAAACATATGATCGAGTAATCAGATTCATAATGGCGGTTATGTCTTTATATCCTCCAGCTTCAGCTACTAAATGTCTTGGAAAGAGAACGGGGATTACAAGGCAAGATAAGGAGTAAGGTAGTTTGTATTTTTTTCCTCAGAAGGTTTTAAGTGGAATAGTCCTTTTAAGTGTAATAGAATGGTCCAATGAATAACGAAATTTAAAGTATTTGATAAAAATTGATCAAAATGAATGTTATTCAGCATCATTCATCCCTCAGCAATTTACATATTATCACAGCAGGTATGTACATTAATGAGGAAACTTCATATGAAAAATAGTTTTTTGCCTATCTTGCACCAACAGAAAAATGAAAATGTTTCAATATATAAAGATTTGAAGCAAAGAATCTGTAAATCCGTAACGAAAGATTTTTTCCAGGTTCCTTCTGAATGAGAGATAACCTTTTGAATTCAGCGGCGGTGATTGCAAAAATCAATACTTGGAATGACGATAACACATATTTTAAATGTCAGCCCAACTTGGCTTCCGCTGCAAGCCATTATCGTGGCATTTCTTCTTCCTAATTGAAATCAAGCATATTTCTGGATCAAAACCCTATTTTCTACTGCACCCCGAAAGAAAATGCGGTGAATCCTTCACATTTTCTTAATTCGTCCGTAAAATATTGTTGAGGTTTACAAAATTGATCGAGGTCAATGATAATGATTTTTCATCGATTATGAAAATATAAATTTAACAGGAAGACTTAGTATTCCTATATCAAAAGCAATTGGAGGTGATAAGGGAACGATTATTATTATGAGAGCTGTAATTTAGCTCATGGTCCAGATCGCAACTTAAAAAATGGTAAAATTTTCGACGATCAAAATGAAAATATTCGACGCTATAAAATCAAATTATAACATATAAAAATGTAAGATAGGTAAGGATATAAATGTTTTTTGCCTGGTATTCAACATAAATGCGAGAAAAGCCCTCAAAATCTCCTGACAGCAAAACTGTTACAAAAGCCGTCTCACGCTTGCTAAACTTTCCGTTTTCTTCCATATGCTCCCTTCAACTGATTTCCTCTCATCCAATATTGATTCCTCTTTCAAGATGCCTTTATAATGATTATTTTGCTCGACAACCGAATAAAACTGTAGAATATGACAGTTTTCCAAAGCATAATATTTCTTACAACTAATTACTGTTTCATATCATTGCTTTCGACAAAGTTTGCTTCTATTTTTTCAGTGTTACATTTATATTTTTAGTTTTCCTTGTGCAGTTATTGTTGCTTCTCAAATTGTGTCAAAGTAAATTGGTATTCTTGCCGCTTGTGAAATTCTTATTCAGCAGGTAGAAAGAATTCAAATTGACCCTGACATCAGTTGAAAGGCAGTTAACTGTGTGGCCTCATTGTGTAAATTTATTGTTTGTAATCGTTCATAGGAATTTAGCTCGTAGCTCTAGTTCAAAGGAAATGTTAGTAAGACCCACATTTTAAAGTTGTCGGATCTAGAGCTGTTCGTTATTAAAGTCGTGGAAAACTCGGATATACATTGCCATCTCTGCTTTATTTCCGAATGACTTCTGCTTAAGAGAATTTTTTCGGTTGCATCGATTATGGAATTTTCGGAAACGCCCAAGAGAAATCTTTCCGCGGCTTATTTTAGAGGAGGATTTCTCCCATCACGAGCACAAGTAAAATTATTTCCGATCATCCCGTACTCAAAAAAAACTCATCTTTCCTACTAGCTCTAAAAACTAGTTCCTGATAATTCGTGTCTAGTTAGTCTATTTCTCTTTCACTTTCTACCTCACTCTCATTTTTAAGGAATACTTTCCCTGCACCATCGTCCATCATCTTTCGCCCTCTAATCGGGTCCATCGAGGCCAGACACGTCCTAGAACTTGTATCTATGAATGACCTCTGCGATTCCGGGCATCTAATCTCTTGGAATAGTTGTGTTACACTATCGAAAGTGAGAGAGAGAGTGATAGTATCCATAAAAACCTTTCTATGAATTTAGTTTGTCAAAAAAGTTACATGTGATGCATTCTAATGTCTAATTCTTAAGTATTGCAAGATCTAGGGTATAGTCCTCTCTTTAATCTGAGCGAAATAAATGGGTAAGGAGTATTTATAATTTATCCCTCTTTTATTTCAGTAAAAATTACCAAATATTTTTCATCAATTTAGCATAAATTTGATTTTAACTAATGAATTACTAACGCACGTTCATAATTTTATGATTGCAATCATCTAATATTGTATCATATTAGTAAATTATTGTTACATTAAACTATTATATTGAAATTAAATGTAAAATCTATCCATTTATGTATTTATGATGCAAAAAAGTTAGAGATCGTTATCATAATATCGCTCTCTCATAATCACATTTACTGATTTCTCTGAGAAGGCAACAGCATTTTGGAAATTATTATCAAATAATAAACGAAATAGTAGTAATATGTAAAGTATGGGTTCTAAAATATTGAATGTTGTCACTAGGCGACCTCTTCAATGTTTCGCGGCTACTTACGACGCTCGAATATAATCAAAAATATATAAGGAAAGAGTTATTACCCCTGCTATAGAAGGAAATCAAGGGCGTTTCTCTCTCTTCACACATCTTCTTGTATTTTGCTCAAATAAGCATATGTAGTCTTTTTGTTTCTTAGAAAAGGAATAGATGTGGGCGGTACAGTGAAGCAATGCTCTCGATCCATCTTATCCGTCGGAATGGAAAAGAGAAGCACCTTTGACTGACTGTTTTACACCTCTAGATTCCAGCAAAGAATTCTTCTCCGTATAACAGTTCGAAGAAATGTTCTATCATACACAAGTTCTGAATCTAAATATCCTTGCAACATGGAGGATTCCTTGTGTAGTTTTATTACTAAGAGGATATCACAGATTTTGTTTGGGATAGAAAAAAATATTTTCCATGGCCCTTTATCTAATTTTCCAGCAACCATATATTTACGAGTGGGATATTTTTCGTTTAATACTATGAAAATTGAGTCACGGAGATTGTAATAAAAAGGGTCATGTTGATGCGTTTATGTGGACGTTTTCTGCTCATATAACTTTTGATCAATGAGGTATTCAAACAACCTCTTTCCTAACTAACCTTGGAAGCCTCATTCCCTCCATAAGGATTTCGATAGCTAATCGTGGATGGAATTAGGATTCCACCAGCCTTAGGGATGAATACATAAAATCGTGATCTATGCATTTAGATTTTCACAGTTAGTAGAAAATGAAAACCTGCTTATGGAAAGAAGAACTCTCGTAATAGGTATGAATGGAATTCTATGGAATAAGTTTGGAATTTAAAACATTTCTCAGGTATTTCAATTCTAATGCACGGTTCTCAAATCAGGTGAATTTTATTTTATATGTGTAATTCATGATATTATTGCTGAACGCTTTCATTTATAATAAACTATCTTGAGACATATTCTCTTTCATCTTTCTTTGGTATTGCATCCTATCTCACCATCATCTTTTCTTCCTCCTTAAACTTAGCACTAAAATATGGCCACGTGACTAGGGCAATACTATTAACATTACGGCTAGAACCTCATTCTGACCTTCATTGTATTGAATTCCCGAGAATTAACTTTAATAAGACCAGTTATATATTAGAAAAATCAGCTGAATGACCTCAAGGCAATATCTTTGCGGCCAGGTTTTATGGGTAAACTTGAATTTATATTCAGTAATTACAATTTAAGGCATGCTTTTTCAACACCCTCATGTGATTACAAATTAACTGATTAAAGTCATCTTCCTTAGAAACCAGTCACGTCGCTTTGGTTTGGTGAGCAAAGTGAAGCTAAATGGAGGTTGCCTGCTATTTCGTGAGGATGAATTGGCCCTCAAAAGAAAGAAATCATTTGAAATTGAAAAACAGGCGACGCCCAAGGAATGCTCAGAGTGAAAGTGTCTCTCGATGAATGCAAAGTTGGCGTGGCCGGAAGGGAATTTAGAAAGATGAGAAAAGGAAGAGCAAAATGGGTGGAGAAAGGTTGAGGCGCAGTTTAGGAGACGAGGGCACAGTGAAAGCGACATTTCGGATGAAATGGGCCCTCAAGATTCAATGTCATGTCCCGAGAGAGTTTCCAAAAGATCCGTCATTTTAAGCATGGGCGGTTCTTGAGCTCATCTTGAGGTTAATGAGGAAGTATCCGTGAGTTATCCTTGAAATGATATGGGGTGAAGAAAAGGTGTATCTATCGAAGATAGTGGAAATGGAGACGATTGTCTGTCTATCTTCCCATTCTGTGTAGTAGAGATGACAAGCGGTGATAATGAATGTCCTTCCTTCGCATTTTTGCTAAAAGTGCTTCAACAGCTGAGACCGGTTCCCGCATAGGGATCGAACCCGGCAACGCTTTCACCAAAGGCGAACGAAATACCTCCTTTGCCATCCCCAGTTTATTACTTCTTTTATTTCTACAACGCATATTCTACATACCGATATGTGGATCTCTCGAGGAATCGCCTCTACCTTAGAAATTCTTCATTAAGTTACCGTTATACTTTCGGCTGTATTTTTTTGCTCCGAACTTTGATTTTAATAAAATAACAAATAATATGCTTCTTTCAAAAACTTCCGACTACCTTTATCTATGTATGTATGATAAAATGACCACGAACAAAGTAACCAGCAAACGTTTAATATATTTGATAAAATGATACCTCGGATAAAGAAGATTTTTGTCTATATTTCGGTTGGTTAACAAATATGATTCGCATTCTCATTATTTTGAAGATGACTCAGGTATGTACCACAGCATTTGGTAATAACCTACAATGATGGCCCATCTTAAATATTATCTTTAATTCTTCAATATTTGTCATATATATTATGGAATATTAATTATATTCTAAGCGCCTTTGTCCTTTAAAGAGTTACGGCTGGATATAATTCATAACCTTTTCTAAATTTTCATCTATTTTTTGATGAAATCGGGAATATGATGTGCCATTTTGAACTTTAAAAGTGGGGAAAACTTTTAAGACGTTTAATTTCTGTATTACTATTATGTAATTTTTAGCGATTAAAGTTAGTTTACTTGGTAGCCTTCATAGTGATGTTACTAAAGCGGCACCTTGTTTAAAGACGGTATTCCTGGAACGTATCACCGACGTTAACCAAAATAATCGTCATATAATGATCGATTTATTTCTTCCGGCTCCTCCCCACAGCCATAGGATGTAGTCAAATATGCAGATGAAACTCATACAAATCTCTTCTTGAAAGTTTCATTGAAATCCGTCACCTACCGATGAGGTGTCGTAAACCAAGACATTATTTTACAGGCACTAGTAAGCTTAGTACGTAGTCAACTTGAGCAGTCGTTAACCCAGGTACCACTACATTCAATTTTTATTCGTTCGACTCAGAAAAGTAAAGCACGGACGTTTTCACGAAATAGTAAAACGAGTTCTTCCGTACTCCATCGAAGATTCCACTTTAGGGCATTTTATATATTTCTTTCAGTAAATGGAGACTTTGACCTAAAATTTTACCCATTTTTACCAAAATGGTGTAAGCGTGGCTAGCCTACCCTCTTGAGGTTAAGCTACCCCTAATGTGTACCCCGTTATCTTTCGATACATAGTGGTCGAGATGGAAAAAGTCGTATGGTTTCCAAAACAGCTTCGAATACCAGACCCGTACAGAAAGATAAAGTTTTATGTGGAGAGAAATGCCCCTGAGGGTTCCACCCATGTCTCCCCTCAGCACCTTCCGCGAACATTTTTTCACCTGGGCGTGCGTCCAAATATTCGTGCCAACGGCAGTTATGGAAATGAGACCATACATCCTCCGAGACGCACGCTTACATGAACTGAGGAAGATCACAAGGAATCGCATACATCTTCGACACTTCGAAATTCCTGTTAGGCGAGAATACGCCGCGCTAAGGAATTCCTCAGGGCGGAGGAGTCCGTTTGACAAGAAAAGGAATGACCAGAAATATCGGTTAACGCGGAGTACATGCTCCGCTCTCTCATGCACCTCTTTCATTCACGCTAAAAGGGGTCGGTTAACATGAAATACACATCGAAGAGAGAATAATTTTCAAGCCTCATAACTAAACCCATACGAATGCTCTTTCAAAGAGAAATCAGTATTTAGGTACGGATTTTACTCGTTTCTAATTATTCAAATGTAGTAGTAGTTGTAATTTCAAAAGCACTTTGACAGCTAAAGTCATTACGCTCGTGTACCCTTCCGGGAATCGAATCCGGAACTGCCTTCACTGAAGTCGAACCCGCTACCCACTTGGCTCTTCAGGAACCCAGAAGAATGAAGAAATTCGTCATTAACTGATATTTTTTATCATGATTTGCGCTGTGCCTTTTAAATGTTCAAGCATGAGATTTATTATTGGTAGTTGACTTTATACTGCAATCAATTTCAACAGCAGGTGAAAAGACATGAAAGCTTTATAATCAAATAAACAGTGACGGAAATAAAAAAGACTAGAAAAAATATCTCGGAGTAACGAATTATTACTATATTAGGTAAATGAATTAGAAAATCCTAATGTAAATCTGCGAGTTTCACTATAAATTGCTACGATAAATCAAGAAGCGTCAGCAAGATACCCCTAAAATAGGATGTGAATCGTCAGAAGAATACAGTCGCGACAGAAGTAATAGTTTTTACGCATTTGACATGTTATTATGTTAGATCATAAATGCGTGAAAATTTAGGAGAATGGGATGCTAGAACAAGGCTTGTCAAAGTTTTCTTTTTCCGCGGACGATACGCGACAGTAACAGATTAGAGCGATTGTTTTAGTAAAAGCAAATCTGACGCAGACAGAAAGGTGACTCGAGGGGTACAATCGCGGAAGCAGATATCAAATAAAATATCCTACACGATTATTAGTTTAGATATACCCGCTTACTACTGGAACTGTAATATCGAAAAGCGCGCAAGTCTGAATATTTATGAATATATTGCTCAGGCATCATTAATTTTTTATTTAGAATATCTTTGTCATTCCATAATGATTCTATCTAAGCTCACAGTTATAAGAGTAACATTCAAGCCCATATCCTTTACTATGCAGACGTTTGTAAACAAGCAAGTGTGTCAATTGCATAAGTGCTTTAAAAATGCAGTGAATAAGTGAAAATAATATGAAAACATACTAATAAGAGTATAGACATAACAATGAGACATTACGCGATATTTATAGTGTCGCCCAAATTTATGAAATGGAGTGCACAAGGATATTTGTGTTTTCGACAAAAATTTTTTAATTATGAGGAAAGTTATTGATTTGGTGAGAAAAATTATCAGTGGAAATTTCAACTGTTCATTCATCCAAACAATTTCATGAAAACTACTAAGCAAATATAGTCAACTATCCTTTCAAATATCGCATAGTATTTTGGAGTAACCTTTTCCAGCTCTTTCCTACGCTTTCTTTTAATCTTGGGGTGTCATTGGAGGTATTTCGTATGTAGTATCGATGTTATACAGGAAGCTTATCAGCTCTTCCGCCTTTATCTATGCTGTTTCCCAATTTAATTTGAAGCGTGTTTCTGATAGCATTTATGACATCTACTCTTTGATTCATTTTCACTGTCTCCAATCATAACTGGAGGAGTGTACAACGTAGGTGGTTCTTAAATATGCTTATCTCGTCCATGTTTTCTCGTCGGAATCCAAATCAGATTTTGGCAACGATTCAAGCTTGTCATAACATTCCACAGCAATGAAATTTTTTTGAGGGCGACAAATCTTTAAGAAACGTTAAATCCCTAGTTTCATATAAAATATCATAATCATGAAATTATCTTGAATATTTTGGATTTTATCGATACCGTGAAAAAAATATATCCTCCAAATATTTTGATAATAGAAGAGATTCGAAGCTGCATAATTCGTGAATTTTAATGATAATAATGATAATTGGTCAATCAATCAGCATTATCCTCTGTCTGAAGGAGGTTTTCTGAGGGGTTTCCCTTCCTCATTGGGCAAATACAGACATTATTTTGTGATATTCCCTCAATTTATGATTTACTGCCTCGAAAATGTAGATTTTTTCTATATTCATTGGCTATGTTCACAGGAAAGTATATTGTAACAGGAATATTTGATTATGTACAGATGTAGGTATTATACTTTGCAATGTATATCCAGATCATGTAGCTACTTGAAATGGTTTTATGTTATAAAGACAGTATAATCAGGACAGTAAATCAGTATAAACAATATAATTATACAAGAAAGAATTATCTTCGAATGTAAATTTCACCTTAGGTAGCTGCGTAAATTTCCATTAATCAAACCTATTCGTGTTCCCGATATTGAGATTTCACTATTCATCATGTTACTAATATTGTAATTTATTTCTATTTAATATGCCATTCCGCGTAGTTGGTAATATTTCTAATACGGCTAAACTCTCAAACATTGTTCGAAATCTTCTCTCAAACAAAATTTTTACCTTGAAACTTTTACGATTAGCTGGAATTATTTTATCAACTTCGGGAAACGAGATGAAATCATAAAATTCGCAATTGGTTTCAAGAATATGAGTACATTTGAAATCGACGGAGGAAAGACATGCATTCACCTTATCGATTATAGCTATTCTCAAACCCAACGTGCGTCAAAGGATGGAACTTTATTACGTAGGAAAAAGCAATAACAGGAAGGTGGTCTCAACGGAATTAGAGATCGAGGCGCGATAAAGATAAGCTTCGTAGGAAAGTGAGGCGTCAGAAGAGATGGAAAAGTTCTCTTCCATTCAAAGACCGAAATGCATGGGCGGATCAGAAAAAGAGTTTTAAATGTGTAAGTAGATTTAATGATTAACTGAAATATGATATTTGATGGGTGGTAACACTTACCCAATTTCGGGGCATAATACCCAATAACTGAAATAATGTTCATAAATTACCCGTTTTGTTACATACCAAGGGCGTAAAAATATAGCCAATTGATGGAGTCTCTAGATTGGTGATTCGGAAATTTTTTTCATTTTTGATTTTCCGCAGTAAATGAGTAAATATTGAATTTTATATTAACTAAAAATGCTACAAGTGAAGCGAAAATTTAAACTCTATAGATAATGTGATATCAAAAGCGCCGTTGAAGACTCGATGAGCTATCGCGTCTACTACTCATATTGATCGCCATAGAATAGTAGTGAGATTTTCTCAATGCCGACAATCCAAATACATACTTGGAATACCCAAATTCAACTCTTCAAAATCAAAGTCAAATTTTCAATCTGGTCACGCTATCGATAATTCATATTCAGAGATAATTTTATCGTTTCCACATATCTTAGCCTTTTAATCTCTCTTAGCAACTCTTCATTCGATAAATCCTTTCCAGTAACATCGTTAGGTGAGCCATCTTACTGGACATGCATACAGTTTAATGTTTATGTTGACAGTTCATTTACAATGTAAATATTAGAGAACATTCTCTCTGCTAAAGTATGTTTAAATAAAAAGCTAAATTTTCGTTTCTAAGCAGAGTATTTATATTATATATATAGTTGCTTTTGTGATTGATTCATGTTGATGGCAGAATTCACTGTTTAAATTCAGCGATACTCTGTAAAGAAATGGAAATAAATATGTACAAAGATAACGCTTCTAATCAATCCCTAACTCCTCAGCTAACTCTCTTAAATAAGAAAACGACGGAACACCGCATTCAAACTCTCAACATTTACGAAGGGAAAACACGTGAAATGGGCTTTCAATTAAGCCAAGGCTGAGGAACCTTTCTGAATTGTGGGGCCACATGTGATTCGGCCGCACAAGTACCCATTAGGCTGCATATCATAAGGTCAGGCTTTAGTGACGTGTTGCCTTCGTACAATAAATTTAGCGTCTAAACTATACATACAAATCAAAACGAATTTTATCTTTCATTGAACCCAGATAGAGTTCTTCCCATTTTGTTTTCCATTGACGCGATAAACGAGATTGGAAGAAAGCTTTATTTAAATTAAAACAATTGTTTAAAGAAGCGACAAAGAGGCCGCATCGAAAAACCACAAAAGGCCATAGGTTTCCCACCTGAGGGCCCGTCCTCAAAATTATGCCACAGGATTTTTGGGGTATCTACACCCCTCCGTCACAAAGAGTCCCATGAAGCTACATACCCTATATGACACGGTGTCCCAGACACCCAGGCCCTCCTCAGAGCGTGACGTCATCTAAAGACCCCCTAAATACTCCGATCCCAAAAGGCTTTCCAACTCCTGGTTGATAAACAATGATATGAAACCCCAATTATACTTCGTAAAGAAGCTCTCTTAACTTATGAATTCAAACTAGAAACGGAAACATTGACTCTCTAGACAAGGCATGTGAAACATGCGGCGTACACTCCTGAAGCCCGCATAATGGACACTGAGGCATAGCATGCGGTCCTCATAACAACACGGATATGACTCATGCGGCCTTCAGAGGACTCACTGCTTGTTCTATACTATCCATACAGGAAATGCAAAGAAATCGACGCTTTGGTTAACGAATTATTATATTACGATTGTATAGGCTTATGAAGATTGTTCTTCTGACTCTGCTAATGAAAGTTTTGGATCGCACTCTCCCGCGTCGATGCGAAATCAAAATATTAAACATAACCTAAATATATAGGATCAGTGAAATAAAGGAAAGTAGTATTTTGACAAACCAATGCGACTCCGGAATGAAAAGATTTCCTCATTTGAGGTATAACTGTTTAAATAAATGTTAGGCAGAATGATCTGCTAAATATGCTTATTTGAGCATAAAGGTATGAAATTTTACCTCTCAACTAAGAACATTGTTTAAGAAAAAATAATGAAATTACCTTGTGTGATGAAGTAAACTCTGCTATCCACGATAGAGCACTTAACACTTCACGAATCATATTCCTCTTGTCTTACTTTTCAATCACACAAATGGTGAATAAAAACTTTGATCCAACTCAACTCTTGATGTATGATTGATGAACACCTCATAAAATTCTAGAATTACTAGATTATGAAATTTTACCTGAAATCGGTTTAGAAGGAAAATCTCACTATCAATGTAACGATGACTGCAAAATTCGAAGGTATATAATAGAATCTTGTGAAAGTGTATGTAAATATTTGACATTTTATTTGTCACCTCTTCAAAAGACTTCTAACCATCTCGAAGAATTCAGAGTTTATTAGTATCGGTATAAAACAAATGAGTCGGGATATAAGCGTTTGAGATATGGAAGGAAACATTTCTTCCGAATTGAATAAATTGATGTTTTTTTCATCGTTTGGTAAAAATAAAATTTGGAAAGGAAATATCTTTTGAAAAGCAATCTTCGAATGTGTTACTTGGTATTTGTTTGCTGTAAATCAATGTCTGAATAGTGAATCAGTGTTGTTGCAGATGATATAGTTAAATGGTTGAGTGTTTTCTATAGGAGGCTGACTTCTTCTTTCTTTTCATGGTGTGACATTCTGTTGAGGGATAAGGTGTAGCCAGGTGGTATTCACCTTGCGTAAAACAGTCAACGCTTCGACTTCCACGCCACCATAATCAGTTTTCCAGGATCGGCTCAGCTGACTGACGGTGGATTAAAAATTCCTTAAGGAACCAAAGGAAAACAAGCAGGAAAAGATATAAATACCAAGATCAATAAACAGTTCAGTAAATTTTTATTGAATCTTTTTTATTGGTAAATTCTATAAGAGATTAACAAAAGACAGGATAACAATGTAGATGAAAAACTTAACATAAAATCGAGTAGAAAACCACTTTCAACCATTTGATTAGCAGGAAAGGGAGAGGTAAATTGTTAACAAACAGTTAATATCAAAGTTCGTCTTCACAGACTAGCTCCAGACAGCTGCTTCGAAGGACAATTTCCGGGGCCTTTGCACGAGCCGACACTGCACCATTTTTCCCACCGCGAAATTCGATGCATCGAAGGAAAACAAAAAAGGGGAAAAAGTCGAAAACCTTTCAGAGGGAACACGGGAAAACTTTCTTCTCTCGACACGGAGCACCCTTTCGTGTATCCATCGGGTGCCCATTTCCAGCGGGCGACAAGACAAATATGCTTTTTGTACTATTTTTCACTTCACGTACAGATATCCAACCGGTTCTGCGCATGCAGCTCCAAAATGCACCCAAAAATGCAAATGGAAAGTTGACACCCAGCCAAGTGGTGCATCTTGATTCTGGCTTCCGCTCGGAGAAAAAATATCCCTTTCTTGTAACTCTCTTGGCTATCCAATGCCTTTTTCCCTGATCTCCTATGTGTTTCCTTCATTCGTTTTGTGGGTCATGGAGGATGATGCAGATCCGCTCCTGGTTACTTCTGGCCTATGGACGCCCTCATGAGGCATTTACCACCATGGGTGATGGTGATGATCATGATGATCGTGATGGAAGTCATGATGGTGATGAGGGTGGTGGTGGTGATGGTGGTGATCATCTTCAACCCATGGGACGACGGTCTTGTAAACCACAGGGTGATGATGGTGATGATGATGGGGATCCGGATGAATGTGATGCACGATCAATCTGCAAAGAGGTGGTAATTATTAATGAATTTGTCCCGGGTTCGATTACCAGTGAGAGCCCGAAAATGTGGGAAGACTTTGCCTGCTGGCGGCCATTGATTAAATAGTATTGCATGAATGACCTAATAATAAAGCAAATGTTATACGGATTCCAAAAACATATTTTTAAGTTATTTTGTGACGTGCCTACATCTTGCGGCTCAGCTTGGTTTAGATGAATTATTATGGAATTTCTTCTAAATTGGGCAAAGAGAATTGAATTCCTAAATGAAGAGTTATAAAAACATTTCTATAGGGGTATTTTGATCATGTGTGAAGGATATGCAAAAGATTTTTTCGACAAAATTGGCAGAAATTGACATTTTCGGGGTTTACACCCACAAGTTATTGATAAAATTCTGTTTTTTACACTACAGTACTTAGAAAAATCTTCTCAAAGGCGAAATCATCTTTATAAAAGAGAATAATATAAGTTTATAATATTGCCCTTTACTGTAATTAAATTTTGCATATCCAATGAAGATGGATCCTAGGTCCGTGTATCTCAGAAAGTGTAAAATATGGAATCTTACTTTTTCTTCAGGAATAAACCTTCTCCTGATGAGATAAGTGCAATCAACAGGCCAAACAGGAACTGAAAATAAAAATTTACTTAAATTAAAACTATAACAAAAATATTCAGTTTTCCTGAATGAGAGAGTGATAGTTTTCCAAATCATTTCCCGTGAATCTCGAATAAATAATTAAATATATTTGTTTCTCTTTCTTTATGAATCTGACGGTTTGAATGAGTATATTTTTAATTAGAATTTGTTATCTTCTTACTCTTGTTTATCATTTATTTTGAAACCCAGAAAAAAAAACTCAAGCTATTGATGTTTTGTAAGGTAGGTTTTTTGCAGTAAGGTTCTACGAGAAATGAAAAATTGTGACTTGAATGGGACTCGAACCTTTGCCTCTTAATCCTTAAACGCCGAGTTCCTTTCCTTTTCTTTCTTTAATTTATTTTGAAAGCGCAATTTTACTTTTGAGGAAGTTATGTTTGACGTCTAATTATACGAATGCTGAGTGATAGCTGTTAATCATAACCGCTTTCGTTGGAAAACCCAACACTATAAAGGCTTTGTTATACGTACTGGAATGTAAATTATTATCGTATCAGTGATCCCATTTTTCTTGTATATATAGAGTACGATTTTACTTTACGTCCCATAGATTCTGTGAGTAGGTAGGTATACCACGGTTGGTATATCGCGTCGTTGAAATACCCGAGTCTGTCACAATACCCAAAAGTCCGATACTCACCAGAAGCTTGCTCGTGAACTCCATGTTAGTCCGTATTGTTCTTCGACTGAAGTCTGAAAGCTTAATACTGTCGCTAGACAAGGACTCCCTATATATACATGTTTAACCATTGTCACTCTCGAACATTTCTTCCCTCTCCTCTCAAACATCTGCAGACCCCTCTAGCTTTCTCGACCCGCCGTACGTGCCTTGGATACTGTCCCCGGAGAGACCCCCAAGACATCACCACTATCCCCCCAAATGAACCTTTTGGCGTGGTCAGACACCATATCTTCCTTCCGCTGTCGTACTCGGGGTGTGAGGCATAGTTCCTCAGACCATTTTTTTTTGCTCCTCTCCGACAGCCTCACTCCCTCCTATCATATCCATAAACTTCGCGGTATTCGTGTCGTATGCAGTTCATCGCCAAAAGCGACATATAGATACAATTCATGGATAGAAAATTTATATTGAAGAGGTTCCAATTCGACGAGGCTATCATGTGATTATTTGGACATTCACGTATACGAAAATAAATGTATGCATTTTAAGTGAAATATGAATAAATTTCATGGTAAACCGGAGAATAAAGAATTCTAGGACTAAAGCTCGCTTTAAAAACTTTATTGTAACGACATAAATTTAAAAGTAAAATGGATTAAAATTCGAAAGAGACGTCATTGGGTCACATATCGATCGCTTATATGATATGAGAGACCGTTCTCTGTTAAATTGTTATGCTTTAGGCAACGAATGGATAGTTATCAGAACAGTTTTTAGTAAACTAGACTTCTGAGTTTTTCTATTTCTAACGTCTATATTTTTCTCCGTAAAATAAAAAAGATTTATGGCCAATGGCAAATACAAAGTAAATAAAAGTGGCCATTTCCACAGTTAGAATCGCTATATATCATGCGTAAAAGATTTTATAGGGGAAACTGATAGTATGAATTAGAAAAATATGCAATTACATGTACCCTCAGCATCACTTAATTACCTGATTTTTATGGCATTAATTAAAATATTTCTTGAATGAATATAAAACCTTTAAGAATATAAGATTAATTTATAATTCTCCCTCATAAAAATCTAATCGAATTCACTCATCAAATTCTTGCAAAAGAAGTCCATGATATTATTTAGCCGACCATTGCTTTCCTAAGAGATACACAACTCACTTAAGATTATGTTAATATCCCTCAATGTTTGTGGAAGAAACTAAAATTTATTATAGACAAAACAGAGAAAATTAACATTTAGCAGTAAAGTGTACAAAACCTAAGAGTAAAAAGACGTACTCTCTCAAGAGATAAAATCGTTCTTTGCGTATTTGAATGATGAATTTCTTTTACGTAGTAACATCCTTAGGATATGATACAAAATAGTAATTAAATCAAGATAAAATTCTGCGTTCGTGAATATCATTCATTGAGTTAAATATTTTAATTCTTTCTTCAAATAGCAATTTGTCTTTTTGTGATAACCCTCAGGAATTATTGAAATTGTAAGAACCAAACGAAAATATTTTCAACGCATTTCACTCTAAAGTTGTATCGAAGGTAAGGATAATCTTTACACATTTGATTGATTTCCAGTTAATAAATTGGTCTCTTAAAACAGTTTTCCCTTCTTTTGTATTTCTGCTTGAATTAAAGCGTCTAAAAAAGAATTTGTTCAGTTACAATATCGCTGTTTATATTTTTTTGCAATGGATTTAGTCTAGAGGCCGTGTTAAATCCTAAACCCTCCCCAGCGCATTCACTCTATGAATAGCACTTTTCACAGCATTAAATAAGGAGTGGCCAGGTTGAATGCCGTTATTTAGCATCACTCATACCTCGGTAGCTTTCATTTTAAGGCAAGTAAAGGAAAAAGTAGAGAAGAATTACATTTTATAAAAAGAAATTCAAAGTAATGCATCTACAAAGGCATGGAAGCAGGAATTGTTATTCTTTCATGAAGTTGTCATGTGTCATGGTAGACTTCATACAGCCCTCAGAGCGCATACGACACGAACACAGCTTTCACGATGGCGGACGACAGTAGCGTTAGTCCACATCGCATCAGAGGTGGACTCCCAATAGAATCCAAATGCGGGAAGTGGCGGGGGTCCATCCCTCACACCGTCTCTTCCGCTTCAATATGAAGGAAGGCGTCGCAAGACAAGGCGCGTCCGCCGATGAGGAATTCCAAGAGAGAAAGGAACGAGACGAACATGACGGGCATCGATTTTCTTTTTTTTTCTCCTCTCACCTCCTCTCAGTCGGAAGGTGAAATCCTTTTTATAGATATTCTCGATACGTAGGTGTTTTGAAACGAGTTCGTGATAAGGGAATCATTTTATTCTTGGGGGTTTTGAAATCCCGCTTCATTTTTTTCGCAACGATCCGGGAGGTCATAAAAGAAGATGCCGCCGGGCGCCTCATTACATGTGGGACGGCTAATTCACGGGGATCGCTCACGTCCACTCGATGGGAAGCGACTTGTTTCTTAATCGCGTCGATTTTTCTGATTTGAGGAGATAAGCGGTGAAGAATGTGCCATTCGCTTGGAATGAATGATAGCCTTGAAATCAAAGAGGTATGATGGACAGTTTTAACGATTCAAAACTCAATTTAATCCATAGCTGATTTCTTTGACTGAATCTTGTCTTTATATACTGGAGTAACTAGAATTAATTTAAGAATACGTCTTTTAGAATTTAAATAACCGATAATTTCTTACTAATAATTGCATATTAATAAGATCAAATATAAATTTATTGAAGTTATTTTTCTAAAATAATTAAGGAGA
This sequence comes from Pachydiplax longipennis, assembly GCA_036926295.1. Classification (NCBI taxonomy): domain Eukaryota; kingdom Metazoa; phylum Arthropoda; class Insecta; order Odonata; family Libellulidae; genus Pachydiplax; species Pachydiplax longipennis. The sequence goes on along the minus strand of JAVFKF010000004.1, from coordinate 14,904,049 downwards.
AATTAAGCCCTTAAGTTCTAGACCAGCGGTCGGCAAACCGCGGATCGCGAGCCACATGCAGCTCTTTGGCCTATTGAGTGTTGCTCTTCCACAAAATATCACATGCGGGGGTCAGGCGAAGGGTTAAGCTGGCGGGATATGATAATATTGTAGATACCTATATAGTTCAAATATGGCTCTGAAAAGAAATTTCAATCGTTTTACGGTTGATATTTGGCTCTTTTAACTTATGAGTTTGCTGACCACTGCTCTAGACTATCCATCATTTTTAAAGAAGAATACAATAAATTATTAAAACATTATATAAATAAGATCAAACGTTCATATTAATATTTCGTAAAGATTTCATAAACTCAATATTTATTGACTGCATCAATGATATAGGTATTGCTGGGACGAGTAACATTGGTATCGTATATATATTAGTAATCGGTGCTACATATATCTATAACGAATCAATCCAATCCTGGAAATAAGATACATAATAAAAATTTTATCGAAAATTTCTCTCCAAACAACCCCTTCTTTAGCATGAAAAGGGAATCGTTCCTCCATTTCTCTTTCTCTGGAATTGAGATCACATCGGAACGCATATAAACATTTGATTGATAAGAATCGGAGAAACTACGCACTCCCGGAAATGAATAGAAGCCAGGAGTCTCAGCCCTGGAATGGCGATCACTATTTCTTGGCATCGAGTTAATAGAAACAAATGAATGTTAAAAATAAGAAAACGAATGAGGATAAACTGTGAATTGATTCCTACGGCGTGGTCCAAATACATATTAATTAACGTTTCCAGATTTCTTCGGACGTTAAGTTTAACTACTGTTATTGACTTTTCACAGTAACATCGGTAAATGATATTGCAACGCATCATGCTTTACATAAATTGAAGAATGTTCCCAACGGTGAAATAATCAGCTTATTTCTTATCGTTGCTCTGGTGAATTTTTATAGAAATACTGGAGCATTCATTTGGTATAAAACATTTATTTATTTTTGTTTACACATATTTATGTCAGTTAAATAACAACAATTATCAACATACCATATTTTGATTTAAAAAATATAAATTTTTATTGGCTGTGAAGATTAACGAGTGATTTTAGGGTGAGTTGACGAGTAACGATGACCAGGACAACGAATGATAAACATACATACAGATGGATAAGATGTGGACGGTGAATATCTGAAAGAAAGGCTGCTGAAGATCTCCATGCGATGCTTTACCAAGTCGGGCTATTTTAAATTCCACGAGGATGCTTGTCGCCTCAGAATGCTGTAAAGATCAAATGAGTGAGAAATTAATTCCCAGATTGATTTATATTTTTTTTCATATGTTCTTAATGTTTAAAAATGAAGCTTCGTAAACTATGACAATAATAGAAGGACTCATTATGGTGATATTGAGACTAATGAGTCTTTATACCTCTAGCCGTTGTTATATGAAATCTAAAAGAAAGAGATAGCTTAAAAAGCGCACAGAAGAAAACTACATTGCGGGTTTTATAAAAATAAGATTGTAATTTTGTAGATACATACATTTAAGTCCTGATTATAGAGTTAATACCAAAGCTGCAGATTCGGAAATTTAGTTTCTATATTATTGAGATATCTCAAGTTTCTATACTATTATACTGTACCGAAAGCAATTTGAAATACCCATTATTTATTGAGTTATGCAACGGTATTTATCAGATAAAATCATTTTGAGTTAGAAATTTTGCGCGCTTGGAACTATCGGTGTTGAACTTTTTTGTAAAGTACTCTCCACAAAGAGTATTTAAGAGTTCATTAGCAGTTAAATATTCACCTGAGTAATACTGTGTTTAAAGATTATGGCCATCGCCAACTCTAAACAACGTTAAATACTGCTGCGTTCAAATTATCACCGAATAATGTTTCTTATTATGGCTGAGTTCACTTACAGAAAAATTTATCATATTGACATGACGAAAGAAAAACTCGTATTCTTATTCGTTTTAGTGCGCCATCAATCGGGAATGAAATATCTCCTACTTCAAACACAATTTTTAGTCTTGTTAAAACCGATTTCAACTGTCTTTTTTAAGGCCTGAGTTTTGAACCCCGTATTTTAGCTGACGAAGGAGATTGCGGAATTATACTAGTTCTTATCTACTTCAAGGCATCAGTGTAGATGGCAGAGTTTCAAATCTAAGTACTTCATTATTTCCTCATCCAAATTGAAAATGGCTTCCATATGGACTGAAACCTTTCGTAAAAACTAAGTGGAAAGTAAGAATTATAGTAAATTCTCCTTCTTTAGACGATATCCCACCTAATACTCAGCTTTCCTCTTGGCCTCGGTCCCTTTCACTCTAAACACTTGGCAAAATTACCACTTAAGACGCTCTGCTACCCGCTTATAACACGGACTTTCCTCTTCCCCAAATGAACTTCCAATCCTCCTCCTCAGTCGATATATCGAAATTGTTTACATTTTTCTTCCCTTATTGTCTATCTGATAAAATTTGCTTAATTGCAGAGCGAAATATGAGCAAAATCAAGAAACAAAAGAAGAGGCTCTCCTTTTGCGAAAAGCGAACCATTCTTAAAATATATGACGAGAAGGCAACCAATTTTACACAATAGTTCACGAAATCTCTAGATATCTACCGCTGTGGCAAGTAAAGCAAACTAAAAAATATTCTTTTCGTTTTTAAGGTGTAAAATACTTCTTAAAAATTAAAGAGTCAAATTACCCTTTTCTTTTGTTATCTAATGTAAAATAAATTAAAATTAGTAATATCCCGCTAATAATGCTGTTTTCACTCGGTTCTCTGAATAGCGTCTTAAGCAGGCTTTGCGGTGCTTTGATTTCAAATCTTATTACGCGTTCTATGAGATAAGGCCGAAATGTATTGATTGTATCAGCGTATATATTTAAGCGACTGTTGACCAACCGAAATTAAACGAAAAGGATGACGCGAATTTCACGTTACTTTTCCTTAACCATTCAAAAAAGTTGAGAATTTGGCAACCAAAGAATAACGTAACAGCCTACTGGAGAAGAAGACATTGAAAAGTGAATAGACAATGTTTGCGTGAGTTTTCAGACATCTAAACGTAAACACAATCACCGCGAAGGAATCGTGAAGCTCTCGTAACGTTTCGAAGCGAATAGATGTGGAAGGGATCACGTATGCACTGATTCAATATCCGCTCTCTTATCGATTTCACAGGTCCGATAAAGCCACGATAGGATAGACCTTTACGTAACGGATTGAATCTTAATGGAATTCGTTCTGTATTTTTCTCTCCGTGCCCTTTATGACCCGTGCTTACTTCCAAAACCTTTCGCCGTCCACAAACCTCCCTTGCGCTCGGCAAAGTTCCAGCAAAAAATACGAAACTGTGCGATTGAAAAAACATCGAAACCTTCCGGCGTGTGGATCCTCTAAAAAGAAAGGAAGACCCAACCGGAATTTCAATCCAATGATTGAGTATTCCGTGAGGATTTCGGACGCCACGGATGGATCTTGGTGTAGAGAAGTGAGTCAACCCGCAGACGATTTGCAGACGATGCTTTTCACTTTCGTCCGACGTTGTTCACATCTTTGGGAACGTTTCAATTTTCAAGCCTCTTAATCCGTATGAAATAATGTATTACGCATTGTTATAAATTCATTACCTCTCCATCTTTGTTTCTTATTTATCGCTAGGGCCGGTTTAGACGGTGGGTGAGGCCACCGCCATAGTGTTGCGGATTGTTATTATAGTAGTGTCTTTAAAAGCACACCTTTCTCTCTCTACAGCAAAATTTGTTGTTAGCACATTTGAAAATTGAAGAACTTCATATGATTTAATAGAAACCCAAAAGTTATCAAGTTAGCTACGTAACTTTTCGCGCTTTATGTATCCAAAGAAATGGAAAAAGTGATTTCTCCAAGACATTTTAGGTGAGATTTCCAATTACTTCCTATCAGGACCATCCAACGGAGCTTAAGAAGTTTTTGCTTTTATTCACAATATTTTTATCGCTCATATTCATAATTCAAATTCGTGATAAAACGTGGCTACATCAATTATTAAAATAGTCAAAGTCTAGTATTTATAAGTTACAGTAGTCCAAAAGAGTCAAATATAAAATATTTATTGATATTCGGTTCAGAGAGTCACACCAGATAGTAGATACGCCAGATTGATGATTTACCGAGAACTTTCTGATTTTTGATGCTAGGGCGATGGAGAGTCAGAGGGATCGAATTTTCTAGTGATCTTATCCAACACAATTTTGAAGTCCATAACACGGAGGAAGGAAAATTAATAAACTTCCACACGAATATTTATTTTCGGCCCGTTTCGATACTAGATCACCATCACCAGGTACAAAATTTTCTGTACCTGATGATGCTATTCCAGTAGAGAAACCGGTCAAAAATAACTATTCGCGAGGAATTTCATTATTATTTTCTATTACACTTTTTGCTCTTTGCCAACACCTTAACATATCGACTTCAATGAATTCCATGAGTTTGATACTGTTTTATTGGATACGCTTCACCAGATATAGCAAATAAATTATTTTATTACACATTTCGAGACAAATTATGCCTAAAATAAATTATTTAGATTCATCCACTCTCTCCAGCTCTCGTAAATACTCAATCAAAAGTGGTAATGAAAAATCGATAAGCAAGTAAATTTATTCGTATTTCTGTCGTTAACGGGGATTGAATTTCTCTTTCATTACTTAAAAGATTATATGCCAAGAGAATCCAAGCACCTCTTTAAAACACTTTTCTTCATGTTATTCGGGTGATGTCATTGTGATCCCGTTCTTCAGATTATTTTAATGCCGGTTTTATAAAGCTTTGAGCAAGCTTCGGAGTTCGAATAAGAATAATATTCTGATATTGAAATCCCCCTTTTCCCTGTAAGTATTTTTACTCAAAAGCAATGGGTAACGTCGACATTTCCCAGAAAATAACTACTCTAAATGTGACCCAAGTGGTTTTATCATGCCACGCGGAACGCCCTATCATAAGATAATGTAATTTACTATAATAATTGTATTTACTTTTAGGCGTTAACTTTCTTAACTAAATCAATACTTAATAAGTCTTGAACGTCCAATAAATCTATCATCCGTTCACATAGAAGTTTGTTCTTCTAACGTCGCACAAAGCACGTATACGAGAACACCTTACAGCAAGCTAGAGAGCAAGTGCTTGGAATCGTCAAATCACACGTGACTTTATGTCTTTCCGTTTGTACGCACACCCGCACGTTCCACAAGCCACAACTTTGTATGAAATATGTGCTGCGGAATCGTAAATTTTAATATCGTTTTATCTATTCGGCGAAGAGTTTGGAAGTTCACGACAAGCATCTAAACAATCCTAATTCAAAAAACTCGATGTGGTAGTCAAATGTAATCTGAGTGTTTCCCAAACAGCGTGCCACGGCGCGTAAGTTTGCCGGGATAACGAAAAGGAGAACTGCTTAATTAAGAAAGCGAAGGCGCCTTAAAACCAAAGAAATAACAGAAGTGAAAAAAGCGACATGATTGGGACTCGAACCTTGATCTTCCACTTTCTGGGCAGGTATTCTAAACACTTTACTACCGGTAATAAAACGAAAATTGGGAGACCTGGGTTCTAGTCCCAGACATTTCTCTATTTTCTCTTCTTCATTTCCTAGATAATATTGAGTCACCAATCTCTAGGGGTTCTGCGTAATATACGAGAGTGACTCATTTCCAAAGCCGCATTGTATACGCGCAGTATTTTCCGATTTTTTTTCGCTGAATAGAGGATCAGCATGAAATATTTTACTTCGAGTTGTTTATATTTTCTTTTCCATTTTGAATTTATATCCAAACTGACATCGTGTGGAATGGTGTGCCGTGAAACTGATGTTAATACAATAAGTGTGCCGTGGAATACAAGAGGTTCGGAAGTACAGCAATCTTACAAATTTTCCTTACATGTCCTTCATTACATTGTTTCTCCCTTCTAGTCATGCACATTACTTCATTTCAACTTGTAATCGTAAACTTCAGATATAAACTTCTGATAAAGCATCAGAGGCCGAAGTATACGATTCGTCCCCGAGAAATGCATGTGCATCCTTTCAGTTTAAACTACAAATCCTCCGTCAGAGTAAGCAAGATAGCATATTCATCTGACTACAATACTCCCTTTTACAATAAAATGCGAAAATTTACTCCCTATCTGTGTGTTATAAAAATTACTAGTGCTCTTTCTTATGCTGTCAATTGATACAGCGTTTTTTTCGGTTCAATCACTTTTTGCCTCTATGATTCGATAATTTCTCTGACTAACAAATAAAGAGTACATTGAAGAAGATTTCCAGCTCTGAAATGAATATTGATTATTTAACGAATACCTCCGGCTGAAGTCGTTATTATTAGTTGATAATCTTAACCCCTATGAACTGATTATGTTCACTAATTTACATTCTTGTAACTTTTTTTATTTAATTATTTAATATTGAGTGATGAAGTTGTAGTATTTCATTTTGCCTGCGTTAACTCCATATGTATTTTGATTTTTTCATTTTATTTAATCTTTCTATTGTTTTCTAATGCCACTATCTTTGTCTTAGTAATCATTACTGCGTTTTTGCAGTCTTTCTTTACCGTGGATATTTTCTCTGCGACGGTTTTATCTTATTCAATCTCAGATTGCTAAGATTTTTCCTACCCTGTCCGTCTCCTTTCTTTTTTCTTTGAAAATATGGATTATTGAAAACGTACTATGTTGGGCGGAAGAGATGCCCACATGGACCTTGCCAATGAGGAGTCTATCTATCCATCTATAAATTTCATCAGTACGTACCTGTTCTCGAGTCATCACTTGTTTTCAATGCCGATCGCAGTGGCTTCAGATCAGGTGGTGGCGGTGGGTGACGCCTCAAAGGTGGAAGACCCCTCCGCCATGGTTGTTTGGACTCTGGAGGAGATGGAGGAGGAGCCGGGGCTTGCTCAGGCTCTGGAGCGGGCATAGAAGGTCCCGGGAACTCCTCTGAAGTCGCATAGGACTGTCTTGTGTGTTGCGGATAGCTTTCCACTAGAGAGGGAGGCCCAGATCCGTGTACGGATGGAACAAAAGGAGGCTTCTTCGTTGGGTCGACCTTTGGGATATGAACTGGAGGAGCGTCTCTCCAGGAGCTCTTCCACGCTTCGATGATCGATGGTCTCCTGAAATCAAATGTCGATGGCGAGATAAGAAAAACATAAGGAGAAGAGAATTGAGTTATACGCAAATGCGTGAACTTAAAACGGATTAATTTTACAAACTTCTTCCCCCAAAGACGTATGGAGGGAATTAGTACAACTGATTCAAGTTAGACGAGGTATTGTACGATTGAGTTGATGGCTATACAGGCTTCCAAATAGTTCTCAGAATCGCCGTGAAAATGAGAGAACTAGCAGCAACTTATATAGTCACTCTTGCGCCCAAGTATGAATAATTAATACCTTCTTTAGCTCTTTTTACGAGCTCATAAGTAGCTGGGTTGAGTTGGATTGGAGGGCGTGGATGCCTTCATTATAACAAATAGTCGGCTACTACGCTAATCTACGTCAATTCTACGAGCTATCAAGATAGATGGCAGAAATATTTGATACCGACGTAATAGAATAAGCCGGGTATTGAACATGAGAGCTTCTTTTAAATCCTCCTGAATCATCAAACTGTTGGTCTTTTAGTGTTAAATCCTTTAAGTGTTGTGTATGCATTACTGAATCCAACAAACATCCCTGAAAAGAGTAAATATACTTTTATAGCCCACATTAATTAATGCTGAGTACTTTCTGAGTAAATCGAAATTGAACTTGAATATTAAAAGTGAAATTTTTCAAGAGAATTAAAGGAAACGATTTCAAAATATCGCCGTTCGATCTAATTATTCTTCATGGTCCACTCAAATCATAGTAAATGCCAAGGGTATGTCAGGGTCATCAACTGACATCATAGAAATAATTAATTATAACACAGCTACTCCGGAACGATCGATCAAAGGAACTATATTTAAAATACTTCACTCAGTGGAAGTAAATGTCATGAGACTTCGAACTAAAACCATCATATCTTTTGACGTTCTATTAACGCCACCAATAAGCATTTTTCTCCATCTTACGATAAGCTGGAGATAAGCGTAATCAATTTTTCATTTCTTCAAGTACTAAGACTTAAGGTACTGATATTCTCGATACAATTGTTTTATATCTCCTGAATAGGGTAGACAGATATATGTTAAAATCAAGAGGATAACATAAAGAGACAATTACCGTCATTACGCCGTTTAATGCCGATTACTTGTTTAACTTTGATTCACTCGTATATACTTAATGCCATTAGAAACTTAGCATTCAAACTCACCGGGATATGATAAAACCTGTTCACCATTCATTGCCAAAAATCTCACGACTGATTTTTGTAGGAAATCGATATTAAATTTATAAATATAAGTAAATTTTTATTCACACACAAATCCATATATACACTTGAGATAACCATTTGGAAGACCATTGGATATCGCAGTACAGTAAGCTCTCGTTTTATATGAAGGATACGTTCTACATAAAAGTACAAATAAAAAACCGTATTAAAAAAGACTTCACATACCTTAAAAAACTAGGGATACGCTCTGTAAATATCTAAAATCGCAAAAACCATAACTCACGATGCTCACTTCTTCTCAATCTAAAAATCAGTGTGTGCTGCTTATTACTACGACTTGAAATCTTTCCTTACTCCTTATTATAAAAATGTTAAAATTACCTCTATACAAAATTCAATTTCAGAACAATTACAAATTCTACATTATAATGCGAAAGTCAGAATGATGGCATAGCGGCTTTTCGTTAGTAGAAGAATCATTTCCGAATTGCAAAAGCTCGTACTTTAAACAAATCACCGACATATGGATGGAGAGTTAAAGTAGATTCAGCTGTCTGTTACACGCTTGTTATATGTCAGTGGAAGAAATGGAATGAGCTTTGATCGTACCACGATTTTTGGAGACTGCCTACCTGCAAGCTTTGTAAACAAGCCTGTATAAATGTTAATCCAAAAAATTGATGAGATACAAATCGCACGACTTGAAAATCGCATACTAGTAATAGTAAAAATGATCCTCGTAAAAAGAGATCTGACAGTATTTCTTTTCGATGAGCAGGAGCCTAGATCTCCAGGATCATCGAATGATAATTTTAAAAACTACCCTCATTTTTTATTTAGACCCATTTAAAACTTGGTCTAAATTGTTTTTAAGTGACAAAAACCGTAAAATATAGTGGAAGAGAATTTATAAAGAAACTTTAGAACTCAATCAGGTTGAACTATAAATAAATAAGCACTCGTTGCATGAAAGTAGAGATAAATAGTAGAATATTCTTACCTTCCAAAAGCTATGGAATTGACGGATTCCACTGGGTCGAAAAAGAAAGGTGACGTCGTGGAGTTGTGGAGGTACGTCTTTGAAAAAACAAGAAAGAAACGAAAATGATTAAAATAAAAAATCGAGGATATGATATGAGATCTTTCTCATACATATTATGAAAAAAAATTATTTCCTTTTAATGCTTACAGATAAGCAACATTTTCTTTGATTCGGTCATTTCTATGATAGCGCACGAACCTCTCAGATTTTCGAATGCCATTGATGGTATCGCAGCCCCCTCAATACCACTTCCTTAGAAACCTATCCTAGTGTTCCACGTTTGAGTACATGCAAACGGGTTCAGAAACACTTATCGGGTAAACTGTAACGAAATGGATACTTAAGCCTTTGATAATATGAATAAATTATATTTTTATCTCCGAATATCGATAATTTTTTTTATCTTCAGTGAATACGTAACTATACTTCTCTTTACTCCTGAAGCTCATTGCAATAATAACTCCTGATTGTTTGCTAAGAATTCAACTAAATAATACAAAGAAATCTGTAAATAGCTGCTTTTCATAAGGTTTTTCTAAATATTTGACTGCATTATATAAAATTTATTCACTGAAAGTCGACATTTCAATGCCACAAGGAAAAAAATCATGAACTTCCTGTTATTATTTGTTCAGATAAAGATAAATCCTTTTTAGTGGAAATAAATGCAGCATAACTTAAAACTCCAAAGGAATTAGTGCTTTCTACCTATCTCTTCAATCGATTTCCTTTTCGATTGAAGAAATTTTCTTATCGCCAGACTCCAGATGACCAAAATTTTGAGGAGGAGAGTTTTCACATTCCAAGAATATCACGTTTTTCTTTTTTCTATTCCTAGGTGGCAGTTTTAGGTTTGGAAATTCAGAACCTTCATCGGTTTGTTACGATACGTGAATAGTTATTATGTTCCCCATATCTCCGGCAATCGAGAAAAAACTTTATCTTTCATCTATCGCAATACCCGTTGTTACTTAAGCGAACAAGTAAAGTCACTCGATGACAGATAAGGCGTCGTTTCAGTGTTCTAAGCAAAGCTTCCGACAGAGGATTCTTGGGAGCCATTAGAGAATTAAGAATAACAGGAAAGGCTTATTTATTGAGGTAGAACTCTGAAATACTTTATATGTGCTTAAAGTGATTGGGATTGGCGCGTATTTGCTCACTCTGTCATTTCGCTTTTAAAATCGAAACTCGTGCCACCTTTAAGCAACTTTCAGAACTTGTTATTTTGGCTTCATCCTCTCTACGTCACTTCAACTTCAAGAGTCTTACTTTTGAATCTTTGATCAGAAATACCGCTTTTTTAATATATGATTGGGCAGATAACAATAAGGCAGAAAACATCTAGTCCAGTAAAAATTTTTCAGTCCAATTACTAACCTGTCTTGAATGGATAGAGCAATTCGTTTGAAGTGATGTCAATATGATATGAGCATTATCAGTATTAATAGAATGGCCACATGGAGTAAGTTCAGACCTGTCTATCTTCCGAAATTATTTCATAATCTTCACAGTTGGTGAAACGAAATTCTCGGTCCCTCGAAATTAAATTTATGAGTCGTAAGACATCAGGAATATCGAATGAAAATATTTAATCAAAGGATTATGAATATGATAAGTGAAATTGGGGGATTACGGGAAATAAGACATAACTTATGTTAAGACAACTTACGGAAAAGAAGTATCACCCAGAGTAAAAAGATTTAATCTTCATGCTCTCCCAAACAGAATATCTTAATTCATTGCCAATTATCTCCCATAATTATTCGCACAAATCGCGGATAAGATTCAAAAGAGCCATTACTTCATTTTATCTCTACCTTTTCTCTGAAAAATGTTTCGGGCAAAACAGATTAACTTTGTGATTCTCTCGTGATATTTCTCTTTTGGGATTCATGAGCACTTTTCTTAATCAAATGTAATTGACAGGAGTGCCTTAGTTTATGATAACATATTTAATTTACGGGTGCATCTTCGCAGCTTTCATTTCGATTATACAAAATAATTCAAAATATATTACTGAGTAATATTTTTAGGAACCGGTCAGATCAGTTCCACGCTGATTGATACACCTTTCCGGAACGTAAATTGAGCTTTGTTAGAGCAAAAGAATTTCAAACTAATAATTTGATTAATTATTTTATTTAAATATTTCTTATAAATGAGTGCATGGTATGATTACACGACATAACATAGCAAGAGGGATGAATGGATGATTCGCAACACATTAGAAGATTAGAAAAATTGGAAGTCTGCCCAATCTCCAACCTGATCTTCCGAAGCTCTGCTGTACATTCCGATGGCACACACTCCGATGACGACCGTTAGAGCGACGTTGAAGAGCCAGAAGAGGTAGAAACGGCCCGCGATGGTCATCAGAAGACTGGGAACTAGGACCATGGTGTTTAAATCCGAGCATAGTTCCTGGACAGACAGCTCTTGAGGGGTTCCGGAAAATCCGGCACTTTTTAACTGCAATGAAATGCAAATACATGGTTCATGAGGTAAATTTGTTTGTGAAGCGCAATTTAGTATCAATCAGGGTTACTAACTTAGCGGGGGATCTAGAATCCTGCCGGAAGAGATTTAAGACCATATCCTCGCGATAAACATAGATTTATAGTGACCGTAGAAAAAATCTCTACCGGATTCCATCATGATTCCATTCCAGTCCATTCCCGTCGGTGAAACGTCTAAACATAATCAGTAACAAAGCTGTCCACTAACTCAGCGCCATAGAACGTATGCGCAACGAAAGCCTTCAAATTTACTATCAGATTTTCATTCGATCTCCTCGTACAAGCTAATTGATAGTCCCATAAACTCTTCAACAAACCTTGGTTTGCCCACACCTCTTCTTCCACTTGGAATCTTATCCTTCGCGATCCTTATTCCATTCTTTGTATATGACAATCCCAGTCTTTCGTCTTTTGACCCATCACTTGATGCTCACTACATGACAATCCCTTCTGGTGATCTACCTGCTCATTGTATCCGATGATTTTTCTTTTCCAAATATTTTCCAATTAAGTTCTACTCAAGTTTTGGGTAGAATTGCTTCCCTATTTAGGACTGGATAAACTTATTCTAAGGGAAATCAACTGTTTTTAAGCATTTTGTAATCTAAAGAAAACCAAATTTCGAAAAGAAAACGAAGGTCTACATTTGCACACATTTTGTGCACTGCCAACCGTCTTCAACGTTTGCTAAGGTTAAAATACAAAAGCTAATTAATGACTAAACAACTTATAGCTAATAAGAAAAATCTTTGCTGTTTCGGTTTCGGTTGACGATTGACTTGATCTGTTCCGCAAACGAAAGAACTTTATTTTAAACGAGCCATGAAGGTGGATTAAGATAGAGGTGGGGAACCTCTTTATACTTTACGACTGAATGTTTGTACCATTCGGCATGATGAATGATTACGCTGCATATTCCCAACATATAAATGTTTCATATCAAAATTGAGCGAATGAAAATGAATAATATCCGTAAGTAAACCAAGGTGAAATATCTTTATTTTATTTTCACTAGGAGTAATGAAAGAATCAGGGAAAGAAAGTTATTTGAATCCATACATTTGTGCAAGGATTTGATGTGAAACCGCAAGTAAACTAAAGGTCCCAAAGATTCCGCGATTCTTGAATATTGGAAGAAGTCTTGTGACGTGAGAAAAGACGGGAAATCGGCTTTCGGAATTCATTTTTAGCTATTCTGTTAGGAATCCCAGTATGGATTGCTACGTTAACAGTACTCGACTACATATGTAAAGATCCTTAAAAAGAATACGTTGTGGTATTCATGCAATATCTTTGTGTTCTCGTCCTCAAAATTATTCCGCGTGTACATTGAGAAGCTTTATCCGAGATAGCTTCCCCTCCATTTTCTTACATACCTCACGAATAGATGTCTATAGATGTTCAGCATCTTCATATATATTTTCATATATATTTATATTATTTATATATTTATATTATTTAAATATTTATATTTTCATATATAAATTTTATGCATATTTACACTTTTATTTTCGTATTGACATATTTTATTTATATTTACGCCTCCGAGATCGGTAGATTGGGTTACAATTTTTCTACTTTGTAATGATGGATTACGTGAGAATGAAATCCTTTGTCTTTTTTTCTCTGTTTTGCAAGGATAGCCTCATCCTCGTCTCTGTGCGGTATTCCTCGATATGCAAATTGAAATTTCGATTCTTAACTTACATTAAAATATTAAAAAGCTATCAAACCGACTAGAAAAACTGGAACGCAGTATAGTTCATCAATATTCATGTTAGTTAACCCATTTAATTACTCTCTAATTACGATCGTATCTAACCGAACGACGCAAATATTCCTTAATGCGTCGAGGAAGACGCTATCTATTCCACAGCTGTTTAATATTAATGATGCAGAGATGATAAAGTCGGGTTGTCAACGAGTAAGTGTGAAAGTTGGAAGTGATTTAATTAATTCAGCCCCGTTGGCGTCGAGAATGTGCTGAATTATTCAGCGACGGGTGACTAAAATATCGCCAGACGAGAGAAATACGCTAAAAAAAGAGAGCTTATTCAAAACAAAATAGAAAGCGATAGATTTCTAGTGGTGCATGGGGATAAAATATGCATGAAAGCGCATGGAATGAATGGATGGAATATTCTAAATAAATCCTGGAAACTTTGAAATCGGAGATCCCCAACCTTTACAACAGGTAGGGCGCATTAGCACCATGGCTGCCTTAGTACCCAACAGCACACTAGTGACGATTCTTTTTCGGCACGCCAAATGTTAATGAAATTCTTCCGTATTAATTGTAAATTTATATGTAAACACATCAGATGATACTTGTCTCTAAATTTAGTATACTAGTAACTCCTCATTTACTATCTAACATCGTTCGTGTCATTTATTTGATCAGTGGTTGCTGATTGAGACAGTGCCTTTAGGTTAGAGTTCACCAATAGAATAATCAATAATGGTATAATATAGCTTACATTTGTAAATATCAATAGTATTGTTGTGAATTTTTTTACGTTTGCACTGACTTATGGTATAAAAACCAATATTTTCTGTGTTATATACCTCCTCCGTGTTATATCCTCGTATATACAAATAAATGATAAATATAACGACCTCGGTTACGACTCAAACTGATAAAAATTAACGATCAATCTACTGCAGTAATACAATCGAAATCAGTCATTTTCCATTGACATGCGGGTATGAGAAACTCACCGTTACAACTTGTAGCTGCAAGGCGTAGTATACGAGTCCAGCCAAGTCCAGGCAGCAAACACCCATAGTGAAACCACTCCAGGCGAAGAGACCAAACAAACAGTTCTCCTCGAATGCTATGACCACTGCAAAGATACACGCATGAATGCGTCTTTATTTCGGGTGTAACTGAGACTTAATAGTCCTGTCTTAAATTTAACCCATTACTGAGTAATACGACACAAGCACAAGGATAAAAATTAAGATGAAAATTTAATGCAATTACACAATACAAATGCACAAGCGTACTGGAAACATCATCAAATATTTTAAAAGGCGCATAAGATCAAGAATGAAGAAAAAAGAATAAGTTTGTTAATTTAATACATAACAGTATATATTAATATAAAATACTGGTATTGCTGCTGTCGAGAATATCTGAACTAAAGAAGACGATATCTAAACAGAAGGGCTCCCGGATGGCCATGTGGGCAACACGTTCGACTTTAATGAAATTTCCCAGGTTCGATTCCCAGTGAGAGCCCACGTGCGAAATGACCTTAGATATCGAAACACTTTTAACATTGCTACTACTACTACTACTGAACTGAAATTAGTAGGACTCATACTACTAGAAGTCGGAAATGATTATATTACGCATTCTTCGAAATTAATGTTATTAGAAAACACGGTAATCATTGATCGAAAAAGAAATCAGATGTATAATTTCATCCTTTTACTGCAAATATCTAGTACTATGGTTTTCCCGAGCCATCTTGTATATCTGAGAGTACGATCAGTGGAGGCAGTCGGTATTGAATGGGCTTTCAAATAGTATGGATTGAATGAAAGACTTCTCAGTATGAAACGGATATTTTATGTTGCGGAATTAGGATATATGGGAATGAGCAAAGAAGATAATATATTTACTCTCTCACTTTCTGGATTGATAATTCAGAAAGCGTGAGGGGCATTGAGGAACAGCTTCTTGAATGTAGAGAAGAAAACCTGAAGGAAAGTAAACAGCGAAGTCTATGAAAATAACTTTATTTATTTATTTATGTTTTTGCATGAATTTACTGTGGTGTGCAAAGACAGACAAATATGGAGGGCTTTAAAACTAAAAGAATTTATTGACTTACTGATTAGACGGAGTTTTCACTCTATTTTAATTGTATATGCAAGTAAAAACTACGGAAAAAAACAAAATTAGAAATGTTAAATATAAGATCCATTTTCGAATGAACGAGCCAAATATTTTTTCTCTTTGTTTTCTGTTGATCGATCAATAAGTTGAAGAACCGAAAATTAAAATCATTTTAAATGAGGTTATTAGAAAAATTCGATTCGACTTTAAATGGTATATTGATATTTAAGGAATGGAACTGAATGTTTTTTTCTGATTCCACAATCTTCAGACTCATTTTTCCTATAACTAAGATCCTATAGAAGATTAATGCTTTCAAAATAAGGGACATCATAGTCCCATTCAGTACGGAACAAAACGGGGGAGCTGATAATCTGAAAGTCTGCGGAATTAGTCATGCAGGTACTCGTAACAATCTTTCATATTAAACATATATAACTAAATCTTGGTATTCAACTCACTGTACCATTGAGTTTTCGTTGAAAATTGTAGGATGTATTTCATCCTCATTTTGTTAAAACATCATATACTATTTTTAAATTAGTATATTTTCACGCCATTGTACATACATATCGTATATTTATTTATTTTTCACAGATTAAATGCTGAGAAGTACCAAGAATCTTCCTACGTACTATTTTCTTCTCCTAATATAAGTATATTATTTTATTTTGTTATATTAATAAACGTCACATTTTATTCTAATATATACGATTTGTAAAACGAAGAGAAGAACACGTACACACCTTTTCTATAACTAAGTTTTTAATGAAAAAATTAAATCAGCTTTTAACGAGTTATTCCGAGATATCATTAGGTCAAAGGGGCTCCCAGAAAACCAAGTGGGCAGCACGTTCGACTTTGGTGAAAGCGGTCCCGGGTTCAAATCTCTGAGAGAATCCACGTAGGAAATGACCTCAGTTGTTGTAGCACTTTTAACATTATTATTAGTACATGTGGTCAAAATTATTGTAGAAAAAAGAGGAATCTTCTCCTCGTACAATATGATAGATTTCCTCAGGGCATCGTTTATTGCTGAGAATTTTCTGTAAGATCATATCGTGGACGCCATTAAGGCCATAAAGAATAATACTTACAAACAGACATAGCGATGGAGACGACAAGCCAAATGCAGGCGACGACCAAATGTGTGACGATCCAAGCAAAAGTTGTTTGCGGTGAAAGCAGGTCCGCGAATATGTAATTTCTCTCCCCACACGTCTCTGACTCTAAAAAGAGATGGAATCCAAAAATAAATCTTAGGTCAATGGAAGACAAATCATCATTCACCAAACATTCATATTTCGTCTGTACTTGCTGTGGGGCATCCCACAGCAAGTACAGACAGGTACAGACGCTCTCTCTAGCTTCTTAGAATCAACTAGTGGACTAGTTGATTGCTACCTACGGCTTCTTGGAGTTTTAAAATCTAATCTATAGGGTATATCTATGAAAGTTAATATTTATGACTTTTGGCCCTTCTGAAGGAGGGATGGTTTGGCAGGAGCCATTAAACTTCCCATCACTATCATATCACTAACATATCTACAGATTCACTAAGCTGAATCACTGACGCTTATATTAATTATTAACATACGATATCACTTATTCGAAATTACCACTAGCCTTTTCTATTGCATCATTAATACCAGAAATTTATTAAATAACAACTTCTAAATAAGATCACTTGTTATACGTTTAGGAAAGTACAGCACTGACCCGGTTAGCAGCCCGAGAACATTGCCTTCAACAAACTTTTCACCGGGAAAGCGTCAAGTCATATATATACAAAAAAGTATTTCAACAGAATTTTGACAAGCATCTCTCTGCATTTCAGCCAGGAGGTCCGTTTGAACCTCACGTCGCCATCGATAGTTACCAAAAGCTCTGAATTGATGAACAATGAGGCACTTCGCCATTGATTTCCTCACTGTGACAGAATGCCATAAATGGACAAAGTCCTTGTAAGTGCAGCACAAGGACCCCATACATTACACTTTACATAGTATTCAATAAGCAGAGACCAATTTAATAAAATTAACCGGCATTAGCCATGCCTCAGTAGCCTTAAAATTACCATAGTTTTGAACAAGAGGTATTGTGAGGCTATATTTAATGAAAGATAAATTGTTCTCAATTGAGTACCAAAAGTCAAATGAAAAATAATCCTGTTCGTTATTTCATTCGGACACATTATTATTATCATAACGCATGATATAAACAATCCATATAGTACTGGTAGATGTATACAGATTCATATCAATTGCAGAGCTCCAATATACTCACCATGAAAATACATTTCCAAAACGCATTTATTGAAGCTTCCGAATTCATCTTGCACTTTTATTTCGCACTGATATACCAATATCCCTATTATGGTAAGAGCGATGTACACCAACGCTTGGACCTGAAAATAACAGAGAAAGGAATAATAGAATATTTATAGCAATGGTAGAATAATAAATTAGAAACTTAGAATATTTGAAGGAATTTAAACTGATTCTTAATAACATTGGTAATGCATTACAACGATCCACTTATCACAATACATGATACTGTTCCCTATTCTTGTTGATGATTCGTATTTGCCAAAGAAAATCTCTGGATTGCCACCTAATTTAAAAAGATATGTTAATGTATTCCAATAGAAAATCATTAGTTTATATTCCGAAGTAGTTCTTCGCTCTCGAAAGCTCTGCTAGTTCTCTTTTCGCTTATAACACCTGATGGAAGTTTGCAGTGGGAGATTTAAAAAATTACCACGAATTTTATAATGCCGTCGTCGTTATCGAAATGTAGTCGAAAATCGAAATGAAGGTCGTAATTGAACTTATTAACTGTATTGATTGATTGAATATCTAAAAAGGGTTGGAAGTATACAGGAATTGTTGAGTCTGTAAAGTCAGAAGCTCGAAGGTTGGTTGATTCCTCAATCACTGAACCGTAAGGTAAAAACGCTTAGGAGAATGAATGAGGTTCAATAGGCAAGATGAAGAGTAAGATAGTTAGTATTCGCTTTTCACGCTGAGCCTGAATGCTGCGAGTGGAAAACGTTCAAATAAATGCAGCGCAGTGACCTAAGAGTTACACTTTGCACAGCCATCAATAATGATTGAACAGATTGAATGCAATTAATCAGCATCGGTCATACCTCTGTAGCTTTCATATATGTGACTATGAATGAGACTGAAACAAGAGTAAATGAAAGATTCATTTTTCTATCTCGTTACAAAATACGGGAAATGGGAGATACAAAAATATAACAGATGAACCCAAGATAAGGACTGTGATGCCAACTAATATGCCAAGAAAAGTTCAGCCTTTACATTAAAAATCTACTCTCTAAATGCCTCAAAGCAGAGGATTAGAATGGGTTACGTTTGATTAATGATTAAAAGCGCGTACCAAGATGGACATAAGAGTCTGAGACTAAAAAAATTCAGCCGGCACTCGGTTGTCAAATAGCTTCCCAGGTTTTTCCATTTTGTACCCGCAAAAATGCCATTCTGTACAATTAATTATTAAAGATCGATAAAACCTTCATTAATAAACAATACATTCAAACAAATTAAAAATCAACAGAATAAATATAATAGGTAAATGAATCAGAGTAAATTTATACTTCGCGTAAATAGTTTGCTTTTTAACGATGATAGCAGAAACATTTTCATTTTGGAGAAACACTCTTGGAAGCATTGAAATTTTGCCAAATTTGAGATATTTTCTACATTTTTGTGGACAATAAGAACGGAAAATGTCTCGGTATCCTACTCACTTTCTCACTGTATCTTATCTAAGATCTATGGCAGAAGAATAGAAATATAATTTAAATGTAGATACTGTTATACACAATAAATTACAGAAAATATATCTTTCCATTATAAGCTATTTATAATTGATATTTGATGCGGTAACGAGTCTTGAAACTATATATAATATAGCTATAATATACGAGTAAAAGTTGCTTGCATACGTCAAGCTATCCGTTGAATACAGTATCATACCAAGTACTGCCTCAGTTCAAATTTAAAACTTCGCGCCAAAGACCGCCTGGCGACGAACTAAGAACCCGATCGTGAGAGAAGACAGCAAAATAATCTTAGATAAGTGCCATCCTTACTTGTTCCAAAGTTTCGATTCAATATCTTATCGGGAAGGTCCCACGCCTCTGTAACCATTCCGGGTTTTATCTTTCCAGCTTATCGGGAAGCCATTTTTTAAAAATCGTCCAATGCATTTCTTATGGAAGAATTTTGCATCCACCTGGCGTCGAACTCACTGTCATTTGGCTACATTTTTTCCATGAGAAGCATAGAAGACTACCTCAACTTCAACCTCCGAAATTTTGGTTACTCTATCTTAACGATAAGTGCCTCAAAATAATTTTCAAAAATCCGCGCAATGCATTCTTATGGGAAAATTGCGATTTTTGGGAATTTCTGGCATCGAACTCATGATAGCTAGCGTCGAAGTCTGCATTATTCTGGCATCTAGAGCGTAGGGCCAGTACGTCGAAAAAATATGACGTCGATGGCGCTTGTGGAACATGGTCAGAATTCGTATCCCCTATATATATATATCTATATATATAGGTATATCCGGAGAGTTAGCTATATATAATAGATATAAAGAGCTATATAGTTCATGGAATAATCCTACACAGAAAAACTTATGCACTCAAATGCTCTTGATTGTTGCTGAAATATTCTCGATATTTGATGTACAATATTAGACTTTCCTTCAAAAGAAAAATATCTGCTATCCCGCAGATGAAATAGAAGATTACACAAATCTCCTAGTTTTGCGTAAATTCAGGAAAGAATGAAATTTTATTCAACCTCCTAATTTCTCACGGAATCACAATTATGCAGTAGATTCTTGGAATATTATAGAACGCTCATTTTTATTTCTTAAAAGACTCATATGTTCTGAATCATTTATTCGTCACAAAATAACCGATCGGAAGTAGATATCAGTCTTAAAAGCAAAAATACATGTATATTTAGGTCAGCTGTATTGGCCGAAATGGGTAAGGTGATAAGATAATGATGGAATGATTCCAGCGTTCATTTAACGAGTATGAAACACCTTCAGATGAAATATCGTTGATCAAGTGGTGGAAGAATACAATGTTTGATAATAAACATATAATCAAAGAATCGTTCTTATAGAAGAGACATGAGAGGGGAGATATATTAGTCATTAGAAGCGCTTCATTTTAAGAAGACGTTCAATTCTGAAGCAAAGAATACATATCAGGAAAATGATAAGGACTGTTATCACGGACCAGCCAAAAAAAATCAAAGACGAAGAAGTGGATATCTGAACACTAAATCACTAGAAAATGTGAAATCGGAACGCGATAGTAGGTTAGACCTATGTTTGCTTAAACAGACGTGTAGTTTATACAAAAGTTTGATCCTACGGCAATACTCCAATGTTGAAAAAGACCATCCTAAATAATTTTTTTCCAGATATGCATTTCTTAACTATGATAAGTAATCTTGAAGATTTACTGTGAAATATGAGGTACGAATTAAAGCCTTAAAAGTATCCCTATGTAATTATATTATTTATTTTGCAGAATTGGATACCTTTGAAAATCTCAGAAATTTACTTCAAACGACAATTTGGCAACAACTAGAAACAAAAAGATTCTGAACGGTATTAACAAAACAGGAAAGTCGTCATATCTACTTCAAACAGGTTTAATGCGAAATGTACGATATTGTATTTAGGTTAATGTCCCCGTCTCTTCAGAAACTTTATCCTTTCCTTAGTTGAATATTTTTATGCTCAAGTGCCTTGAGTTATTTCTTCCTTAGTTGAACGTACGATATTGAGTCAATTGTCACATCACATAGAAAAAGTTTCAACAAAAGGTCGATTCTTTTAATTACTTAATTAATTTAATTTAAAAAGATATGGATCGGTAACGCTATAAAGATGAGTTTTTATGTACAACTACCGTTCAACCTTATTGTTAGAATAAATTTGGTTTTCGAGCTATATTCCTGTATTTTGTTTATTTTAGTGTATAAAAACTTATTGTACTGTATTAAAATTTGGTATATACTCTAGTTTGGGTGAAAGCAGGGGAAGTCAGCAACTTATTTAAGGTCTAACGAAGGCCACAGTTCACAATAGATCCAGGTCAGAAATTTTGATATGCCGCTATTACATTCAACCTACGGATTCCTCGCCAGTTGGAACACAAACACGGCGTGTAGCAGGAAAATCCGTAGGATCACACGAAATACCACAGTTGCATTTGTTTGGAATACGATGTAATGCACTATGTAATTTTCAATGGAAGCAAAATAACACAAATGGCTCACCGAACTCGAAACTCCCGCGAAGATGGCGACGGGCCGCAGAAACGAAGGCGCGGCCAAAAATGGATATTGCATCGCTCGTAAATTCCTGGGCTCCTGTTCACTTTTCCTTATGTTTCTGTCCACTCTCGAACCACCTTATCTCACTCACCGAACGACACCTGAAGGCTTTGATATCGTTCTCATGTCCGGCACATTCCTTCTCCGCTATCCGAATGAAGCTCCCCCTACACTTGAATGCGCAACATCCGATTTATTATATTCCGACCGAGAAACAGATAAAGGTTCACACATATATATCGCAGGATGATAATGGAACGCACGCTCCTCAAACGATACATCGCGATTGATTAGACTTATCGAAATTCTCGATGAATCGGACGTCACGGAGTCTGCCATTTTGCGCTGTGCATTGTAATTCCTTTTCTGCTTCTGAGGGCATGTGATCGGGAAAATATGCGAGACCCATGGCAGAGAATCTATTATTTATTTCTCATCTTATTATTTATAAATGTATCATATATTATTATCTTCATTTGGACCTATGATTTTGTACCTTTGTCCTCGGGATGACTTTGGTGAAAATTTAAAACAAAAGGAAACCTGGATAGCTGCAACAAAACTAGTCTCAACCCATGATGATGGTGGCCATACCCTCGGTCAAAGAAGAGGGTTCATATATTCAATCTTTCCTACTACGAATTCCCGGAATATTGAATAGGCAACTATCACTTATAGTTTCAAAGAAAGATTGGAAATGGAAATACTTAAGCCTTTGTGCTTTAAATCTGTACGGACTTTGAAAATAATGGCATCCAAAGTTTGCACAACGAGGATTCACAGGGGGAATCATGTCCTCCAGAGTCCCTGCAGACAACTTGACGGTTCCATAAATATTGGTTTTTCCATGACGCAATCAGATACTATGTTTAACAAACAGAGGCTCTTTGGTAAAGATTCCATCGCAATTGCAAAATTACGTTACCTATACTGGAGATATTTTGAGGGTAGGAGACCCCTACTGGGGATATTCTTATTCTTTATCTCATGAAATGGCCAGTATGATGTTATTTGCCTCCTCTCGCCGCTAGAGTGCTCTGTTTATCGCGGATCGAAAACTGATCGCTGGGTGATGCGTTAAGAATGTTTACCATCATCCTGTGATAGAAAACGATAAGATAAGAGATATAATTAAGGTAATTTATTGCTCATTCGTGAGGAGCAATAAATTTACCTCCGCGAGCGGATGCTCATTCGGGAATTAATTTAAATTTTCACAGCATATTATTTACAAACTTCGGAAATTGATAAAATAACAGTAAATTTCAGTTTCCGTTTTTAATTTATCGTTTGCCTTAGCTAATTTTAAGATACGTCTTGATCTGTTCTGATCATAGGATTCAATTATTCCGTATAAGAGTTCAAATTTTGCTTAAGCGCTTCTCGTTTAGAATAAACTCCTTATAAATTCGGAAGATAGATGGAACCTAATTACAATTCGATAGCCATATAATGTAAGGAAACTACGCTTCATCGCTCATTTTCGCCTCTTTGTAAAACTCGAATAGTTCTACAATAAAGAAACTTGCTCGAAAAGTTCTATGCTTAGAATAAATAAAAGAGTTCGTGTCCCATCATGATGATCCATAATTGCGCTACTGCACCTCACTACATTTCTTTCTCATAAATTTCTTCCTAGAAAGATTTAGAATTTTGTTTCATCTCATTCCGGCCGATGGGAAAGCAAATCTGCCTCTCATATTTTCTTAGAAAGAACTCGTTAATATCTCAAGAATCTGAAATTCTGGAATTTCCTCCACAACTGCTTAATTACTTTTTATCACTTGGCATCAACCTTAACGCTCACTCATAACTTTCCGTTGTGATAAGATAAACGAAGGTGAAGAAGCTTTTGCTCATAATCCTTTATCTCTTTAAACTTGGATTTTAAGAACGAAATTGTGATTCTGAGTAGCAGAAGAAAGAAATATCTCTGTTATCTTTCGCATCATTTCATTCCAGAGGTTAGCTTTTCGTAACGGTTCAGCGAAGGGGCGGAGTTTCATCGAAGGATTTTAGTGTATTTTGTCCTACGCTGCCTTCCAGCTTTTCTAATTAGTTTTTCAGTTCAAAACTGTAATTTAATTCTTCTAAAGAAAGCTATGAATCGTAATTTTAATTCTCTAATCGAAGGACACCGCATATATACGACCTAACATGATATTACAGCTACTGAGGCGTGAATGATGCTGAATTTTGGTATTAATTTAGGTCCCTTTTTATCTGAAATGCAATTTCTATTATCCTATATCTATTGAGAATATAGACTATAGACTAGAATATATACTTCTTTATATGGTTTGACTACGGATATAGAAATCTGAATCCGTGTAGATCTCTGCGTCTTAACAAAAACAACATTGCCATTCATAGAATTATTGTACTGCACTTACGTGGACGTTTTCCTTTGACACTGAGAATGAGTTTCATGAAAAAATCGAGAGAGATATTAACTGGATGAGCTACCCCATTCATCTCCTTGGTTTTTGCAACTCTATCCTTCTCTAGAGCAATTGATATTTGGTAGTATAACTAATGGGAGAGGGGTTGATGTTCAAACCAGGGCCGACCAAGAATGGGGCTTCGTGTATTCCTAGCATTAGGGACCCAAGTCTGAGGGGGGCCTATTGTTAAAAGGTAACCGTTTTGCTTGCAGATGGAAAATATTATATCTAAAATAAATATTTTTATTTCGAATAACAAAATTTTATATTCTGATTTAATTATTAACAGTTACTCATCACACTGGAAGAGGAAGTGCAAAGGAGGGGTAAATTTGCACCCTGTCCCCCTTTGGTAGATGGCCGGCCCTGACCCAAACCGACCTACTGGTTGAGTTGAGTTCAGACAGAATGAATGATATGCAGTGATTGAAAATCTATGGGAAGTCAAATGAATTTTGAGAAACTTTTAACCGAAAGATATTTTTTCCCGTTCTCTCGTGAATAACTTCATCGTTCAATTAGCTCTACTTTTATTAAATTAGTTCAAGAGTATATTTTGTTTCTCTTGAATTCCAGAGTATAGTAGTTAGTTGAAATAAATACGAGCATCATCAATCTCATCTCATCGTCATGAGGACCTCGAGTCATCCGGAAATTGTCTTTCCCTCTTTCCACACCATTCAAGGAATCGCTGATAAAGATAACTTCGAAGGATTAATTCTCTACGCTGAAAATTGCGCATAGTTTTCTCCATTTTCCTCCATTAAATTATCGCAAAATCTATTGGAAATTTCCGCTAATTTTACGTAAAGGAAATTGAAATAGTACCCGAAGAAGTACTATGGTACATTTCTTTATAAAAATATATTTATTACAAATTAATACATAGACGATTATTTATAAATATACGTAAACAACCACTGTCGGTGAGTAAATAGATATAATCATAATTTGTCAGGCGTTTCACAAATCAAGTGTTGGCCTTGTATAATAAAATGACATTCATCGATTTCAATCAAAATCTTTTCAGTGTTTCTCCTGCCAACTTCTAAATATTATAATAGATGTTATGCATCTTCTTTAAGAATTGGATTCCAAATTCAATAATTGTGCGAATAAAATTAACATTTTTATTGAATTCACAGACAAAACAGGTTATTTAAATAACTGTCGTGTCATTAATTGCTTGTCATGATTCACACAGTTGCTTTCTAACACATACCTTTCCACTTATCTCACGTCGGTTAAAAGTACCCGTAGTGTCTAGCTCGACCTGAAACAGTGAAAATCAATGTTTAAGAGAATAATAGAAAACTTATTAATATGTAATTATATTCTTTCAGGACCCTCAATTTTCCGGTGCACTAAATAATAAAAGATCTTTCTGATTCAGGTTATCCATAAGTGCTTCGAAGTACGCTGCACTTACTTGCTTAGCATGGAACCAAATATATTTAATACTGGCTTTAGTTCTGTGTTTCTCAAAAAAGTTAAAATATGTAAAGTGAAATAAGTAAGTCTAAGAAAAACTTGACTTTGACTTTGATATGATAGAATTTTTGACTTAAGGGATGAATTATACCATATCCCTAGCTATTTTTCTTTTTCAAAAATTTCATTCATAAAAAATTACATAGAATAACGATTTGTTCCATGCAGTATAATTAAGAATTATTGACAAAAAGTTAACTCGTTTCTTAAAAAATGAAGACTATCTGGAA
Organism: Pachydiplax longipennis; assembly: GCA_036926295.1. NCBI lineage: Eukaryota > Metazoa > Arthropoda > Insecta > Odonata > Libellulidae > Pachydiplax > Pachydiplax longipennis. The sequence continues at coordinate 14,877,691 of JAVFKF010000004.1, read as the reverse complement.
GTCGAACAGGGACAATTTAGTTGAAGAAGAAATAAGCAATGCTCTTCCGCGTAACATCATATAATGATTTGCGAAGTTTGGAAATTGAGCAAATTATGATTTTCGGGTTCCAGGCGAACATCGATTAAAACAAATGTATGTATGCTTACAAACGCTTCTAATTTAAGCAACACTTACATATCAGACTAATGTCTACCCACCCTATAAATCAACCCGACTGTTCGAAAAAAAATATAGAATATGTTAAGAGACCCGTCGGAGGAAAAGAGGAAAGAAATCTATCAGCGAAATGCTGTTCTACTACATGACGATAACACCACTGGAACCTAAATTCCTACCGTCACATTAAATCTACGTACCGAAGAATATTGTGTGTAAGAAAAGAGCTCTCTGAGGTTCAATATGAGATTCTAATACTTAACTAAATGATTGTGAGCTTTTCTGGAGTATTCTAAGAGTAAATTTTTGGAATTCCCAACAGTTCAGGTATTTCGCTGCTAATGTTTCAGGATCCAATTTTACCATGGTTTTGAGGGCGTTGAGGACATACTAAACGTTCTCAGGACTATGGCAAAGTTGACCTAATAAAGATTGACAACGAATGATGTACCTGGCTAGCAGGAAATCCCAATAGAAATCACTCACTTGTATTCAGTTCTTGCTTGTTCAATAAGCTTTTCAGCAAGAGCCCCATATTGAATTACGAGAAGTAATAACCTTTATTGAAATCACAAATCAAATACAACTTACGGGAGACATTGTTGGGATGATGGTCTGCCGAGATGTTGTGAGGCTGATTTTCCCTCTGGAAATCATCCCTAGGCCTATTCCCCAAATCTCCAACCCTAGGATTAACTTTTCTGGGCTTGGCGTAATCAGGCGCCGGAATATGAGGCTGAGAGTAACCATCGTCCTCAGTGCTAATGTACCCTGGATTCGTGCGACCTCTGGCAGCCAACATCTGTTGAAGTTCCTGTTTCATGGTCGGTTTCGGGGGTGCTCGCCTGTTGCCATAATCTGGATTTGGTATGTGCGGTTGCTGTCTGTTGCCGTATCTCGACTGCGGTGCTTGACTGTTGCTGCTCTCTTGAGAAGTTTGTCTACCAAGCGCTCTCGGAGGGAGGCGCTTCCTTTCATAATCCGGTGCGGGTATAAAAGGCTCAGGTGTCATGGGATTGCTGCCGTCCTTGCTGCTCCAAGATGATCTGTGCAAAAAGGTTCTCATATCATTACAAATTGAGGCTTTTAAGATCACTGCATCACACAATATCGCGGGCAATTCTTCGCCATCCATCAAGATATAGTAGTAGAAAACCAAATACAACAATACTGAACATATTGTATTCATAACACTAAACGTAATTTATCTTCTCCCTCAATATTCGTTAACGTTGCATTTTCAAGAAAGACTGTACCGATTACAAGCTGCTAAATATTTAAGTCGTTATTTTTGTCTCTCTATTGAAATTATTTTATCCAAAGTAGAAGAGAAAATTGTACAATATAATACCTGAGGTCTGAGTTCCGTAAGATGACCGGTCTTGTGTACTGCGGAAACTTCAACGTGTAGTCTGGTGGTGGGACTGGAGGCATAGGTTCCAGAACATTCTTGTTGCGCTTAGGTGGTCCCTTCAAATCGTCTCTGTGGTTAAAGTAAGACCATGGCAGTCCGTTACGAATATCTGCAGGAGGTGGACCATTCTCTCTGAACGAACTCCTGCCTTCATCCTCTGCCCTGCTGTTGTGACATAACCATCAACATACATCATATCGTTACCTACTGAACACACAGATTCAAATGATTGACCAGCTTTTCCTTATCGATCTCTAAACCATATCTTTCTTTAGTTATGATTGGCGAATAGCAAATTTCATCATATTTTAGTCAATCAGGACAACAGTCTATCTCGATTCGTAATCGACTCACTCGATCACGTTTCAGGGTGGGCATCGATGAATGATAGAAAATGTTCATTAAAGCCATCCACCGGGAATCGAACCCGGTATCGCTTCCAACGATGATGGACGCTATCGCCACTAGGCTATCCAGATGCCCATGTCATTTACATTTTAACCCCGAAAACCGCCACTGGCGCATGGCATCAACTTAGAGTAGGGAAAATATAGACAATGACATCTGTTTAGACCAGGACATTAATGATTCGGTTGCCTGAAAATGAGGTAATACCTCGAAACCGGTAGTAGTAAGATAAATTATTAGTGAAATGAGTCAAGTACTTTTCATTTAAACATGGATAAGTTCGTATCGCTGGATTTAGTTAATTGGCATGCAACTTAAATTATTCGAAACGAAGGTTTCAGAGCAAAAGTAAAATACAGAGATCTGGAAGATAGTAACAATGTTCACCAAAATAGTCAAGAAAACAAGTGACGTCCACTTCCTCAGCAATACTCATAGAGGTACAACGTTCTGAAGGAAAATTATAAATAAATTCACCTGTCTTAGGCTAAGATTGAAAAAAATTCCTTACCTTAGAAAATCATGGAAAGTGGGGTTCATTTCATTCATATTTGTGTTGTTGTCATTATACATTCTGGCGGGTGGAGGCAAATTCTTGGGCCTCATCTGCCATGGATTTGTTTCTGCTCTGTCTGGTGGTATACTTTCGGTAGAATCTTTCCTAGGAGGAGGCGCTGTAAGCCAGAGTCTGGATACATTTCTCCATTCCCCCTCTTTTTGCTGTAATTAAGAAATATATAGTCAGTCGAAGATACTTTCAATAATTCAATCAATGAATGACAGAAAACAATCACCCTAAAGTAAATTCGAAGTCGCTTAAAATATATTACTATTATCTCACTATAGTACATACATTTGCCAGATTACTTTAAAAATACGCATCCTGAAATAGCATAGTAAAGAAATTAAGTCAGTCAAAGTTATTTACAAATTTCTCAATACTGAGTAAAAGTGATGCCGCGCATAAGTGTGGTTATTTTAATAAATTTAATTAGTTAACTGGAAATACATGCAAGGGCTTACCTTATTTTTCTTGGCTTTGTAATTGTTTAGGTTGTTTCTCAATGCTAACAATGTGGTCAGCAACAGAATCAAGTTGAAGAGCCATAGCAAGATACCTCTTGAACAAACTACGGTCATCACAATGGCAGGCACCGTTGTAAAAATCTGAGGCTCCTTTAATTTCGGGATGTCTTCCAGTCCAGCAGCGTTAAATCCAATGAAGTGTAGGAAATCCAATAGAGTCTGTGAAAAATGCAACCAAATGATGATGAATTCTAGACACTTAAAAGTGCTTCCGAAAATCGAGAAATTTATTTCCGATACAATCCATCATATTTTCTCCTCTAAATACAATTTCGTCTTTAGGCCGATGTAGAGTAACTTGCTGATTATTTCATATAGCCAATGATCTTTGGAAAAATCAACATTTGAATAAACCCTCTGCAATAAGGTTACTTATTTAAACTTTCAAAATTCTTTCTTGCTTGAGATATTGGTATTAGATGTCAGAGATTATTTCGTGACTCATTTTATTTCTGACTTACCGTTGTCTGTGATATATCGAGGCCGTACATAATAGTGGAAACTACGTCCGTCACGCATATGATGAACGTGTTTACGATCCATGGGACGTAGAAAAAGGCTGCCGTTAGACCTTTGGATTCAATCGATGCCCCGACTGCAAGAATAGAAAAGAAAATTATCATCGCCACCAAATCGACTTTTGATCTGCTCATCGGTATATTTAAAGAATTTACCGTATACTAATTTGCAACCATTTGATACAAGTCAGTGCTGCATTGATATCCTGATTACCGGAATATTCCTGTTCATCTTTGGGTACAGGATGAAGAAAAATGCATCCCTCATATAAATTTATCTAAATCTTCTTTTTGGCCGTATTGGTGTAATAAATACTAAAGCATGAATTAGCTGAATGATAGTGAACGGTTTTTATTTTATGCTCTTTATTGCATACTAAGAAAAGTGGTTCACATTGGATTGTAATGCTGCACTAACATTGACGTTTTCTCTTGCTGTGATCACAGACCCGACATTCTAGAAGGCTCCCGGATAGCCAAATAGGTTGCATGTTCGCCTTCAGATAAGCTGTCCCAGGTTCACTTCCTCATGTGAACGAAATTACCTCAGATTTCGAAGCACTTTAACAATGCTACTAACATCTGGAATGCTATGACCTGAAAAACAGCCACGTAAAAGCAATACTTCTATCAAGAACTTTTTTCACAACTTTCAACAATGGAAACCAAAATTAATACAATTATTGAGCATTACTTATGTCACAGCAACTTTTGCATAATCATAGCAATGAGCAGGACTGAGACTGAGATCGCCTGATAATGTCCGCTTATAAACGAAACTAGTTGTCATGTAGAAATGTGAAAATTATTAAGCTGCTTCATTATTCTACTTAAACTGAGTTTTACTTTCAAATGCTACTTCTTGTACTATTCAAATAATATCCTCTTAAAAATAAAAACATTTAATTTTGAACCCATGCCATCTTCACTCTTTTGTATAAATCATCGCCCTTGATCAACTTTCATTCATTCCTCATTAGAAATTAATTTTAGTAAATATACTTTTTAGAAACTGATTTGAAAGAACCGGGTCCTTTGAGACCCAAGTCCTTACTCCAAATGAAATTTTTCAGGTTCACATTCGGAGTGTTGCAGCCACGACTATTCAAGACATTTCTAGCACTCACTGGTCAGCATCATGGAGGTGAAGATCCAGATGGCGGTTATCACGAGGTATGTCACCAAGAAAGCCTGCGTTCTCTCCGATGGACGATTTGAAGTTGGCCATTTCGGAATGGGTTGATTTGTTGGATATGCGAATAATGGTTCGAATGTGGGATGTGGGATGATGTCATTCAGAATATCAGATATTTCGGAATGCGTTGCCCCTTCACATTGACCATCTGCAAAAAAAAGTTCCAAACGAGCGGTTAAGACCAGTGGCGCACAACCTTATCTATCAAGAGATTTTTCTAGCTTGGGGTCCGCATTGAGAAATATTTTAGTGCACATTGAATTCACTTCGGTGATTTATTAATTACATCAATAGATTCGAAAATTAACCAATAAATAGAAATGAAATTTTAATTTAATTTAATGAAATTTTAAGTTATTAAGCTATTCCATTAAAAATTGAAAATTTGTTAGTAATACTTTTATAGTATATTTTAGTTCTCCTTTCATGCTAAAATGAAATTCGTATATATTTCACTATTCGTTTATCATTAGAATTAAATTTCAATTTCATCCATCGGCTGATTTCTATACTGTGATTTGATCATCTTCATCGGCGAAAATAGCTGTCAGCAATTGAAAGAACTGAAACAAGATCTCGATAACTTCCAAAACTAAAAGAAATGCGTGAGCACTTTTCAATCAGTTTAATTTTAAATATCCAAGCTATATCAATTTCGTTTCGTTTTGTCTGCCATGGTCGCTTCGAATGGCTTTTTCGCTTGAGCTTTTAAATGCTACTACCCTCAGAATTTCTAGACTTTGCGTTCCTTATTTATTTACGCATAATTAAGTTCAATTGATCGAGAAAACTTGCTTAATTAAAAAGATATTCATCTAGAGTTTGACCGGATGATTTTTAATTCATTTTGAATTAAAAATAAGTCACTCCTATGCATGTTTCTACTCCATTTACACTTACGTAAGACGGCACTACTGGAAACTGAGAATCGGAATAACTGTTTTTTATTTCTCAGGGTGAAAGATTTTAATTTATCGGATCGGGTTTGGTTTTCACTCCGACAGAAATAAGGATATTTTCTGTTTTCGTTTCTGGCTCGATTCCTAAGCAATGTTTAAACGCAGACAGTGGCTATATCAGTAAAATTTCACAACATTAGTATAATATATTGTATAATTATTTTTATGCTGCGTAATGTAACAATATTGTTAAATTTTCGAGGTTTTGATTAATAATAAGAACTTCTTCAATGGAAGCAGGAAGATGATCCCAAATAGATGCATCTTAATAATTATTACTAACGAACAGACATTACCATTCCCTGACCAGAAAAATCTGAATAGGACTCGAACCTGAGACCTTGAGGTTGAAATGTTTACACACTAACCACTTCGCAACCGAGGTCGTAAACTATTACTACTTTACTGCAAAATCTAACATAAGAATAGTAGCGAGAGCAATCTAAGTAACATTAATTGCTTCAGGTATCTTTAAAGTAATTTCAATCGGTAGAGTCAATAATTAATGTAATATAATCATATCATCATAGAATGTAAATAAAAAACCTGAGTAGAAAGTAGTATGGATGTACGTGATGTGAAAGAAGAATGTAACAGTTAGAAAGTGAAGGGGAGGAATCCAATCTAAGGTATTAAATAACGCAATTACAGTATTACGTAATTATTGATTGAAAACTATGTATCCAGAAGAACCCCCCACATGACTCGTTGGGGCCAGAACCTGCCCGACAAAACAAGTGAACCTAACTTGGGGGGGAAATATTTTGTGGGCGAAGATTCGTAAAACAATATCCTTATTCTGCTGCAAAATCTGCCGGCAGCAAAAAGGGATTATATTAAATTGAAAGATCGCGCAAAAGACTTGTGTATATTTTTAAGATAATCCTCTCAAAAAAGGCAAACGGGATGGGGCTTATTCTTTCATCTTGCAATCTTTACAATCATTTCATGACGGTCACTTTGTCAAATTACAGTTACGTAGCATTTCGGGGATTTTCTCTTTCTACAACTTTGTAAAATGCGTAAATCTCTCATCGATAAGTAGTGTCCCCGGAAAATTTTAATGTAATTATTTGATTTTGTTAAACAATACTGCTAAGTCACTTACTTTGACTCCAAAAAATTATGGAAGAAGATGGTGGAAATAATCCTAGTTTGGGTCGCCAAAATACCTTGGCCTGTTACTGGTTGACGCTAAATACCTCTATTACTTGACGGTGTTTTTTCATGACATACCTCACCTTTCCCCATCTTCTATCGAAGATCAGAAAGATAAAAAGACGAAAATATTTTCGTTCTCATCCGTTGAGCTGAAACTTAGAAAATGAAGTCCCTTTTTGTCATCCTGGTGAAGACTTATGAATGTGTTAAAGAATTGAGGGTAACACGAAAAATTTTCTTCCTTACCATATATCGATGACTATTTTTATATGTATACAGTCTATAAATTAAGCCTAAAAAGCTTAGTTTTGAAGCCTTTTTAATATTTGAATGAAATACCACAAGGAACAACTCAATTCGATTTGATATAGTAGATATTCATCATTCGTAAACGTGTCCTTTAACAAGGCTAGCATTAGAAGGTTTTTTTCTCCATAAACAGCGAAGAAATATTGACTGATATTCCATTACTTAGCGTAACTATCAAGTCTTTCTGAGAATAGGGATGAATTGCACATATATCTATTTTAGGCGTAAACCTCTTAATACAAAGTTGCTGAAAGATATAAATAAAATTAAGTGTACTCACTGTTGAAGTAGATGTCAAGGAATATCTCAACCTCTTTGTAATCCACTTGAAATTTGCACTTGAAAGCTAGCAGTCCTACGATGCATAGTCCGAGCCATACAAGCCCCTGGATCTGAAAGTGACGAAATGACTATGAATCAGAAATGATGAGGAAAATGGGGTTTAAACCAGATCAGGAAAATTTCTGCACAAGCTCGAATGGAGGCTGGTACGTGGCGTAATCGAAACCCATTAAACATCGGCATATTACATGGAGCAAGTGGAACTAATTTAACTTAAATTATCACCTTGCTACTAAACGATAAGTTGGTGGAAACCTTAGTGACGCCTCCAACATCAAGGTGCGTAAGAATACACACTCAGAAAATACTAGAGATAAATAATTGCCGCAATAGTATGCATATATACAGAAAGAATCTTCTGAAGCGATATTCCTTATTCTAAAATAAACATTTAGAATAGACAAGGAATACGATACTGCACATTCCTATAGTAATAATTTGTATGGATTATTGTAAATTGTGAAAAGGAATACTTATACTCGCGCATGGCATTATAAACCTATACACTCGTGATTACCTAATAATGTTAAAGTCTGAACTGAATCTTTTAAATGTTGCAAACCTCGTTCAAGAAAATCAATTATTATTTTGCAGCAGAATCAGGGACATCTGATAAAGTAATTGCATAAAGAGACTGAAAAATTTTATATAAAATTCATGGAATAGATTCCAATGTCAGATGGAATATTTACCTAATGTTATTGAAATCTGAATGGAATACTTTGAAATTTAAAAACTAGGATCAGGAAAATCTGAATATTTTATGAAAATAAAATCAGAGGAATGTGATGAAATAACTGAGAAAGAGGCTAAATAGTTTTCCGTAAAATTCGTGGAACAAATTCCTATTTCTTGTGGAAAAGATATGATTTGCTTGAGAATAATTGAATTGCTACAACTTATTGTCAACAATTGCGGAAAACTACAAGCGGGATATAAGAACTGCATTTCAGTACGTATAACAAGGAGAAAATAAATTTTTGTAAAAGTTTTAAAAAGAGAAAGTAAAGTTCTATAATAAGCATTGCATGGAGTTCCCATTTAATGCCACGAAGGTTTATTACAGTTACTTACCTTTACTCTAAGAATTGATTCCTAACGAGGTAGATATCGGTGATAGCTGTCATTTCAATCAGGGCATTGAGACATTAAGTCGTTATGGCATAGTTGACATTGCGCATTAATCAACGATGCACGTTTTTCTTCTTCATCCGTTTGTACATAAATGAGTAAAATATTGATAAGAAGGTTGGATGATTCCTGATTAATAATATCGACGAAGTTTCATTTTATATTAGTTTACTTTATGAAATTATGAAATGCCTCAGTTACGTTGTGTTGCTGTATGGAGGCACATTAAAGAAACATCCATGATCTGAGATTAATGCTATAGATAATAAAAAATCATCAGTGGGACGAGGGACTATGGCGACGAAAGGAGAACTGAATAAACTTAAAGGAAAAAATTTGGGATCCAAAGGATAAACCTGCTGGAGAAATTTGTAGATTTTAACTACATCCTTAGATCGTTCCCAACATTGTCAAAGCTGAAAGTTATTTAGTATAAAAAGTCGTTAAAAGAGAAACGGTAACCTAGTTTTAATTAAGGGGTCGATAACTGAAGCCACATTCGTTGAAATGACAGATTGACCAAAGAGAAGTAATACAAAGGAATTTTCTATCCGTTGCGTATATTTATAAAAAATGTGTTAATTCCGCTGCAAGGTCAACATATGCTATAAAAAAATTTCTTCACCACCGCATCTTTTAAAACAAAAAGCTACCATGGAATCATAAAAGAAAACGCTAAGAAGGTCAGAACTCGATCGAGAAACAGGGTTTGAAAAGTTATTTTGAATAACATCAGCAAAACCTTATAAAGTCAATGAAAATAGCTTCTCTGTTCTTTTTGGGCAAAAACTAAGCAGATAAACGATCAGATAAACTCCGTAGTGAATGCTGGTGTTCGAACATCAAAAAAAAGAAACTTCTGAAGATGTATTCGGCTGGAATTTGTGGTTCCAGAAAGAAGAAAAAAGAAACTATTTTTCATTCGCCAAAAATAAATAAATATGTGATTGATGTTGATGATTTTTCGGATTAAAAGAGTAAATTTCGAGTTTGGATTCTGCATAGCTGTTCTCTTATCTCAATGTTATGCAGTTCCACTTCCTGGGTTTTAAGGCCACTAGGCTTTTATCGTTCCCAAAGATTTCGGAATAAACGGAGTGAAACCAAAATAACATTTCTCCGCAAGTTATTACTGCTTTATCCAACATTATTGCAATATAAAAATATCACCCAACATTACTGTAAAATTCTTTTACAAATTTTCATATCTGATGATGTACCCCTGTCAAAATGCATTTTTAAATATTTCTAATTGTGGGTTAATAATTATAAATCAAAAGCATTTCTGAGCATTGCTCATCTCGGAGACCGATTTTAATCTTAAACCCTATTGTATACGTCACTTAAAGCTCTTGGGGAAAAATGAAGCCTACTAAGCAGGATAATGAGTAAGGTGGTTTGCCCTTGCTTTCCTCAATGTACAAGAATATCCTAAGTGGAACAAGTTCACGTCATTGCAATGGATAACCCTATCAATAAAACTTTCATAGCATTGAATAAAGAACAACCAAAATGAACGTTATTGTGTGGCATCACGTATACCTCGGTAGCTTTCATATTATCACAATCATAAACAAGACTGAGAAATAGATATATGAAAGATAGGTGTTCCATACTGCATAAATGACACAATTTTTGGATGAAAGACCCGCACAAAATTAGTAAAAGGCAGCCAGAGGCCGATTATTGGGAACCCCTGGCTTAAAGGACAACAAGCTAAGAGAGGATACTTCTCCTTTGTAAACAGACCCCACATTAAAACAGGATAGCGTCGTTTTATCTCTTTTCTCCAAGGTGATGCTCGCCCGTAATCATTCCTGTCAATCACCGATTCTTTCAAATATCCTTAGCTATATTTCATCGAAATTACCTCTCCTGAGTGCCGATATACGAATCACTCATTATTCGTTCTGGAAAATGAACTATTTTCAAACTAATTCCTCACTCGGCTTCCGATTAAATTCCCATTATTCTCTCTGGTAGCATTGCAGAAAAACTGCATTTTCTAGAATCGCCTCATAAAATGTCCTTCGGTACATCTGGTTCCGATCGGAAAGAATCACCCGTTTCACTTACGTTACCGGACATATTAATTACCTTCCTTCTTTCCTTTACATTCGTATGATTCACAAGGTTATCTTTGACCAATTACGTTCATTTTATCGCGCAATAATTATTTATCATTGTTATATTGCCGCATTCATTGAAATGAAATTATCTCCTATCAATTTTATGGAATGTGCTGTAAAGACGCTTAGCTATTGTACTTGATTACTTAAGAATGACCTGAAAAAATTATTGATATTGATAACAGAAAAACAAAAAACTGTCATTGCTACACGAGCCATAATGATTCCACCCGTATTTTGAATGATACAATTGCCGTATTCAGGGAGGAGCAAAAGGGGAACAAGCCCACTCCACTTAAAAAACAGCGAAGAGGCGAATCCACGCCTCCTTTTAAGTTTTAAAGGAATATATAATTTATTTCGGTTCTTATAAACACGTTCCTCATGAGACACTTCCCAGAGTTTTATTTCGAGAAAATTCGTAAACTTTTGTTATTTTCGAATAACTTCTCTATGTCTGTATCCAGGTTGTGTACCCCTAAAACCGAGGCCCTCTTTACCCCCATTCAGACGACTTCTGAATACACTATAATGGGTGATGCATTTACGGGATCACTCATGAAGACGGAACACAAATAAAACGCGGAAATACATCGATTTCCATGCGAAAACGTTCTCGCGTCCGCCACTTCGTTCCTGCTCTTTCGACACACAGCATTACTCATTTCCATTCTCAGCCCCCTCGCTTATGTGTTTTCAATGCTTCGGAGTCACCTTCCGGAATATTCCCGGCGATCGACGCGGACTCGAAGGGAAAAATCGCCCGCTCGCACTTCGGATCGCTTAGACGGATTTCATTAGCGCGGGGAGATATCGCTGTTCGGGGCGACAATTAATCCATCACGAAACCCGCTCCTTTGCTCGCTACCTGGCGCCAAGCGATTCGCGCTCACACACACACACCGCACAGTTTAAGGGGAGCTGCCACACTCACCAAACAGAAGACCCCGGAGAAAATGGCCCCGCATCGCGAAACGCACATTTCCCTGCGAAACTCTCTCCCAAAGGTGTTTTAATTCCGCCTCGCCAAGTAGATGCTCACACGATACTATCGCGGTTGCTTCCATCATTATCGGGGACAGCTGCGGCGTGTGATAAGATAGGCGATTCGTATCTGTCGGGTCAAGATTGGGAAGGACAAGGCGGAATTTGAGTTGAAAATGTTGAAGATGTAAAACTTTATCTCCTATAATTGTTTAACGCGGATTCGATATTATGCGTTGAAGACGAGACGAGGGCGAAGATAAAGAAGCAGGCTATCTCCAATCCGCAGACGGCGATACTGTTCCTGCTACCATGTTTTGACGATATTTTTCATTTCTCTGTGGACGCAGGATAAAGTTTCATTCTAGCCACATCTAGATGTATAGAATATTTTTCATTTGTCTCTTATTAAAGGATAGAAAAATTTATCTATTGTTTACTTTTGTCCCAGTCTTGCTCACGGCTGTTAAGAAACGAAAGCTCCTGAGGTGTGAATGGCGCTGATAAATGTCATTTATCTTGGTAAAACCTTCTTTAATGCTATAAAAATAGTTGTTCATATTCAATTTAACATTATTACTTATTATTATTACGGAAAGTAAAGAATAACTACTAACTCCTCATCTTGTCTAGTAAGCCTCCTTTTTCAAGAATTTGGTAGCTAATACTAGGGGTTGAAGGTTCAAACGGATTTTCTGGCTGCATGATACACAGACAAGCAATAGGGGTGGATAAAAAGCGGCATGTACTATATAGTTAAGGCCTCAAAATCTTTCCAGTCGTTGAAAAGATTTACATTTAACTTGCATCCCGGGCACTGAAATACGTTATACGAGGAAGTAAACTGATTGGAAAATCTTTCCATATCTTACATTAGTAATAGTGGTGAATTAATCAAAATCATGAATGTGACGCATGAACAACATTTTTAAGGTATTTTATTCCTATATATTTCTTCTGTTGTAAAATTTGCGAGACAAAATTAACTCGTTTTCATTTTGTGATCCCTTAATTACAGTCCATAAATCGGCAAAGAATAATTAAGCCTACCATTCTGAAAACACGATAATGTCTAAACTAAGCCATCTCTAAGTATAAAATGATTTTTTGTTAAATATACAATTGCTCTTCCCACCTTACACAGGCGACTCGGCTACGGTGATTTCAGTCGGTGATAATTGATCAAAAAAGGTAAATAAAGTAGTGCAGCGAAGGACGACACGATCCAATACCGCTATATCAACAGCCGTTAACTCAATCGCTCCTTACATCAACACTATTTCCTGCTTGAGAAGGAGCCGAATCTTCCGTCATTAAAGACAAAATTTGGGGAATCACTTGCAAAATCTAAATAATTTATCTCGATCGCAGACGATAGACGACAGTCACTCGTGTCACTTAGACCAATTTCCGAAACGAAATCTCCTGAGCATAGCGCATTGAAAACTGGGAAATTATGCAATCTAACCAACGCCGATTTTTTATTTCTTTAATAAACTTCTGCTACAGAAGTTAACAAATCTCCAATTGGCCTCAAGAGCTCATTTACGTACTTGCTGCGAAGTACTTTATCTAGGTACCTAGCGGTACCTAGATAAAGTCATCGGCCGAAGGATGATTTGAACCTCTAATTCTTCACTATTAGCTACGGAAAGGTCTCGGGGGGGAAGGACGCTTACTATCATAGGTTATACGATAAGTGGGGTAGTTTACCCTTGCTTTCGTCAATAAGGTATAATGCTACGAAAGGAAAAGACCACGTATTTGAAGCCTATGATTAACACTTTATCATAGCATTCAATAAGGAGTGACCAAAATGCATCATTCAGCATCACTCACATCTCGTAAGCTTCTACAGCCAGTCAGCCTAACGCGAACACGCAAATTGATTGTGAATAAAAAATGAATGGAAAATCTACATTCTTCCGCCCATTCATTAATAAAAAATATCACTGAAACTAAATAATCAGTGCATTGGTTTGAGTAAACGTTTAATGAAAAATTTAAAATGCGGTGTCCTTTTGTAGTGTAGGAAATGTACGAAAATTATAAAGTTATTATGAATACCCATATATCTATGTAATTGTGCGTCATTAAAATATACAATTGCGTAACGAAGTAAGGTAACACGTAATGACTCGACAAAATTACACAAAATTCTTAGCTGTTTCTTATAGAGCTTATTAGCAAACCTGAAACTTAATTTTCCCGAAAAAAAATTGCCTAGACGGGATTCAAACCACGGAGGATAAACTTTTGGAAATTCTGGAAACTTTAGGGAACTGAATCAGACACTCTAACCACTCGGCCATTTTGAGGATGGAGCAAGAAAAAGGCTGGCTGAATTGACTACATGCCCCATAATGACAGATAACAAGTCAGATACATTTAAAAATTCGATTTTCCGACACTTTTTCTAGATAGATTTTTACTAACTTAAAATGCAATTTAATTTTTTATCAACTGCAATGTATAAGTTGTTATACTATTTGTTCGTAAATATAAAATAGTTGTTACAAAAATTCACAGTATGGCTGATAATTTGATTAAATATTTCACTTACACGTTTTTTTTTTGGGCCAAGAAAATTTATCATGGGAGATTCATATGACTTACTTAGCAGTTGGAAGAGACGCCGTTTGAGGAAACTTCCTCGAATTAAATTAACAATTATAAATGCTATGTTCATTACCTCTTTTGTGTTTAATCTCTTACAAGCTAACACTTGCTGGTGAATTATGCAGTGATAGCTCAAAAAGGCTGGGAATTCATCTTCAGTTCGACATAGGGCTATAAATCCATTTTTGCAACCTATTATTGCAGCTGCGCCATCCGTTGTTATTGAGACTAATTTGAAAAGTGGTACTTTTAAATCATTGAGCAACTATTTAAAGGCTTTGAATATGTCGACACCTCTAGTCCTTTTCTTCAAAGAAATCATACCCAACGATTCTTCTTTAGATGTAAAATCCTTAAAAATCATACGAACGAAAACAAGTAATTGTGCTATATCACTTATATCTGTCGATTCATCACACTGAATGGAAAAACAAGAACATCTATTAATATCATTAATTAACTGCTCTTTTACATTCCCTCTCATCATTTCAATTCGCCGCAATACTGTGTTTCGAGACAATTGTAGATCTTGAATTGCAGCAACAATTTCTCTCTTGTTCTTAAAATCGTTAAAAAGTGAACTTACATTTCCAAAACTATTTCCTTTACAAATTCACCGTCGAAAAATATTTTGCAACTTTGCTAAGAGATAGCTTATTTTGAATGATGCAGTAGTTACTGCTTGTGACTTCAACATTGGCTTTTTAAAAACGCTTTGTTGATATGCTAATAAAGTTTTAAGACTAACTTTATGTTTTCTCAGTTCAGAATTTGGTGGATAATCTGTTTGATACTTGTTATGAAAAGCTAAAAAATGTCTCTCCAGATTACCCTTCTTAGCAATGGCTACCGAGGTAAGGCATATTAAACAATAGCGAGAGATCGACGATCGACCAAAATCGGCCTCGCGATCGACCGGTCGATCGCGATCGACTTGTTGGCCACGCCTGCTCTAGGCTATAAAAAACGTATTACAGTGATCTCTCAAAACTTAATGCTTCGTCGCTGTAGCGATTTTGTCTCTGTCTGAAGCCGTCTATTTCATCTGCCCATAGGATTTGCAATTTGTTATCGATAAACGTTGTGAAGTGAGGATTCTGGGTCGTTCTCTTTTCTTCTTCCCCAACAATTTTCCTTCCATTATGTTACTAAGGAAGTCTTATTATATTACCAATAAATTTGGTTTTTCTAGAGTAGATTGTTTAGAGGAGTGATCTTCTTTCATTGATTTCTTCCATTGAAGTGATTCTAAAACACAATTTACATAACAGTATTGCTCGCGGAAACTGAACGCCCCAAAACTCGAGCAGTTAGGAATGCGAACAAAAACTTCAAGTAAATTTGGCTTCAGAATCCGAAGACTTTCTTGGAATTAGAACTACCGGCACGAAGTCCTTTCTAATGTAACGAAATAGTCACTTGATGTTTCAAATTTATTGCACACGGCTTGGGCTTAAGAGGAAATTTCTAGGGCTACGATTAAAGTAAAGAAAAATCTTATCCCGAAACATGTTAACGGTACATCAATTTATAATCTCGCGACTATTTTAGGCATGGCTAAATCGACTATTTGCACTATTTAGAAAAATAATTATCAAAGCAGTATATGTATAAGGGTAAAAACACAGATCTCTGTGGAATCGGAAAGTGTAAGAGTTAGAAAAAAATCGACTTAGTTTGGATTCATGAAAAATAACTGGCTGGTGATGTAATTTCTGAGATAATATAACAGATGATCTGTGATAAAGCCAATCCACGATGGTTTAAAGAAATAGGTATTTTTAAATTTATTAATTTACATTTTCGTTCGATTTTAATTATTATTATTTGTTAATATCTCACCTAACTCCCATTGTATTTGCTTTCATATTCATTTTTTTTCGAGTCTGTGGGACCCAGGAAAGGATAAGTACAGTCTCAATATATTTTTTCAATAAGGAAAATGCCTTGGAACTCGATGGGGTTCTTAGAAGTTAATAAGTTCGGATTCCATAACTGCGCCGTATAATTTGAAGGTTGAATAGCCTTCTTATTCGCTTTGGATAGTTTTTGAGACACTTAATTGGCATTTTAAATGAGGAAGAATAGCATGCGCTCCAGATATAAGGCACTCGAAGTGACTTTATGATACCTCATCTCCGATATCGATTAACAGATTTCCTGGAAAGTACATATATCAGTAGTTGACGATAAAATCTTTCTTCAGAGTTTCGATAAAGCTATCACACCGTTATTTATGACACAGAATGAATTGTTTTACGTTGTCTTCGCAGTGAATGCGTAAAGATATCGAAAATACGTCTTTTTCATACTGAGGACGAATATGCTGAAAATACTTGATAAATAATTTACAACAAAACACCATTTTGTCTTATAAGTATTCACCAAAATTGATAGAAAATATGATTAAGATGGTCATACGTACCTAATAGTTCATGCAATGCCTAATCGTTCTAATAAAAGCCTACTCAACAGGAAATGTCAAGGAGAACATTTATCACGCAGGATTAAGGAAAATTTTCCAAGCTCTATTTAAGTATCAAAGGCTGAAATCGATCCGAAATATACAGTATAGAGCATTAAAATATCGAAAATTTTACAAAGAACTAAAATTAGTATTCCATAATATACTTATTCCAAGGAAAGAGGTATATTTCGCATAACCATCGAAAACGAAAAGTTTTCCGTATTTTCTTTGCAACAATTAAGAATCTCTAAGATAAACAGCTCACAAAATGGTTAACTTATGAATAGCTGTGCATTTATTCTGGAAAACAAGAGCAGTGTATCCTCTTATAGTCACAAAAATATGTCAAAGATTTAATTAAAAATGATAAAATGATAAAAATCGATCAATCGTATTTGGAATCTTATCGTCATTAATAAAAGAAGAAATGAAAAACAAATTTAAAAAACGATCATAAAGGACACAAAGAAATCTTCCGTATGTCATCCAGTACATAGCATCGAGTGAGCGTGTAGTGACAGTCAAGAGGCGTTGCCACAATTATAGAGAAGAAGTCATATCTTGAAGTTCTTTCTCATTACGCCCACGACCACTTTATCCTGGTGGCGTAAACAACGAAATCTTAATTATCTAACTTAAATATTTTTAAGACATCGTCATATAGGCGTTGAACGAGACTCAAAAGATAATATCGCAATATCAGTTACTGATAAATTAAAAGAACAAGGTTCAAATTTGAGATTTACTTCCAAAATGCCGATTGGGTTGAGTGCACTATGTATTTCTACGATGAAAATTTTTATATAGTTTATTCAACGATGATTAATTTTGCTATAGAAGAATAATTTTTGATTTTTCTCCTCAAAAGGGATACGTTAAGTAATTCATAGGAACACATGAATAAGGAAATGTGTTTGAAGCATTAAAATCATGGGTAAACGTGTGTAATACTTTTACCATAATACTTACATCATCAGTTTATAAAAAAGACATTTTCATTATACTTAAGAAAACAAGGCAAACTACTTCAGTTGACATCTCGCAAAGTATATCCCCCATTTTCTTCCCAGAACTTCAAGTAAGCACTACTACTGAAGAATATTAAGCCGCCATCCAGGCCGAATCCAATAGTATTCAGTAAAACCCGTTAAAAACGCTCCCGCTAATGACGCTTTCCGTTTAATAGGTGGTTTCTTTCTTCGATCTTGGTCCTATTCTCACTAAGCATATGGCAAAAACAACTTTGCATACATAAAAAGAGCATTGCTTCCCGGTTAAAAGGCAGAATTTTCTTTTTTTCTTGAAAATTGTTCACAATATTCTTCAATTGCCTATTTGATAGAACTGCTTAGTGAAATGACCAAAATTAAGTACCAAAAGAAAACTCTCTCCTTTCCAAAAAGCTGACTATGTGATGAGAAGGCAACCAATATTAATTATCAATTCTCTATGTATCTACAGCTGCGGCAAGGAAAGCAAACGAAAGATTTCTTTTAATTTTTAAGACATAAAACACTTATTTGAAAATTAAGCAACAAAAAACCTTTCCTTTTCGTTTTCTGATGTTACATAAAGTATCATGTGAATTAGTGAACTTGATTGTTGATAGCATGCTTGATTATGTCAGTGCACTTTTTCATGCCAATAAATGTGTATGGTATTAAATATTCACAGATATTGGGTACTATAGATCTATATAAATAAATCTATATAAAGAAAGATATAGAAAGATCCATATAAATATTTACTTGATAAATTTTTCATTCGATTAATGTGTGAAACACAAAGTAAAGAAAATAATAAAGGAGAGAAGTTTATAAATTACAACTCATATCTAACAAGTGAAAGTAAAATAATCGCTGTTACTCGTACTTGAGAAGATTTATGCATAGAAGTCAGTAAAGAAATGTTTCTTCTGTATTCCCGCCCTATTGACTTTCATTTAAATAAAGAGTTCATTCTATGAAGGCGCATTGCTCCGAAGAATCACAGAGGTCTTTTTTTTCGAAGTAGAACGCAGACTTTCACCCTCTCATTAACACGAGTTGGAGACCTCATCTGTTTGATTTACATTTAAGACCCACTTTGAGCAATTAAATGCTTCTTTTCGCTAATTCCAATTCAAAATCATCAATTGAAATCTGAAAAGGAGACACAGTTTCTCCGACGTTAGAAAGCAAATGTGGCGAATCAGAATTGTTGCGTTACAATGGAACAAAACCATTTTGAAATAAACCTAAACTATGAGCAAGTAGTACTAAATAATCAATTACATTACAAAGCAATTAACATAATAAATTGATTATGGCATAATAAATTATTTTACTAACTTGATAAATTAATTAAATAATACGTAAAATTGATTAACTTTTTTCTTTGCAATATTTTACTATGAATGATGATCCTACGTCGGCGACAATCGAGAGGGAAGAAAATTTAAATAGAAAGAAATTTAACAGAGATTCTCATAAATTATCACTAGGTGTAATGAGGAAGAGCGTCATAAACCCGAAAACGAATTTAATTCTGAAAACCTGTTCTTACTTCGTAAAAAAATACTGGTCGGAACCATTTAAAGTCGAGAATGCGATTCGGATGAAGACTCTTCGGATGAGTGAAAAGAGAGCTTGAAATAAAGCAATGGAAGAGTTTTATTAGCGATAATACTTCAGTTCGTATATTTCAATTTCGATATCCACCATAAGGGTTGAGAATACAATGACGAAATTATTTATGGACTTTTCTTATTACGATGTCAAATAATTCCTTACTCGCTGATTCAGGGTTACGTCTCCTTAATTTTACATAGAAAAACTGATATATCTGTTACCTATATACATGCTTTAAAAATAATAAAAATTATAATAAACCCACGTCAAACATGCGAAAAAGGTTTATTGTCCATTTGAACAGCACTTTCTAACTAACTCTAAAAAAATATAAATATACATAAAGAAACATGCATAAAAATATACGTCGTGCGAAGCAATTTTGCCACTTTAGACGAGATGTGATACACCGCATTTCATTTCATCCCCAAGTTAATTTCCTTTATTTTAGTCCAAACAGTTATGAAGGATACAGTCATAAACATTTTCCTAAAATTTGATTTTTTCTGTATAAAAGATCGAATACTAAGGAGATAATGACTTAAATGCAAAACTTGGGGTCCCTTCGAGAGCTGGTTTCCCTCGCCGCCTCACCAATCGGCACGGTCCTTTATATAAACATGAACGCTTAAGGAATTTCTTTGAATGTTGTAATGTTACTGCTCAAACCCGATAATTAATTGAAAAACACGCTAAGATTCGGAAAAATGATCCTTCCTCTTTGAATTTGGAGAGAGCTACTCGAGAGGTTTTGGAAAACAATGCCTATATATACACAATAGTATCGGAGGCCGTTTGCACTTTTTCGTCAAGGAAACGTTACATAAAACCACTCAATTATTTCGTCGGCGGAGGAATAAATCGTGCGACCTCGGGTCAGAGTATTCACGCCGTGACGTGACCCTTGAAATCCAAAAGAATCGAGGGCTGAGAACGTCTTTCACAGCACCTGGACCATGGCAAATTACTATGGAGCGCCCTCGTATCGAAGTTCTAGAGTCGCGGCAAAGCGATGGGTATGTAAGTTATCTTTTATTTTTCCCTTCTGGGAAAATCTGATTCGGCAAGTCAAAGTGAGTAATCTGCGACAAAACTATACGTTATACTTCTGGTGAAATCGCTTCATGTGTAAATTGCAGAATGGAAATGGAATTTCCTTGGCGTAAAATAAAATCATAAGGTATTCAGCAGGAATCAGTCCCGACACCGCTTTCAGTAGCGTCGAACGCGGTCGTCAAATGGCTACCCGGAAGCCCAATAACTAAAATAATTGCATTTCTTGAATAAAGAATTATTCATGATGTTGATTTCACGACATGTGTAAGAAACTAAAACTTTGTATTCATGAGGTACTAGTAAATTCCCCCGCCAAAATGACGGAAATTAATTAAATTTATATAAAAATGTACTGCTATTATCGCATACATCTGATGTATGTCAAAATACCCCGTCAAAAATGTCAAGATTTAATTAAACTGTATCTGTCATATTATCGGTCATTGCCAGGCCTCTAGTAGTCTACCTAAGTGACATTTTCGTTGAATTATTTTATTACCGTAGTTGAAATGGCCGAGTGGTTATAGTATTTGGTTAAAAGTTCCAATATTTCCAAAGAACAATCCAAAAGTTTATCATCAGTCGTTCGAATCCTGTTCGGGGCAAATTTTTTTTGTAAAATTAACTTTCAGATTTGCTAAGGAGCTTCATAAGAAGAAGCTTAGAAGTTTCCATAACTTGCTTGTTTTAATAAATCAATTCTTTTCTTGGTTATGCAATTGCTTATTTTAATGCCGCGCAATTACATAGGTGTATAGGTATCCATAACTTTGTAATTTTCGTATATTTCGAACTCTAAAATGCATATAGCGTTTGCTTTTGTTCTTATTGTGTCTCATTTTTTCATATATCACACGTTGCCACTACTTGTTTATTTCAACAAAGTAATCCCCTCTCCCTACTTAATACATGAATTAATGGGGTACTTCTATCTTACATAATTATCCGTTTATCTACGTAAGTAACCCTTTTGGGCGTATAGCAGCAGGTTTTCGCTCTCTATTTCATTAATAGACCTTATAAAATTAATCATAGGAACACTTACTTTATCATCTATTTCCCTTTATTCAATACATAATTTCGGCCTATGCAACATGGATTTTCTATGTATATATTCTAAGAGTGCATAAGCTCAGATTCAACAATCGCATTATTCGTCAAGGAGACTCATTATGTACGTACAATCGCGATATGTTGTAAAATTTTCGTTTATTTTGTAAAAATTTTCACGAAGATTTTTCGAAAGGGAGGTGATAAATAAACCGGCAATAAAGTTTCGGTATCTCTTAACTTTCCCTTCGGCCTATTTTAGTGAATGCGGCTGTGTTGCGCTCTTTCTTAATTGCTCTTTCCAAACCCTTTCAGACAGTGCACCCGCAATCCATGGTGTGAAGTCTGCCTTGAAAGTTGGCGCTAGAAAATCCCAGCGTAGGAAAAGCGGTTCAGAACGTTAAAGCTGACATGTCGATCGGAGAAAAAACCCCTGTAGATCCATACAGGGGAGGATCTACAAACTTGCAAAGGAGGGAGGTTGGTACTTGGTAAGGAGAATGGGCGATATAAGACTATTTCCTTATGATCTCATCTCCAATTAACTTATAATTTAACTTAACGCCATTTTTTCATAAAAAGCATTATTAGGAAAGAAATAAAGCGAAAGCGAATAAGCGAATTAAAGGAATATTTTACGATTAACCAGGAGCGGATCTAGAAACATGTCAAGAAAAATGGGGGGTTCATGATGGTATACCGGGAATCGAGCCTGGGACCACATTCACTAAAGTGGAACGCGCTGCCCACATGGTTAACTAGTTGCCTTCAACTTGAAAAATCATGCGATCACATTATGCTTACGTATCATATTAGTATTTAAATCAATGGCATTGTTACATGGCACTTCTTATAGAGCTTAACAATTACTATACAAATTTACATACATCACGTACATAATGAAGATGAATGCTCAAATCTGAACTTATCAAAATTAACATGTTTACATCGTGTAAGAAGTCAAGAAAAAATAAAATATACTTATAACTTTTTATTATGTACAGAGTCAATACATACATGGAACTGTTTTTATTTACTAATGAATACACTATTCTCATACGTGATTAAAGAGAATATTTTCTATGTAATAAAAAATATTGTCACTGTTCAATCTTACAAAAATATGAAATAAAGTGAGTTTTTCAGGATTAAACATTTTGTGGGAAATAATCTTTCAAGTATCGAAAATTTCGATTAGCGAATACTGGAAAGAATTATCTTCGTTCACCCGAGCATCTCTTCATCCAAAACCCTTTACTTTATCTTTGCTTTGCAACTCTTAGGATTCAACTGAACTATTGAGTTTTCCGCAGTATTAGTTTCATTTTAAGCCGAAGAACGGCTTTTCAGTCATAAATGATATCTCCTCAGATAAAAGGAAGATTCAATAAAATCAACAGCCATTGTAAGTATAGAAAAATCACTCTTGAAAACCGAGTCGATTTTGTCCAGTACATTTATTAATGCAACCGATATTTTCACGCAAAGATAAGGCTTTAGGGAATGAATATTTTAACAAACTCAGAGCACGTTACGTCAGAAAAGGGCTTTATGACGTTTATGATACTAAATCAGAGAGGAATATACATCAGTAGTACGTTCTAGGTCTTTGAGGTGATAGATCATACTGCAAATCTACTTGATTTTTATCGAAGCAAGATTTAATCGGTCTCATTCTGATAGCGGGAAAAAACATAGAGGAACTATCGCTCTAATGTCAAGAGGTTTGTTTTATAAAAGGATAAAAAGACCCGAGCACCCGAGGGATGTACTCGTATACCTTTCCTTTAGGTATTTTTCTATACCGTCATATAAGAAATGACATTCATCTTCTTTTGAAGTGATATAAGCAACAAAATTTGTAATAATTTAATTAAGAATAAAATATTTTATTATTCAACGAAATCTTCAAGCAACTCAATAAGAGAGCCACTCCGAAAATAAAATGTAACCATATTGCAAAGCTAATCTCGAAGAGGTAATAAAGTTACGCGTACTGCTTTTCGTTTCAGGTTCAGGTTGTCGACGTAAGAGGTCCCCATACAAAACCTTGAGTTCGTGTCTGCAGTCTCAAACATATCGTCATGGAATGTGGAAGGTTACCCCGTCCCTTTGAGCGAGAAAGGGTCCCCTGGTCCCTCAGTATCAGAGCAAGTCGAGTCAAATTTTCATTTTTTCACCAACTCCATTGTCAAGAAATCAGTTAAGGAAGAAGTCATGGGTACATTTCTTGATATTTATTTCTCGCAAAAAATTAATAACATCGGTATTTCTATAGCCAACATCGATTATTGTAGCAGATAGCAATTTTTCATCTTTGATACATTTAATTCGCTTAATATATCGGTAAGAAGTAAGAATGATATCAATATTTCTGACTCTAACCCTCATTTCTTCTCCGTAGGTTGTGTTCTCTGAAATACCAAAAATTATTTTAATTGCAACTTATATACATAATATAACTATATGTTATATTTTGTCTGAAGGGATCCAAGTTCTCCCTACCTTACGCTATCCAGATGAAATCTAGGTTAGTCACAAATCTGTCCTGATACAGTTTGCAGAGTCAGCACTTTCATATTATAATACGAATGAAATACATTGCGAACGTCGAGCGAGAATTTGAAAATTAGTATTTCTTTTCAAAATTTGATTTTTTCTCTGATTTGAATAATTTAAATTCGTGGTAGCATTCTATTATTAGGTGATTCAGAATCATAAGCTTTGTTATTATGAATTTTATCTAAAAGCTTCATAGTGACTATTCAATTGCAATAAAAACTTTCAAATCATCTTACTTAATTGAACTCATTGCTAAATTAAGAATGATTATGGCTGTATACTTGTAATACGGAGTGATAGGAAAAATGAAGATATGGTATGAAATTGACTCAGTAGTACCAAAAACTATCAATATATAGAAGTGCATAACCCGTAATGCTCCAGAAGATGTTGCGACCAGCCCGGAGTTGAGAACGCTCTATTATCATTAAATGCTGAGTTCTTCATGATTTGCAAATTAATTATCCATTCGTTAAGGTATGTTATTTGCTGTGATTTTCATCTTTTCATTGAGCTTATTGTCTCATTTCCATATTTTTATCACTAATTTATCACTAAATCAATGTAATGTATATGTATCCCCTCTGAGTTGTTACATGGTAGATTATGGTAATAAAGTTTTATATATTTATAGTTGGTTCATTTTTTCTTCTCGCTGCTGAAATTAAGGTTGAAATTAAGGCTGAAATTGGTAGTGTAAATTTTGATTGAGAAAATTAAGGGTTTCTTTTAAATAAGAAAAGAACGAGTATCGATAAAAATAATCCTGCCTAATAGGATGCTTAGTAATGAACATAAGCGATAAATTTTTAATGCCATCGTTATATAAATATTATATTAAGATAGTCGCTTTTAAATTACTATTGTAACGATAGATACTTTTAGTAACTTTCTATTATAGAATTTAAGTAATGAGCAAATGATCCTAGTCAGACAGAAGAAAGTTTAACCTCAAGCAAATTTTTAAAGACAGTGTGATAAATCTTTCACGAAATTGGAACTATTCGTTTTTTACTCAAACATTTCTTAATTTCTATAGGATGTTTTCCAAAACCGCAAATGAAATTTAAATTCTTTCAATATATATAATAAGATGGAAATTCTTGGTAAAGATTCATAGCTTTATACACTTAATTCGAAAATATTCTCCCTATATAAGCCAATAATTTTATCCAATCACCGAGTATTCTATTGTGCAGATAAATGGAACTTATCACCTGAATTATTTAAGAAGCTTCCGTTGAGAGAACAAGAATTTTAAAGGAACTTTCGGGCATCAACAAACATCGCTATACAGAATAATTCCGATATTGCTTTTTCAAACAATTTCGCTCGCTCTAAGAAAAAATTGAACAGCTATTTGGGTGACAACGTAATTTCAATTTATTTAATACATTTGAACGAAAAAAATTCAGTATGTAGAGAGTTGCATGATACAGGAAGGAAGGTGAAACAGTAAAATATTAACGGAATATGTTCATATTTAGTAAATAAATTGCCATATTGCTTATATAAAATTTTAAAATATCGTGACGAAAATACATTAATTTACTTTTTTTCGATCCACATAACAAATGTCAGCCAAATATCCCAAGGATATGCCCAGATCAAACGGACATGTGGTATTGAAGACCCGTTCCAGTACTAATAGTCGATTGATCAAGCGAAAAATTGTCTTACACGGGAAAAATCTCGGTCCCAATGGATTCTGTTTCACTATATACATCGATGAAACACTATGTAACTCTCTCGTATGTTTTTATAGGTAAACATTTGTGTTATACTATTATTTGCACTTACATTTTACAACGTACAAATGGTCCTGAATAGCAAGAGAGACTGATCTGTATTTGTATCCCATCCTTGTCCTCCCTTTAAATCCTCTTCTCTCTAATGTAGTTTCCAGTACATTCTGATCCTTGTTGCTATCCATGACTTCCCTCGTTCCATTCGTTTTGAGAAGGGTGCTTGTTATGTAAGAGAGATTAGAAAAGAACAATCATAATAATATAAAAGCAACTGCTCCCAAGCTTTAAACCTAGGCTTTAGCTAAAATAATGTTATTCTATGTAAATAAAATATAAAATGTCCATAAACCAAGTCTCCTTTTACAACTTCTTACCTCCAATAATTGTTTCACCATTTCCTGTTGAACCTCAATTATATAAGCGGACATCAGGCAAACGATGAGCTTATCGGAAGTTTTAATATGAATTCGGTGCAGACGGATCTTCTCCATCTTTCGCATACTGCTCCATTAGTATGAAGATCTTACATACGACTGCTGAGCCTATGGTAATTAAAACGAATATGAAGAAAAATACAAATCAGTTAGTTTATTTAAGAGGCCAAATAGACTGGATAGATGATAAATAGTCAGTTACGTTATGTAATCTTAGCCTTTATACATTACTCACGATGGCACTGGTGTAGCAGGTCGTTGATATAAAAGAAGAGGAAGAAACGGAACAAGATGACACATGTTGTTTCGTCAACTCGCACAGACCAGTGGCTTCAATCCCTTCGTTCATATCTCCGAATCTTGATTTCTGCTTTAAGTAACTTGCGAGGGAAACAGCTATCAACTTAATGAAAAAAGAGAAGCTACTAGCTCAATAAAAAGGCAACAAACATTGGGTAGGCACAGTTGGACTATTAACCAATATTTATGATCTGCTTATTTACTTACTGTGTGGTCTGGTTTCCCTAATCGATGAAACCGTATTACTCATGCCATCGTGAAAGATTCCGCTTCTTCCTTCTTCGTTGTTCATTAAGCCACCTCTTATATATACTTCCATGTGGCACCTCAGTTAGCACGCGTTGCAGATACCGCTACCGTTCCATCACTGGCATTATTCCCCTGGCACATCTGTTGAATGTTCCAAAAATTTGTGAGACACAAAATATGAAAATATTCACAATAGACGAAAACTAAGACCACGTGGCTCACCGATGAGATACTCTAAGAAGGAACTCTTTCACATTCGAATGATTGAAAATGATGAATCTTTCCAACTAATGAGCATCAGAATCGTCGAATATCTACATTGAAAAAACCAATTATCACTGAAAAGAGCTAACCTTTCTCCGAAGCCGTAGACCTGCGTAAGACAGGGTGAATTTTAGGTATACATTCCATGACGAAATCCTTGAAACTGCGGTCACGATCCCAAGGTTTTTCTACGCGGCTCTCTAGCGCTGACAACTTGAACTTCCAACAATAAAGGAAATCAATGTCGCGTTACTTTAATACCCCTGCAATCCCAATAGAACGTGATGATTGTGTTTTATCTATTTGAGCGGAATTCTTAGAAAGTTATCCAACGCTTTTTTGTAACTAAACGTTTCATTTAACTCCTTTTATAGTTTTATTTTGGAATCTAGCATAGAGGATTATTTAACATAGACCTAGAAAATTGACATGGAGACGGTACTTGTAAAAGGGGAGGAGCGATTTAGGACAATATCCTCATGAACTCATCCCCAATTAACTTAAAAAATGCCATGCTGTCGTGATCAACGTAGTAGATGTAAAGTGTTAGTGGAGATACTTCAGAATCTGATTTAATTCAAGTTCACGCTCTTAAGCGAAAGCGTTCAACCGTTTAATACGCGCTTTTCTTCTGTCTTGGGCTCTTCAACACAAAATAAATTGTAAAAATACGGCCCAAGACGCTCTGTTAACCGCTATAAGGTTGATTTTTCTCGTTTTTCCACTGTTCTCTGTTTTCTGTTAGCCTTTTCACCTCCCTGTAAATGTATCTCCTAGTATTTGCTCCATCCCAGATCTCCTCTCCTCGGAGTCCTTTTTCGGAGGAGCACCACAGGAGCCTCTGAAGCCCAATCTTCATCTAGTATTCTGCAGGTCCCATCCACTACATTTGTGTTCATCTGTTCCAGTCCTGTTCTTTGGCTCCCTTTATTTCTTTTCTCTTTTTGTGGTTTAGCATCTTAAGCCTCCTTCCTCTTTCTCACTTTGCCCTTTTAACGATCTAACCAAACCTGCCATTAACCCCTCCCCTCGAAATATATGCCCTATATATTTTTCTGTTCTCTTTCTAGTGATGTTCAGAATTTCCTCTCTGTCCTGTTCTGTACCTCTTTCTTCCTTACTGTCTGCCTAACGTATCTTCTACAAACTCCTTCATGTCTATATTACGAATGCCTTAGTCTTGTCCATTCTTCTTATCCCCTTGGTCCTCTTTGTGGAATTAGTATGTGAATTTTAAAAGAAGATTCTACAGTCAATTACATGAAATAAAGGCCTAAGAAATTTATTGAAACCACTATTGTTAAAAAATACTGATTAAGCCAAGATACCAGGTATGCACACATAGTGCCTAGGTGACATAGAGATTAGCGTGCTAACCTAGGAACGCTGAGGTCCCGGTTTCGAATTCTGGTCATGGTATTTTGATGCTAAAAAGTTGATTGTTGGATTAGTCTTGTGATACTGCAATTCACCCAATAGAAGTGCGATTATTGCTCTTATTATTGTTAAGAGAATTGTCTGATGGAACATTACGCGACAATCAACTGCCCAATACGGGAAAAGACTGAAGCAGTTTCTCTATCATCAAATTTGCGGCCGATGGGTTACTAAACAGTGAGCCACGATCTTCATCGTCACTCACTGCGTATAACAGAAGATGAATGAGAACGTGGGATTTAGGAGCTCCCAAAGAGGAGTATAGTAGTTCTCGAAGAAAAGAGTCCTTTCGTCATCCTGTCACGTTAAACGCGTAATTTCTCATTTAACGATGGCGTCTCACTTACATAAGTCGGTCGTAAGAGGGAAAATCCAATTAATGTCGAGAGCAAAAGGACAATCGAGACACGTCTGAAGTTTCATAAAAGGTGACATATGACTGTCCAATGAATGGATGGAAGCGGAACGAATGGAGGTGACGTGTTCAAGTTGAGGAAATAAAAGGACAATTTGCACTCATTAGGATCTCAGAAACAGGTTTCAATAAAAAATATTTACATTGTATGATGTAAAGATATAATCATTCGTTCACGGCCAATATGTATCGTATTGTTGTTTATTTATCGTGAAAGAAGTACGCATTCAATCGCCATGAATTTTAATCGTGACTGTATTGTTGTTTTGAAAAACATTACATAATGACTCTTGAAATGTAATATTTTCATCACCCTTTAACTTATAGCCGTGGTAAATTTCTGTCCCGGCATGACTAAATTTCATTAGAATTATGGAAATTTTTTCTATTCGAACTTTCAACTGGGTAGTAAAAAGAACAAACACAAAAATTTTCATCGCGCGTTTTTTAATATCACGACCTCAATTAGATAAAACTCAAATTATTACTTTCTTCGATGCATATGCATGCATTTTGTCTTATCTTTGAAATATTTGTAAGCAATAAGTGGCCATGCCATTAATATATTTTAAAATTTACAAGTAATGTTTAGAAATAAATCAAAAAACGATCATTCAAAAGTTATGACCTTCAAAATGACCCATATTTTCCGATTTTTACAAATATTTCAAAATTTTAAAAATTGATGACTTAGAAAAATTTTTATTGAGCCGAAATTTTTCCATTGTAAAATTGCGTAAGTATGAAAAAGTTTTTAAAGAAACTGCCTGATTTTCCTTGGAATGCCCCCACCCTCATTACAGCTACCGATACGAGGTTTTAAATTACTTAAATTTTTTTCAATCCTCTCTAATTCTTTATAGATACACCAAATTTCGGAAGCCAGGGAGATAAAACAGAAGTACCTCCATGAGCATTGGATAAATTGGTAAATTGCGCTCGTAGGAAAATGAAATGCGTACAAGCTTACACTCGCATGCAAAGAAATAATTAAAACCCAAATTTTACAGGTTTTTAATCGCACAATGCAACGATTCCCACGCGGTTTAAGTTACCCAAACGGAATAAAAGTCTCAAGAGTCCTTCGCGATTGGGAAGGCCACCGAAAAGTTTAAGAACAAAACATTGAATCGTGATGAACCAGCGGAACGCAATTGAGAAGAATTCAATGCTTTGATGAAAATCTATTTCTAAATAAGAATCAAGCGGATAAAGACGCGAATACTTGTTCGAGATTAAAATCGGAACTCTGACTATAACCTTTTCTCGTTATTACTCCCTCAGTAAAAAAGAAACAATGATGGCCGGCTTCAAGGCACAGTTGCGGCCATTGAAGGACGACCAGTTGCTCATCGTTTAGAGGCATGAGAATTCATTCACTCTTGTGTACACAACCTTAGAAACGGTCGAATTAGTATCTTAAGCGTCATCTCCCTCACCCCGTGACTCATAAAGAGGGGTATATAAGAATCGCGGAATTAACTGGTGAGCATCAGATCGCTAAGGAACTGTGTCTTGTGTCGGAACTAAATACAAAGAAAGAATCATGAAGACCTGGAGCACTTTGGTGAGTGAAATATTCAATTTATTCTTTTCCGACTTTAGATCCACTAGGAGAAATAGTTTGACGAAATGTTACCATGAACCACTTCTAGGGACACGCGAGAAAAATTAACGAATTCACGAAATGGGACATCGGGAGAATTATTGAGCCATGTCTGTTAATACGTCTTTTGTGTGTACTATAGCATTTGTCTGACGGAAAACGAATCTAAATTCTCCTCATTTTTCAATTTCAACATTATACTACCGATGATTATTAAAATGCCTTGCAAGCTTTTATCTTTCTATTGCAACATGAATGCATATATGGATCAGTTTTGACTCATTGACATTTCGTTTCCGCAAAACAGATATTATAAATAATCTGAATATTAACCATAAACTCATACCGTCCAAATTGTTTGTAAAAAAGAAGAAGATATTTGAATAGGTGTGAAGAATTTTCTCGCTGTAATAAGATTTCGTAATATTTTATTTTCCCTTGCATTTTTACTTTATATAGTTGCTAATTCCATCTGCATTCTAAATTAATAAATCAATAAGCTTGTAATTTTTCAACTTACTTAGTTAGGTTTTCCATGATATCACGTCTTATCACGTTGATTTTTGCAGTGATTCTTTTACGATAACATGAATCTGTTCTTACCGGTTTATGTAATAATGTACTTAATGTTAACTATTAGACAATTTTGAGTTAAATAAAAGTAAATCCCATAGAAGAGCCGACGCTGATTGTTAACTGATTAAGAACTGTAAACCGTCAAGCCTATACAAGGAAGAAGTTCTCCATTTTCATAGAAGTAAATTCAATTTATTTCATGGTTAAGCCTTATTTATTCTTATTTTAGAGCCATCTAATTGAGAAGGGTTTTTGTTCCTAAGAGATCTTGCTCTTTTACATTACTTATAAATCATTAAATTAAAATAAAAAATATACCATTATTAATCATTTGATCTACACAGAGAAATATATAAATTTAACCGGCGACTTTCCCCCTCGTAACTGCAGGCGTTGAGATTCCATGTTAATATGCTATCAATATTTCTTTGGTTTTATTATAATTACACCGTAAGAGCAGCCAAATTATGTCACTCTACTTTGTTTGCACAACTTCTTTGCCTTCGGGGTCAATTTGGAGTAACTTACAAACACAAGTGTTATTGGGGTGTTAGGCGATGGATTTGAGCCGGGAACAATTATGGAACCGGTTACTTGTTCAGCGATACTTGGAACCGGTTACTTGTTCAGCCATACTACATCAACAATATTCACTGGTATAGCAATTTCCTAGAATTTCTCTAACATCGAAAGTTTTTCGAAATGAACCTCTCGGGGAGAGAGGGTCTTGGCATGCTGGTTGCATAAGATTCAGGATGCAAATTTATAACAATGCTAGGGTTAATTTCTGCGCGCTGACCGATCCATGGGGGCTAAATGGGAGATCGACTCCCCCTTGGTGAATTTGTAGTACTAGCAATTGGCCTAGGATATGAGAAGTAGCTAGAATTAAAATCAGATTGTGAAGTTTTCCCTCAATCGTTATATATCTACGACATTCATCTCCACGCAATGGAATTGTAATAGTTAATCGGAGATGAGTTCCTGAGGAAACTGTCTTGAATTCCTTCTTGCCATTTTTATAGTTCTGTTCCTGCTTCATCGTTAACTATTCTTTTAATTCGCCCATTTTTATTTCTTTCCTAATTACGTCTCTTTATATTTCTTCGCTAGATCTTTGCTGGATGCATGTTGGCTGTTATCCTTTCCGTAAACTCATACCCAGCAGAAGATGTGACAACAGATAAGAGCACAGCAAACTATGGGTAAGAGCAAATTTTGGCTTCTTCCAATTTCTTGCTATTCTATATACGCCTTAAAATCGCAGTAAATTAGTGTAGATAAATTGATATGAATCCCATTTCATCCGTTTGAACTTAAGCAAAAACGGAGATTTTCTTAAAATCGATAGATCTTTACCCAACATAATTCTTCGATACAAACTATTACCATCTTCTGGCCTAAAAAATTGATTTATAATAATTTCGCACAGCTTTCAAGAGTTAATAAAATCAAAACTTTGTAAATCTATCTTTTCCTAAAAAATGGAATATTGTTCAAATATTTTAAACAAAACATTACAACTTGCGCTCCTAAGGTGCGTAATCAAGCTTTAAGTATTTCAAAAGAACAATATGAATATCTATTCAAAACTATGCCTTATAAATTGGAAATTTGCTAAGAAATAATCGTTTTTAAATCACAAATCTCGAAAAGTAACAAAAAGAGAAAGGAATGGATAATATTGCATCAGCCAGAATATGAAAATAGCTAAACGAATTCGCCATAACATTAAAAATTTATTCTGCAAATTTTAAAAAAATCTAATTTGGAATATAATAGTGTAATCTCTCGGAAAACGTGGAGGAATTAAATTTAAAATTTTCATGATTAACCTAATTTCTAGATCTGGTCCAGTGGCACCGCCTGTGAACCCATTACCAGGCTCCTATGATGTCAAGAGCACTCCTTTGTAAGTATTCCTTTAATTTTACTCATTCTTAAGATTAAACTGTTAAAATCGCTTTCTTATGAGAGCAATAATCGCCGACGTACAAAAAGTCTTCCGTTCGCAGATTTTATAGTTGATTTTAAAATCGTTTTAACAACTGACTCTATTTCGCAAATGAGCCCTCGGGGGAATCGAACCCGATACCTCTTTCATCAAATTCAATCCTCGCGGTATTTTTATTATACAGAATTTTCTGGTTGAAATTTTACATTAAAATGAGTCTTAACTCGGCGATTTTTTTAATACTGTGGAATTACGATTTGGATATTACATTGACAGGTGAGAAATAATACCTCAGTTCGAAATTTTATTCATTATAAAAGCGGAATTTGTGTTTAAATGAGCGAAGTCTTGAGTGAGTTTATTTACTGAGCTTTTCCTCGTATATGTATTACTTGCTCCTCGTCCTTCTTACAAAGGAGAAGAATGATGAATGAGTTTCAAGGATTTACATACTTTTGGGGACCAATTACTGCTACTAGCTAAACTAAAGTAATTATACTATTTCTTAAGTTATTACACAGAATAGTGAAAAAGTTTTTGAATTTTGCTGTTTTAAACTTTTTTCTCGTCATGAGGACTGGTTTGTCATCATTTGTTACTTTTTAATTCGATTTCTTTGTGTCCTCATGCTCACCCAATTCGGAAATAAATATCTAATCCTCTTTCTGTTTCAATAGGGCTGGACTCTTCAATGACTCTCAGGAGAGCGAGGAGAAAACATCGTCGACCACTGCGAAGACCTTGTTCAGGTGAGAAACTCATTAAAACGTAGATGTGGATGGCCCGTTAAATTTCTAACTTTCCTAACGCAGTTGTGATCCTTTCATGTGTCTGCCTCTCAACAGACGCCAGGCATCGGACGATAATAGTGATGAGAGCACATCTACAGACGATTCAGATAGCACCACTGAGGATGATGATGATGACGATGACGACGATGACAGGAGGAAGTGAGTAACTTTCCATTCAAAAACCTTTTAAGTCCGATCAATTCCTCAACTTAAGTTCGACTCGAATTATTTTCCTAACTCTGCAGAACGATGGAGAGTGAATGCTAAATCAAAACAACTTGGGCGAAGTAGAATGATTTGCTATCATTAATAGAGCCGCATGAAAACGGTATATACGATGAAATTTCAACCTCCTTACTTTCAAATTAATTAAGACAATTCTTTATGAATAATTTAATTAGAAGCTAGAATCGTAATGATAAGAATATATTGACGAATCTCCTCCTAATACATTTGCAAAGATATTGCATACCGTTATTGCGTTTACTGTCGTATTATATTTTCGTGATTAATATTCTATAGTTTTTTTTGTTTTGCGAGCGCAAGTATGTGTTACAGTGAGGAGGAGCTCTTATGTCCCTCCCTCAGGGCCTCCTTCGGTTTACATACCTTTATTCATTTTGCAAACATACAAACTCCCAAATCATCAATTAAGGGTATGTCCTTAATGTATTCACTTTTAGTAAAATTCCTCTTCCATTTCTTCCACTTATGCCCATGTTTTATAATATTAATGTAGAAATGCTTGTTCATGATCCAATTACCCTAGTCACTTTTGATTTTCATTGGCCTTCCTTGGACCCCACGGTAAAATATTTAGTTACTTTCCTGTTGAAAGAGGCTAAACATCAGGCAGACAGCAACCATTCCCTTAAATAGCCTTATTTTGCTTTAGTTAGACATTTGTCTATCTGTAATCTACCATGAATGATGATTCACATAAACCTCATTATACATTCATAGTAGTATTCTTAATAAGTCCTTTAAGCCTAGATAAATACCCATGGTCTTTAGAGAATAGCTTCTCTAAGGTTGTGGCTTATACTTATATTCCAATAAGATGCTATTTATTGATCTAAACATCATAAAATTTAAGTCTTTGCTCAACATTTATGGCACATGCTATTTCAAATTATAAAATCTGTTAATTAATTTCCCTCCATTTTCATAACTCAGTTCATTTGAAATGATGATACATGAATGAAATAAATACTTTTAAAAAGGTGATGTAACTTGTCTATTTCCCCTAAATGCCACATCCAGAAGTAGCACATATAAGAACATGACCTAACATTATTATTTAATTTAAATTTATTTGACCTAACATTATTATTTATGATTTACAATCAATTATTACATATTATTTATCTCTTCTAAAACAGACGAGATACCACTAGCACCACCACCAAGGGAAGCAAATCAGATGACACCTCAGAATCTAATTCCAGTGAGGATGTCAAGGCAGCAAAAGTAGCAGGTATAACTATTTACCTATAGTATACCGTTGTGATACAAAAAACTGTATACAAGAATAATTTTAACTTAAAATGAACACAATAATTTTAAATTTTAAATTGATATTTTGTATTCCAGGCACAACTTCATCCACAACACCAAAGGTTCAATATTAATAGAGCTACTAATTCTTTATTTAGAGCCAACTGTGAAAAGCAATATATCTCTATAAAAGGTATGTACTTATGTAAATGTTATACTAATGTGTGCAAGAAAAAAACATGAATATTTTTCATAAACCATAAATGGTCCAAGAGAAAATCATTACCTAAATCTCTAAAATACATAAATTATTCTTATTTTAAGATTTCATCATAAAGAACTTATACAAAGAAAACAGAAAAATTGTATTTAATAACGATTCCATTGTATATTCAATAATAGTCAAACCATAAATATATATTTTTAAAATGGAAACACAATCTAAATATAGGGTAAACAAGAGATAAATATCTGCCCAAATTTTGCTCCAAAAAATTTCTAAAATAGTCTTAATAACTGCTTTTAATCACTTTTTTGATTAATGACTTATAATCTACTTAGATTTTTCAAATATCTTGAGTATATTCCACAAATATTATTGTGAAGGCAGTAATTTAAAAAACTGGGCCAAGGATGACAATGATGATCCATTAACCCCCTTAAATTGAGTAAGCGTCTTTAAGAACACTTCTAAGACATTTTAGGAGAGATTAAATGGTATTTAATGTTCTTGATGCACTCAAAAAAATAAATCATAATGTCTATAATAGTATACTAAATGTTTGAAATATTTTTTATCTTCTCCCCACCTTGTGATTGATTAAGAAAAATATAGTCCTCAGTTGAGAAATTAATGGGAAGTAATAATCTATTTGAAGTATAGCAATTAATAACATTATATAGAAACTGTCTATTACATGAGTAAGAATCAACCTTTACTGATAAAAATTACTCACAAAAAATTACTTTCTTCCAGGCAAAGATATGAAGAGATGGACAAAAGGATATGAAAGCAATTTGAAAAAGATTTCACACATATTTTTATACATTCCCTAATGTTATTTTTTACTGTAATTATCCTAGCAATAAAAATGCTTCTTTGAACAGTAATGAATCTTTTATTACAATCTACCTCATTGAAAATTAAGCACTATCTTGTCATAATTCATTACTTGAATTGCATGGTAATTGTGTCTTGTAAATGAAACTGTCTAATATACCTAAAACTAAACTGATATGCCTATATACTGTGATTATCCTATTGTAAGTCAAACTTCAAACTATAATTGCCTTATTGTAAGTATTGTTGTGCATTTGAAGTTTAACTCACATTCAAACAAAATGAATGGCAAATAAGGGGAAATCAATTTAATAACTTCAATATGCTAGCAATGGATATATTAAGGTTGCTCTGTTTCTCATGGATGGAAAACATTTGAAAAATAGTATTACTATTTTAGGAACTAGTATCAAAACACAATTTAAAAGTGTGATGAGAAACCAGTGAAATGTTATCAAGATCATAAACGGAAGTGATAACATATTGACTTTAGATCTACTAAAATTTAAGAAATTAATGCATTATATGATAATAATAGATCATTATATCAAGAAAAATACTAAACAGGATTTTTCGAGAGCTTCAATACAAATCTCAAAAAAAAGCTCTACCTTAAGTAAATAATAAATATATTCAGGCTAAATGTCAATACTAAAAATTGCCTGAATAAAATCACAATCAAATATACTTATACCATAATTCAAAGAATATAATTAATTAATTAAAAAATAATGATTGAAAATAACCAAAAATATTTTATATGGTGAATTTGAATTATATAATCTATTGTGCTCCATACATTGTGTGTATATATTACTTAGTTTTCTTAGTGGGTACAATAGCAGGATCTTAACTTTTACTATTTGGGAATGTTTGGGAAAATATTTGAAAGTACAATAGCGTTTATTTAATATTTTTATTGTTATTATATTCTTAGATTATTATTTAAATATTTAACCACATATATTTTCATTCTGGGAAGAGAAATTAGGAACAAATATATTTTAATGCTATAATCTATTCAAATAAATTTATCGTATTTGAAAAAGTATAAATGCTAGTGTCTTTTGAATGTAACCCATTTCATTGCAAACAGTGGATTCATATTTTACAGCAAACAATATATTGTGCATCAATTACTTTTTAATTGTTCTTGATGAGTGATCAATTTGTTTGGGGTAGCTTCACAGTTACTATTTGTGAATGGCATGTGCTCAATCTTGTTATTTCTCAAAGCAATGTATTGGCATTCATCCAAATTACAGTACTGAGAACTTAAAAAGAGAAACTGTTTTGTATGAGAGCATGCAAGAATGTCATTATGCAATCACTTTTCCTATTTTTAACATATTGAAATATGTAATATAACAAATACAGTGATACTTTGACTTAGAAAACTTAATTTGTTCCAGAGCAGTGTTTGTATGTGGAAATTTGGTTTTCCATTTTTCTTACGGTGAATCAATCAATCCAATCTGTCTCAGAAATTTTGAGAGAAATAATGTTTGTGAACAATAATATAATTATTTTTATTAGTAAGATTTTTAGATTTACATTCTTTAAAAGAATATTTTTAAAATATTTATTCATAAATTATTTGATGATTCTTTATAGTGAAGAAGGTTTGAGGAAAATGACCATGGTTGAGTGAGTTTTTTGCTTTGTCTGCACTCTCCTAAGTGATTAATAACATAGTCTTCATAATTATTAGTGGCTTTACATACAATGTCTTGGTTTGGATGCCACTTTCTTACCATTTCCCTTAATTCACTCCAGTGTTGCAAGATCTTTATGATTTTTTTTAATGGCTCCATTTTGATTGCTATCTTCTTTGGTCTCTGATAACAATTGCTTTTCATCCTCAACCTTTTTTTCCTGTTCTTTTCTTAACTCCTGTAGCTCTTAAGTGCTTCAATCAACCTCATAACTCTTTTCTTGCTCTATTCCTAACTCATTGATGTCTGCTTCATTAACTTCCAAGTGCATGCCTTGGCAAAGAAAATAATCAATCTATAACACTGTTTCCTCTTTCAAGTCATTTTTGCTCAGTTTCTTGAATGCAGTCAGACCATAGTTGATTCCAGGCTGATTTTAGGATTCTCACAGCTCTCAATTCCCTCTAATGCTTGAATAATAAATCAAAAACAATAAAGAATATTGAAATGATTCCTCCAGAAATCTCTGAGAGTTAATTAACCTCTGTAGGGGAAGACTTTGAAACATTTTTGAAAAAGAACTTTGGTATAAAGTTCTTTGAACATGATAATAAAAAATTGGCTGTAAGATCAATGTTGTAACAGGAGGCAAGAGCTTCAGTTTGATAAAATTAAACTTTATGTCCAAATTTTCTTCCAACTGGAATAGATGTGCTAGAACATTATCCATCACAAGTAGAACTTCTGTGTTAGATACCATTTAACAGTGGAAACAAAGACTTTTGTAATACATTCAGGGAAAAATTGCCTAGTTACCCATGCTAAACTGTTTGATCTCTACATAATAAGTATACATTCCAATATTCTCCAAGCTTGTGGGTTGACAAAATTCTGTTTTGTATAAGACTCGAGGGTTTTTGGAATAGCAAACCAACAAATGTTTATTCAAAATTTCATATGTATAGGTTTGTAAGTCAAGGTCTTACCATATGATTCATTTAAATAATGAATTTAAAAATTTTAAAACTGATACTACATCCTCATTCTCAGCAATATTGTCCAAAAAGGATGTAAAAACTAAATATTAGAAGGAGTATGTCAATGTTAATTTACTATCATTACTAATTCTTATTGATGGAAATGAATTTCATATCAAGCAATTTTATATTTTTTGTAGAGTGACCAATATAATGCTGGAGCTATATATAAATATCTATTTACTTGCACAGTTGTTTCAATGTATTGATTAATTGTAGTTGATAGTTGATGGTAAACTAATAAAATATCAAGACAATTGAATTGGTAAATGGAAGATGAATAAAATAACTTGAATATTTTCAATTTCCATTTTAAATGTAGAGTACTTGTAATCTGTGCTTTGAATAAGTGGCTTTGGAGAGAATTTAAGATTGATTGATTTATGTGATTAGTTTAGAATTCCTAACACATTTGCTGTCTGTGAGGTAAATTTAGTTATGAAGTATCAATAAGTCTCTTTTAAGTGAAGGATGTTTAGAATTCAAAGGCTTAACATGAGTGATTCTCATTTTAAAGTCCTAAGAAATTAAATATATATTAGGGATTATAGTGCATCCCAAGAGCATTCCACAATAACTGGCAAAAAAATTTTTGCAAAAAGTATTCTTCTGAAAACTCCTTTACTTTAAAGAAGGGGAAACTTTTCTTATCAGAGGGCTACAATTACCATTTGGTCACAATAGAAAGGTCGGCTGTGCAACCATCAGGTCAATTCTTTTCACAGGTAGCCTACATTAGAGTAGTTAAAAATAAACTTTTTTCAACAAAATTTTATGCAAGAAAACAAATTCATCACTTGCTACAGTAGAAAGAACATTTTCCACTTTGTTTTCATGTGGTGCTCTTGGGAGGATATTGAAAGAAAATTATCTCCACAAGAGGATTTGTTTCAATTAGTTTCAAATAAACATATGAAATAAATGAAACGTCGTAAACTCATATCCCAATCAAAAAGATCTCCAGAGTAACTTGATGTTAATTACAAACCGGTATAAAATATTATGGTCCTACCAATGAATTAATCAACATACATTTTTCCATCATTTCCACTTTAATTTCAATGAATTTCAGTTTAATTTGAAGACCATTGTCTTTTATAGATTTTTTGTAAATTTTCACAATACCTATTAATAATATGCTTAAATATAATTTTTGGATTGTTTTACCTAATTTTGAAATGTCTATTAACGTTCTTCTCACCCGTCATAAAGAGTTAGCAAACCATTTGAGGGCCTCAGTGCCCTCACCCACGGTCTAAGTAATAGTCAAATGTGCTAAAACCTCCACTCACAATAATTCACTTTTTACCCTTCCAAATACATGCCCTCGTCCTTAAAGAAACGACGTACCTAAGTAAAATTAGTTGATGAGCATCAGGGTTACAGCAGGACATATTCCATGCATCTTCGGCAAAAGTTAATTGGACTTGAGTAACCCATTCGACCCTTATTTTTGACGTGAGATTTGATCGAAAATCTTGCTCGTAGCAAAATTTATACGTAGTACTGGAAGAATATTGTGGCTGTTAAGTTGCAACGGCCAATTTTTGTATTACTGAATTTGTTACAATAAGGAAAATGGCTTCGGTTGGATAAAAGTGGCCGCCTGTTTGCATGATAATTATATTCAGTAACAAATTCGGTAAAAACAACCGTTGCCTACATTGGAACCAAACGAGATATGAACACGCACCCGGTGCGATACGGAGTCGTATACAACATGAAACGAACAGGCACCCGAAGATGCCGATCTTGTGATGTGATGTAATGCTGATCACAAAGGAAGAGCTTCAAAAGCAGCTCGAGGTAGTTCGACCGCTGAACGCCGAAACTCAGGCGAATATACAAAGGCTCCAGCAAAAACCGCAGTCCAATTCTCAAGTTCCCGCGCCAAACGAGAGCCAAACATCAGTTTATCGCGTAACCATCAAACTTCTACCGCTCTGGGCCGACCGTTCGTCCGAACTTATAGTGCGCATAAACGGATTCCCAATTCACCATCTCAGGTATTACGAACGACTTGACTAAATTTCATTTTATCGTTTCGCAACTGAACACCCGCCGGCGGCGAATCCGTACTACCACATACGCTGCGAACTGCCTTTCCTCTTTGGAGGAGTAACAGATCCATCAACTCATTAGAAAGGAAGACATTGGCGAAAGGAAACCGTCCTAGTTCATTCGATACTTCGACGGTCTTTGGCCGGGACAACTGCTATACAGGACAACATCCTCTATCAACAGCGGATCAAACGCCCAGGCGATCCTTGCCGCCCAGTCAGACATTCTATGCAATAGACAAACTTTCCATACTGGCGGACAATATGGTCGAAATTTTACCACCGAAATTTCAATATCTTACGAGTGTAAAATGAATATTGCAAATGGATTTTCTTCAAATGGCTTACGTTTGTGACTCGGTTGATAGAAGAAAAGTCGTCTTCCGATCATGATATTCCGTAGACCGACGATAAGAGATTCTTTTTATAGTAAATTTCGCCGTAATGGGTCATTTTTCTATATAATGTCAAGAATAAAGTGATCGGAATTGTCGTGCACTAATGAAGTACAAATTGTCGGCTCTTGTGATGCATAGGCCATTTCCCATAGATAAGCTTCACTGGTGCGCACGAACCGCGCAAAGAATTCACCACAGAAGTTCACGCGGGGTCGAGTTAGGCAAATTCTCTTTTTTCTTTGATATCTATGAACATGTTATTAAAACTTCGACAGCATAAATCAGTAGACCAATACAAATTAGTTAGTATTATTGCTCAGTCATTCGGGGCCCCAAAATCCCAAAGAACCCAAAATCGGTTTACGAATGCAAATTAAATGACCAAATAAATACAAATCTTTAATTGCAGATGTTAAATCGAAAGCTATCTTCATTTCAGATCTAACTCTCTCTCATACCGAATACGTCGACGCCCTTAAATGTAAGATGCATAGGAATTCAGTTGACGTTTCGGTGAGTTAGCTGACCTTCCTCCACACGTTTCCCATCCCCCGTTAGTCTTATTCGCTCTTCGGGGCAATTTTCCGCAAGGACTTGTCTCAGTTTCCTGCTTTCTATTAGACTGAATTACCAAAGTTGCATAGACACAGCTTAAGCAGAGCTAGGTACTCTTTGTTTTTAAATAAAAAAACAGAAGGAACAATATTATTCTAAAAAATCATCATTATGAAATACGATTCATTTTTAAAAATAGCTCCATAAGAACTACCATATTCTGAACCATAGTCAAACAACCTCAAAATCACATAAGTACTGCCTGGAAAAATGTAATAATAATATTAAATAAGTTATATTATGCTGAAATGTAAAAAATACGCTACTTGTTATAAAAAGTTCATTTCATAGGCTTAGTGGTTATTTAA
Source organism: Pachydiplax longipennis (assembly GCA_036926295.1). NCBI lineage: Eukaryota > Metazoa > Arthropoda > Insecta > Odonata > Libellulidae > Pachydiplax > Pachydiplax longipennis. The sequence goes on along the minus strand of JAVFKF010000004.1, from coordinate 14,835,129 downwards.
TTACAACATCAGTATTTATCCTGACTCTTTTTGGCTAAGGTACCGTAGTCGAAATTGAAACAATACTTATGTCAATGTCAAAAATACAAGATCGCGAAGAAAATAAGGAAACTGTAAGACGGTGCGTGAAAATAAATGCTCTGGTATTTTACCAACCTGATCTGCGACTGGGCTCTGTAGATCTAGAATTCCAGTTCCAGAGGTTAGGAATGACGGCGTATCACACCTTTGCATTATGTCCTACCTTTACTGAATGTGATCTAATCTAACTTAAAAAGGGAAGCACACCGTGTTAGATAAGTGTTTCGGATACACTATATGGAAAAAGCTTTGTTAATTAGCGTAATATGTGTATCCTAGTCAGAAACTACGCTTTTTATGATTTATGTTAAGTAATAGATATAGTTAACCTCAAGAAATTGCATTTTTTCTCACTAGGAATTCCAAATATTCGGATCAAAGGTGTATGAAAATTTTCATCGCTAGATGTCACTACTTGTCTTTTTGCGTCAACAACTAAATTTTACACTTGTACAATCCGTACACCAAAAGTAAAAACACGATGTAGCAATGATTAAGCGCCGCTAAAATGAGTAAAATAAATTTAATAAACAGTATTTTGAAATGTGGAATAATTAAGTTTTCCAAGACAATGTTTAATTAATGGTCACTCCTTCTTTAAATGATGATCTCAGGTGGTCCATAATTTTCAATCGGATATAACCCTATCCTTGTCTATGGGAGCTCTTACATCCAATGAACGTCTAGTGAGGGTGTAGGTGCTAACACCATTAAAAACCATTCGCGCCTCACTCTTCGGAGTCGGGTGCAATTTTTGTATCCCCTTTACTTCATAAGGGGAAGAAACATGACATGGCTAATGCTTCTGAAACTTAATTGAGTATAGGATAACTCAAAATTCATCCCAATTTGAGGATAACACATATTCATCCTAATATCGTGATCACATTTCCACCCCAAAAAATTTGTCTAGGATGGAGAGGAAAATAGTAACACTATAGTTTACATCAGCTTATTGAGGAACTTTCTTAAATAACCTCATACTGCAAACTTAGCTCCTTTAGCACATTAGTCTCAAATGAAGAAAAGCAAACAAACCTGTCACAATGTAAGATTTCCAAAAAACATACATAATATTCAAAATTCTTTCTTCATTTACAGTGGCCTTTCAGTTACTTTCAATATTTTTAATATCAAGTGAATTCAAAGAGGAAAATATTTTCCTTTAGAAGAACAATGAAATACTTCCTTAGAGATATTGTTTTCTTATAAACATTTTCAATGTTGGAATATCTGCATTCATGAAACATTTATTTGCATTGCTGTTTTATTATATGCCCATTTTCATTCCAGCTAAGAATTTCTTTCTTGGAGCCTCTCAATTTAACTTATTTCTATTTTGCAAAATAATCTTCTCCCATTCCAAGTATTTCTTAGATCCTAGTAACTGTAGTCTTCAATCCATCTTCATTCCATTCTCCCAAAAAAGTATAAATTCTAACTTGAAATCAGAGGTAAGTGCCCTGGACCTCTACACCTTTACTTTTAACATTTTTAATAACTTTCATAGGAGCAATTGGTTTCATAGTTGCAAGTTTTGTACTGGTGGTAAAACCTGACATTATGTTTATATCAACTTATTTTAATTATTGCATAACTGTGTTGCATTTTATACAATTTTCACTGTCACTCTCATTTTTAAATCGAGCCAAATATTTTCCTCTACACTCAGGGCCTCAAGCCTCTTCTGGCTGAAATTATATGTATGTATATTGAATCATCAATAATCTGGTTTTATAAAATAAACAAATAACAAAAAATCATAAAAATAACCCAAAGAAAAGTAAATTACAAGAATTCAAGAAAATACACAAAGTGAATAATTTGAACGCTTACATAGCAATTGACTTTATGGATGAAGATATTTTCATCAAACATGGAAAAAGGAACCAATTGACCGTTTGCCATGGAGTTTTTTACATCAATAGCAAAACCACCAATGAATTTTTTAATTGAAAGACTACTTGAGCATGATAACAATCACTTGCAAAAGACATCAAACCCTGAATAATTTTGATTACTAGAAAAATTAAATTAAAATCAGCTGTGGGAAGGTTCAAACTTGAGTAGAAAACAAAGCGAGTTCCAGATTAGAAGATTCCCATGTGAAAATCAACTGTAGCACACATCTGAAAACTTCCTACCTATCTTCGTGATATTACACTATTTTTAATAGCAAAACATGCATCCACTCTCTTGACACAATATTAAAATAAAAGCTACCCAAGATTTTCAGTACCTCTGAAATTTTAGGTTGAGGCTATGCAGCCATAGGAACTTAACTCTCTGAAAAAAATACCAGCAAATCGTAACCATGATTTGAGAAACACCACTTACCTTAAATAAAATAAAAAGCAATTCTCCATGATAACCTTGCTTATTTACATTTCAAATATACAATCACTGCCAATAACTTTATTCACAAATAATTAATTATTTCTCAATGATGTAATGACATGAAATAATAAGACAACACAATAGTTTTTGGCATAAAATGCACCAAATTTGAATGAATACATTCTCAACCTTCCAGATGCAATTTTAATCAACCAATTTCTCACAATTAATAACTTAAGACTTCACTTACTAAAAATATTTGGACGTCATCATCCACAAATGTCCAAGCACTTCCTACGTAACTTAACTTTAGTTGAGCTGATTTTGTGGGAAAAGTGAAATAGTTCAAACTTCAATTCTTATGATGAGGTAAAAAATTCTTAATGTACATTAAACAAGACAACAATTTAGTTGAATGTATTTTTAATAGCTAATTAAAATAAAATCCTCATAAAATGAGGATATGTTTAAGAGTTCACAAGCAGTTTTTTTAATACCAACTTTTAAACATAATTGCAACATTTTTCACAAGTACGAGTATTGTGCTCTTTAGGCAATAACTATTGCTTCTTCCTCTTCCCATTCTAAAAAAACTGCCATCTCATTTTTTGACACTAATGGAAATATTTACTAAGACTTGTACATTCTTCAGGAATAAAAATATGAAGATGTAGCATGCAAAATATGCATGGCAAACATTCTCAGTTCTCAGTAAGACTGTTCAATAGAGATAACACAATTTGTACAGTGCCACAAAAAAGGGCATCACAATGTTTCACATTGATGCAGCAGTCCCTGCCAGCTTCAGAAAGTGGTCTATTATCCACTTCCATCTTGGAATTGAAACAAATTCTTTTTCCTTTAGCGTAGACAGAAACGGAATAATCTATATAAAACATTTCGCTTGAAAAGGGAATAGGTGTCCTCTATTCCAAACAAGTCTGGTTGAAACAACACAGAAGGTCAATTAAATGCACTCTCTATGTAAGGGATTCTGTGCAGATTACTGTGTAACACTGGAGTTCCTAAAATCCAACAAAAAGCACAACCACATTTTACTGATTGATTGACTCTAACAGCTGGATTGCTGTTTTGGCAGCTACATCATCATCATCATCCACCATACTTGAATGATTTTCATCATCTTCATCATCCTAAAAAGAAAAAAGAAAGGTCTTAGTTAAACACCAATAACATGACAAAAATGAAAATGACATTCTCCTTTGTCTTTAAAAAATTAACGAGAATTATCTTGCATAACCAATTAATCTTAAATTTCCTATGCCAAAGGTATAAAAAAACATTCATGCAGGAAAATAATGAATAAATGTTTTTCATCACCTTTCTAATAGTACACAAATATTAAAAAGCACAAAAGGTAGCATAATGTATCCTTGAAAGCAACTATCTAAGAAACCAATTTTTGATAGCATCAAGCTCAAGTGACAAAAATTGGAACCTACAAAGATGAAAATTATTCAGTGGCTACTGCTATTAGTAGAACCATGAACTATGGGAAATGATTCAATAATAAAATACCATTTCTATAACAACTGATAATTAAAGTTTCACAAATTGAACAACTGTTTGAATCAACATTTTAAACAGCAGTTAAGCAAAACTTTGCACTCTACTATTGGGAGTACACACAAAAGATCATTCAGTGAAAGCAAACAATGTCCCAGAAAATATGAAAAAAGCAACTAGACCAGCAAGGCATTACTTACTTAATAATACAGAATTATTATACTTTGAACTGAATTAAGCCCAAAACTGTTAAGTACACTGAGTATTAGTACAATTTATAATATTTTTAATAGTTTTAACCTTTCACAACATTTTGGTTACAATACACATTAAGTTGGCTACTCTGTGATTCCCTGCAACATTGGACCCCCCTGCAGTGATTCACATCAAAGGTATTTCCCTTTTTATCTTTGAACTTCTTAAAATTTTGAATTTATTTTCACATTGATATTATTCTAACAACCATGTCTCTGCTTTTCTTTCCCCTAGGATTAATCCAAAGCCTCTAGGAGAGTAGTATTTCCACTTTGGGAATCACTATAACATTAAATCTAAAGTTTTTTCTACTTCCAGCTTTCACTTCCATAATTATGGATAGGAATTGAAATGACCTTTATTTGTTACTATTATTTTTAAATGATGATCTGTATGCTTCCTAAAGAAAATATAATACTGGCTAAAGGAGCAACTATGTACACTACGCTATCATGTGCACCAGAAACATGATCAGTTGTAGAAAATATTGATAAGAAATTATTACCGCAAGTTTTTATAAAGAAATAAAACTTACATCAAATCCGAAACAATTCTGCATATCCTTTTGTGTTTCAAGCTTTCTCCTTATTGCTTGAGCATCCTTCTTTGTCATCCTTTTGGCTCGTATAGAGTGAACTACATCATCATCGTCGGCAAGACCTAATTGATAATTAGTCAAAAAGAGTAAGATCATTAGTTCACATTAGATTAAGGAATGAACAAAAAAATGAGTGAGATTGAGAATATCTGAACTGATTTTCAAAATACAACGGAAAACAGCCCTTAGTATTGCACTAAATTGTGCATTAAAAAATTTACGTGAACTAAATGTTTTTTCTGCAAAGTTCAGATACACCCAAATGGACTTTTAAAAACACTAACTGCAACTTTCCATTTAAGGAGCCCCAATCAGGACCTATAATCACTTCAACGAATGCCCTTGGAAGGGTCCTTAAACTCAAGGAATGGGAAATTTTGATATACCAATTCCAGGTACTAAATAATATTAAATCAATAGCATCTCACTTTCTCTGTTCTGAGTTCACCATTTTTTATAATGAATACTTAAGGCACTGCAGCACAGAACCTAATGCCACTTACGTGCATCTGGAGTGATGTAGTGTTCCCCACGCAGGTCATCATCATCATGAAGGGCAGCAACAGCATCCTCTACACTGCCATGTGTACTTCCATCTCCAGCCACTACTGCAACTGCTTGATCAAGACCATCTCCATCCTGAAAATAATTGTGATGCTCAGTACTGTTGTGATATAAAATTTAAAATATTCTAATTAAACAAAAACCATTCAAGATAGAAACCCATAAGAAATGAACTTCATTAATTATATTCTTAATAACAAGGCAGGAACCTGGACTAAAAAATGTAACTTTTGCTGGTGAGACTTGTCTCTATGATCAATATCCATTTTTTTCTCAGAAAAACAGCTTTTGAAGTTTTTGTGAATTCCAAACATCATAGCCAAATCATGAACACTGAATTTTAAATCACTTACACTAAAAAATTTTTAAGCATCTAACATACTCGTATACATAAGCAGCTGTGTTTTTGCAATTTTAATACCTAATTGAACATATAAATAATGTTCTTTATTTTACTTCAGAGCTACAAATATTAGTGAGCTACACTAAATATCAGTCCTAGAGGGACAGTGTGAAGAATTAAGAGGGCTTCTCTCATTTTATACTCCTGATTCCTCAGAAAACATAAGTATGTCACAGCTTAAGTATGGGTTTCTAACGTACTTATATGGAGAAAGTCTGGAAGGCTTTGAAAATTGAAATTACAACACACAATGAAGTCTTCGATCATCTATCATCAGATTATTTTAAATTAAATATATTGTAGAAACTCTTATACCTCTAAAAGTTGGTATTATATTACATCTTAAAGTAGATTATAAGATGTACTTAAAATACATCCTCTATCCTTCATATCATCCTCAAAATGGTTAGTCTTTTTCACCTTATTCTCTAGATGAAATTATTTTGGATAATGGAAATTAATCAACAAATTACCATAATTGATACATTATCTTATATCTATCTGGTCATATGTTATGACCAGGTTTCAGATATAAATTTTTCCACTTAAAATGATGCTTTTCAATTTATTCCACAGTACCACAATTCACTTGTTTAATTTTGGACGTTAATTTTCATGATCTTAATTTTAAGCAGTGCCATGTGGTACTTCCTATGTTTTTGCTGTTCTATTAGCTACACTTGTGTTTTCTAGTTTTTAACCCAAGTTAATAATTGAGTTTAATCACTTGATTATTCTTTTGCTGACTCTAACTGGAAAAATATTCTGTAGTTTAATAACTTCCAAATTTGAGTCTTCTTATTCAAAACAAATTTGGGAATAGGTTACAGGCAAACTGCAAGGAGTCACTGTATGAACTGCAATTATTACTTTAGGTCTTTGAGGTACCACTATGCTTTACTACAAACTGTCATATATACCTGCAGCTGAATAACTTCCAAGACAACATACTGCTGCCCATCTTTTCCTTCTACTGCCATCATTTCAGCATCAGTATCCTCGTCGTCATCTTCATCGTCTTCTCCAGGCATAACTTCTACTTGCTGCCCATCAATTATCTGAAAATAGTCAGGTTGGAATCAATTTACTTAACCTCAATTTCTTAATCAAGCATAATGCATGAGAAAAATTAAAAATAAATTACTTGCACGATTATCAATAGTATATGACAGAACAGAGACTAATACTATCATATATTCTTACTGCTTTTGCCATATGTCATAACTGAAAGGCGAGTCCTTATTTTCATTTATTCTGATGAGGAATTATCTCTAAATTAACCTTCTTCTAAAAGAATAATCAAATAAAACATTGTTCACTCAGCAATACTTAACAGTACCATCAAAACATAACTAAAATTTTCTTAAGTTCATTCCAATAAATCATACAGAGTGCATTCATTTTACCAACAGCACTCTTTTTTTTTAAATCCAACAAAATTTAAACTCCCCAAATATTTGAGAGGTAAATAAATATGAAAAACCTAAAACCTTGTAAGGCAATTATTAATAAAGGAAATGGCATGTGAATAGAAAAAATATTTTGAAGTAGTAGGAGCTTCTGTATTAGGACATTTATGAAACGTATGAGCTACAATAGGTTATTAATGATGTGCTTAAAATTACTGAAAAGGACCATCAATTGTACTAAAGAAAATTATAGCTGCACAAACATGTATAACAAGCTTAAGAGACTTCTTAACTTCAAAATTTCAATGAATGAATCCACAAAAACCCAGGTAAAAAACTTAATAAATTACCTGAATCTTCTTCTGCCGTCCAAGTTTGAGAGCTAGGGCCTTTTCTTGTGCTGAAGACTCGGGATCGTGGATGGCTAAGTGACGTATTAAGTTACCCTTGTGCCTAAAGGCACGCCCACACTCTGGACACTCATGCGTTTTTTCTCTCGGCAGAGGAGGAACATAATTGGGATTATGATAAAGATTTTGATGCCTTTTAAGGAGCTGCTTCTGGCGGAAGGACTGAGGGAAAAGAAAATATGAATCTTTAACTGAAAGTGTCAATGACACAGCTTAGTAGCTAACATAAAATATTTGACACATATTTTGTTAATGTTTACAAGTAGTGCCCTTTAAGCCTAAAAATTACCTCATGACATTTCTCAATGAAAGAAAATAACAATTTACCCCCAAAAGAAAGAAGCAAAGAACCTGATTAAGTACCTGCTTCAACAGTCACTTTTGTTTTGTAACTCAATGTCAATCAAATAAAACTACAATATTCTGCACAAAACTTAAGTCCAAATTAATTAATGTATAGAGCATGGTAGACCAAACTTCTTCTAGACACCAAGAATCTCATCAAACATGCCGGCCATAAGGACCATTATAACTAGACTAGCATTTTCTTTAGTAGCAGTCTTTTTCCCTTGTACTCAGAGGTGTACAAAGGTCATTTTGCACCATCAAATGTGCAACAGAACCTGGAATCAAATCCAGGAATGCTTTCAACAAAGGCAAAGGCTCTACCCACTTGGCTAGCTGGGAGTCCTACAACCACTCTCCTGTACAATGATTTTGGATTTTGCATCACTATTTTATGCAAATGAAATTGAAAATAAATCTCAGTAAATATCTATAAATATGTATCATTGAAACAAGGCATGCAAACAAAGTAATAAGCTAACCATTAAACAAATGACCTCAAGTCATACCAGTTGTTAGTCAAAGAGGAAAATTTTTATGAATAATTGTTTTCAGTAAGTTAGACATTTTACCTAAGGATAAAAGTTTCTTCCCAGACAGGGTGGGTCCAGACATTTGGAAGGCAAGAGTAAATTATAGAAAATGATCTACAACATCTCTCTGAAGTGCTATACAAATGCTGTGACACTCTTCAGGACTGCTATATCAGTTTCACATCATTTATAGGTTTGTCAACTAGCATTTTTTCAATCCAACTAGTTACACTGGGTCGAAAAATTCATTTTTTCTATTAATTAACTGCTGTAAATGGGTCAACATACAATGTGAATAATTTGGGGAAATTCTTCAATTAAAAATCAACTAAGATCTTTTTTGAAAGATGAACCTATACACCTGCTGATTCACAAAGTGCAAGGGAAATGAGATATAATTGCACTTATTTTAAATCACTTAACATTCATTCCTTTTCTTCAGTATGGCAAATATTTTTCAATATATTTACCTGATCACACTGGTCGCACTGGAATGGCTTTTGATCAGTGTGTATAAGCATATGAGATTCCAAATGCCTTTGAGAAATTGAAGCATATGGACAAAGATCACATTTGAAGCATTTTTCTCCCTCATGTGTTTTATTGTGGACCTGCAACAGAAAATATACTCGTTATTAGCAACAACTAAGAGAAAGACTGTAAGTGTGACAACAGTCCAACAGAACAGATAAACACCCATAAAACAAATATCTGCACAAAATGACAAGGCAATGTTAAACAACCAGAAAAACAGGAAAAGAAAGTAGATAGTTCATCTGCGATTAAATTTAAAATAATTGAAGCAAACAGCATGCAAAGATTAAATGCTAACATTTCTTAAGAAAAACATTTTGTGGCTTAAGAGACTTAAATTAATTACTAGATGGTAAACAAATTTTTAAATTTACTCCATCTCCCACCTCAGCTTTTAACTGTTAAAATTGCTAAAAAATACTCCTAAATTGAAGTTAAAAGTACCTCAAAATGATTAAGAGATTACTCACTTTCTAAGGCAGATTTCACAAACCATTAGCATCATAATTATCACCAAATGGAAGGAAATGTTGGAAGATGAACATCAGTCATATATAGTAGTGAGGAATGAGAAAAGAGAATGCTGATAGGATATTTTCAATGTAAAAGTCAAATCACAACAGCAAAATATTTCCACCCTATGTTTAACACAGTAACAATAAGTAAACAAATTATAGAACCAGAATAAACTCCGCTAGGAGACATCAGGTGCAAGGACATGAAAGTATATGTTGAATATAAAGGATGGTGATACAATATTCAATTAATGAGAATTCGGCAAAATAAATCAATCATATACATCAATTCTGTGTCATTCAAAAATGAAGTAATATTTTGAAACAAATTACATTACTGTGATACAGGATTTCTCAGAAACTAAGCAAGATATTACTTGATGACAAACACAGAATGAACTTGCATTTAGGGATGGATGGCAAAAAATTACTTATTACTAATAATTTAGTAAACAGACAAGCCTAATCTGTAATGTAGATATATCTCTTTGATATTTAACATGACTTATGCACATGGTTTGTGTCATCAAGCCTTACCATAATAAAAATAGAATATCCAAGGTTTTACTATGAAGAATCTCAATTATCAATAAACAGTAACCTCTATAGAATATTAATATTCTTTCACTAGTAAATTCATAACGCTGAGAAAAAAAATCATAATCATTCCACGTTATCTAATAAGAACACAATTTTTTTATTACTTAGTTATCCATAAGTGATAAAAACTGAGGATTATCATTATAACATTCAAAACAACTTTTCTGCTACCCCTAGGTGAAACTTTGATGCCTTACCTTGTATGTGTACCTATCTGGAAATGACTTTCCACATCTTTTGCATTTAAGTGGTTTATCTGATGTGTGCAACTTCTGCACATGAATTCGCAAGTCTGTTTTCCTTCCACAAGTAGTAGGGCAAAGTTCACACTGGAACACTGGCTTATTACCCGCTGAAATATAACGGATAAGAAAACATTACTGTACTGGTCCCAGATAATTTGATCAAATGCAGTCTACTTGATTGATAGTCTTATAACGAATCAGCATTGCCATATGCATGTTGAACTCATGAGTATATATTTATTCAGAATTTTAAGTTCCATAAGAGTTCAAAAAATAGGTAAAACCAATACTGTGGCAATAATCTAAAAATATACAAACTATTATTTTATTATTAACTCACTGACCATAGAAACTACAAGCATGTGATTGTTATCAGCGACTGAATTAAATTATAAGAAAACTGAACAAATAAATTTTGTTTCAAAAGTCTGAATAAAATTCATTTTATTCATAAATCTGAATAAAACAGATATATAAATTGTTTTAATCACACTTCAGCAGAGTATAGCAATTTTATAGATCATAAAACTTTCAGAAGCAAAAATTAGGCTCTTGTGGGTAGTATTTCCAAAGTTCAATTCTCAGTGGAAGCCCACATGAGCATAATGGCCTCAGCCGTCAAAACACTTCTAATAATACTAAAACTTTACTATAAGGGAGTACATATAGACAATGATTGATGAAAACATTTCTTAAGCTTAATTATTTTAATATATTAAAACATATGCAGTTAATTTTTGTTAAGATGATGGTAAATGTGAATCTAAGTACTAATTTTTCACTTTATCATCGTTATATACTACTCACTTACTACAACATTACTATCAATAAGGTATCAAATAAATAAATAAATCAAGTTCACCAAAAGAGCCACACCCTAACAATTGAGTTCATCCACCTTTAACATTTTAGCAAACATAAAAATAAATAAATGGCCTTTTTACCTGTATGAATCAGCTTGTGTGCCTTCAAACTGTTAGACTGGGTAAAACGAGCATGACAGATATCGCACTCATAGGGTCGTTCACCAGTATGTATTCTCAGATGGCGCTTCAGCTTGAATGTATCTGGACTGGCATAAGTGCAATGTGGACACTGAGGATATTAGGAAAAAAAATCTTTGAAAATGCATCAACTATTGAATCTTAAAAGAGATATGTTCAAAGATTGCAAATATTAAAAAAAGTACAAATTCCAATTTAATCCAAAGTTGGAATAACAAATAATTAGGATGGAGTACATTGTAATGATTTTGGGATTAGCAAAATATAGGGATATTCTGTACATAGTGAGGGTTTAAAACTATAAATCATTATTTCTAATACATAAGCTTTGAATAATATAGCTGTTCTTTAACATCAACTATCTCAACAAAAATTGAGTATATTGGACTAGAGGCAATTTATGCAAACGTGTCATAAATTCAAACATGGGTAAGTTATCAAGAAGTAAAAAGGGAACACTATTAGGGAAACTTTAAGGCATATATGTATGAAAAGGTAAAGACTTATGTATGTAAACAAGGATCAAATTATTAAAACCATATATCCCAGAAGAGAAATAAGAATTATGATTTATTTCATAAATAAACTTTACCTTAATTAACTAAAGCTTTCATTTAAAAAACTAGATACAGACTTAAAAATGCTCATAGAGCACAGATTTCTTTCAAAAATCCTTAATTTATGGTTAGGATATGATAATTCATTAATCCTCTAATGTTATAGCAAAGATCAAACTTTTCATTTAAGTTTCTACTTACATTAATATAATTAATTAGTTAAAAAAAATAATGAGGGAAGGTAGAAAATCAACGTTTCTTATAACAACTGGCCAACATATATGTATCTATCTGATTATATTTGCTAATGAATCATACTAAAGGAGTAATACAGAATGTATTAAGGAATACTAATTACATACCTGATAAGGTCGCTCACCAGTGTGACACCTCATGTGACGTTTCAACTTACTCAGCTCAACGCTAGCATATTCGCATTCAGTACATTTATGAGGCTTTTCATGGGTGTGCTTATAGCGGACATGCCTCACCAGTTCTCCTGCAAGAGTTTTTTAAGCCATTGATCAAACCTTGCAAACAGATTAGGTATATACTTTTATTAAACCTTAAGAGCTTACCTGAAGTTGTAAATGCACTATCACAAAATTTACATCGATGGGGCTTTGTTCCTGTATGGGTGTTTACATGATTCTGCAGAGATGCTAGAGTCTTGAATCCTCTTTCGCAAACACTGCACTTGTGAGGCCTTTCTTCAGAATGAGATTTCATATGTCGAGAGAGCAAATACCTGGGGGTATGAAGGAATTGCAATGAATATTACTGAGACTATGTTCACAGAAATAAAGCAAATATGACAGATTCACTCTTGGTATGAATTTCTTCATTTGGGGCTTCACTGTCAGGAGTAGATCAAAAGTACATATTGGGAAATAGACTAACTTACTACAGTGATAGAATATGTGAACAGCAAAAATATGACCAATATATAATGTTAAATAATAGCTTGATGGAATTTTCTCTCACAAAGTGGGATGATACTCTCCAACATCGTTCTCAAAATAGCAGATACAGAGACAGTTGAAAATTATTATTTTGATCCCAAAATTGCATTTGCATAAGAGGAAATTTGGATGTATTGGAGCTAGGATCCATAATGAACCTAGCTAATTTTGAATGCAGAGGGCAGAGTAAACTGGGGATATTTTGTTTTCCTGACAAGGGAAACGGCAAAGGTGGGCAACTGCTCTAGAATGTCAGGGTATATTCCTTGCTATAAAACAACAGAAATGTCCAGCCTTCAATTCCACTAGACCTTTATTAAGGCAAGATTTCCATCTAAGAGTCATAGTTGAGTAACTACAGCATTTTAATTCAAATTATTGCTGTTACAACAGCAAAATCTAAAAGAATGCTACTTCAAGTAAAAGTATATCAAAAGTACAACATACATATTGTCAATATCCAATCAAGGGATTAAATGAATGACAAATAGAGAGCAGTAAAGAAACTAACCTTTTTGGGCTGGTGTAGTTGCAATAATTGCACATGTGAGCTTGAGTGACCGTCTGAGATTTCTTTGGCATGATTTTTATGATTTTAGATTTGTCATCTTCATCACCAGATTCCTGTAATGAAGGGATTGATGGCATTATTATCTCCATCAGAAAAGATGATTGTATTTGACATAAAATCCTTCATAATGAGATACTCAAGTCTCTCTCAAACTGAAATACATATTTATGATAAGAGGAAATTGCCCTTGTGAAGGACCAATTATATATTTGTATGCATTTTATTCAGTAAACTAAGAAGATCATCTACATGACAAAATGTGGGAATAATTACATGAATACATAATGGACATTCACTTGATTGATAAAAGAATAAAATTAAAAATATTTTATCAGTGAAGTTGTAACCTTGATCATAATAAGTAAAAGTCATTATTAACATGGAAATAGTGAATAGTTGAAGCTAAATGTTTTGGAAATAAATTCTTCATGCATAAGTTAGATGAAAACATAATACATAACTGAACTAACAATGAATATGAAATATAATAAGCATAAACTTAACAGCAATGAGAAAACAACAGTAGTATTTCCTTTTCTCAAGGACAATATTTTGAAGGAATAACTTGCATCATAACATGAATGATAATCACTATGAAAATAAGATAGCCATGAGAATATGAATTGATATTTCATATGGCACAAATCGTACACTGTACTTGGCTCACAAATTCAAACTCACCATGGTCATCCCTTCCTCTCCCTCATCAAAATCATAAACAGTAAGATCTTGGTCATCCTTATCATCTTTATCATCTGGCTGCTGCACAATAAGTACATAACTTACTTCTCCGGGGTTAGTATCTGATGGGACAATAGTGACTGTTTGGTAAGCATCACCAGCATTCAAGATAACTTGACCATTTGCATCAGAACCTCCAGCCTTAAAAAAGAAAAATTAGGAAACATATTTAACCAAGATAACCCCTAATTCCAAATTATCAACCACATTCATCTCACTCTACTTCACTGCATCTAGCATAATCAATAAGAATCCTTTTAAGCCTGATTATTATGTTGATAGCTTATATACCCAAGGGTAAAGGAAAAAGACTGAAAACTAACATCATCATCTAATGTTGCCATGGCACCATCAACAGCATGTGCATCTTGTGGTTGCATTGCCACATAAGTTGTTTCCTGCGTTCCATCTGAAGAGTCTCCAATTGTTCCAGGAATTGATATTGATATGCTTTCCCCAGTTCCATTTCCATCTGGGTCTGAAAAATATTCATGTAGACAAATATTATAATGCATTATCATATGATCAATTTAAATGCAAATGATATAATTGATAAATAATATAATTTTGTGAAATATAAAAGCAATAGATTTACCTGAAACAACTGTCATAACCTGCTGCTGGTCCCCACTAGCTTGATAGTAATACTGACCAGACTGATCTACAAAGTAGGTCCCCTCTGGTGGACTGGCTGCATTCCCAACGTGTTGTCCATCTGTTAATTTAGTACAATCACGTTAAAAAATAATGGAGCAGAAAAATCTAGAAATCACACAAAAATCCCAAAAAACAAAACCTTAGGAAAAAGTAAACGAAAAACCTGGAGATAGAACCTGGATAGAAGGTTGTGATTTAAAATTTCAAAATCTTGCAGATACTTTCAAATAATCCTGGAAGTTATGCAAAATTTACAATCTTGATTTCTAAAATTTGAAATTGAATTATCGAAGTACATACAATTTAACTAGAAAATCCAATTGCATAATTACTTATTGATTTAATTAGGACTCTGATCCACCGATTTATAAACAGAAACTATACACCTCATTGGCACACTTCCTACACCCTTATGACCTCTTTTACCAAAAGGAAGGATCAGCAGTAAATGTACAAAAGAAATGGTAAGGATATAAATAAAACCTGGAAATACAATCACCTAACAATCAAATAACTAATAATCCTGGGCCAATCCAATCATATTTAAATTCACTGGCAGCTCTTCAGAATACACGGTATATACTCTACTACACGCTGTATGGTATATACTCTACTATACGCTACAAACTCCTTTTACAAAAGTTGTCCAACACTTAATCAGGTAGTAGGTGTGCAAAAGTAATGATAAATGCTCAACGTTCAAAAGAAATTAACTAGAATGTACCTCTCTAACATCACTAACATGAGTTACTGAAACTTAATGACATCCAGCCTGATATTCACGAGGATTCTTTTCAACAGTATGGAATGAATGAGCTGTCCGTGAAATCTTAAAAATCTTAATGGAGTGATTTACAAAATTTAAGACCTAAGTGAAAATTAAGCAATTAAAGAACGTTAGACACTACGTTCACTGGTTGTGCCCTGCGATAGCACCACCAAAATGATGCTATTCGAGATTCTAACACCAAGGCATTGAAGGGTCTTTCAAGAATGTTACATTGTCATTTGAAAGGGAGACCCTCCAATATACTGGGAAAATGATACGCGTACGACTTAGTGTCACTGTTGACAGACGAAAGGTAGCAACAATGTCATTCACGGAGACTCGAGCTTCACCGCCGCGTTAGGAATAAAGAAAGAACAACTATAGCAATTTTTCTACCACGGTATTTATGATTCATTGAACTCACAAAATTATATGGCCGTGCTTCTACAAGACATCGATCGTGCAAAACGAATATATTAAAACATTGCGCAAGATACCTGAATGGAAGATTTAGAAAATAGTACATGAACTTTCATTTCATCATTAACATCCCACTTGTTCTCTAAAACAATAAACGCTGTGCATTATGATTTACATTTACCCTACAAGCCTCCAGTTGCGTACGGCAGCGGGTCACCGGGAAAACAACAGATCTTTCTAAACAGCAAGTTGTGTTTTTGATCAAGAAACATTTCCTCAGGTTCACGAAAGAAGCTTATTATCTGGCTTTACAATTACTCCACAAATATCTCATTCTCCCTGCTACGAACTTCTCACATACGTTTAGCAAGGCGTATCAATTTATTGTTTGAAAAGATTTAGCATATTTATGGTGAATAATATGACTGATAACCCTAAAGGATGTTCTCCAATATATCATTTGTTAGAGAGGAAATGCATAAAAAAACAACTTATCAACATTTAAAAGAATCTGTTAAAAATGATTGGAGTAAATTGACTGCTCTAACTGGATATTCCTCTAGAATCATGAAGTAATATTTTTGAGAATCTGAAGCACTCTAATCCTAATAAGCGTGATGAGACCAATATAAATCAAATTTTTCTGGAAAAAAATAATAGCATTTCGACCGATCTCCGAAGTGTTATACTCACAATTAGGGAAGTTAATTTCATATACTAATAATAGTCACAGGATCACACCTTCAAAGTTATATGACCAGCTATTAATAATGTTACTTTACTACTTTAATAATTAACCCTACCTCATTAGGCGATTTCTTTAAAGACAATCCATGCAGGGTATAATTAAACTAAGAAAAAAGGAAAGCAGCTTATTGTTACTGAGGTAACACAAGGAAAATAAGGAATGAGAGGTAAACCAAATGTAAACCAATGAAAGCAGTCGGTGCATATACATAATCCATGACACAGCATTCATGATGATATTCAAAGAGAATTTAAGCTAGCCAGAACCCTCAATATATTTTATTACTTATATTTTCTTCTAACTCGAAGTCGTTTCTTAATTTTTCGGCATATTAAAAGTTACATATGAAACAAAGTTCTTAAGATCTTAATAAAAACTCCGTAAGTATTGAAAGCACAAAATTTTGGACGTTCGCATAATTTTATAAAATGAGGCAAAGAGGGTTCCTCAGCCAGCTAAAGATTGGGAACCGCTACTCAAGGCTAAAAGAATGCATCTATGATTATGATTTTAACACAAAATTTCCAGGACTAAAATAATTTTTTGGCTAGAAAACATCATCCGAAATAAAATGAACAATGCTGAAGATCTCAAGAAAGACTTTAAATTGACTTAAGTTATACTTTGCCTACACTAAGATTGATGTCATATAAAGATATATAAATTAACAAAAGGCGACTTGAAGTGACAGGAAATACTGACCTGAAGCTTGTCCAGTCTGATCTCCTCCTTGAATCTCTTTATTGAACGTCTCCAGGTAATTTTGAATTTCAGTAATAGTTTCTCCATCTTGGCCTTCCATTTTAATGTGAGCTGTAGTGAACGTTTGCGATGGGCTGGTACAAGTTGCAAGAACTACAAGAAAATAATATGATGAGATGGAAAATGCAATCATATATATTATCTTTTTGTGATTTAATGCATCAGAAATACACATTGAACTCAATTTTGACAAGAGAATCTTTCATTAACCGAAGATGTTTACATTCCGTTTTTATAATTAAATTCTATAATGAAAGCAATGAGGATATGTTGAGAAGGAAACGTATTTTGCTAGCTTGAACATTTAGTAGTGCTTATAGAGCGTCAATTTAGCTATTTTTAAAAATTATAATCTCGACGCCAATTAATGGAAAAGCATTTTTTTAAACCCATACCTTGCGCTTTGTTCTTTCCTTGACTCATGGTGGGTTACTAGAATATCTAGTAGAAACTTCAACTACATCAGGACTTTGGCCTCAACAAACTTCTCTATGGGTTATAAAATTCTTTTCGTCGGGTGCATTGCTCAGAAGCACATATCTAAAAGAAATCAAATAATACAAAATATAAGAATGAAATGAAAGCAGATTCTTATGTTTACATTTCTACACTAAGTCCCATTACATATCAAGGTGAAAGAAGACAAGAATTATATACACATTTATGACGGGAGAGAAATGTTTCTGATGTACAATGTGGAAGGAGTTCTTCTGAATTTCTCCAAGGGAATAATGGCAAAGAAAAACATTTTATCTTGTAAACATGACCAGGCAGCCATTTTGCAAAAATTTATACTTTCCAACGGCCATTGCTGCGCCATATACTTTCCGTTACTCATGATAGCTAATGACTCGACGCAACGAGTTAACTTAAGGAAAATATGAATGAATTTAGACGCACCAAGTCATTCTAATCTAGGAAACCATGTTCAAATTTGGGGCCACTAAAAGCGCCCCCACAGACAATTATACAGCAGAGCTCAAAACGCCAAGTGAGGAGGCTTGGCTAGGACGTTAAGGGATGCTTGATTAAGTCATGTCGGGGGGCTCAAAATGGATGGAGGGCACTACATTGATATTGTTCCTAAGGCGTTAAACATTTATTTTGAAGTCATACGACAATACGCAATCTGCCGGCCTGGTTCTAACACTATTTCTTACTTTCAATTTTCGAAAGCAGGGGGCATTAACGACAAAAATTTCACAAAATTGGCACAGTTGGCGCTGTCATCAAGATGGAGGCAATGTTGTGGCCGTTGCCTGCCTTCCTCAGGTTCGAATCGTCTAACCAATATAACTAAGCTATTTCACGATAAATTGCGATTTTAACAACTTATTAACCACGCGAAGCTATTACCTAAGTGTTAAAATAAGTTTATTTGTCCGTGGTTTCACTGCAGATGTATTAATATTACTCACCTTTCTAACTCCGAATTCCACGTCTGAGGGCGTTGGTATTGAAAATGGCGATCGAAGATCTTGTATCGAGCATGCGCAGTATCGATTTCGTTCTGCAGAAATTTTGCCCTTTAAACGTAATGTGACGTAAAGATATCTTTTTCCGGTGATTTCATATTGGCGTTAAAAAATGTAATAGCCATTAAAAATTATACCTATATTAGTTAACTAAAAATAAAATTTGGTGTTGCTTTCGAACCATATCAACGGTAGAAATCCCGCCATAATAGAGCATAACAAAACACACACGTATTATTATTGTTCAACGTCTGTTGTGTTTCTATGCTTTCACTGTTTAATTCATACGTTGAAATTTAAAGATCTCTATTATCCACCCTGTCGTTATTTAAACAACCATTTATATTAAACTATATTTTATTTAGTTTGTTCAGTATGTGATTGTCCTTGTGATTCCTGGTCTGAGAAATCTTTTTATTATTGAACGTTTGTTACCTCTGGTATGCTCTCTCTGCTATCGGCAGATGATGTTAATTGAATTCTATTCTTCTGAGATTGATATAAGCGTCTTAAAGTTCCCTCAGGCACTTGTCGAAAGACCTAAATGACAGTAACATAGCTCTCAATCTCATACTGGGATGTTTAATTGAACTAGTAATTAATAACTATGACTATTGAAGTTGATTGCATTGTATGGCGCAGAAAAGAAAATTATTTTCAGCGAGAATTATTCGCAGTATGATTTTATCACTTTATCTGAAGTAGTTCCTCAATTGCTCTCCCTTGCTCTGGAAATAATATTGACTCATGATTATACCCACCTTGGAAAATTAATCGATGAAATGGCCGTAATGACTAATTTTTTCAATGTAAAATTGATTCAGATACAAAGCAAAAGATGTTCATCTAACCATTAAGAACTCAACTTAGGGGAAAACCACTAGTTTCAGCCGAAATCTCAATCTTATCTAATGTAGTAATATTGGTGATGTCTATTTTTTGTCTTATTTTTCGTATGAATGCTTTGCTTTCAATTAAACATTCGAAACTGAGGTATAAATGAAAAACTTCGATTATCAGTGAACACATTTTAAAGGCATAATGAGTGTACATTACTAATGGTGTACCACCAACTTCTATTGAAATCTTGCTTTCAGATGAAGTAAGACTGACTATTGCAGTTATAGTAGATATATTTTATACGTATTGTGCACACCATGTGAGCTAGAGAGCTATTCTTATCTCGCATCTCTTACATGATTCGGAAGGATATTTAGTCTTATTACTCGATGTATTCGCAAGTTTGTTGATTTCGAAATTAAAATCGTAAGTTTGAAGATCAACCGGGTTAAGCGGAAAAGTTTTTAATTTATGGAGTGGGTTATTAATTAATTTCTAAATGTCACAAGTAATACTCTATACGAAATATTTATTTTCTTATGTTACAAATAACACTCAGTAAACGTTTTGATAGAGAAAATATAAAAAATTTTCTCTAAAATCCATATCCTTTTAAAAATACATTACCATCATCATCTATGATTAAAAATAGATATTTATTTTATGATGTTGGGCATACTCCTAGTATAATCTGTCCCACTGATTTTTTGTCATTCAAGTGAATTGGCTTTGAATTGATACTTAGACTAGAAATGCAGCCAACAAATGATTCTTGAGTTTTGACTCCTTTAAGACTTGAGCTGATGTCTGCATGCCCTCCCAAGAATAAAGGATTTGAAGTTTGTGTATCAGTAGTACCTTCACGGCTAATTGCCATGTTTTGGTGCTCATCAACATCCAAGATCATAATGTTTTTGTTTTTGGTTGCTGTAATAATAAAAATTATTTATTTCAATACAAGATTCAAAATAATATTTCCATATTGTTTTACAAACAGAAAAATGGCCAGAATGAGAGGCTGAAAGCTTAGAGCATTTCTCCATTTGGTCGTCATCTCCAGCTCTCCTTTCAATCTGACTGAGGACTTAATCATACTAATTTCAATATTATTAATTTATATTTTATGAATATATTATTTATATTTAAATTCATATGTTGAGATTTTAGCCTAATAGTTCATTTAATCTTTGACTGTGCTCTCATTTATTTATCTTCATCCTCCTCTTAGTTAAGATACAGAAGCATAAGTAATGTAATACTTAGATTTTATGGTATCTTAAGATTACACTTACTGCATCATATTGTAGCTGATAATGGGGTTTAAAAGCTTAACTTCTAGGGGCACTATGGTAGGGGCAAATATTAAAAAATCAGTCAAATCATGTCTAGTATTTATTATTCACAGATATTGATGAGATAAGGACTATTTATAATAAGCAACAAAACAGTTTTGAGCATTGTCTTCTTTGCTCCTCAGCTCTTATCTTCTGCCAAGTTAGAGTGAAGATAAACAGTGATAATACAAATGAAGTTTTTAACTGTGTCATTTAATAATTCAGCCTGAAATCATGCAATTCAACTGATAATTTTATGGATTGATTCTAGATAACCCCAGAGTTGGGAGAGAGCAAAAAATTAGCAAATCAATCAATTTCTTATAAGTGTCTATGGTAGAGATACTTTCCTCTGATTATTACACTGATATATGGTGTAAGCTCTGCTTTAAGGTTCAATATTGTTCAAGTATTAAATATTTTAAACTGATCATTACCTGTAATATTGTGCCAGCGGCCATCACAGAGAAGATTCTTTTCTGATGGTTCATGCTCTGTTGAAATGATACTTTTTCCAAACCCTACAGTGAATATAACCTTTCCTCTATTCATTTGTAGGACTAAAAAGTCCTTTTTCCCATGGACAGAGAGTAGTAGTCCTTCCAATTTTCTAGGCTTTATGCTCATCTTGATCACAATAGTTCTTCCAACATCAAAGTTTTCAGCTTTGGGAGGGAAAATTTTATTTCATAAGTCAACATTAATTTTTTGGGAAATTTAACCACTCATTTTTAAATATATGTTGCAGAGACCAAGTAAGAGAACAGTAACCAAATAGATGCTACAAATGCAGTCCTGTACTGGGTCACTGCATTACTAAAAGGGGTGTGGCTGTGAGAGCATTTTTTTCAAGAGCCAATCTTTCTTTAAACCCTCCAACAGGCATGAAAATGAAAATGGGAACTGTGTGATAGATTGTCAAAACAGCCAATTAAGAAATTCAATGAATGACTGAGAGGAGATGATGAATATCCAGGGAATTGTTTTAAAAGTACATTTCAGGGAAGAGATTTATGTGTAGCATGAAATAGTAAATTTCAGGAGATAAAATATCCCTCTTGAAGATAAATATTGGAGTATGAGCTTATCTATATATTCCGAATTTATTATGCTCTCGTTGCCTAAACTCAAATCATTAAGGTGCATAGATCCAATTACCAAAATATGCAGCAATTGCATCTTGTTATTAAAATACACCATGAGGCATTCAGGAAAATCTGAGTTAGCATATGAATTCTGATAGTTTGTCATAATGCTTGATTTTCCTTAAATAAATTTCAAAGATTTACCTATTCTCATGTATCCTGCATTAACAGTAAAGAAAGCTCCATATTCAATTCTGTCAGAACAAGGAATGACACCTTGTTGTTCAGTAGGATGTTCTATTGTATGTCCATGAAACTGTAGATTTCTTATACATCCAAAGAAACTGGAATCTGGAACCTGTTTTCAAGAGGAATCAAACTGATTAGTTGATAAAACCTTTTCAAGAAAAAGTTTGCAGCATGTGAGAAAAACCTAATTTTTTACCATATAAGAAGGAATCCATATGAATCTGAATTTATACTTTGAAATTGACAGTTCATATACTTTAAGATACCTAATAAAAGTGAGGGAGACTAGTAATTTCTTTCAATAAAATGATTCTAATCAACTAATCTTGATGTTGCCTTTGATTTACTTAAAATAAAACTCAGTAGTACTTAACTTCACAATTTTTACAGCTAAATTATTTTTAATGTGCTGAAATGCCCAAAAAATGTGGTAATTTTGAAGTTGATGGATTGAATATCTACAACTCCCTTTGAAATTATATTGCATTCCTTTGATCACTATCAAATTCATTAATTCAGTTGTTTTAAGATCTATCATTTGTATCTACTGTCCTTCTGGTGATGATCCCTCATTAAATGATCGTTCAAGTTTTATTGTCCTTAGCCATGAAAATATAATTAGTATACTTTTTGCAAATAAAATTGGCAACTCATGAACTAATCAATGTTATTTATCCTTGCAATTTTAGCATTGAGAAACTTTTAAATAACATTGAGGATACAGCATATACCAGTTTCAAGATCTGTAATAGTGATGTATTTTCCTCCAATAAAAAAACCCTCATGAATCAATGTTTTCTCTGGCCTTATTTTCAAAATTCCTGACCTCATTTTAAAAATTTTATTGTTTCATTTCAATTTACTTCCACATGGTATTCTATGAAATCCTAAAGTAAATTAAAAGTATTGGTCAATCACTTAATTCTTGCATCAAATTTCTTATTATCTTTGTTATTACAGTTTTTAATAATATACTATTAAAGTAGGTTAAAAACACAGTACATTATATTAGACTTACATTTAGCCTCTTCTGAGCATCAGATTTAAATCTAGAAGAAGTACCTCCCACAAAAAAAGAATCAATTATTTTTAAAGTCTTGCAGGAAGTCCTTTTTACTTCAACCAAGTTGTTGTCCACAAAAAGTTTGGCCAATGAACTATGCCTCATAAATGTAGCTGAATGCCACTGAGCATCATTCAACATATACTTTGTGGATAATAGTTCTACCTCATCTTTGCAACTGAAGGCATAATTGAGCTGTAAGCAAAAGAAAAATAAATTAAATACTGGATATTGTCTTCAATAGAAGAAGAAGAAAATGTTCATTTGAAAAAATGGTTTCAAAAGGAAATACTAAAGTGGCTATCTTAAAGTAAGCACAAGCAAACTCTTACCTTTCCATCCTTCAAAAACAAAGCCAAGAAATGTCCATTGGAAGCTGTATAGAAAATCATTCCTTTTTCAGAGTCTGTTTTAAATTCTATGGAAATGTTATGCTTGATCCGTATGCTGTCAACAGAATATTCTGTATAGCTATGAGGCTGTGTTCCTGTAAGAAAAGAGACTTATTAAAGTAACTCTCTTTCCTGTTATCATCAGTGACATTATGTTATATTCATAGTAACAAGTAACTATGTATGTATGATAAATACAGAATCAGATCAATCATTAGTAATCTTTTCTTTTTTTAGAAAGAATAAATGACTTCTTACAATTAAAATATTTAAACTTTTTTTTAATTTAGGAAAATTAAGCATGCTTATGCAGTATAAATACAAATAACTTATTATATTTTATAATGCAAATGGTATCATACTAAATTATAATGCAATAACTTTATCATTAAGCGTACTTTATTGTGAGATGAGTTAGAACCATCTCTTTGTTTATATTCAAAGGATCAGAAAAAATCTACATTGAGATCTACAGGAATTGTCATATGCATCAGTCTAGTGATAAGATTATTGTAAGAGACCAATATAATTATTAATGACAAGCATCCATGAATTTCATCTTAAGAGAGAAACTAAAGGAAACTTACTTGATTATAACTATAATATGAAGTTAAATTTGGAAGTACTATTCAGCAGTTACCTAGGCAAAAACCTATCAATATACATCTGCGAAAAATTTTTATTAAGAAACTTTTTCTATTGATAGGATGTAATTTTAAATCAGACTTGAAAAGCACTATTGAGTAAGTAGAGGGCACTAGAGCTCTAAAAAATGGAAAATAGAATGTATACCCCATTTGCAATTTTGTGGCCAACATTGAGCAGCTTACTGTGCAAGTGGGCCTAGTCCAACTCAAATAATACAGGAGGCAGTGCTAACTGGGAAAAGAGTCAAGCGCAAACAGCTTTTCCACGTTTGTATTAGCAATCGATTATTGTGCAGGACACATGGCACACAGTTACTTCTTAAATGATCCCGTTCTCCTCCACTTATTTCCCCTCTACCGTGACATCATCAGACAAGATCACAAATGGAGTATAATATAGGAACTGGTTATTTGAAACCTACAAAGATTTCACTAAATACCCAATTTTACTTTACAAAAAATGTATGCAAGTTTCTAGTAATGAAAGCGATACTCTTACCATATCTGTAACCATTGGTGGCATTTTCATTGTCATCAGTTCTTGGAACCAAGGGAAGGGAGCAATCTGCTCTAGTATGGAGGCTGTGCTTCCCTTGATGATACTCTAGTGTGTGATGTTCATCAACTTGTGGAAAAATAATACAGTTTTAAAATGAAAAATTATTTACAGACCATACCCTTTGCTAATTAAAGTAGTTTTCCATTCCATAAGTAACAATATGTATTTATTCACGTTCATATTCTCAAGTACTTTAGGACCATTTAAACAATCATGTTATACAATAGCTTACTCAATGCTTGATGATTTTTAACTAAAGTAGTCATCCAGTAATATACCGATACAAATATGTAAAGGTAGGCAGTCTCCTTAATTCCTATAATATTTGTAATGAGTGAGGCGACCAGAATTCAGATCTGCTAAATGAGGAAAAATTATCAGTTCCCTTAAACCAAGGAAATGAAAAGGTATGAAACGACACTACGGGTATAATTCAAGTATTTATTCAAAAGTAATTATCAGATGTTTAAGCACTACTATACCACTGTCTAATGAGCCAAAAGATTCCCTGCTCCCAGAATTCCTGTGGCAGTGACAGTAGCCAGTTCTTCACCAGTTGATTGCATGTTCCGTCCAATTGACGCAAAAGTGCGTCTGAGGACATCATAGTGTTCCTTTTGCAAAATTTGACGATTGAGGAGCAGCATGGTGTCATCAGAATTCTGACTAAGGAAAGTGTTAAACTGGCTAATATTCATCACTGGATGGTGGCTTTATATGGGGAAGACTGTTTGTCCATAGCCTAAACAAGTCCATCAAAAGCAAATGGCTAGGGCTGCTTATTGAGTGGTTCTGCTCCACAATACTCCACATCTCCAGGGTCACATAGAGTGAACTGGCCAAGTCCAAGTGGCTTGATCAACCACCCTAGAGCCCTGACATGTCACCCTGCAACTTCTGTTTGGTCCACTAAAAATAACATCTCAAAGGGAAGTGCTTCAACTCGGACAATGGACTGATGGACACAGTGAAGGACTAGCTCTTGTCACAGCCACAGGAATTCTGGGAGCAGGGAATCTTTCAGCTTGCTAAACAGTGGAATAATCATGCTCAAGCATCTGATAATTACTTTTGAATAAAGATCTCAACTATACCCACAGTGTCATTTCGTAACTTTCATTTGAACACCCCTTATATGACCCACTTTTGCACACATCATGCTAAAGTAGCAAATTTAACAAAGGAATATAAATCAGAAGACTGATATCAATCAGTACTTTGGTTCAGTTTTTTTGGGACAAAGAGCCTCATAATAGTACTGTGCCAGCTGAGCCTGAACATATGGTCTCTTTAGTTATGAGCCACTTCACACACTTTCATAACATATTCAAGTCCATGGCAAGACATCCTGTTGAGAAAGAAGGCCTAGCCAGGAGACATTCACTATGGGTGACATGTGGTCATTGCATCAACTCCCATGCTGCCACATACAGCCTTCCAGTACCATTTCCACTACCTCTTTGTCAGATAGCTACCCATATTCATCATAATGCTGGGTGAACATTGATAAATGGGAATTGAACCCAAGATTGCCTCCACTGAAGGTTCCCATCCTGATGGCCATTCAGTATATATACTTGAAAATTTTTACAACTATCAATCAGAAAGATGACTAAAAAGTATGGAAAATGTGATACATCATTGCAAAACTGCAAGTTATTATTTAGGTAAATAGCTATTATTTCAACCATCAGTTGGAAAAACTATCTCCACAGTCCAAAATTCAAAGCTAAAATGAAGAAATTCAAGCACTATTACTTACATGGATACTGATCATCAGAATATCTCTTGGTGTTACATTTTCCTATTATTGCAGAGGATTTTACTGCCATTTCTTGAAAATTAACCACGTTGTCATTAACAGTAACATCTCCAATGCATCCTATAAAAGGATCCTGATGTGGTGCATTATTGCCATTGATATCATATCCTTCTGGTACACCTCCAAAATATATGTTTCCATTTTCAATTGCAAGGTTTATAGACACATTTTTAGATCTGCAATTTAGTGAATTATAAATGTATTAAGATTTTGAGTTAAATTCCCTTGTTCTTTTTTTAACAAATACTTACTTATATGTATAGTAGTCATCAATATGTAAAGTCAAAGCATTTTTATCTAAAGTAGCAGAAACAGCATGCCACTTCCCATCATTAAATCTTCTTGGCTTTGTCCTGCCTGATGGTATTCTATATCTACCTCTTGCATACACAACTAGGGAGCCATTTGCCATAGAAAGTGATAAAGTATTCCATTGACTAGTATCAGTAGCATAAAACAGCAATCCATTATCTAGTGAGGTGTTAAACTTGAAAGTCAACTGAAGGTAATTGATAGCTGTTATGTTTGGTAACCGAATGAAATCCTTACTATTTTCTCGGAATGAAGCAACATTCTCTACCTATAAATAAAGGTTCATGCAGGTAATAGAATATCCATCACAACCCAAAGGAAACAATTATCAGAGAGAAATCTGTACTTACTCTTTCAGAGCAACCATATGACACCCCATATGCAGTCAAATATGAACTCCAAGGAAAGTTTTTGGATTCAATCTGCACATCTCCGATGCACCCAACAAATGCTTTATTTGAGACATGTTTGAAGTTATGCTCCATTGGAAATCCTCCAAAATACATTATTTCTGTGGTGATCAGAAAAGTTGCATTTCCTGGTGATGATCCATATGCCTTTTGCTCATTGTCAACCTAAAAATAATTCATAGGAAGGATTCAGTAATTTCATGAAAGTCACCAAGGGTATGATTGAAATCACCAAAGACATTGAGAAACTCTCATGGGCATAGTAAGATGATTATAATTTATATGGAAGGGCATGAAATGGTTGCACTTTGATCATTTCTGACATAAGATCATATGATTAAAAATAAGAAGTGTCATAAAAATTATTAAACTATCCATAGGTTCTAGTTTGCCCCTCTAGTCATAAAGGAAAAGTTTAAAATTCTTCCTTTTACCAAATTTAGTTGTGAAGTTACTCTGAAAAATATTTCTTTTGGTCTATACTCCCTAACATGGTTGAAAACCTGATGTATCATTAACCTTTTGATTCCGATGAACATTAATTATATTGTAGTGATTCATTTCCCATTCCAAGTTTCAAATCACTAACTAGTATATTTTTGGTAGATTTAAACCATACCTTACTAAGTTCAAAGTGCTAATTAATTAATAAATTGAATTATCTGCCATTCTTGGTAATTTTTTGAAAATGAAGTAGGGGATAGCTTAATAGATGGCTCAATCTTTGATTATTAAGTTATTCATAAGCCGAATGAAACCACCTATCTCGAAAATTTCACAACTTTCTTCAGAAAATAACTGCAGCCAATCTAAGATTCAAAATTCAGGTTATAAATTAATTCATTCATTCATTCTCACTTTCAGAATAGCCATGTTTCCTTGCCTTCCTGCTTCAACAGAATGCCATTTACCATCATTGTAGTTTGCTCCAGAATTCAGAACTGCCATACCATTGCCTAGATCAAACTGAAACGTAAAAGCATTTACATACATTAAACTCATGTTTCATTTACAGCCATAATTCCCCAGATTTTCATATTAAATTAGAGGCAGATTTTCATATTAACTTTTTATACCAAAGAAAAAGAATCAAATGATCATAATAAGTAGGCATTTTATAGTATGATTAGTGTTTCACTCACTTGATAAAGTATTGATCCCTCAGTTAATTCAACTGATAGAAATGAATGGCTGTTTTTCACCAAAAAAAGTAAGCCATCTTTGGCAGTTGTTTTGAATTTGAAAATAATGGTAAATTGTTTTTTAACCTGATTAGGATTCCCTTTCAAGGTAATATAACCTGTTCCATCAAACTTCATTATTCTGTCTTGTTCAAGTTCATCTTCTTCATCTTTGTGATCTCTGTCATAAAAAAATTATTTTTCTGAAAATTTTAGATTCAAGCTTATACGTGCAATGATTATATAGTTATATGAAGGATAAATTTTAGTCTAGTTTTTTCAAGAACATCTTAGAAAATCTTGCAATGCATGGAAATAACAATCTATTTGTAATGGTAATAAGCAACAACAAACATGGTAACAAAAATGGGGTAAAATTAGTATTAAAAACCTCTAAATTTCTACGGAAAAGGTTATTATATTTACTACTATCAATTCTTAAATTGAACAAATTCCTTTTTTTTAATTCTCTTTTCTGGGGAAGAGAATTAATGACACATGGAAAAAATGAAAAAGCAGCAAAAGTTTTTGAATAATATTGATACTGATTCAAAATGTTTACTTGAGGAATAAGGAATGAATAATAGAAGTTTAGTAATTAAATTGTTTCACATTCATTAGAAAATAGATAATCATGAACTTTAAAGAAATCTCTAAAATATTAGTTTATGTATTGCTTTCATCCTATATTTGCAAAAGGTTTTTATATACCTTTCCTTAACACCATATATGTGTTGGGCTTCTTCAAAATTCCATAAAGAAAGTGGAGTGTTTCCTATTAAAAGTTCTTCTATTGCTCCCACAAAAGCTGAATATTTCACTTCCGACTGGATGCCAAATACATTAGAGTATCCTCCAACAAAGATTTTAGATAAGTTTTGATCCAAGTCAAGAACTGAAGATATTCCTCTCAAAACCTTTTTCTTCTGTTGGCAAATTTTTCTTTGATTGATTTTTCCACAAATAATCAATTGCACAATTTTTCCAGTCCTGTGAGAAAGATAAAAGTAGCACCTTAGATAATATCCTAGTCCTCGCAAGGCATAAATGATCCACTTAAAGGTAGAATCAGAATCAAGCAGAGAACAAACAGGCTGAAGAATGGAGCCTTCTATTGTTCCTCGATCTTCATGTTATTTTCTGTTGTTATCTGTGTTATGCTATTCTTGTTCTGGTGTAAAATTTAAGAAAATAGTTCAGAGCTAGACTATTATTTCAGTTTTATATTTTATTATTTCATTTTATAAGCTGGTGGAGAACATAATGATCTGAATTATAAACTATTAAAATATAATTTACCTTTTTTGATCAATCTTTATGGTAAATAATACTATTTTTGCTTCTATTAGTTCAATAAAATTTACTGCAAAAAATTCTTATAAAACAGGAGTTCATTCTATATGAACAGGTTTGCCACTAATCTTTTCATAAGCATGTAAATGTTTGATTGGTAGTCGATTGTAAGTCTAGAATGAATCACTCATATCTTTTAGATGCTGTTCTTTTGTTTATGAAGGAAAATATCTATCTCATAACTAGATATTAATTTAAGCAAAAGTTGTTTTTCCTTTCATTTTAAAATTCCTATACAAAGATTTCTTCTTTATTGAGCTCATTATTATGATGGAAGATTGAAATATTTAGTAATATCAATGATTCTATATAACATCTATATTTTGCAATATAATTTTTGGGATGCCCTGAAATTAAATTTGTAATGTAATTGGTAGGAAGCTGAGTGCAGCTGCATTTCTGTTTTAAGCACAATGTATCTTTTTATAAGACATAAAACTGACAAATCTTGCAGTCATTTACTGTCTTTTGAGGTTGGAAAAGGGAAGCATGAAATAAAATGGCAATTAGTGAATATACATAATCAAAATACTGATGTGTTAGCACAAAACAATGGTTTTGCATATGCTCGAAGGCTGTTCCTTAGAAGTATAACCTTAATAGCATCATTATTTTTTATGTACTTTTTGTTTGGCTTGAAATAAAGTGACCAAATTATGAAAAATAAATAACCTTTCTTTAAAATTATGAATGCATTAAAGAAATCGATAAATTTTAAATTCAACAGCAATATAAAGATCAGATATAAATTTTGACATGAGAGATTCAACAACAGAGAAAAAGAATTTAATACAATTTAACTCATGGCTGTAACTTCCTTTATGCATTTGACACTCTTGATTAAGGCTCATACATACATTCTTTTATCAAGGAATGTCAATATATGTCAATAATCATACCCCTCCACACAAGCTGGGCAATTTATTTTCACTTATTGACAACTCAAGTTATTATATCAGAAGTTAAATTCTTGGAAATACCATCATAGAAAAAAATATCTTTATAATACCCTAACTTTTTCAACTTAATATGTAATTAAAAAGATGAGTAAAAATGTAAACCAGAGGAAAATTAATATAGAAATACAATCATTAAGTAAAAAAAAAAAAACAAATTACAGCCATTTAGAAGCTGAGCCAGCCTCATGGTCAATTGCGCAACTGGCCAAGTGGGAATATACTTATACTTGTAAGTATAAGAAAAAACTTTAAATAGAAACAAGAGAATTTAAAAGAATTAGGACAGCCAAATGCTTAAGTTATTTAGAGAGAATTTTAAAGACAACTAAACCAAATGAAAGAGTAAATTTACCTGTTGATAATGATCTGATACCATGAGCCATCAGTTACCAACTTGTCACTTTTTATGGTTTCTGTTCCAGACCCCAAATCTATTTTTAATGTTGGATACCCATCTTCAATTTCTATTGCAATGAAATCATCCTAAAAATGAATACAATATTAATTATTATGGACATGAAATTTATTTTAAAGTTGGGTTTGAATATTTTTTACTTTATTACACAGGTATCACTGTGAAATAAACTTTCAGCATTGGACCCCCTGTGATCATGAAAGCATTGCTTTCGAAATGCGCATTAGGGATTCTGAATAACTGGTGACCGCTAAGCGATTATCCGTTTCCCCGGAATCGCCCTTAGACGGTGGCAGCTGTCGGCGCTTGGAGAACCTTTGTCTCTTAGGTATCACTTGCCACACAAATTTTTGACTTTAAATATACCATGAATTGGCAGAAGAACCAGAAGCTTAAGATATTATCTCCTCTAAGTAAGGAGGTCAATTTTAAATCACTTGGGTACTAAACATATACTACTTCAATTTTTGTCCAAAATCAGTTTAAGTGTGGATCAGACTATACAGTCCATATAAATAAAAAATATATAAATAGCAGCCATATGGTATATAATTTAAGTTATAATTGCTTGTAAGAAGGTAGTTTGCTCAATAACTAGCCCTTAGGTGGAGTTTAAGAGATACTTACTGAACTAAATCTTTTCAATCTATATTTAGTTCCCACTTCATTTCCCAAGTAGAATAGCAGGCCATTATTTTCCTTAGTTTTGAAATACATAGAGATGTTTCCTGAAGTTCCAATTTCATAAAGATCCTTAGGATTTCTCAATGTGATGGTTGAATTATTAATCAGTTTAACTCCAACTGCAATTCTGTAATATAATTGCAATATTAAGGACAGTTAATTTATTCTAAAAATGTAAGATTCTATTTAAAACTAAATTCTACTCATAATCATAGAAGTGTAATTCAAAAATAAAAAAGGAGTGAAAATCAATTCTTATAATTTCTAGAGAGGATTAGGAAACCTCTCAGAAATATTCATATTTTATACAAAAATTAATGAATTTGAGATTTCAACAAGTTTTCTATCTCTTGAGCTCAGTACATCAGTATGTCTTACAAGAAATGCTAACATTTATAAAATCTACTTTTGCAATTTGTCTATCATATTCATTAGCATTTCAAATGGGATTTGTGACAAATATATTTTAGAAAAGTATTGCCAGACCTTAAAAAGTCACAAAGTGTTTCATTTAGTTTGTTCCATGTTTTCCTAATATCTTGAGGATAATCTAATCAGAGATTTTGATAATTTAACTAATTTATCATAAATCTGAATGAAACTTATATATCAACTTGCCTGTTTATCTCATTGATGGCATTTGATATGTTATTTCTAAGTTTTGTCATTTCATTTTTTATCTTCTTGAGGTCCATTTTAAGACGAGACTGCATTCTCTCTATTGAATTTTCTGCCTTAATCAGTTTTGGTAGTAGTGATTTTGATTTATTCACTGTAAAGAATATAATTCATGCGTGAAAAAGAAAGCATAGACATGAATAAAACCTTTGTATGTTATGCTCTTTTGCATAAAAGAGCAAAGAAACAATTTGATATGTAAAATTTACTGTATCTTTCTATAAATACGGTGATATTTTTATACATGGGTGGTCTGAAAAGTTTCCGACATTTCACCATTTCTCAACATGTTTTCTGAAAATTTTCTGAAGATTTTTGAAAAATCTGGGGTCGGAAACTTTTCAGACCACCCTCGTACTTAAACCCTCATACATAGGTTATTTTTTACTTATTTATTCCTCTCATGGTATGGTTATGTTTCAGCTAAATATATATCTTTGTCTCACTTTGAGTAGTCAAATATTTTTGTTACATATCATAATATACCAATTAAGATTACCTTTATTATTGATTAATTTTATTTTCCACTATTGTCAATTCATTTAATTCTTTATTTAAATTATTTTATTCATCACTATCATCATCATTTCACAAATAGCCATGTGTGTAGCATGTTTGTCTTAGGTGAATGTGATCCTGGGTTCAATGGGGGCCCTTGTGTGTAAAATAACCATAGCTGTTGAAGTACTTTTAATGACACTACTATCATTATTATCACCAATACAGTAGTTCGATTAAAAAAATACATAAGTTACTTTGGATTCTGAAGGAAATGGGTTGATTAGGAACTGGTAAAACATGTGCATACAAAAATACTAAGAAAATAAGCTCAGAGGAAGCTATTATGATAAACATGCAGATACAATGACAGGTTAGTCCAGCAGAATTTAGCAACTAGCTGGAATTTATATGTGATATTTAAAACAATATTAAGTATTAAAACTAAAATTAAATATTAAAACAATGATATCTTCAATATGCTACAGCAATGGTCCCAAACCTACCTTGGTTTTGTATTCCCAAATTCTCCTTTTGCAAATATAAGGCAGCAATTTTAGAACAATATTTCTTAAAGTATACATTCAAATGCTACCATAACCTAAATAAATTCCAATTGAAGTAGAGGCTCTAATTTTAATATAGCATAAAGATAAGATGTATGATCAAATATACAACTGAAATGAAGCTAGTTGGGCTCCCGGATAGCTGTGCGGGCAGCAGGTTTGACTTCAATGAAAGCGGTCCCGGGTTCAATTCCCGGTGGGAGCCCACGTGCGAAATGACCTCAGCTGTCAAAGCACTTTTCACAATGCTACTACAACTGATGCTAGTCTTCTAGAACAACAAGTGAGAAAAAATTTCAACTGATAGATTAACGTTGGAAGAAGAAAGCTGGCTATTGGGATCTAGCTTGCAAGTAATAGTAACCAATAAAACGAACAGCAACTTGATAATTTTGAAAATCAGACACCCAGTGAAAGACAGAGGCTATGAAGTTGATAGGAGATAAATACTTATTTTGACTGAGGAAAGACTAAAAATAAATATCTTAGAATTTGTTATTAATTCAATTAATTAACAGAATTAAATTAACTTTTCCTTAATGAGATAAAAATGCTAATTAATGTCATACATATTAATTTTATTGGAGAACAAACCTTGAATTTCTGCTTGAGACATATTCGCTTTAGCATCATGCAATATTTCTGAAATTTTTTGCACTACTTCCAAGGAGTCCGGAGCATTTCTAGCTATGTCTGATATGTAGGATAGTGTTTCCTTAGAAATCTTACTGGATTCCTCTTCAGATAAATGAGCATCTTTAATAAGTTCCCGCACTTCCTCATGCTTTATTTCTTCAAGTGAACTGCAATTAAAATAATCATTTGATTATCAACACTATAAAACTAACATTTTATTCAGAAAATTGTAATCTATTCTAAATAACATTTCTTACCTGTTAATTTCTTTCCATCTTTTTTCAGATATTTCATTCAGACCTCTAACAGTATCTAAATTTTTTTGTATGACTTTTAAATTTGGTTTCAGACTAGTTTGTGCTTTATGCAGATTCTCTCGGGCATCAAAAAGTGCTTTCAAAGACCTTTCCTCAGATTCCTTAATCTGCTTCAAAATATCTTTTGGCTATGAAACAAAAAAAGTTTTAACTATTTAGTTTATAATCATCATTAGAAATTTATTATTTAATAAAATTATCCATGTTTAAATTGAAATATTGAAGCATATTTGAATGTAATGCTAAGAGAAAGCAGATAAAAAACATGGGCAATCTCTTATCATTAACTGCATTCACATATCTCTCAGGATATTCCTTTAAATGGGTAGGATTGATAATAATTATAAGATACTTATAGAATACCATTTCCAAAGCCCCAATAACAGCTTTATCAGCATCTTTTGATGCATTCTTGGCTTCAGTAATGGCATCAACTATATTCTTGTAAGCATTGGCTGCATTCATGGCATTTGCTGATGAATTCCGCGTGTATGCGAATAATCTGCTTATCTCTTGAGCCTAGAAAATAGATATTTAATTATTACTCAAAGTTCCACAAAACAATAATTTTGAGATGTAATGCTTGTAAGCTTTTGCAAGAGATGTGTCAAAATTGTAATATTTGTATTGTCTGCCTATACCTCCATTCAGGACTGACCATCTAGCAATCCCTGAGACAAAATTTTGGTATGGACTTCATATGCCTATGTGAAACATAATGGTTTACATAGAAAGCATGATATTTGACACAAAAATCTTCTACAGATATATTGCTCAACTTCTACAAAATCAAGAAGTTGTCTAATCGAAATGGGGCCCAGATGCTAGGCATCCACCAAACCCCTCTTGGCCAGCCCTGCCTCCTCCCTAGACATTTCAGCCTTTATATGACTGTTTTAGATGTAGAGTATGAGGCGATAATGATTGATCCACCTATACAATCATAATGGAATAATTTCCATCATATAGTACTATTCTCATGCTAGTCAACTTGATGGATTAATAAGGAGATATATTCACCTGTGAAAAATCATTGGCATATAACTGCTTAAGTGTGAAAATAATTTCATCCTGTATGAGGAACTCATCCCAAACTTGAGAGAAACAAAAATAGGCTGTCAGTTCATTATCCATTGAAGACATTGGTGAGACAATTGCTGTTTCTAAACAATTGGAATGTTGCTTATTAGGATAGGTGATATCAGTCAAAATATAGGCTCTAAGTACTCATAAATTGGAAGGCACAGATGAAACATCCTCCATTCATCATCGATTGGTGGCAATTTGTAAACATTGATAAATCCGTGAAATTTGGAGATACAAAATTTTGGTAAATGTTAAAAAAATATTACTTGATAAGTCTTGAAATATTGGAGGAGGAAAGAAATGTTAATTTGGAACCTTTCATTCCCACAGAGACAAATTTCATAAAAGAGATAGGCAGAATAATGAAACCCAAGAGCTAATGAGATGAATACAAATATTACTGTAAAGGCCAGTTATTCCCATGTACCTGAGCATGAATATTTTACAAATTCTTCAGGGTCTGAATTTGAAATGTGGGTAAAATTCACAGGCTAGACAGGAGGGGATCACCATGGGTTACATATGGTCAATGAATCAACTCCCATGCTGTCATATTTGACTTTTCATGGACATTTGCTCCCACCACCTATCAATTCATGTAACTTTCTAATCTTTTCATGATACTGAGTTACCATTATCTTAGTTCCCAATGGTAATCAACCCTGGGACCACTTTAACCAAAGGCTACTCTTTTGGCTATCTGAAGGTCTGGATTGTAAGCATTAATTATTAAAAATTATTTGAGGACAACAAAAGTAAATATTATGCAATATAATCACAATAATATATCTGAAAATGGAAAAACAATGGTCATTTAAGGCTTTTGATGAAAATAACCAAAAAGCTATAAGATCAAAGTCAAAATGAGTTCACCAATTTGCAAGAAGTCAGCAAAGTTTGAAACTAAATAAGACAATGAATGCATAGGCATCAAGCAAGGAAACATACCCAAGATGCAAAAGATACCCAGTGTAATATCTGAGAGTAACAAGGAGGCATGAAATAAGTCTACTTAAAGAAAAATACTTCTCATGTTAATGTGTTATTATAAAGAGCCTGCTCAGGTGCCCGAGAATTGAAAATTTTTTTCATGTCCAACTCAGATTTTACCTTTGAAAAACCAAAAATGCAATATTTTCCTGTTTTTATAAACCATCTTTTAACCATTACTGCAAAAGATATTTTCAAATTCCAGATTAATTTAACTGAAAGAAATATAAAAATATTTAGTTACCCATTCTGTTAGATTGTCTGCATGTGTGACAGCCATTCTTACATAGCTTTCTTCTTTCAGTTGCTCTTTTCTTGAGTTGATTAATGTTCTCACTTGGTTGTTTAATGCAACCAATTTACTTTTGTCTGCAACTGAAAATTAAAAAAATAAGTAATGAATGTAAAACAGCAGTAACTTTTACTTTAAATCCACCCATATCAAACTCTTCTAAAAGAGTATGTAAATCACAACTTTATTCTCACAATCAGTCTGATAGCCTCTCATTGTCAGAGTGGCAAGATTTCCTGTTATCAAGGAAAGCTAGTCTATTCAAATTTTTTACTAAAGAACTTAGAAAAATCATGCTCATTTTCTTAATTATTTTGAAAGTATTCTTATACATTTCTATTCATATAGGTGTCAATTTTCATTTCACTTTGCTTATAAAAGGTCTTTAAATTATGAATTAAGTGAGTCATTCATTAGTATTACAGGTTATTTAAACTGGGCAGTCAGATACTAAATATGATGCAAAAATCATAATAGGAGATTTTTTGCAAAAATAGGAAAAGGAGACTTAGAAAGTCATAGTAAGATAAAAAAAAGTTTACATAACCTAACAAATGAAAATAGCACTAGACTAGGATTTTAGTGTGTTCAAAGGAATTAAGATTATGTGCTTGTTTCCTCACAATGAAAATGATAAGGATGTGTGGGTGTTGACTGGTGGTCACATTTAAAAATTAAAACTGAATTGATTAATTGGCAAGATATTTATAG
Source organism: Pachydiplax longipennis (assembly GCA_036926295.1). NCBI lineage: Eukaryota > Metazoa > Arthropoda > Insecta > Odonata > Libellulidae > Pachydiplax > Pachydiplax longipennis. The sequence goes on along the minus strand of JAVFKF010000004.1, from coordinate 14,797,028 downwards.
ATTTTCTAGATGTATGTAGAATAAAGGAGGCTTATCATTATTTCATTATAGTGGAATTAAAACAGAGAGTAATCATCATAAGGAAAAAGACTGCAATGTCAAATACAAGAATTACTGTTGCAAAGCTCACTGCAAAAAGCTTGCTTAAGAACTCAAATGAAATAAGATCATGAAATCACAATAATGAAATAAGATTTCATGAGATATGAGATGATCCAAATAATTAAATAGATATACATGCAAGATGAAAGCCTCTCAGGAAAATAATCTTGTATACATCAGTATTGTCTGAAAGGGAAGAAAAATCAGGACTTGAAAAAATTGTCTAGAAATAATAGAGAAAAGAAAGCAGTAGAAAGAAAAGCAGATTATAGACTAAGCAGAATAAAACCAAGAAAATATATCCATAAGTAACTAAGACCTTAGATCCAAGTACATACAATGACTGAAGATAGAACATATTTGTGAGAGAACTTTACAGTCTTTTGTAATTCTTCAAAACTAAATACATCCAAAGCTTTCTCGGGGTAGAAAAATACAATAAGCATTTGTTTGTAATTCCTGATTTATAGAGGTGTAAAAAGATCATTTCTTTCAAACCATAGTGGTAAACAAAGTATCCAAGTAAGAGAGAGGCCAGGACCTGACAAAATATCTTAAAGAGGGAATAGCCGAATCTCAGGAGTTTGATAAAGAGTTAGATCCAATTGTAGAATTCTGCTTCTTGTATAATATATGAAATGGAATCTAAACAATAGAGGAAAAATTTTAAATTAACCCTTTCGAGACTGTTGTCGGCTATAGACGAGGGTGAATTTCCTACGCAGAAGCACTGCTGTCGTCTATAGACGACGCAGGTATAAATCGCGGGTGGATGCAGTTTCAGAGGATTTGAGTATTATATTCCTTCTGCACCACAAAGAGGAAACTCAGCCCCCGGGGTCATTTATAACCCTTTTTACTGCATGGTGCTGTGGCAAATGAAATGTTATTGCAACAGTTTTGCGAAAGTTTTTTTAGAAGTAATTGTCAATATTAATTTGGATATAGAAATGTTGGTATTTGCTGACTATGTACAACTTTTAAACGAAATTCTAACATTAATATTAAGGTAATTAGGATATTATCATGTAAAAGCTATGCTACATCTTTGCCACTATAATAATATACTAAATAGCTTAATATTAACGGTAAAATTTCATTTGAAAGTTGTACATAGTCGGCAAGGCACAAGATTTTAATTTCCAAATTAATATTGACAATTACTGCTAAAATAACTATTTGGCAAAACGTCAGCAATAACATTTAGTTAGCCGCGGCCCCATGCTGTGGAAGGGAAGGTGACGGTATTCTCCCGATTGCGGTTGCCGAGGAAGGAACCGCGCTTAGGACTCAGAAGGGTTCAATTCTATACCTGCCAACATCTGAGTAGCAAAATGCTTCCGTGTCCAGGAGACGATTTTAAGAGAATGTAACCGTCTCGAAAGGGTTAAAAAAAAATAAATTATCCGATTAGACGTGCATTATCAAGCCCGCTAGATTCTAAAAGTAAAAACAAATGGATATACTGTGGGTAGACAATTTATCCATTTAGCAAAATGATGGACTTTTGGCTAAGTGTATGAACAAATGAAGAAGTTTAATTACTGCAAGGCATTGATTAGCAGAGCAGAGAGGATATGGAAATAAAGCACAAAATTACTCTTTTCTACACTTCTATGAACCATTTGATATTATTTACTACTTAATACAGTAAATTCCCAAGGAAGAATAGAGTTGAAAAAAGTCCGACGGGACCAGGAATCAAACCTTGGGATTTTCCTGGGTGCACACCCTAACGTGCAAAATCACCCTTTACCCATTCCTTGAAACAGTAAAGGATTGAAATAGAGAAAACAGTCAATAGCCTTCAAAATCAAAGTCCTAAAACCCAGATAATTAATGGGTACATGAAGGAGTGGGTGATATAAGTTGAGAGAAATTTTTGTTGCAACTGAGTAATGGATATAATGGTCATAGGATAGAATT